>JARHVA010000255.1:1437500-2125000 GCA_037957365.1 Torreya grandis | reverse complement strand
AGATGTCAGGTTGGGTGTGAGTCAAGTAAATAAGGTTGACAATAAGTTTTAAATATAAGGTATCATCTACTAATGCAATGGAATAATTTACCTCAAGCTTGACTCCAGATAGGAATGGAGTTAGAGATGGCTTACAATCAGCCATATGAAACCATGTTAATAGATCAAGAGAGTACTTGGGCTATGCAAGTAAAATTATAAATATATTTGAGTGATCTCAATACTAAGTAATTAGTGTATTAGGCCCAATTCAATCATGGTGAATCTATCTTAAAGAGTTTTTTTCACTAGTGAGATAGTCGAAGAACTCCCTATGATCAAAAGGTCATCAACATACAAAACTAGTATCAACAATGAATCATCCTATCATAATAAGTACACATTAGGGTTTGAGTGGCATATATTGAAACCTAAAGTAATAAATAAGGAATCCATTTTGGCATACTAGCCCTGAGGGGCTTGTTTGAGGCCATAAATAGATTTCCTAAGTCTACACACTAAAGAAGAATCCTAAATAAAACCAAGTCATTGCTTTGTGTAGATATCCTCCTCAAAGTCTCCATGAATAAATGCACTCTTTACCTCCATTTGATGTACAATACATATATGTGTTATGGATACAATAAGTATGAGTCTGATCAAAATCATCTTGGCCATGGGTGCAAAGGTCTCTAAGCAGTCAATGCTAGCTACCTATGAAAATCCCTTGGCTACCAATCTAGCCTTGTACTTGTTAACAAACCCATATATAGCATATTTAGTTTGATATATCCAATAACATCAAAACAACTTCCTTCCCTTAGGAATAGAATTTAAATCCCAAGTGTGATTACTAATAAAGGAATCATATTCCTCATCCATGGCTCTATCCCACTTACGTATGCTTGAAACCTCTCTAAAAGTATATAGATCTATCACGAAAGAAAAAAAGGAAATTGGTCCACTCTAAAAGTCTAATTGAGTATGTCTATCATCATCTAGATCCTCTACCCAAGTGCTTGCACTCTCAAGTGTCTGCCTAGCCCAAAGAGGGCTTGAAATGGGTGATTCAAGTGTTGAATCCTTATCCTCTGATGCATTCCTAGAAGTGGATGAGGATGATTCCCCATCATTTTGCTTACTATTATAACTATAAGAAGAATAAGAAGTGGCCTTTACCTCAAGAACCTACTATAAATGATTTAAATCCTCAAATTGGTCATCTAAATTGAGTGAAATTGATGTAGAGGGAGAAGTATCAAGTAAAGAGTTAGTGATACTCTCTTAAAACCTAGCACTCCTCTCAATGAATAAATGATGAGTCATAAGATGAATAAGTTTATAACCCTTGACCCCATCTAGATACCCAACAAATATGCAAGGTTTGGATTGAACCTCCATAGCTTAATATTTCTTTTTGGGAATGCACACCATCATTGGTGATCTAAAGACCCTAAAATATTTCACCTCTAGTTTCTTATTATGCCAAGCTTCATAAGGAGTGATTCCCTTTAAATATTTGTGAAGAACCCAATTCTAAATGTAACATACACAATTGATGGCTTCTACTCATAACTATGGATCCAATAATCTAGACTGAATCATAAAATTATCCATCTCCTTTAAGGATCACTTCTTGCATTTTAATACACCATTTTTCTAAGGAGTGTATGATACTATCCACTGAAGATCAATCCCCTTAGTAAAATTACTCAAATATATGGTTGGTGTACTCCCCCATTGTTTGTTTAAAGGATTTTGATGTAATTTATAGATTAGTTCTCAACTAGAGCCTTAAAGTCTCAAAAATTATTGAAAACTTTAGACTTTTGTCTAAGAAAGTAGACCCATGTGTATATGGAAAAGTCATCAATGACGGCGAGGATATATCTAGCCTTGGTAAAATAAGGATGGGGAAACTATCCCATGACATCATTATGAATCAACTTGAGAGGTATTAAAGCTCTCTTAGCTTTGTCTTTGTCAAATTTCTCTTCAAGATATTTTCTAAGGGTATAACCCTCACAAAGTCCTTTACAGAATTTAACTCTAGGCAAGCCTATAACCGTATCCTACTAACTCAACTACTTAAGATAGTGATAGTGATACTAAACTACTCATGTCATAACCTCCTAACTCCATCTAAATGGGTAAGTAATGTGGTAAGAGGAACATTTGGATAAAATGAGAGAAGGTGTATAGCCTATAATGGTTATTATCCCTCCCCAATGCAACTGTAGAGCCACTATGTAGCTCTATTATCTCAACTAAATTTGGTGTAAACTCGACTCTCATAACTTGCCCTATGTGGGTAATCTGATACACTAAAAGAAGATTAATTGGTAGTAAGGGTACACTTAGAACATTTGTGAACATTCCACCTTCAACTTCAATAGTCCCTCTTCCTATAAAATATGTTGAAGTGTCATCACCCAAAGTAATAGAGGACATGCTATAGGGCTCTAAATCAAGAAACTCAACCTCTAATGAACCCATATGGTGTGAAGCACCAGAGTTGATAACCCAAGATGAAGCATATATGGAAGCCACTGTAACTAAATAGTTAACCTTAGGTTTCTCCTTTCCTTTCCCCTTTACATTAGAATATTCTTTGACTAATGATGACTATTTGATTGACTCAGGGACCCCTATATTATTTTCCTCTAAGAGATGTGTAAGGTGTCTATATATTTCTTCATACACTTGTGCTAATTGTGCCCATTTTTTTTTGAAATAAGAGCACTTAAATTTTTATCTCTTAGGTTTCCCTTCGAAGGAGGAGGTTTCAGTGCTAGTTTTTATAGTGTTTTTCTATTCTTTCTTCTTCTCAGGATCCTTACTCTTCTATTCTTATCCTTGTTGCTAGAAGCTTTTTGTTTCCCATTCTTGATAATGAGGGCTAAATATTTAGAAGACTTGAGGATTCCCATTTGGATAAATTTATCCTTTTCCTTAGTTAAATATACATTGAATTCATCTAAGGATGGCATTTTCTAGTTAGCTCTTATGGATCTCTTGGTCATATAAAAGGTAGAAACAAATATAGAGTAATCAGGTCTTAGTTTTGCAAGCACAAAAAGAACTAACTGCTCATCTTTCTTCTTAGTTCCACATTTTTTTAAATATAATATAAGTGACTTAAGATTTTTTAATAATTCCTCTAATGTATTAAAGTTTCTAGGGATCAAACTAATTATCTCAATCTCAAGCTCATGACCCCTTATGGTGTCAATTTTCTCAAACAAGCTAGCTAGGGTGTCTTATACTTCTTTGGGAGATATGGATGACTCTATGTGAAATAAAATTTTTGATGACAATGAAAGACATAATATCATAAAAGCTTCATCAAATTTATTAAACCATTTTATCTTATCTACTTCAACTATGGGATTAACTTCTACCCCCATAGTTATGCGAAACAACCCTTTACTTCTAATAACCATTGTATTATTACTTTTACATGTATGGTAGTTGAAGGGTGTGAGTGAATTGACAATGATAAAATCCATTATAGAATTAATATTAATTTGTTTTTTTATTGTTTCAAAAATTAAATGTGTAGAAAAGGAGAGATTTACAGAATAGAATCACAACAACAATACACCCCCCTGAAACTATGTCAGGTATCCCCCCCAAATTTTGACACTTTATAAAGTAATGTGTTTTACAATTAAGTTTTCCCAATATGTGGGAAATTAAAAAAAGAAACACTTTTATAAATATTGTACTCAAATTTTGAGTTACCATTTGTAAGATATTAACAATACAATTTATTGTAAATAGGCCTATTGACTAAAAATTTGCACTTGAAACTTTAAAAAATACCCTTGGGTGATGTAAAATATGCATTCAAACTACTTGTTGGAATCGACATGGAATCTATAATAAAGTGTTTGGTATTTTAAGGGGGAATTCAATGTCTTGCCAATCTGGGCCTCAACTTCATCTTCATAAGTTGAAGATACAAGTTTAAAAATACTCAAAATTGCTTTCTTTTAAATATTTTCAAATGACTTGATTTTCAACAGACTAGAATGATGTTAGAAAAAATACATAAAGTCATAATAGTAGAAAATATAATAGGAGTAGAATACCCATGTTGAAATTAGAGATGGGCATGAGCCCACCAAGGAAGAAAGGTGCCAATAGTGGAGGTTGAAATGTAGCTCGAGCTCTCTTAACAATGATGATGCAGTAGACATAAATATTAAAAATCATACTAGCATAATATATGCAAGTTAGATTCAGATCTATATCCTATAGAAAGAGGTTGAGTAGTGGTATGGGTAGAATGGATTTGTGATGTTCATGCCTAGCATGGAGATGTCTCAACTTCCAATAAGGATGGCAGTGTAGGCCATTAGAGGGACGTGTAGATGCCTAACATGGTACTGAGAACAAATAGGGTTGTTGAAGTCTATGTGGCATATTGACTAGATTAAGACTAATATAAGTATTTTAAACCACTTTTTGTAACCTATTTTCAATTCCAAAGGGCCTTATATTAGTGGAGGGAAAATATCTTAATGCGCTCCAAGGGTTTTAGATAGGGTAGGCCAAAAAAAGTGACCCAAGTGAGGGCTGAATAGGCAAAAAAAATCATAGATCTATGCCTTGTATGGATGAGCCACTTGACTACAAGGTGAAGGGATCATATTAAACTACTCATGAGATTTAACCCAGTAGATGAAGTGGATCAAAATCACCATTGGGTTAGAAATATCAAGTTTTAAACATAACCATAGCTTAAATCTGATATGTAGACTCCTCTTCATGAGTAGGTTGTAAAATATAGCTTTAGCACATTGTATACCTCAAAATAACTTGGTTTCTACATCATATGCCTTTTAAAAACATGAAAATCTTAATGACACTACTATTGGAAAGGCTAAAGGGATTCTTGCATGCAGGCACGCTTATTCACTCGATAATGAAATATCAATAGAATGACTAATAGGACAACAAAACTCAATAAAGAGTAATCCCCTACCAAAAAAAAAGCAAATGTCATATTGACCATTTAAGAGAATAAATCATAGATGATCTATTATGATCTATGAAAAAACTTATACAAATTGCTAATGCAAAATCATGCAAATGCCAATACAAAGATATCTAAATTGAATCAAATGAACTAAAGATTTGAAATGAAAACTTGTAAAAAAACTAGGCAATCCTCAAATCTAGATTTGCTTTGATACCATATCAGGATGAGTTCCAAGATTGTTGATCCAAATGAATTCACTGATTTAAGATGTAATGTAAGATGCATATTGTTCAATACAATACAGAGCAAACACACGCAGCTACAAAAATGAAATAAAAAAGAAATAATTGTACCAAGACATGAATGCTCCAATAATTCACATATTATACTACATTAAAAATATAAAGGGAGAGAGGTGAATATATAGGTTGGATAGATAAAGATACCATACATTCCAATGAATGTGGGACTAATCTTCCTAAGTAACCCAAATGACCTCTAGAGCCCTAAGTAAGCTAATATAATCATGTAGGCAAAACTAGTGGGAAAAAGGCCTACACCAATAATAGAAGGTAGAATGTTAAGTGAAGATGGCTTAAGTTTTTTTTAGTTATTCAATAGTATCATCATTATTAAGCATTTTTTTAGATATCCACTTTTGAGATATGACCTTATCTCCCTTTTGATTCTTGTAGTCATATAAAATGCAAAAATTGATAACTTGAGTGTGGCTAATGACAACCAACCCATAGGTCCCTCCTACTTGCTTTCATGACCCTCATAGTCATCTTTTCACTATTTCCAATCATCCATAGCCTTTTAGAATTAATCATATCTCAACTAGACTACTTTTTCCATGACTAATCCATCCCTCCAGGCCCTGTCAACTCAAGACAATATCCCTCTACTTGGACTATAGCATCAGTGCCACTCTTATCCACTTTTGGTGCTCCTATCAAAGTGCATTTTTAGCCCTAATGGTTAGTTTCTTCCAGTTCTTCATCCTTCTCCTTGTTGGCCTAGCATGAGTACATTCAACCCATGACCAATAGATCCCTATAAAATCGCATTCAAAGATCATTTGGAAAGTGTTGGCAGTTATCACTAATCAAGTTAGAATACAAGAAAGACTACTCAAGTAATCTTTCCTATTCTCTACATACAACTAACCAATATACTTACAAGCCTATGTAAATCCATATACCAATCCTTAGCCACCTTAAGCACATTCAGTTTAGAATTTTTCATATTCATACACTCAATTACATAAAGCACATCAAGTGGGAGAACTACATATGTCTTGATCCCTCTTTGGAGTATTAGTATGTAGGTAGTGTGCCCACACAAAGGGTGTGGATACATGTTCAGTAGATCTTACACAACATAACCCCCCCCTTCTTTCTTGAAGTTGGTCAAAGCATAATGGAGTGTAGGGTTTAAAGATAAAATCTACTCTATAAGGAGATCTATAGAGTTTTGGTTGTTAAAGATTCACAAACAGGGTCACACAGACATAGCAAATAAAATCCAAAAAGCTTAGATCCTTTGACAATAGCAGTAGAGGTGGACTGAAGCACCAGTGCCACTCCTCTCCATTTTTTGTGCTCTTATTCAATCATAAAATGAAGGTCATATCTTAGTTTATGATAGTTTCCCAGTCCTACATAGTGAATATCAGACCCTATCTCAATCGTATCAGTCAGTTTCCAGCAAGTCTTCTTTCCCATTTCTTATTACTATTTTTAGAAATGTCAAAATTACAATCTAATTTACACAAATTACTAGGTTAATAATTACATATTTATTTATTAATTTTAATACTCAGACCCTTTAATTAAAATTAGGAATAATACACTAATATTCCCAAAAAAGTTAAATTATTTGATGAACCCGACTTACTTTGTTTGTGCATATAAACCCTAAAAAACCTAGAGTAAATTTCCTACTAATTTTTCCCATATTTTTTTGATTTTTTACTTGCATAATAAAATAAAAAATTATCATTAAATTTTAAATTTTTATAGTAATTTTAAAATAATATTCTTTCAAAACCCAAATTACCCATACTATGTCCTGGTATTTTCCCAATAATTTTTTGATTTTTTACTAGCTTATTTAAATTAGAAATAAACTTCAAATTTCAAAATTCAATAGTAATTTTCAAATATAATTATTTTTCAAAAACCTTAGTTACATATACTAGGTCTCATTCAATAACAAATTTTCCAATACATGTTTTATTTTTTACTTGCATATTTCACTCTAAAATTCACTTTAAATATCAAAATTTCATATTAATTTTTAAAATAATCATCTTTCAAACCCTTGTTGCATACACTAGGTCCTATTGCTTTTGAGATATCACTTTACATTCTAAAATCAGATTTTAAAAATGGATCTCACTTATTTTCAATTTTTTCTTACATTTATTGCAAAAAATAAGGAGGCCATCATTGGTCCTATCATGTACATGAATGATGAAGTATACCATATGTTAGTGTAAAGCTTCATTCTTTGAATTTCATGCTTATTTTTTATAATAAGGGATGATATTACAAAATTCATTTCTAAAAATGCATAAAGTTTCAATATTCTTTTTGCATACTCTCTCTCACTCATAGAAAAAAAATCAAGTTTATCATGTTAAACATGTTAGAAATGTTATGATTCATGTCAAAATTTTCTATACATTCATGCACAATTTCATATTGTCTATCCCTTGCTTTCTATCTCTCATGTGGAAAAAATTTCTAGTTTATCATGCTAAACACATTAGAAATGTCATGGCACATGCCAAAGTTCTTTATGAATTAATGCACAATTTCATGCTCTCTATCCCTTGTTTGCTATCTCTCATGCAGAATGTTCTCTATAATCTTATTTCTATATAAATCACATGCATTTCATATCATATACATGGTTTCTACCTAGATATATCTAACTATTTGGCTAATTTTGAGTATCTTCCTTCTCCTCTCCCCCAAGAGGGTGATATCTACTTTACCTCTAACCAGGTCCATACTATCACCCCTCCAAAAGGTGAGGTAGCCCATAATATTGTTCCTATTACATACATTCAGCCTATAGCTTCTTTAAAACCTATTCAATATATGTGCTTACACGTTCAATCAAAAACAACTAGGATTTGCACTTGTGAAACTCTAAGGGATCAAATCACTCATATGAGTAAGTTAATTTCATATTTACAAATGTAGAATTAGCTATTACATGACAAGATCACAACATTGGAAAATCAGAGTATAATACAAAAGCCTTAAAGGCACCCTAGTGTCAATCATGTATATGCACCTTCACCTAGTCAATTGGTTGCAAGCAATGTTACATATCAAAACACAAAATCACAACAAACTAACTCTACAACTAGTGATTCAAAAAGCATTCAAATAACAAATAAGAGTTCAAGTGAGGTACTAAGGGAAATGATTAAATGTAAGTTGATCAAACTACCTCCTCTACATCTAGTGAGAAGATCTAGATATTATTGTGCATATCATAAAATGTATGGGCATCACACAGATTCACATTTGGCATTAAAAACATATACAACAAATAATTACTAATGAAGACCCTAAACAAGGTAAATCAATCAAGAAATCCATAGTGACATAGGAACACATTCATAAAGGGTCAAATTTAGAAATAGTACAAAAGTGGTTACCAAAGCATAACACAAAAAAAGATCAAAAAGCAAAATCATAACAACAAATAGTACCACAAGCATAATTAAAGCACAAAAAATATGAAAATCTACCTCTCCAAAGTGAGGCTCAACTTTCAAATTATTATGGGTTTGGTCAAAAATATCTACAACAATTTAATTTTTAAGGTCAAGGGTTAGACAAGTATGCTCAAGGCATCACTACTCCTATTCTAGAAGTTGATAATGTTTGTCATCAAAGTTTGGGATTTATTGAATATATTAAGGAGAATCATTCACAAACACAATTTAACAAAGAAAAAGATCTAGATATAACAAAAGTCAACACTAGCATTCCATTGGTTCAAGATCAAGATGATAATGATGAGTGCAACAATATAGGTTATTATGATTTCCAAGATACCAACAATGAATTTGAATATTCAAATTCATATTAACATCGATTCCCTTGTGCTTCACAATCATGTACGATTCCTTTGTTTGATACAAGACACCATGATATGGAGTCTCCCATGAGACTCATTGGTCCGTATTAGTTTTTCTATGTTTTTCTTGTACATAGCTTTTTTTTAATTTCTTATACATAGTATTCATATGATTTATTGTACAAAGATCAAATCTCAAAAATTCAAAAACATTCAAATATATCAAAAATCTAAAAACATTCAAATATTTCAAAATACAAAAAAAATAATTAAATAGTTTTAAAAAGACCAAAAACATTTCGATTGTATGTATTATCCATGTTTTAAATTTCTACTACTATGCTAGACTTACATTTTTTGTTTTATGTTATTTGTTTGTCAATTTATCTATATTACATGCTTCACTTGAAATTTTTTTGAGTGTGTGCAGTGACATCTAGCTCCTTGATTGCTTCACTCTACCCATTGAGGGGGCATCCTATTTCATACATTTGAGACACATATCGATATATCTACCCACTAGGGGCATCTTCTACATGACTACACCATCCAAGTTATGTCAATCCTACACTACACACTCTAGTTATCATGTTGATGTACATTATTTACTAGTTTACACAGATTACTCTATTGACACTCACCACTCATGTTTTTTTTTAGCATGTACCTAGTCTTGTACTAACATATCTTGCATACTTTCACTTCTTTCTTTGATTAGTTAGATGCAATTGTATTTATAGTATATTACATGCTTTCCTTTCTTGATTTACATAGCTAGATGTGATTGTATTTCTTAGTTTTTTATTGTCTCCTATATGTGCCTTAGGACATTTGACAGTGTCCTTTGATTCTATTCTTATGTGTGTCTTAGGAAATTTGCCAATGTCCTTTACTTGTACTCTTCTATGTCATTTTGGCTTTCATACCAAACTCACTTATTTCACTTGTATGTGTATGTGTATGTGTATGTGGCATTTAAACATGTCTTGTATGCTTGCTTCCCAATTTGAGTGATATATGCCCATGTCCCTTATTTTCTTAGCCCCGTGTCCACTCTTGTATACTTCTTGATTCTTTCCTTGTGTGCTTATTGCTTGATTGCTTTTTGATTATTTGCAATGCCATGATCCACATCATGCATTATCTTTCTATCTTAGATGCCATGATGGACATCATGCTCTATCCCTCCTTGCCAACTAATAACTAACCTAACTTCTAATTCTAATTCAACACATTACACATGATATTGCATTATTATATCTATTTAGGCATGCCCCTATTGATCTAACAATATCTCATTATAAACCATGTTATATGTTATGATATCCTGTCGATTATCATTGTTATAGAATGTATCTTTATAGCATAACATACTTGCAGGGCTCTTTATTTTGAGGGTAGTCATTTCAAGATATTCATTCTTACCCTCAAAAGAGGAAGAAATAAATAAGGGTTTTATCATAGAGATCAGAGCTCCTAATAGTTAAAAAAATAGCATTCAGAGCATTTAGAACACTCAAAACAACAACCAGAAATTAAACCAAATAGAATAGACTAGGTAAATAGTGAAAATGTTAGAATAGTTACTATATTTGGCCCAGGACAATATTACCAAGATTGGACTACAATGCCATTGCCACTACTATCCATTTTTGGTGCTCTTGTTCAAATAGGAAAAAAAAAACCAAACTTTCTAAAAGTAGGCAAAAAAGTAGGTTTAGCTATAGTTTTGCACAGTCATACCAGTTTAAAATCAATAGTTTTTATTACACTTTTACTTAGAGAATCTAGATATAGGGGCATTATTCATGGAATGATGTCTCTCACTTTTAGCTTCAAATACTATAATTGGTATAAATTTTGGATTATAATCCATTTTCCAAACACAAGTGATTAGGGGAGATGTGTGTGACACATTTGTTTTCTTTTCTTTCTGAGAATACAATTACATATACATTCTTAGCATTTGTATGCCTTATTCCATCTATAGGTGGTTATCATCATTTTAGAGTGGATTTCATATAAGCTCAGTACACCAATTTTAGATTGGCTTTCATACAAGCTTAATCTTCATCTTTTGGAGTGGCCAAGAGTGGCCTAGTTTCTAACATACATTCAACTATCCATACCAATATTGTTAGATCATAGTAAATTCATGAGCTTCAAGATCCATCCCATATGACACACATCCATACTGGTATCAGTTCATAGTTTCACTTCATGGGGCAATTATAGAGTTAAAGGACTAGCTAGCCTTTGTATTCTTAAGCCACCTATTCAAAGGGATTATACACATATTCCAAACATTGATTAGCACATGCATGATCATGTAGCTTCACTTAGTGGATGATGATAGAGGCAAAGGTATAGACTTTGCAATCTTGATCCATTCTTGGGGAATTGAGCACTCAGCTCTGTTCATGATATTACTCTTGGTACA
Source organism: Torreya grandis (assembly GCA_037957365.1). Lineage (NCBI taxonomy): Eukaryota > Viridiplantae > Streptophyta > Pinopsida > Cupressales > Taxaceae > Torreya > Torreya grandis. Next base: position 2,113,490 of record JARHVA010000255.1, on the reverse strand, counting down.
ACACACATCCAACATTATTTAGCATCACAATAGGTTTTGTATTGGTCTGCATACTTGATAAGGTGTATTTGTTCCTTTCTCTTCCTTTGTCTCTTACCTAAATTTGTATGTTTTTATTTTAGATATAGTGTATCTAGTAAGAAATGATCTACTCTTTGTTATCTCTTGCATATTTTTCACTTCACAACATGCTCTCTATGTATACCTAGTATCACATAGTTTCATGGGCTTCACCCTTATAGGTAAGTTCATGTACACTTTTTATTTTTCCTTTATCCTATTATTTCACTTTGTTACATCACTAGAATAAGGGGGTGTAAATGTAGTCATATAAAATACAAAAATTAGTAACTTGAGTGTGGCTAATGACACCCAACCCATAGTTTCCTCCTACTTGCTTTCATAACCCTCATAGGCTTATTTTCATTGATTCCCAGTCTTCTTAGCCTTCTAGACTTATCTTGGAATATAGCATTGATGCCACTCTTGTCTACTTTCAAGGATCTTGTCCAAGTGTATTTTTGGCCCCAATGGTCAGTTTCTTCTGATTCCCCATCCTTCTCCTTGTCATCCTAACATGAGTAAATTCAACCCATGACCAATAGATCCTTATAAAATCCCATTTAAAGATCATTTTAAAAGGGTTGGTAATTATCACTAAGCAAGCAAGACTACTTAATTAATCTTCCTTATTCTCTACATACAACTAGCCAATATACTTACAAGCTTATTCAAATACTTACACCAGTCCTTAGCCACCTCAAGCACGTCTAGTTTAGCATTTTTCATATTCATACACTTAATTTCACAAAACACATCAAGTAGGAGAACTACATATGGATTGATCTCTCTTTAGAGTATTGATATGTAGGTAGTGTGCCTACATAAGGGGTGTGGATACACATTCAGTGAATATTACACACACTAACCCCCCCTCTTTCTCTAAGTTGGTAAAATAATAATGGAGTATAGGGGTTGAAGAGAAAATCTTCTCTATAAGGAGATTTATAGACTTTTGACTACCAAAACTTCATAGATAGGGTCACATAGACATAGCGAACAAAACCCAAAAAGCTTAGATCCTTAGGAAAATAGTAACAGAGGTGGATTATAGTGATGCTACCACTCCTATCCATTTTTTACACTCCTATCCAATCATAAAATGAAGGTTAAATATTAGTTTATGATAGTGTCCCAGTCCTGCATAGTGAATATCAAACATTGTCTCAATCGTATCAGTCAGTTTCCAATTAAGTCTTCTTTTCCATCTCTTATTACTATTTTTAGAAAGGTCAACATTGCAATCTAATTTACACAAATTAGTAACTTAATTATTTCATATTTTTTTAATGATTTTACTACTCAAACCCTTTAACTAAATTAAGAATAATACAATATTATTCCCAAAAAGGTTAAATCAGTTCTCTTATTCACATATAGTTGTTTTATCTCTTAGAATGGAAATAGTACCACATTTGAAATATAATATAATATGATCATGATTTTCATATAGTGTTCCATCCATTTATTTTATCCAAGGGGTTCCCAATATGACATTATACATAAGAAAAATGGGCTCAACATGAAAAGTAATCAAACATGTCTTATCACCATGAGATGTAAGAAATTCAATGTAACTCAAGATGACACATGCAAATATTGCTTGGTTAAAGATTCTATTTCATATACAATAAATCTAATAAAATTAATGCTATGCATATTAACTTGAGTATTATAATCAATCATAATATTATTTCACTATATTCCTTTTATGTAATCACTAATGATCAAAGGTTATACAATTGAAATATAAGTTTTTATTGGAACATTAGAAACCTTATTTGGTTCACTAATATTCTTAGGTATGTATTATTTGGGATATTCCTTCTTAGGCACCTATTTATTAATAATATTTTATTTAAATAACTCTTATTTAAGATAATATTCTTTAGGAGATGGTATAGTAGGTTTATCCTCTTTACGAGAGTTCTTGGTATTAATAGAATGTGAGTGAAGCTCAACATTACCCTTTTCAATAAGATCCATGATTTTATTTTTCAAATTATAGAACCTATTAGTTTAATTTCCATATGTTCTATTATATTTATAATAGTGTATTGATATAAATGAGGTTGTGGAAAAATATGTACTAAAATAAGAATAAGCACAACCAACATTAATTTAAGCATTTTCTTCAATATTATACTTGGAGAATCATTAAAATCATGATATTGATTTGAACCATTAGGATAATATCTTTGAATTATTGTAGGATTAATATTTTTCATAGTATATAGTAAAGATGTTTTCTTTGGTAACACATAGTTGGAGAGTTATAAATAAAACTATGATCAAAATTTTGGGCATATGCAAGCTCCTATACAAGTGAAATATTATTCAATTAAATAGATCAAAAATATTTACTATCATGATAAAGTATTTTCTATTTGAGAGGAAAGATGAGACCCATACAAAACAATTATTACATTTCTAAGTTTATTATTTGATATGTCAAGCAATGCATATAAGACTTAAATAATAATATATAATCATTAATAGGTTCATATTCTCTTTGATGAAGAGAGGTAACACACTCATATGTAACATGTGGTATTTTATTATTGGCATATTGTGCTAAACATTTCTCTTCCAACTCAAGGTATGTATGCAAAGAGCCACTAGGAACTTTGTGTAACCATTCAAAATTATGACTTTTTAATATTTTATGGAATTTTTTAAGCAAGATTCTATCATTGAATTTGTATCTCAAAAAAGAATCCAAATTATGCTTAAATTGTAAGTAAGGATCACCTAACTCATCAAAAAATGTAAATTTTGGCATTCTAAAGTCACAAGGCAAAGGTAAATTATAGATCTTATGCAATGTAGGTTGACCAAATCTAACATTGGAATAGGCCCTAAAAGAATGATATGCAATAATTTCCAATGATAGATTTGTAATTTCATTTATAAATTACCTATTACATGCATTAGTGTTAAGAATTCTTAGTAAGGCATATTGTTATATTCAAATGGTTCATTTAAAGGTTGAATCTTACATTAATGGTATCCATAGGAACATTATTCATCATGGGTTTTGAAGTCAAAAAATCATAATCACACACCCTAGGGGATATATACTTGCATCCTTATCCATATGTAAAATTTCATGAATAAAAAAAGGATTATAAAAAAAATTATTTAAAAGATGGAATAATGAATTTATTAATATTTTATCATTTGAAACACACACATTTTTCATTTTAGAATCCAACAAATATAAATCATTTAATTCCATTTCACTAATATTAACCATGATTAAAACCAACTAAGGCCACACATAAATGGAAAAGAGACTTTCAGTATTTGAACGGGGAATAAACCCCTAATATCTATATATAAAATGGATGGGGAAAAAACCCTAAGGGACAGTAGGGTGAAAAACCTAGGTTGAATGTAAGAAAAGGCATGGTTCACTAATTAATTTTTAATTAAAAAATGGATTAATTAATCAAAATAAACAATCACACAACACAACTCTAATATAAAATAAAATCATGCACATAAATATTAATATGATAATAATAGATAATACGATTTTTTAAACTTTGACTAAGAGGGAAGAAATAGAAAACCCTAATTTAAGGCTTTTTAGTATGCTTTCAGGACATGTCATAGTTATGAAAAGTGATACAATTAACAAGATAGAACAAAACCATGAGTTTTGTATCCCTAGGACATGATCAACACTTAGTACATGATCATTAGGGATAGGATCAATAGGTTGAAATCATGACCTAAAATTTTAGGAGTGTTGATCTAGATTCCACATGTATTTTTTATTTGATGGAAGAAATATTATGTTTTTCCTTTTATTTTTCACATAAATTTCTCTAAAATCAAAAATAAATTAAATTTATGGATCATGAAACATTAAAGAAGCTATGACTACTTATCCCAAACAATATAATTAATCCATACATAATTTTGACGTCATATTTCCTATATGTTAAGATGTGGTTACATAAATATTCACCTAAATACTCTTTTTATACAATTTAGTGATAGTAAAAGATATTAAGATGATGTATAAACAATTTTGGCTTAATTTTTAAGATGCATAACAAATAATGGTGATGTTTTCTTAATAGACAATGATAGATTAAGGCTTAAGAGATTCAGATTATAAGAGTCTTAAATGCAAATGTTAGATAGATAAATGAATAAGGGTACATTTATATATATATAATCCTATAAGACACACCTAAACCTAGGTCAACCTTTAAATATAGGTTAATGTTATGCTCTATGAATAAGAGACCCATAAGTTAAGGAAATAGTTTGCATGAACTAAGACATATGAAAATACACTAAAATGGTTTTTTTGGACATTTTGAGACCATTTGGGGTCGTATGAAGGAAAATCAATAGTATATATGTAGTTTTTTTTTTAAAATCATCTAATGGATAGGTTTTATTTGGATAAAAATGAATAGTCGATATATGAGGAATACATATGTTAGGGGATGTTGATATTATGCCCAACATAAGGAGAAGATATACCAAAAATAGAAAAATGTGTGCACTTATACCAAGTCTTATAAAATAGGGAAATGACACTATAAAAATGGTCTTATAATGAAATTAAGTATCTATAATAGGAAAATACATTGAAATATTATTTTAGACATTCTAGGAGCATCCAAGGCATATGAAGGCAAATAAATAATCTATCTCTAGGTTCTAGAATATTTTTCATCAAATGGTTAGGTTATCATTGGAAAAAAATGAATATTAATTCAATATATGAGGAATAGATATACTAGGATATGATGATATGGGTCCCAACATAATGGGACTTTGTTTCAAAAATAGCCAAATATGTGCATATGGACCAAGTGTGATAAAATATGGAAAAGTGATGTAGGAGTATCTTGTATACAAACACCATATTTCAGTTGTTGAGACTCATAAGTTAGTTAAGAGTCATAGTTGATATATGTTGGGGTATAAGTGTGTGTGAAGGATCCTCTAAAGTCCATTTTTTTGTCTTAGAATCTTCTGAGTCATCAGAAGTGTGATTTATATGTATTTGGAATTTTCCTCCAAAAGTGTAAGTTTAAAAATTCAAATCCTAAACTAAGCATATAAGACCCATAAGCATAGTATAAAGTGGTTATGGGAGAAAATGTTTGTACAAGGGTCCAAGAGGTCATGAAAATATTTTTTGAATTAATTTTTATGTCTAATTCCTTAAGTCTTGAAAACCAAGAATCATGTTAAAAAGAGTAACTACCACTCTTACATTGAGTTAGCCATGTAAGAGTCTTGATGGTAACTACCAAAAACAACATAGATGTTGTATGAGAATAGAATTTTTAAGGTATGTGGAGAGATTAGTTATGAATTAGGTAGATATAAGATATATCTGGGAAGAAGAGAGAGGAAACTAAAACAAGAAGATTTTATATTCCTCAAGAAGGTGGTAAAGTTCAAGAATGGACTGTAGATGTAATAGTTGATGCTTCATATGAATAAAGAAGAGAATTATTGTGTGTGCCTATTATACCTTGAAAGGTAGTGGATTATTATTGTTTATATATTTCATTTAAAATCCCTTGAGGCTATAGATAGTATTTCTTGTGTGTATTACAGGTCTAAGATGAAGAATATATGATTACAGTCAACAAAGAATGATTTGGGGGCTTCAAAAGATTGTTAAGGCTAGAAATTCTATGGTAAATTAATACCAGATATATATGTGAATCATAAAAACCTTTTGATTATTTAATTAATTGATTTAGAGTGGATAAACTTAGTAAAAGGACATCTTTGTCCATATACCCTGTTATACGCATGTGACAGTCAAGTAAGAAGGTGAGTTAATGTTTCTTAAAGTATAGATTATGGTATTGGCTTGATATTATGGTATATAGGTAAGATTATCTTTGATATAATGGTATTTAATATGATTTTAATGAAAAAAAAATGGAAAACATCCAATACACAGTCCACATGTGTTTAAAAATCTTGTTTGCATACTCAGAAACTCTGTTTACACAGTCAAATGCCAAGAGTATATATGTTGCAAAATGTGAAAGGTAATTGAGTTGGTTATAAATTATAAATAAATGTATAATAAGGATAAGTCTTGATAATATCCTATGTGGATATAGAAAACCTTTTAAAGTATAAATTGATAACTAAACCCCTTACACAATCAACTAAGAGTACTCAAGTTATGTGTTTTGATCATTATCAGTGTTAATAGGATTGGTTAATGTTTATAAAGTATTTGGATAGATGTATAATGTTGGTATAGACCTTGTAAAGGTCTTATATCTATTTTAAATAAGTTAAAACCAAAAATATGGATTGCTAACCTCTCTAGGTTTACACAGTCAACTCTATTAGACTAGCTAGGGTTTTGAAACAAAAACCCCTATATCTTTCATTCTAATCATGGGAATGTTATAAATTTGTAATCATAAATATTTTGACATGATTATAAGTATTATATAGGTTTTGGTTGGATACCATATGGTTTAGTATGGATTTGAAGTATGAGCAAGTGTATGGAGGCCTAAAAGGCCTAATTTACAAGGTGGTTACAAGAGAAGGTGTACTTGCATAGGGAATCAGGTTATGAAACTTAAGGGGAGGTAGTAATAATATAGAGGGTGCCAAAATAAGGAATTATATATTTAGGATGACTTGTATAATGTTTAATATAAGGATATTTGTGAAAAAAGGCTACAAGGGAATTTTCTCACTATTGAGCTTGAGGTGTGTCAGTGGATGATGGAGAGTGATTGATAGGTTCAAAGGGATTAAGGTAAGTGTGTTATGACTATAGGATATCATAAATGATATCAGGTTGGTTTGCTAAGACTTATAACAAGATTTGATGTATTGATCTTAAAGAGCTAGTGAATGGAAGGTGATGAGGCAAATGAAAAAAGGTGATAAGTGGATGAGATAGAGAGTTATGCAGGGTCTAATGATAGATAGAAGTGACTCAAAGATATATAGTATATAGGGACAAGATAGAGAATGATAAAAATCCTAGTGAAATATGAATGATTATTGAATATTATAGGTTGAGTAAAGAGCAAGGTACTTGGAAGATGATAACAATGACCAAGTTTAGAGCCAGGAATAGTTTCATGATGATTTTATCATAACCCTCTACATAAAAAAATGGACTATAAAAAAGGTATTATACAAAAATTGGGTGTCTACATAATGCCCCTAAATGTATGTGCATATGTGAATGAATGTGTGCATGCTTTAAATTATATAAAATAATAAATTTAATGTACCTTGACTTTCCTTGGGAAGCATGAATGAATCAAATTATGCTCAATATAGTCTCAATCCACATGGATTTTTTGCATATTGGAAAGTCTGAGATACCTAAAAATAATGGTCAATTGTAATAAGTAATCAATGTTAATGCAGTTTGAAATGTAGTAACTTTGAAAATCATAATTAAAAAATAAGCATATGAATGACTACACAAATTGAAAATAAAAACCTATTTTGAGTATTCAAACTATAAATTTATAGATGATCCTTATATGTAGCTAGTACTTATTAGGGAGTTATAACAACTCAATCCACTTATTCATGAAGCATAAAAATGGACCATTTATAATGATCTCAGTTCACTCAAATTAGCTCACTTATTTTTCTTGATTTTATTTTCTCAAAATATTTTTTCTTAATTTTAGAAAATTAATAGATATATATCTCCCTTTGGAGGTGAGGGATTCATACCAGTCATAAGGCTGTAGACTAGTCTATAAGCCCTATATATGCAACCAGTAGTAAGACATTATATATGGTAAGGACTAATATCATTCCATTAGTCAATCCAGATAGATATATATAGGGACTAGTCTATTTTAGACCAGAAGTAAGGCTTGATACTAGTTGGAAATCCTAATATAATCTAAGGGATTGGTCATATGGGTTTATATGGAAGGGTTCATACTAGGATATGACCATAGGGATCTAACCCCCCCCCCCCCCCCCCCCCCCCCCGCCCCCCCTCCCATATCTATATAGGGGATGGTATGGGGACCCAAATACTATAGGCCCTAGATAATATTAGTTTTTTAGGGAACCATGAAAAGCCTAAGTTGAAATAATTCTTCTTAATTTCAATAATTTTTCAATGCTTTGGCTCTCTATATATAGATATAGCCAAAGCATTGAAAAAAACTTGAAATTTTATATACATTTCATGTATGTAACTAACTTAAAATAACTTGATGTAAAGTTGAAATAGGAAGGTGCACATCCTCATATGAGGATGAAATAGATGAGGATAAAAAATATGCCCCAATGACTACTTTGTATGTTTAAAATATATATAGTTAAAAACCAAGGATATATAGAAGGGTATAATGTTCCCAAGTGGAAAAATAATATAGGGACAAATGGTATGCCCTCAATGTTGTAAATGTTCCCCTATTAAGGATAAATAGATAAATTAAGTACACACATAATATGATTCCCCAATATGCATGCTAAGGACCATGTAAACATAGGCACCAAGCATAGTAATACCATGAATAGTAATTTGTATGGTAAACATCATGACACCAACCATATTATATGCATGATATTTTTCATTATAAAATTTATATAATAGTGTATATTATATTGCATAAATCCCCTATGATTATGTACCTATGTATAGGAAGTCATCATATGAATAAAAAAGACTCGCAATACATGACAAGAAGACATAACATGACAACTAGAGTATACTATATGAACATGGATGAAACAAATTTAAAAACATCACACTTAATCACACCTGAGCATATATATGCAAATAATAAACACACAATAGGAAACAACACATAATGTAACCAATGTAATAACCAAAATTTAACAATACAAGCATGACTTAAAGAAAATACATATTAGTTTCATCTAATGTATAATTTTATAGTAATGAATATTTTAATGCAACACAATAATTATGGAAAGCTATATCTAATATGAAATCAAAATCTATAGGATAATCCAACTCATAAATATTAGATAACACCATGTATAAAGGGCCATAAGCCCATATTTCATGTTAAGAAGTGAATGTCTCAAATGAGATATGTCATATTTAGTGGACCATAATAAATTGGTATATGATCTCATCTTATAGGTGATTGGGTTTAGCAAATCTTGAGGGTATAATTGTAATAATTTGTAATGTAAACATCTATAAGTGTGTCACAAAATATACAATGCTGAAATATCAAAATAAAAATGCATTAAATCCCAATGCATGTTATTTAAATCTAATCATTGATATAATCAATTTTTGAATCATCAAATTTAATAATAGTATATTTGATGCATTTTTGAAGAATAAATCATTGTTTATTGAAATAATGTCTTTGATGCAAGGTTATGTATAATTTAATTGAGTTTTCCTTGGAGATGCATTAGTTTATGTTTGTTACTTTTCTAGTTGAATTTTATTTTGTTGCACTTTATTATTAAGTACCCATTTGAATTTAATTTTAGAAATAACATGATCTGTCTTGAGATGATTTGAATCTTTCTTATCATGTGTTTGATCTCTTTGGATGCTTAATTTATTTCCTTCATATTTGAATGTTGTATTGTCACATGCATTATCAATTATTATTTTCATCATTTTTAATCATGTAACTCCTAATATAGAATTATATTCAAGAAAATGGCATAACATGCAATAATTTGAAATATGTTTAGGACTAATAGATACAATATATTGAATGCATACCAATGTAACTTTCTCCACTGAAGAAGGTGATACCTATGTTATATGTCTACATCATATCCAAGTGTCTTAAGTAAAGTGAGACTACAAAAATCAAATTGAAATTTGGCATATATCATTATTTGATGTCTTTGTATGTATATATACACATTTATGATAAAATGTTTATTATATGAAGGATGAACATCTACAAGTTCCTTGGAAATTGTTATTGGCACATTATCATGTTTCAATGATCTAACCTTAGGATTTAGCTATTTTACTTTATAATATGAAAAATTACTTGACATAAGTTGTTATATATGTGATGTAATATCACCACTTTCAGTTATATCTTGTATTTTATGTTTCAAATCACAACAAATATCCATTACATCACCATTTATTTGATGATATTTACAAAAATAATGTGGAATGAGTGGTTCATGGCTCATAATCTCAATAATAAATCTTAATATAAGTTAAGGTAATTATGTTCTTATTGAATAACTTCTTCAATTTTTCACTTTGACTTTCCTTAATATTTAAAATTTTCACAATCCACTAAGGTAAGGTGTAGGGCTTATTCTTTTTCTTGTTGTTGTATTTTAACGATTATCCAAGGGATTAATATTTATTTTGATTGGTAGATTTCTATTTTTAGGAATCAAATAAATAATTGTATAATCTGAATCATGAGTCTCATAGTCAATTACATGTGATCATAAAATTTTATCCTCAAGTGACCTGACACTATAAAAAATATATTTTAAATAATCTTAACAAATATAAAATAATTTATCTTTCAAGGGAGGCAAAATACTTCTACTAAAGATATATTATTTTTATAGATCCATTGGTTGATATATAAAATAATTAATACTAACATTGAATCTTAAAATATAATCACAAATAGGTTTAGTTTTTATTTAATTAATAAATGGAATATACTTGAATGTAGAAATTGGTCACATATGCTTGAGTGTGAAACCTAAACAAATAGTGACGTGTTAGGATTCAATCAAAATGTTTTAAGTAAGATCCAATCATTAGCACCATATTATTAAATTTAATAATTAAGTTACCTACAAGTAAGTAATGATCCCCATATCCATTAAACAAATAAAATTTAGGCATTGTAAAACCACACGGGAGAGGGGAATCATAAATATTATGCACTAAGGGTTAGCCATATTTAACATTAAAGTTAGGCCAAGAATTGGCTGCAAAATACTTTTGGAACAACCATATTATGAATAATTTAATTCAAATGTATTTTTTTTTTAATTTTATTCAAACATGGGATCACTAGGAGTGGAAGGCGAACCATCATGAATAAAATAAATAATACCCACACAAGAAGAATTCATACTATCTACCTTTTTCATGATTTCAGGAATAAAATAAGGATTTTGTAAAATATTTTCCATATTATAAGAATTCAAGGAAGGAGTAGAAACAAAATTATTTTAATTCAAAAAATAATTTTAAAAATTTACATTTAAATGAGTATAAATACAAACATATTCATTATATGCATCATTCACACAGGATTCATCATTTCTTTCCTTAATAATTGATTTTTGCATAAAACTTGGAATTTGAAATTCATGTGAGATTATAGAGAGACAATAAATATTCAATATATTCATATAATTTTCATTTTTTCATAGTCCAATAAGTTTGAAATTAAGTTATGCTAACCTTTAATCTTCACTATCATAATAATAAGATACATCATCATTTCAATCATCATTTTCATTTTTAAAAGTAGTAGTAAAATAAAAAATAGGCATGGAATCCATCAAAAAACTTGAAACATAAGAATTTGTATCACTTGTAAACATAAATGAATAAAAAAATCACCCATAATATGTGAGCTATGGTTTGTAAAATACGCAAATCTAGTAATAGGGCTAATGATATTATAATAGGAAGAAAACCCTAGAGAGAATGTAGAAACCTATTTCATATATTTTTGGATTAATTTAACCCTAATAGGATAAAACTAATAAAAAATAAATGGCTTAATATTTTAGATAAATAAAACTATATGAGTGTAACTAGTATAATAAAGTAACTTGTTATTTATGGAAAACACTATAAGAATGAATTACTTAGCTTGTTTCAAGTATGTGCACATTTTGTGGCAGGGTGCACTCATAAAAAATAGTCAAGAATGGGCCTATGAATGATCAAATCTAAAAATAAATATTATGTGTGATTCTAGACAATCCCATGCTTCTTGGACACCAGTGTAGTGTAGTTATGTTTATTAGGGTGCAAAATTACCCTAAATGTCTACGTTGATGTATGATAGTTATGAATATTGCACCTACATTTTCTAAGGGCTTCTATGTATGCAAATATCTAAAATCCCATGTGAATGGATATGTTATCCCTAATTCAAACCCTAGTTGTGCACTATAGGACCAAATGTAAGACATTGGATAAGCATTACCTACATGTCAAATACTCTGAAGATTGAATTCAAATCAAACATTGTTCTCCCACCTAGGAAAGTGTATGAAATCTTGTATATGGATTTCAACACATTAAAACCTATGATTTAAACTAGAATTGGTAGTCAAACTAAACTCATGGATTTATCTTTTGAGGAATTTCAGATTTAGAAATTTTAGGATAGATCCTCTCAATGTGGAGAGATATTTTTAGTAGTAGATAAGTGCCAAATGTAAATAGTCTTAGTCTTGATATGTTTATATAGTTAACTCTTTGAATAAATTCCTATGAATTGACATGTGAATGGTGTGGGCTAACCCATGTGATAAATTTTAATTTGATAAAATACCCATTAAAGGACACACATATATATGTAACCTAAATTAATAGGTTCATAATGGTGAAATTATCTAAGGAAGTGTAGAACTATCTAGAGAACACAAGTAATGATATTAGATCAAGATACAACCTAAGAATTATATATAGTTATTTAGGTAAATAATATGTAAATTTTATGTAATATTAGTGACAATTCAGGAATGTTGATCTTGTATATGGATAATTGGCTAAGGAATAATGTGAATGTATGTGTGCATAAGTCAAGTGCGTAAAAGGTTGGTCAACTTAGACATTTTAAAGTGTCTAAAAATAAATATGAGTGTATAAATTTCCCCCCAATTTATTCTACCAATGGAATTTTATAAAGTAAAAGGATATAAGTTGATACCTAAGGATAATAATTATGGGTGTACTCGAGTATATACTAAGTCCTACACTTTTCTCAATACAAACCTGTAATGAAACATGTATAAATTAGTTTTCACTTATGATATAAAATTATTAAGTAACACCATTTAATAAATGTGAAATCAAGTATTAAGGAATGAGTACACTTGTATGTATGTGAACCAAGGTGTATTTTAGAGATAATGGAGAAATGGGTAATTATGCCCCTTGGAGATGCCATTTTAAACCATGAGTTGATATGAATACTCCTCAACCTTAATTGAAATTGAAGAAGTGTTAGGAATTTAAGTCACACAAACATTCAACCCCACATAAATCACTATATCATAATAATGGAATCCATTGTAGTGTTCAAAAAATACTAGAAATGCATGAGAATCTATGTAAATGTTTTGAATCATCCACTATAGATAAATTATATGATTCAATCTAAGTAATGCCTAGGTATAATTTTGTGTATAATGTGCCATGTATGCCTTTCATATGTGTCTTAATCAAATAACTTGCATAATCATAGTCTAAAGTATCATACTATCTTTGAAATTGTGAACATATGCCTCACATATGCCCCGAATATGGTGATTTGTGTAATATGAGTCATATAATTTATGAAATAGTTTCATATAATATGTAAAATTTGACTTATAATCTTGTAAACTTATGGCATATGCCCTGCATATGCCCCAAAGTCCAACTTCTCACAATCTGAGTAGAAACTTTAATAATATGCTTAAAACCTATAATAATTCGTATAAACCTATATTAATATTTGTAAATATGTACCATTATAATGTAATATGTGCCCAAAATCTGAAATATCTAACTGTGAAGGAAAACCACCATAAGGTTTTTCCACCCCTAAAACTTCTCATATTTGAAAATTTTAAAAATACTTTTTAAATAAATTAAAATACCTAAAAATATTGCTCACTACTATTTGAATAAATGTATATAATCATAATGATTCTTCATAAAACTTGCTGGTAAAAAAAATCCATCAAATATTAAATATGTATTAAAGTTAACCCATGTTAACTTTTATAATGTGTAGTTAATTAAAAAATAGGTATGGGAAAATATGTGACTCTCTCCTATTTACAAGAAATTTCTCTGGATGTTTACATTAAAATTTATATTTAAGATTTGTTTTAATCATTTGATGCAAGTATTTTCAAAAAATATATTTTAGAGGGCTTACCAAAAAAATAAATTAAAGAACAGGGATGAATATGAATAATTTATTTATTTATTCTTACCATAGATATGAATTTTTATGGGTTTAAATTGCAACAATCATGGATGTGAATGGGTTTAAATGATTTTATGTATATTTTTTATTCATCACATTCCACATGCCACTACATCTAGTCCAAGTATTTGTTTGAAAATATTTAAATCCTTTTCATGAAGACCATTTTTTTGCATATCCAAAAATCATCATAGCCCATAAGACTTCATATTGCAGATTTATTTTGTAAAATAGTTTGCATGCCTTGTGTATACTTCAACATTTTGAATGCATGTTGACAAAGGAATTTTCAAATACAAAATTTTAATAAACTCACCTTGATGAATAAACATGCCCTATTCTAAACCACCCATTTTTGCATAATGGAGGAGGATACTTGCAAAAGAAAACTGATTAAGTAAGACATATGTTCATTGCATTTGATGAAATATTTTAGACCTCTAGGTAAAGATACAAACTCAAAAAATTCATTAAATTCATGGATCACCAACATGTTACTCATTATTTATAATTTATGGACAAAGTTTGGATAGACTTGGATAAACAATATTTGTAGAAAAAATCATGTAGTGAGGTCAAGCCTCTTCATTATGAAAATTATAATATTCTTTATTAGATGTCTAAGAATGCTTTATGATTAGACCTTACAACACATTTGGGCATTCACAATATTTAAAATCTCTTTCTCTTCAACCACTAATTTAATTAGATGGTTTGACTAAAGTCATCAACTGCAACTTAGTGTATAAATTATTAATTTACCACCACACCTATCAACTGGTATTTTATCCTAACCCACATCAATAATGTATACAATAAAATAATACACTCCTCTACAACATAATATCTATTTTATATTTATCTTTTTTTTTAAGCTTTATCTCCATATAAGTTATCCTTATCATTATTTTTCCATAGTAAAAAAAACATATTAAAAAAGAGTAAGATAAGGCCAACTCTTTCATCTAGCACTTGCATAATATTTAGTCAAAAGTGGTAATAGGTTTTATCTTTAGAGGTGCCATCAATAAATAAATGGAAAAAAATACTACTTAGTATGAGAGGATTATTTTTTTCATAATTTTTAGATCATTGATTGATACTCCCATCATCTGAATCAACCTTTCTTAATCTTTGTGCAAGTTGAAACTAGTTAAAATATAAGTACCATTCACTTTCATAATTAAGTTTATCAACACCATAATCCACACATAATAGTTGAATGGTTTAATTTTTTTTATTTTGGAATATTACAATATATTTGGCTACCCAGATATGCCAAGTGACAACTCTTAGAAAAATTTTCCACAAGAAGTGAAGAACTAGTTTTTCTTAAACGTTGTAAGGATACTTATTTAACAAATCAATAAAAAAATTGGAACAAAATTTATATCAAAATATCACCTCTATAATGTCAAATTTGAAACCCATCATTGACCAAATGTGATTTTATACACTACTAGTAAATTCATAATGAATAAATAGGTGTTTTCTATCTTCTTATAAAACACATAAAAGGCCTATGGATGTCCTTGATGCTTAGATTTTCAATGGACAAATATCACTTATGGTAATGGATCCACATGAAAATATAAATATTTATAATATATTTATCACCTTATAGCTTACCCCATACACTATCCTTCTTGAACATGACTATAATTTGTTGAAAATAACATAATATACCCCTATTGAACATCATACTTTACATAATTTTTGAAAGTTCCTCATATTAGCATATCTTGTACATATATTACCTTGATGTTCCTGTCTCTAAAAAACTTTAGAAACACTCAAAATCTTGTTTTAGATTGTTTACCTCAATTAGCCAATCCTCCCTTACTTTTAATTTTTAACACTATGACCTCTCAACTCACTAATAATATTATCTCTCTTAAAAAATTCATTAACATTAAAAAATCTCAAGTTTTTAAAATAATCATGAATCTAAAAGATACCCATGATTACTCCTAAAGGTGGAATACCACTTAAAGTGTCAACCTAGGTGCCTAATTTTTTCCCATCCCCCACAAACCAAGAGTAAACTCCTTTGAAAAAATAGATTCTAGCACCCATGTTTAACCAAACAACAAACCCATTATAGGGATTTTCACTTGTTACTTAACATTTTTTTGAGAGACATGCCTCTAAGATATTTTTTCAAAATAAATCTTATTCATAGATAATTACTCTAATTGATCAGTATCAAATTGATTTGGCCCCATACACTTTAAATATGAGAGAGATATGTCTAATACCCAATCTTCCCCACCCCCCCACCACCATTTTGGGAGAAACCTAACATCACACTTTAAAAGGTGAAATTTCATATTTTCTTTTTTTTTTAGCACCTTTCCACAAAGAGTGAATAATTTTTTTCAAATTAATTAATTATTCCAATCAAAGCATGGATGGGAGACAACAAATGCAAAAAAAATAAATTTAACACAACTTCAATCAAAGTAACCCTCTCAACCAAGGTTAACCAATAATGTGTTTGTATATTTAATTTTTACATAATTATACCTAACACACTTTATTAATAAGTATTAACATGATTACATGGACCAATAATAATATTGAGATAGATAATTTTGATTAGGGTCCCATAACTAAATACAAAAATATGGGAAAGATTTCTTTCAAATACCATCAATCAATTGCTAGGAATGATTTCATCCTTTGTAGCCTCACACAATTTATCTATAGTACTTTTCAATTGCCTATATTCTTCCACTAAAACATACCTCATCAATGCAACACCATGACTCTACTATGAATGAGTGTAATTTTATATATTATAGGTAATTGAGACACCTTAGATATAACCCTAATATTTCACATGTTTAATAAGATAACTCTATGATTCCACCAAATTGCATACAAAGTTGGGGATAAGGGTCATCCTTTAATGATTCCTCATTTAACCATAAATAAATATTATATATTTCCTAAATTAATCCTTGGTTTCATTTATGATTTATTTCTCCTCAATTATATCCTCATCTCTATCTCTTTTAATCAAAGTAATATGATTTCTCATTCTATGAACAACTAAAATTTTGTGAAAAAAATGGTATTTGATGCATTTAACCCATAATACCCTAAATCCAAGATGCAACAAGGAATCCTCATCTTTATAATTTTTTTCCAATTGATATGCTAAATAAGTTTCATCTATTCTAAGGACATCTGACTCCAAACCAATTTTTCACCAAGTTATTTATTACTTCCAACCTCACGCAAACTTTGAATTTTCAAATCACAATCATGTTTCCTGACACTCATTTTACCAATCCATTATCTTAATTTTAGTATGATACTATTTAACATGAAACTCTTACATATTATATCCTTCTATATTGATTTAATTCTACCATTTTCTAGTATTCCTAGTAAAATCCTTATGTTCAATGAGATTGGGATTGAATTTAAAAGGAACATTTTTAGGTAGTTTGAAGACCTAAAGCTTTAACAAGACAAGAGCATGGTCTGATCTCACCTTAGAGTAATTTATTTTATTTTAAATATGTGTTAATGGTAATGGAAGTCAAGTTTTTATATTTTTATGAAATACATGTTTAAACATACAAGAATCATGGAGAGAATAAAATTTTGCTTAGTAAAAGTGTTAACTATTTTGCTCAAAATATAGCAAGAAGGATATTGAAAGTTATGAATTATATTTTCATTTAATAGAGATATAGTTTCATATTTTTGGTTGTTATTGTCATGTAATTTTTGAGTTCTATGCTTGGAAAAGTTTAGATATTGTTTAGTATAACCTGTCTAAGTCTTAAAGAATGATATTACATGATATTTGGACTGTATCTAAATTTTAATCAATTATTTGATTTAGGTGTTATGTTTCCAAGGGAAACCCTAATAGGTATGGGATTGAACTCTAATTACCCTTGTGGTAATTTTTTAAAACATTGTGTTAGCCTAAGTTGATTCAATGTAGTGCATTTATTCACAACATGTGTGCAGAAATAAGGATTCTTGGATAACAAATATTTAAGAACCTTTTTTAAACAGATAATACTCTAATATTGAATACAAATTAATGGAGCGTAGGTGTGTGTCTAGATATCGTTATGTTTTGAACATAAATCCTCATTGTGTTTTGGGATACCATTGGTCATAGCCAATCTAAGTGGCATGATTGTAGATTGTTTGCATTAGATTCTTATTTAAGATTTATTGGTTGTCAACTTGAACTTAACAAAGGAGTTTTAGGGATATGGTTTTCAATGCCTTAATTTATTCCTATTTTTTTAACACACCTTAATTCATTTTCATGTTTCTTTTTTTCACTAACCAATTCCATATTATGCACATAAGAAATATGTATCCTTTCATAACCTTAAAGTTTATTAAGGGTAAACCATGGAAACTTATGGATGGAGTGTTTGAGGTTGCCTTATGTAGAATTTGTGTTTCCTTTACATCTAATAGTAATTGAAGGAATGGAAAGAGGAAATCTTGATAAGCTAATAATTTTAAACTTGGTCTTGAAATTTTAATGATATATTATATGTTTGTACCATTTTACTACCCTATGTTTTTGAGTACGCACACGACCCTTGGTGAAATCAGCTTGGCTAAGGGTCAAGATTATTTACATTTATTTTTTACTGTACTAGAATGATGGTCTTATAATGAGTTATTGTTGAAAGCATTATTTTGTCATAATTTTATAACATATTTGGTAGAGTTTAGTTATATTTTCCACAAGTAACAATCCAAGACTGGAAAGAGTCTTGTTATTTTTTCACTTTTTTTTGCATGTTTTAAAAAAATGGAAAATGACAAGGACTCAATGAGTCTAGAAACAAGCCTCATGAGTTTGACCAAACTTTCCAAACTTTTCCAAGGTCTTAGTTAAGTCTAAAAAAGACTCAACAATTTCTCTTGATCCTTAACTCAGACTTGGTTTGACAAGCCCTTGCCACACCTTATCGAGTATTGATTTACTAGATTTTTACTTCCTCTTATTAGTTATCTAAGGGATGCATTAAGTTCCTATGGTAGCATTAAATTTTAATCTTGTAAACCATAATGTAAAGTTAAATTGGTCTATAGTCTTCCATATAAATAAAATTGGCCATTTTCATGTCATGCATAGAATAGTTTGAGTTATGAGTGTTTATTTGTTGCCAAGTTTTCTTATAATATATATATATATATATATATATATATATTTTGATATTTAACTTACCTTTTGAACATGCATTTATTATTTGTTTATACATGCATTTATTATTTGTTTTTATGTCATTCTTAAAGTTTTAATTTTTGTTAATAATTTTTTTTATTTGATGATTGCATATTTCATTAATTTATATATGAAAAAAAATATCCCAACATGTAGGCTATGAACACAAGGTTTTTACTTTGGAATTTTGTTGGCTTAGCCCATTGTATAGATAATCTCCACAATATATTTTTGAATAAAAAATGTGAATTTATAATAAATCAATGGATAAATATTTTGTTGAAAATAAAATAAAAAGAAAAAGGGATATGCCACATCAATAACATAAAAAAACCAAAATAAAAATGAGACAATGAAAAATAATCTGCAAGCGATAAGGTATCATATAGTGGGGATGTGTGTCATATCCCTTCTAATGAAAATATCATACCTTATGACATTAAAACATGATAAAATACACATCATGTTATGGGAATTGTTCCATAATTTGATATAATTATAATGGTTAAAGAATATAATGGTTCTAGAAATATAGTTTTATGTAGGGAACACATGTGAGACATAGAGTTGTCTCACTTATATCCTTACGATGATGATCCAAATTTGTTCACTCTTAGTTTATGTGGTACATGTATATAAATGAATTTTAATGCTTTTCTTGTGCATATGGTTTATGAATATGAATATCGAAATATTATGTTGCACCATCCTTCATTAAGTGTAATAAAATCACATTTTTTTGATAGTGGTTTTCATGATCATCATGGAATAGTTACCACTAGAATGATCAAGTGAGGGTATTATATAGGTTACAATTTAGATCATCCTCCATTATTTATAAATGGTAATTTTGTTAATATCAATAGAAATAAATTAATTTTTATGAAATGTGTATTGGTACATATCTCAATGCCATTTAATTTTACAATCAAACCAGGGATGTATGTTCATATTTATTATGAGAACTTGCCTGGAATGACTAAATGTGAGTCACTTAGAGTTCCATATCTTATGGAAGTGTTGTAATTTTTAGTAGATATACATACATTTGAAACATTTTTTGGGTAATAATGTTTGAAATACATGTGAATGTTGTTGGTAGAGATGACCAGATTCCCCAAGGTGTCAAATTGCATCCACATGACGTTGTTTACACCCAAAAAGATTTTTTTATTCCATATGATATCATTAATAGTATGTAATTTATCATTGATTTTATTCATTTATTTTTTATTAATATATGAAATATATGCCTCATTTATATTGATTATTTTATTTTTGTTATTTTTTAAGGTATAGTGGATTTTTTTTACTAATAAATCTATAAGGAGGTGGGCACCCAACACTTGAGATGGGGAATAATTTTTTTGTTGGTTCATTATTAGGAATGATGCAATTTTTACTAATTTTTAGCTTCTTGCAATAGATGTCTTAGAAGAAGTCATGACTACTAAATTGGTTGCATCAACTAAATATGGTACACATAATACATTGCCTTTCCATCTCCATATTTTATAGCCACACCATGTGCATCACCACAACATTCAACTCATATCAAAAAAATATATAATCACCTTAAATATTGAAACATGTATGCATTGAATCTTATGTATAAATTCCATGTTTCAATGAAATATTTATGGTCACTTTTGAATTTATTGCAATACATTATGTTCCACCTAGGATTGTTATGAGGAATAACTCATTGGATTTTATTATTGAAGTCTATGAAAATATTAAAGGGTTGTTTTATACACATGGTCAAAATTTATAGACATATTTTGACCAATCTATGGTTCAATGAATCAAACTCAACCTCTTGGAAAATGGCATGTGGGGACAACATTTAAATTTTGTTATTTGCACAAAACCCTACAACATCGAGCATTTGTTTGTTTTTCAAGGGATGTGAAAAAAAAGATCCCATTCATGATTATTATGGAAAGGGCATGAGTAATAGTTCACTCCATTTTTAAATGTAATCATATTCATATTGGATCATAATTATTCAGAGTTAATTACTTATATGTGTCTAGAAGCATTGTGTTGCTCATAAATGTAGCCCATTGTTGTGTAAAACGATTCTACATTTATGGATTTTACATTTTTAGTTATGAACATGTATTTTACATTTAAATAATTTTTCCTCTATTATTTTTCACTCTATTACATTATTTTTATAATTTTATAGACTTTTACTCAAATTTCATTCATAAATTATTTTTAAAATACAAAAGTGTAATTTGCACTATAATTATTTTTATTATTATGCTTCCCTAGATTATATGGCCTTCTAAATTTTATCTAGAAAAATCATATTTTTAAAGGTGGGGATTGTGTATACTCATATTTATTCATTATGTAGATATGTTTGTGAATGTGTTCATTATTATGTGTTTGATCCTACAGAAAGGGGAAAAAATTGAAGATTGGGATTATAAATGATATGAGATACCTGATACTCTTGATAGTACATTATTATATGGGATATATACACCAATGTTAGTCTCACCAAAAAAGTTAAAGTTGTGGCATTATTTTTGTGTTCTAAAATTATCTGAAGAATTATGTTTGATTAGTTCTTCTAGTGCCAATCTTAAATTGAGGTTACTAGATGTACCAACCAATATGTAATGTTATAATTATTTTATTTATAGATAATTTTAGTTGAAAATAATAAAATATAATATAATGTGATGATATAGTGCATAAACATGTAAAAAAGGCCTATCATAGCCATGAAAAGAGATCAAGAATCTTTGAGCCAAAAACCCTCTATTGAAGTGTCAACATATACCAATATAAAACTATGAGCCTCTTAATAGCATGAGACATCGATGCTTGTGGGACTATTTAATATCGTACAAATACATAGTTTGTGCTTATTTTATAGTATTTGTATCCATATGGCTTGTATATTTAGTAGCCTACATGTGCATATGGCCTGCCTGTATTATTTAAGTTAAGTTATTCCTTTGGTATCATTGTATGAGATCTTTTTAAAAATATGTATAGGTATCCCATAATATTTTCTCAATCTATTTATTATGAATCATTATTGAGATTGGTGATAGTGGTAGTATCCTCATTATGAGACTGATCCTTTTATTATTGCGTTGTCCATCTTTAGGGGCATATTTCCCATGCTAATATTGTCATATTCTCTAGTAGACTAGAAATATCTTATGCAAATTTATAGTGATATTATTTTATTAATTACAATTAACCTCCAAACCAACTATAATTCACCTTAGTGTTAAATGCATTCAAGTTTTTATTCCTCTAGTGTGGCTGGGATCATTATGCAATCCCAGGTCCATGCATTCCATTTTGAGATCCTTGATTTAATTCATAAACTTGTAGTGTTTGATCTATAGTTTTATAATTTTTAAGTTCCAAATTAATTTTAATGTTTGGTTGAAAATTTTATATCATTTCCTAGTAAATATTAATGGTCAAATTTCTATTTCCTTTTTTAAAATACAGTAGCAGTTGAAAAAATATAAATTGACATAGAACCATGAACCTATTAAGATGACTTAGCTAAAATCTTATTAAATGTCATTAAGATTATTTTATCTATGGAAATAATGGGTAATAAAAGGCATCCTGGTGATACTATGAAGTTTTTTAATGACTTAACTTATAATTTAGGGGGGAAATAGAAAACTATCTAAATTATTTCTCATTTTTTACATGAAGTTGCAATGTGTAATGAAAATTCTTGTACTATTTTGGTATATTATCTATTATAATCTATGTAAAGTAGTTGATATTTTTTAATTTATTATGTTGTACCTTAGCATGTTTTTTGATGTATAAGATGCTCAAAGATTTTATGTTAGTCTTTAATTACTCTTCCATGTTAGTCTTGCCCTTGCAACATGATGACATGTTTCTAGTTATGGACCCATGCATAATATTGAGATTAAGGTATGCTTATTTTGGGCTTGCACTTGGTAAAAAACTTGGAAATATCTTTATTTCAAGATTTAACAAATTAAATAATACTAAAACTATCAAAATAAACTAAATGTATGTCAACCAAAATATGACCTTTAAATGATGCAAATCATATTTATATTTTGTGGGAGTTGTGAAAAAGAAATTGAGATTAATAATAAGAAAGGAGGGACTAGTTATATTGTTAGGTTTTTTTCATATAAAAACCAACAAAAACACTCAATGTTTTGAACACAATCAATAAATAATACTTAAATCATAATATAATAACTTATTCAACAATTTTTATTTAGTCCAGAAAGGGCCATGACAACTATTTATGCTTGTATACATTGTTTATAGAGGATACTCCATTGAGTAAGGTTGATCTTACAGGCAGTACTAATGTAACCCATTATTTATTCTTCCCATATATTATGAAAAATAATCAAATGTCTATTTTCTTGAATGATTTACCTATAGAAGGATTTTGTACTCCAAGAATCCCAAGCTTAATAACTATATTGATGTATTACATTGTTAAGGTATTGAGTGCTTTTGTTAGTTTTTATATGAATGTTGCTTGGAGGACTTGCATAGTGTGTTTATTATTATATAAAAGCCTCTTTCATTATGTACAAGTCTCATATGTGAGGTGAGATAAATGATTATCAATAACCTAGATGAGTTATATATGAGGTGAGTTAGATGTGTATAACCTTTGAAAAGTTTTGGTAGTTTCTAGATTTTCTATGTAGTGAGCTTCAGTTGTAAGAAATTGATACCGATAAGAACATTGAAGTTTCATGTATGGGTCAAAATGACATAATTTTTGAAGGGGAATAAATTGACAAGGTAAATGCAAGTGATTATGTTGAAAGTGAAGATGAGGTTGGTGAATATTTCATCTCTCAAAATAACATCAACAACAAGGGCTTCCATAAGTTCTTTAATATGTTTAAAAATAAATAAATTAATGATTAAATTTACTTCAGAGTTATAGTTGTTTGAGTTGAATTTAGTGTTAGTCATTATTCTATGGTTAGGAGATGGTAATAGTGTTGGTTTTAGTACCAAAATTAGGATGTGTTATGATGATGAACCATAAATCAAATGTGGTTTTATGATAATCTCCACTCACACCAACCTGATTATATTTTGGTTACTGATTTGTGTGAAATGTGAGTAGGTGTTTAGCTCAAAACCTTATATTTATGTTGGTTTCAAGTACCAATAAGGATGATCCTTAATAGATATCAATAAATTACAGTGGTGACTCACTCCCTTCACCAAAAACAATGGTATGTTGTTAATCCATTCTCTCTCCTCCCATTACCCATAATTTTTACCTAGTGTTATGATTTCTAACTTTAGATTTCCTTCTCATGGGGAGACTTATATAAATTTACTAGACATTTAGACCACACCCTATATAAAGTATTTGGGTTTTTTTCTATGTAACACCCACAAGAATGTAGGCCTATTGTCTTCCCAGTTCCTCCTATTGACTAATATGGTAGTCATACTTAGCCACCACAAACCTTTCATGGATGAAATAGATTCTCATATATAGGGATAAAATAAGAGAAATAAGGCAAAATAATATTCACCCCCTCTTTTATAATATGACACTTCAAGGTTTTCTTGAACACACAAGCAAACCTGATAGTTACTAAAGAATGAAGGTAGTAAGGAGGAAAAAAAACACTTTTATAATAATACCTATAAGTATTATTGGAACTTATTATAGAATGAAAAACATCCCAAGGCTTATAATTTACATGTAAATTATAAAAAGAGACACAATTGGAAACATGATGGTAGTGTAAACCAATAGGGTGCAATAAGTTTTCTAGTACCATAAAGTCAAGATATCCTATTGTAGAAAGAGTTGATGCCTATTGTTACAAAAATATTACTATTTTTTTTCTATTATGATTCACTCATCTAAAACACAATCTATTAAGAATTTTTTTCCAATGTATAATAAATTTAAATAAAAAGAGGTAGGGTAATCGAGGCCTCGATCATATAGTCTATCGTAACCTGTCATGCATACTACAATTTGAAGAGGAGGTTCTTTTTCTCTTTGGCATAACATGACAACAAAAATAATAATATCAAATCTATTAAGGAAGTGGATACTAGATATGGACAATTCCAAAACTCTTTCTCCATAAATATTGATAGCACTATCTTTGAAAATGTGGTTGGAGATTGATTTACTCACCATCTCAATCTTAAATTAAACATCAAACAACCTATAAATTCTAAAGTAGCATTAAAATTAGTTTGAAAATTATTGCATCATGAAGATGTTTCCAAGATTGACATATGTGATGAAATGTTGAATGTATTTGATTTTAGTTTCTAAATAATAAATCCTACATTTTATTCTCGTGTATAACTTTAGTTGTGTCATTCAATTAAAATAATTCTTTTAATGTATAACTTAAGCATCCATCCTTTTGTTTCAGCAAAAAGTCCTCTAATGTACCACACTATATCCTGTTACATGTGTGTACATCAAGTTTCAACATATTCACATTAAAATTTCAAATACATCCTTTACTAAGGTCCCTATAGATCCCCTAAGACTTGTGAAATATATTGAATGTTTATTATGTTTTAAAATTTAAGTGCAGAAAGAATTAATTTAGAAGTGTCCACAACCCAAGTTTATCAATTTGTGATAAAAAATTGTATTCGATATTTTTATAAATTTTCTTTCCCCAAGTTAGCCACAAAATGAAATAACTTCAATAGATGAATAGCCAAGAAAAATATTAAGGGATGAACTTTAATTTGAAACCTTAGGAAAATGCAAATCATATAATGGATTTGGATGTTTTTGGTAAATTTATATTCAAACCATGCAAATGGATTATGTTTGGAGTGCCCTTCATCTATTACCAAGTATTTAATGCAGATAAATAATATTTTATTTGTTCTAATTGAATAGTTTTTCAAATATTTTATTTATACATATATCTATTCTCAATATATTCCCTATAAAATAGGGAAAGAATTATCTTAATATCCCTATGAAGTAGGGTTGCAAACAAAACTCCTCCCAAATATGTTGTGGGAGTTAGAAAATACTTAAAACAAAATATTTATGTAATGTTCAATTAACAAACTAATAGCCTATTAAAAACTAGCTACTATGAGTAATAACCCACTTACATTTATTTTTCAAATGGTGATTAAACATCTCATAGGTTATTCCTAATATCCCCACTTTAATTCAACATTTTACAAGTTAACAAGAGAGAGATTCTCTAAATGCCTCAATTTTTCCCATGCAAGTGATTTAGTGAAAACATTTGCATATTATTGATCTATTAGGAAATATTGGAGTTGGATGTTATTTTGAACATGTTCATGATTGAAATGTACTTGAACCTCAATGTGTTTGGTAAATTCATGAAATACATGATCGCAAACAATATTCACTACTCATTCATTGTCTACATAAAGGATTGTTGGATGATTTTTTGGTATTCCAAATCCTTAAAGTATATGTCTGAGCCAAATCACTACACAGACAACTCCTCCTATTGTCTAATATTTTAATTATATGGATGACCTTAAAACACAAGTTTGTTTCTTGCTCCCCCATGA
Source organism: Torreya grandis (assembly GCA_037957365.1). Taxonomy (NCBI): domain Eukaryota; kingdom Viridiplantae; phylum Streptophyta; class Pinopsida; order Cupressales; family Taxaceae; genus Torreya; species Torreya grandis. Next base: position 2,086,490 of record JARHVA010000255.1, on the reverse strand, counting down.
TATTGGTCTAGATCCCAAAAATAATATAAACCCTAAAGTAGATTTTTTGTCATCAATATTCCATGTATGATCTAATCTGAATATCTTATCAAGAAGAAATTATCATTCTTCATGTAGTTTAGGCTAAAATCCATGGTTCCTTTGATGTATCTCAATACTCTATTTATTATTTTTCATTGGGATACATTGGGATATTTCATTAATATTGAGAGGTAACTAACAACATAATTGATGTCTAGCCTAGTATAAGTTAGGTAAATGAGACTCCTTATCAACTATTGATTTATAGTTTCATTTACCTATGGTGATGGATTTGCTTGAGATAGTTGAATTTTTATCTCCATTGGTGTAGAAATTGGATTAAAATCCATCATGAATAACTTCTCAAGTGTTTTCCTACCATATTCTAGATGAGACACAAAGATATGATTTTCTCTTTGCCAAACTTCCAAACCAACACAATAATGTAGAAGCTTAAGATATGTCATGTTGAATCATTGATTTAGATCTTTCTTTGTTGACTCAAGTATCTTAATTGTACTACCAATGAGAAATTTATCATCAACATATACAAAAATTATTACCATATTCCCATTGTTATTTGAGGTAGAGATTGGGATAATATGGACTCCTTTTAAATCCATGTTTAAATAGATTCTCATCGATTTTGAAATACCAAGCCTTGGGATCTTGTTTAAGACCATAAAATGATTTGACAAGTCTAAAAACTTTAACTTATTTTATTATTATGATAAAACATTCTATTTGAGTCATGTAGTCTTATTCCTGTATGTCTTATTTAAGAAAGGAACTTTTTACGTCCATTTGATGGACTTTCCAACCAAACTATGTAGCTGGAGAGAAAATCATTCTAATAGTTTTGAAATTAGTTATAGGAGAAAAAAGTATCATCATATTAAATGCCTTATTTTTTATCATACCCCTTTGTAACCAAACTTTACTTGTGCTTGTCGAGACTACCATCTACTATTTACTTTAACTAGAAAATCCATTTGCATTTAATTAGCTTCTTCCTTGCTAGAAGATATATAAGCTACCAAGTGTTGATGTGGGTTTTATACACACCCCCTTAATTTATTATGAGGTTGTCTCTAATGTTTTAGGATCACTCTAAGACATGAGTTACATGGTATTGAGTTTTATAACAACTTGCTAGAGGAATAGTGGTTGAACGACACAAATTGTTTACCATAGATAAGTTGGTTATGGGTGAACCTAGATCTACTTGGAGTGGGTGTAAGTATAATGATTATAATTAAGGTGGGTAGGATTTCAAATAATAACTTAAGAAAAAATAGGGAAGAGTAAGGTAGAAAAGGAAGATCTATGGAAAATTCATGAATAAAGCCTTTCAAGACTAGTATTTGAGCTCAAGTATGACAAGGAATCTAGACCAATACTTATTATAAGATGTTGTATAATTAAAAAAATCAAATAAAGTTAAGAGGAAAAAGAAACAAGAACATATTATACTTAAACATGCAAAAATCAAAGGTTGTCTAATTGTTAGATTGTTATTTCACACCTATAATAGGACTTTGATAAGCATGCAAAAGATTTTCAAATCAACTATATGTAAAAATAAAATATGGCATTTAAAATAGATAACTTATACATAATTTAATCACTAATATACTATAATTATATAATGTCCCAAATAATCCATAGAATTAGATAAGAATGAAGATTTGCATATCAAGACCAAGTCAAGCAGAACTTCTTTGAATTTCCTATCAATTTCAATAGACAAAATTATCCTCCCTTTATGACTGGGAAGTTACATGTATTTATAAGCTTGGGATAAGGAAGGCTTCATATCTTCAAGCTTCACCTAATATTACATGTCCAAAAATAGAACCTCTAGTTCAAAACTCGTGTAATGATGCATATTACAATGATAACACTCAAAATAGATTTGCTAGCTAAACATAAATTCTACATGTACAATAATAGATGGGGATTTGAAGAGAGAAATATATTCCATTTTATATCCTGGAATAAATTTTGTGTTCACAAAAAATACGGTGGTCTTGGTCTTAGGAACCTTTAGCTAATGAATAAAGCACTGATTTAAAAAATTTAGAGATTTGTTAATAAAAATACCACCTAGTCTAGAATTATGAGTTATAAATATTTAGAGGGTCATGATTCTATGTGCATATTTGTAGAAGAACATTTTGTAGGGGCTCACACTTATGAAATTTTTTAATTTATAATAAAGATATTATTTCTAATGGTTATAAGTGGCAAATTGGTATGGGTAAAAGGTAGATTTTTTGAAAGATACTTGGTTCATTGATCGTCCCCTTAATTAAAATGATATTTGGCATCATTTTTAAGAGGAAATTTATAAAAAATATGGGTATAAATTTTAGGATTACTGGTAGATGTTTAAATGTGTGAAGAAATGTAAATTCTTGAGTTTAGATAACCTTAATCAATAAGACATTTTGAGTTTAAATAATCTGAATAATTTATTGAGAAATTTTCAATTACCTCTTAGTAATAGATAATACCAACTTGTTTGGATGGATTATTTTAATGTCCAATATCAAGTTAAACCAGGATATTCACTATTGGAATAAAATCTTGATTTTAATGTGAATTGGGAGTCACTATGGGATAAATGGTTAATTCTAAAATTAATTTTTTTCCTTTGGATAATTTTTTAAAACATAATTTAACCATGGAAAATCTAATAAAAGAGGTTGTATTTTAATCGACAGGGATGTGTGGTACAAAAAATATAATAAAAAGATCTTCTATTTGCTTGTAGATTGTCCATATTGTTAGGATATTTGGGTTTTTATTCTCCTTAAATTCAATGTTGTGTGGGTTTATGTAGGGTCTCTATTGGAAGTATGGTAGTGTCCCTTTAGGAATGATCTGCTCAAAAAAATTTGGAATCTCTCTTTGCCCCATATCATTAGGGGCATTTGGAGAGAGCGCAATAATATAATATTTAGAAAAAATAAATGTAGTAGTAAAGTGCTATCCAAAAGGATATTTGAGGCCATCATGGATAATTACCACATTGAACTAAATAATAAATGTAAAAGCCTTACTCATGTGGAACAAATTCCATCTCTTAACTAGTAAATTGACACTTCTATTCTAGGTAAGATGGATCTTAAAGATGAAGTCATAAAAATAACTAAATGGAACCCCCCCTTTAGGATCGCAAAAACTCAAATTTGATGGAGCTTCCAAAGGGAATATAGGTCCATCTAGAGGAGGTGGTATTCTAAGATACCATTAGTTTAATTTTATGGTAGCTTATACAAGAGATATAGGTTTCAAATCTAATCACTAGGTTGAATCCATGACTGACATATGGGGTCTTAAATTATCTCAACAAATGGGGGTGCAATTGCTCATTTTAGAGGGATGTTCCCTTATTAAATTATCTATCCTATAAAAATGCTATTAGCTAGACCATTAAGCTATTAATCGATGAATTAATCTCCATTCTTGACTCCAGACAATATGTTATAATCCAACACATTTATCATGAAGGAAATGCGATAGTGGAGTGGTTCACTAATAGGGGTGTGACCTCTTTAGATAAATTTCCTCATATGGACTTTGAATAACTTCCTAGGGACATTGTTCAAAGGATAAAGAATGAAGTATTGTCTAATGTTCATAATTTGTGATAAATTTGGGAACTCTCCAAAGTCTAGGTGGAGCAAACTTATAATCTTAGTCCCCTTTTTATTCATACTTTCTTTTTTGGCCTCATAAGGAAACTTCTAGATCTATTCTTTATCCTTATTTTTTTTAACATTACCAAAGGTAGCAAAATGATAGCTCTAGAGTTGGTTGGTTCTTCAACCTTTTGGAGTTGGAATAGTATTTATCTCCCCTATTTGGGTCTCTTTGAGAGTACTATGGGGTTACCAAACATGATTGAACCAAAATTACCTAAATAAGTTAACAAGAATAAATAACTTGGGAGGCCTTATAAGTTGAGGGTTTCACAAGTTTAATGGAAAAGATTAAAGGTCATGATAGCCATATCTCGACCTCATTTGCTAATGCCTAGGAAAATAGAATAATCAAAATCAATGGGGTCACTTTATAAATCATTGAGGAGTTAATTATGCATGTAATAGGATTGACTATAGAAGAAATAAATATATTCAAATCTAGAGATTTAAAAAGAGATAAGGAGGTTTTTCTAGAAGAAGGGGAAATTTTAGAGACTCTACACATTGGCTTTGACCTGAATACCTTCTGAGACCTTTTGGGGAAGTTACCTTTCATTTTATGCAATACATCACACTTGAAGGTAGGTATGATGTTGTCAGATGCTCTTTATTCATTTGCCTAAACTATTTTATACATGTGCCTTTGAGCCTTCCCTTTTATGTTCTTCACTCCCTTGAAGCTTCCATATTTAAATTCAAATATGGAAAGTACCCTATTCCTAGGCATGAAGGGGTTATATTTTTAATTCATAGATATTTCAAGGGCATAAACTTGCTAAACCATGATATATCTCAACCCCAAAATAAAATTGTTGAGGACAAACATGTGGACATTAGGAATATCAAGAAGGTTTGGATCAAATACCCAAATAAGGTTAGTAAAAATATAGAGGACCAACCTTCTAAGAGCACAGATATCAAAGTTTCTAAAGTTTGAGAGGTGAAACCTTCTCAGAATCAATATAATATTAAGAAATGTCTAAGGAAAATGGTCAAGTCTCTCAACAAGCTGGACATTTCTCTAGACAAGAAGAGGAATACAGGTCAGTATGCTTATGACTCCATCTTAGTGGAAGAATATAGGTTTGGAAATGGAGTTTTTAATCAAAAATATGAGTTGGGTGGTACTGGTAAGACCCCTCAACCTAATCATCATGATATTGGTAAGAGGAAGGACAAAGATTATATGAAGGGCAAAGGTAATATCTCCTCTAATAAGCATTAGAATGATTAAAATGAGAATTTTAATTCCTTAGTTATTTTAAAGGAAAGGAAAATGCTGACAAAATTGTTGAAGAGTTAGATCTTCAAAAATACATCATGCGATGGCTTATGAGGGAGTTAATCGACCTCAAAGGGAAGGTCAAGTTTATACAGTGGGAAAATGATAGTTTGCATCAAGGTAATGCAGATAAGGGAAAAAACCAATAGTTGAAGATTATTTAGTTTAGGGTCAACATGCTTGAGAATAAAAATGAGAAGCTCCAAAACAATATTAGTTTCTCGATAAATTGTAGCAAGTCTACCATGAACAAGGGGATTCAAAATGTTGAGAATCTTAGGGCTCACTTGGGTGAATTATTTGACACAAATCTTGTTAATAAAGGAAAAGGAAAACAAATTTAGTGTATCAATTGTCATAAGGATATAGATAAATAAAAATTGTTGTTACAAATTGATTCAAATCTCAAAAGGATGAAAATTTACTAAGAGGATGTCTTGAGAAATCTAGATGTGGAATAACATCTTTAGTATTTTTGTCATTCTATTGATGTTTCTCGATTGTATCTAGGTTGTTTTTTAGATATATCTAGGCCTTTCTTGTTTATGTTTTCTCTTAGGTCTTTGGTAGACTTTTGTTCCTTCTTTTATTATACTTATCCTAGGGTTTGGGGACCCTAGTTCAAAAATCCCTCCTTTAAACTTAAAAAAAATAGATAGGGAACTAAATTCATACTTTGATGATAATCATGAAAATACATAATTATTATAAAATTCAAATACTTATGCCATACCGCTACTTAGATTAGTTGATGAAGACATTATAGTTACAAATTGGGTGTAAACTAAGAGCTATATGAAGCTAGGGGGCACTAACTACTAGTTATGTGTATTATAGACCCAAAAGCTACCTCTTTAGCCTTTAACACTTCACCCAGTGCATATTATGTATCAAATTATTTATTAATTACCTCAAAAATTAGTAGTGAAGGCTTCAAAATTTTGACTACCTCAGTCATTAACCTATCATGTTCTACCTTTGAACTTTTATACTCAACTACCAAAGCTTCAACCCTTGCCACTCTATCCTTGGTAAAACTTACCAATTGTATCACTTCTATGTTGGTATTACATATATGACCTTATACTTTTTGTTTAAATTATTTTATATTTGAGTAAATAAGTTTGTCAAAATTGGGATGATTCACCAACTCCCTTATCTAGGTAATCACCTTGGTTACCCCTATGACAGCCAAAATTTGTAGTGCTTCAACTTCATGATTAATAATAAGACTTGGTAGCTTCTTCATTGATATATGAAAATTTAGGGAGGTGTACCCTTTGGTAATCACATAATTAGGCACCAAGAAGCCTCAATATTTATCATCAAACTATGTTTATCTAAAGCACTAATTTTGGAACACTAGACTAGGAAGTTCAATCTTCTTTTATTGTCCTTCATCATGTTCCATAATGAAAGAACTTTTGTTTTATGGGTATGAATGGATGCCCTAGATACTCTAATATTTATCAAGATTTTGTACATATTTATAGCTACACTTTATCCCTAAAAAATTATCTCCTAAGGATCCTATATAATATTCATTTATTTCTACCTCTTAAGGGATTCCTCAATACTTTGGTGCATCTCCTTTAATGTCAACCTAGTAGAATCTCAAAAAAAATTGAAATCCTCAATGTACTTAGTATGATAATTGGGGTTTCTCTTGGGTCTTTTGTCTAGTGAGAATAAGTTTTCTCTCTTCTCAAATTCTATCTCTCCCTTTGTTCTACTATTTATCATTTTCCCCTTTCACTCTCTGTATGGTCCCACTTTCTTTGTCAAACCCTGTAGAAACTGTGGGAAGCTCTATCATAATTGTATTTTGTCTTTCATCCCAGACATTCTACATCTCCATTACCCATTGAGTAACTATTAATTAACTTGTTTTTTCTCTTTGGACAACATAGGAAGATATAGAAGGTTGAGAGGTCATAAGAAGGGATGTGGTCATAGTGGTTAAGAGTGAGGTGCTTATTTATATGGGAACTTGGGGAAGTTTTTATCAAACCACTTACCATGGAGAGGTTTCTTTTATTGGTATCACTTCAACCAATAATTTGGTCAACCTAGGGGTTATCTCCACAATCATGGTTGATTTTGGTAGAGCTATTAGGTAGGGCATAGGAAGCTCTAATTGGGTTACCTTCTTTTTTGGAGTTGGTAGGTTATTAAAAATGGAAACTATGACCAAATTATCAAAATGGACTTTTCTAGGAGTATTTATTAATTTTGGTGTAGAAAGAATATCAAAATCTATACTAGTAATAATAGGAGTGAAATATTTGACACTAGGAATTATTGTAGGTAAACTTACAATTAGAATTTATACGCTATGTAACAAAGAAATTATGGAATAAACTACCTTATAAATCTTTTGAGTTTATTCTGGAGTGAGTCTAACCAAGGGTGTCTCCTCCTTGTTTTCCCAGATTCAAATATTTTGCTTTCTTTAGCATAGTTTCTTCATCATCTGGTTATGTTATTCCTATTTCTTGGTCTTCTTATTATGATGGATCATCAACCAGAGATATTAATTACTCTATTTATTCTTCTTCTAAATTCATGTTAGCCTCTGTATCTTTCTCCTCTTCCTTAGCATCTTCTTTTATGATAGGGATATCAAGTGATGGTCTCTCTTCCAAATTTATATCCAAGGAAGGATCAAGGGAATCCTTCTGCTTTCTTTGGTATGTGAAGATAGGTGGTGTGGATGGTGGATGAGATGATAGAGGGAGTATGATAAAACCTATGGTAGGTGATGGAGCTTAATGTGATTGAGTGGAATTTGTGGAGAGAATAGAGGTTCCCTAAGGTGACTTAGGATATTTAGTAGGGCTAGGGGGAGTTAAAAATGAAGAGAAAGATGATTTTAATAACTCTGAGAGGATCACTTGAGTGACTAAGGTGAGAGGAGGTAAAGGAGTTATCACAAAATAATTCTTTATTTAACCAATTGAAGAAAAAAATAACTTCTTCATTGTCATTATTATACCTAAGACTTGTTCATATGATGTTATGGAGGTGGAAGGAATTTGAAGACCAATAAGTCCTCTCAAAATATCCTTCTTGACCTAGGGATTTGACTCCCTTTGGCTCCCAGATTTATCTACCTTTTCTTCTATGGATTTTGCTTATGGGGAAAGAGGTTGATCTAGTGGATGAGAAGCTTATGATGGAGATGGAGGCCATTGCTAACTCCATGCATTCTGAGCTTCCTCCTATGTGGACTTTGCATTATATTGTAGGTCGTATGCTAGTATCATAGTTATCTTTTTATCCTTTATATTTATCCATACTTCAGATTCATCTAAGGCATTTAAAAAAACTTGATCATGGTCATAAGTCTGGTGACCATAAGAAACATGATCTTTCTTATTATCAAATATGGTTTTGAGGTACCCGCCTTATCTTTTTCCTAGGGTCCCATTTTATTGATGGTGAGAGATAAAAAATTTAATTTGTCTTGGGCTTACTAGCTAGAATAAAATGTGACCTTGTCACATACTGGTATTGTCTAATGATGAAAGGCATTTTGAACTAGTAGGCCAAGTGTCTTTAGCCTAATTATTCATCAATGCTATTGAAAACTTGGTCATATATCTATTGTTATAAAATGTGAATATGAACAAGATGAGGTAGTAATAAAGGAGCAGTCCTATTACCCTTCACTTAGATGATAATTACATCTAGGTACAACCAGTAATCACCCATTTTGATGTGTCCTTATTATCTTTTTAGATAGTCTAGGATTTGGGGTACCCTGCATAGTTTGGTATATATGAGGATTTAACTCATTATTCTTTATTTTAATATCATTCATGTACCTATGAATAAACATGAATTGAAATCTTCTTCAACCCAATTTCCCAAATACTTAATTGATGGTTGCCACTCTTGGCCATAGGGCTTGTATACAGTAGACATCACTACATCTAGTAAGGGAAACCATACATAAATGTTCATCCTTGGGCCTCTCATCAAGGTAGAGTGTATGTGATTTGAACCTTGCAATTATAATCTCTTCTAAGGCTACCAATTTTTTAGTTGTCATCAAAATGTCTAATAGTGGTACACATTCGACCTAAACAAAGGCAATACTTGGGAATCCATACAATCTATTTAACAATGCCATCATTATGGCAACCTAGTTTTGAACTTAATAATGCAATTGGTGTATATTACCCCCTTTGGATTTACCTTTTGGCCTATTTCAAGCCATTTCTTCAACTTACCATCCATAACATATTCTCAATCCATATATTGGCTAAGACCTGATTGTAGGTAGTTTCAGGGTAGGTAAGCCTAAAATACCTTTCAAATGCCCCCCTTGAGATATAGGTAGAGGTTATCTAGACTTTTCTCATGTGTACTATGTCTCCTATAGTGGTTTTATTGGTGAATAGAAAATTTAAGAGGTCAATGCATGTCATTACCTCTAGTTTGGCCATAGCTTAGTGGAGACCATATTCTTTAATTGGTAAAAAAAATCATCAATGTAATATTTGGATTATGAGGACATTTATTCCTCTATTGAGTAGGATTGAATTGATTTAACCTCTTCCCAAAGTTCTAAATAATGAGTAAATTAAAAATTTAAAGTGTTCTTCTCAAATATTGTCTCTATAATTTGTTGATCTCATAGATGAGAATGGGGATAGGACTAAGGGCTTACCTGTATTTAACAAGGAGGCCATTATTCTCCTTTAATCATTTTAGCTCCTATAAGATTTGAAACTAGTTCATTATATGCTTAGTGATAGAATAAATTTATGGCTCGCTAGACACTTATGGAGTTTGAGAATGCAATTGCTTAATGAACAGAGTAAATAACAAAGTGAACCCAATTTTAACACACACACACACACACACACACACACACACACACACACACACACACACACACACACACACACACACATATATATATATATATATATTACTTGAAAGATTATGTATTGAATGTATTCATGCACCTTGAATGTTGGTAATGAACTTTCACCATTAATGTGCATTTTGATTTGAATATGTCAGTCAGCTTTGGTGGGTACCCTTATTTTCTAAGTGTTTATCTTTCATTAATTTTCATGTCTAGTCACTACTTTGAGATAGTTGATAGTTATTCATTAACTTGTTTCTTTTCCATGCTATCAAAAATTCTTCATTATGTTTTGGTCATACCTTCCATGGATAGTGCCATGTGTCATACTCGCATTAACTCAACCTTTTAAATTTCCTCACTATGTTTAGAAGGTCTCATAGTAATAAGTTAACATGATTAAGACACGTGGCATGATTTTTGAGGCCTAGAGACTTAGGAACTTATAAATTTAGATTGGTATCCCTTTTAATGAAGAAATTTCCATGATCATGGGTCAATATGATCAAGACACATAGAGTGATCTAAGAGGATCGAAGACTTGGGAGCTCAGAGCATTAGATGGGTGACCAAAGGAGTGCTTAACCTTATAAGGATGTAGAATACCACAAATATGGCAAGTTTTAATTGATTGAAACCCTAGATACTTGAAATATGGGACATTAGGCTACAAACCAAAGAACCATTTAACCTTACCACATACATAGATTACTATGATCGAGACATGTGGAATAATATTAGAAGCTTAGACACTCAAGAAGTTAGAAGCTTGAAAACACATAGGAAAATAGAACTATTAAGTTTTTTGATAAATAAGTGAAGTTTTTATGTCTCCATTTTAGTGTGAATATGCTATGTGGCATGTTTATGGAGATCTAGAGGGCATAAGGGCTCAAAACATTCAAACTTTTGTAATCATATAAAATTTTAGATGATGTGAGAGCGACGTGTCATAACTACATGAACTTTTTACTATGGGTCCAATTAGAGGAAATAAATGGTCTTCAACTATTAATCCTACAATAAAAAATATTCATACTGGGACATAAAAATATTAGATCCATTAGTCTACAAATCATATCAAATTAAAAATTTAAGAAAATCCAAGGTTCAAAATAACTTAAGATACTAGTTTAAGCTTCGAATTTTATGATTTTTTGTAAATAACCTTGCATGACACCCTCGTCATATATCTTTAGTCTCATAGCTCCATAAGTAGAGGTTTTTCAATAATGGGTCCTTATTTTAAAATAAAATAAAATGGGGTGTGTGTGTTAGGGCACAACAAATGACAACTCATAGGGAAATATTCTCCTAAGTATTTTGAGAACCCATAATTTTATAAATATATTATGACAGAACTTCAATTTTAATAAATAAATAATAAGAAAATATAACCTTTAGATCAAAAATCTTAATTTTTAATGCAACATAATAAGTTTCCCATTCCTTAGATTAGTGTGTGATTTAGTGAAATTAGTTTCCTTGGGTTATAAATATTTTAACAAAGACTTGAATAAACACTATAGGTTTTATTTTCACTTTTGACCTTGCAACCAATGAAAAATGAATCCTGGGTATTGCCCTGTTACCATCCAAGCATCCATATCCCACTCAAATACTTATTCTAATTCCATCCATGTGTCCATAGCCCCGATAGAGCTTACTTGAATCACCTATCCTCTATCAGTATTCTATTTTTTTAATCATAGATAGAGGAAGGTTAAGAACCACCTTTGGCTAGATGGATGGAAAAATTATTTGTCAATATGTCCCTATTAATATGTATCCAACCTTATGTTTATCATCTTATATCCAAGTTTTAAAATATGATAGTGCAGCGTATCTTTAGAAATAGGAAGCTTTTCTAAAATTTACATGAGTATATTAGAGTAAGTGCTAAAGGATAAGTATGCCTATTCAATCTAATTGAAACCAAAATTTAATCATAATGCATACCTAAAATCCAAAAAGTGTTGTACTATCAAAATAAATTCCCATGATTACCAATTATGCTCCATGTAGGTATCATACCTTTTCTTTTGGCACTTAGTTTTTGATTCAATTAAAGAAATTGTTTGAGATAGTTCTACAATTTAGAGACTAAACTAGAAAGCATTGAACTATTCTATCAAAAAAAAAAAAAAAACTACTCTAAATGAAAACAAGTGTAAAAATCATACAATTTAATCTAATCCCACTCTAAAACTCCATTTATAGTTCACTGTAATGCATTTCTAGTTGGAGCATCCATGAAGTAACGCTTCAAAAACTATCCATTGATTGGAAAGGTGAGGTCCTTAACTTAGAGGTATTTTAACCTAAAGTCATTATTTAAAAGGATTTAAAAAACTTGATATGGTCCAATATATAATGGAGTTAGCTTGTCATGTTGTCTTTTCTTCTCATGTGCTTTATCTTAGAGGATCACAAAGTCTGAAAGCCTGGATCTTAAATCTTTTATCAAACTAGTGTTTGACAATATCATGATGTTTGTTGAATCTTTTTAGTGCTTTAATTTTTATATCTTCTAATTAGACTATTACAAGTCATCTTGAATTTATTCTCTCATCTTCACCCATATAATTTTGCATGAATTGGTAAGTCAATAGCTTGATAGTGATGGGGAAGGCCAGTTGTCATCCATACACTAGAAGAAAAGGTGAAGCCTTGAGATCTTATTTGTGCCTAGTTAGGTCTACCCATAGTGTATATTTTAGTAAGATATTTTATTCTCTTAGTTTATTCTATGAAAATTTATTTATTACATATATTAGCCACTCCATTGGTCAATTTTGTGCATATTTATATATTTATTGGTCAATTCAGCCACTCCATTTCTTGTGGGTAATGGTTCGAACAAAACTTAAGGGTAATCTAATTGTGATGTGCCCATTTTGTGAATTTAGTAGATTGGAATGCTACACCATTATCATAGACCAATGAAATGGGTGTGATAAATTAGGTGACTATGTTCCCTAAAATAAATTTATGGCATCTATGGCTCATGAATTCTTGGTAGCAATAGCCTTTATCCACCTACTACAATAAACAGTAGCTATGAGGATAAACTTATGTCATACCAAATAATTTGAATTTATTAAACCAATAAAGTCTAGTATGCATTGGAAAAAATGGCATCCTTCAATGAATGGATGTAAATTCATAGCTACATTCACCTCTCTCTTTACAAATACCTGACACTCATGGTATATTCTGACATGGTTATGGGTGTTTTTTAATATTGTAGGCTAGTAGTAACCCATCCTTAAAATCTTATGAGTTGTAGTATTTCCATAGGGATGCCCATTGACAACATTTTGATGTATGTTATCTAGGATGTCCTTAGCCTCCTCTTTTGAAACACACTTTATGTTGATGCTTTCATAGTTTTTTATATAAATGGCCCCTTTATTGATCATGAATTGAGTCGATTTGAGCTTGAGGACTCACTTTTGCTCTCTATTTAACTCTAGAGAGCATGTCCCTATAAGCAGGTAATGAATGATATGTGAGTACCATTCTCTTCTTATCACCTAAGATTCATTGATTTGTTTAATGTGGATGCATGGATTATATTGCTTTATCAGCTAGATAAGGCCTTGGCCTCTTACCATTTTATCTAGTTTCATTTCAAGGTCAAACTCTTGAAGTTTAGTTATCTATTTCCCTCTCCTTTCTCCTAGCTCATTCTAGCTGAGCATGATTTTGATGGCTAGATCAGGGATAATGGCTATGTAGTATTTCATAGAATATAATGTCTAATTTTTTTGATGGCCTTGATCAAGAAATATATTTTCTTATCAATAATGGAATATTTTAGTTTTACATCCTTTAGGTTGGTACTCATGAAGGCAATGAGAGTTTCACTGTATTCTACACTTTGTGTCAATACCATAACAATGTTATGTTTAGAAGTGAATGAATAAAGATAAAAATCTTTACTGAAGTCTGAGCTAATTAGGATTAATGCTTGAGTAATTGCCATTTTGATATCCTATAAATATTTCTTGGATTTTGTTGTCCACTCAAATTTGGCATCTTACTTTAACATGACATTTAATGGTTTAATGACCTTTTGAAACTAAAAATAAACTTTCTAAAAAAGTTGATCATTCCAAACAAAGACTTCATCTCTTTCTTATTGTTAGGTAGACTTAGCTCAGAGATGGCCTGGATGCAATCTAGGTTGATGGAGATCCCTTATTTATTAATAATATGGCCCAATAGTTTTTCTTTAATCACTCTTCAAATTCATTTATTTGGGTTCATAGAAACTTTATACCTTCTACACATGTCTAGGACTTTCTATAGGTGGCTTATGTGGTCATCTTGGTTCTTATAAAATATTATAAGATCATCCATGTAGATGATGATGCACTTCCCCACCAATCCCTAAAAGATAAAATGCTTCTCTCTATGGAAAGTGGCCCTTATGTTGATTAGGATGAATGACATCCTTTTATACATGAAGGTCCCCCATTTGGTGGTGAAAGCAGTCTTCATCCTGTCTTTTGCCTTAACTAATACCTAGTTCTATCTTGAGAATCCATCTAAGAAAGACATCATCTTTGAGCCACCAACCATCTATATTACTTCATCCAGAGAAGGTAGAGGATAATTGTCCTTTAATGAGGTTCTATTTAAGTTTCTAAAATCCACACATAGCCTAATTTTTCTCTTCTTTTTCTTGACTAGTACAAAATTAGCTACCTAAGTCAAGTGCCTAATTGGGAAAATAATATTGGCATCTAGGATATTTTGTACTTCAGTCTCTATGAGAGGTTTCAAGATTAGGTTTATTGGTCTTTACCTTTTCTTGAACAACTTATATTTTGGCCTTAAATGGATGGTGTGGGTAATGAACTTGAGATCAAATATATTCAGGTCATCATATGTCCAAGCAATGACATTCTTGTAATTTGTAAGTAAGCCTTTCATCTTGTGTTTTTCATTGTTAGTAAATCTTAGACCTATATTCACCATTTAGGGAGCCTAGTTAGTCCCCAAGTTTTCCTTGGTGAATTTAGATTTATTTGATTTTAGTTATTTCTAATTTTAGGCCTAAGGGTCAATGTCAAATGTTCATTCTAAAGAAACCATGACCAAGGGAATTCAATTTTATTTCAGCCATAGAATACCTTTGCCCATATATTTAGTCTGCATAAGTTGGATATTTCCTTTAGCTATTAGCTAGGCCTCAAAAGATCTTGAATTTTTTAAGAAATATATGACCTATTGATCATCTTCAAACACATAGAATTTTTCCACATTGTCAAGGATATAAGGGTATGGGACCAACTCCATTAAAAATTTATGCATTTTTTATTCCTAAAGTGGTGGTAGATTGGAAGCGAAGGCTACCAAGGAATCATTCATTTTATTCTTCTCCATTGGGATGGCCTTGATGTCAAATGCTTAAAAGGAATCATTCAAGTCCCAAACTTGGTGATTGTACTTCTTTAGGTATGTAAGCCTACAATAGTACTTATTTATGATCTAGTTTACAACCAATTCAAAGTCACCAAACATTATTAATTATTTAGCATTTTACTTTAATGTAAATTATATGTCTAAGATCAAGTTTTCATATTTGGCTCTATTATTGGTTCAAGGGAACTACAACCTATATACACATAATATTTTCAAACTTTATCAATTACTGATGATTTATCTCTTGCAAGAACCCATTGAGTCTTAATCTCTCTGAGTGCATGCCCTAAGGGGTGTACTGAGAAAGGGGTGGGTAGACCATTAGTGCTTTGCAAGATTATTATCCATATACTACCACTTTATTTCAATCTAACCTTCTCTAGACACATCCATAAGCCTTATCTCCTCTATTCCACCATCCTCTAATCATTTTTCACTTTCATTAGCCCCTTCCTAAGCCTATAACCTTTTTCAATAGTTTATGTTACACTGTCAACCCCATCAACCTTGTACTATTATTGATAATAATAAGGATTAGTGCTTTGTATGTATCTTCAAATAAAATAAATAATTTGTCAGGTCAACTTTCAAGTTATAATATTTGTATTATTTGTATGAAACTCTAGAAAATAGGAGTTTTAGACTATTGTTAGAGAGATATGTGATAACTCTTAGTTTGTAGGAGTTTATTGCACTATATATGTAATTACCTTATTCATAATAAGATAGTACATTTGATTGACAATTATTGTTCTTCAAAATCTGGTATCAAATTAGATTCCTTGGACCTCTCTAAAATTCTAGCCTTATTCATCATAGGAGCTCTTGAGTGTAGACCATGTCAATTACACCTACCATCTGATAGGCTTTTATTTGTCAATAGTGTTTCAGTGCAAACCAATGTAATTTTTTAATTGATAGTATTTATATATAATATATATATATATACATACATACATATTCTATTATTAGTCATACATGTAGATTGGTGAGGTAGGATATACAAATTTTTGCATCAATAGATTTGAGATAAAAGTTATTGCAACACAATAAGCCTACTCAAATATCTAACTCATCTTCAAAATCCATTATTTTAGCCTCAGTCAACATTACATCTGACAAGAATTGCATTTTAGATCTTTGATTGATAGTTTGAATGTGAATTTTTAATGTTATATGGAATCACTTGAAGATTTCCATATTAAATTCAATGTGCATCATCAGTGGGTCATTTAAAATCAGTTCCCTTGATTATGAAAGGTTATTGGTGTAAAAAATATCATCCACCTCCATCACCACACAAATCCTGTCTTCCAACATCCTCTTTGCAGTCTCATGACCTCCACATAGGCCCACAACTTTCTGAAGCTATATCTAATTCAATCAGATATGAGTCCTCCTTCACCATCATCACCATTCAATAGAAGTTCTCTACCATTTTCTACTGTTCTTTTCCATATGCCACCGAGATCTCACTGCCGTTGTCAAATCCCAGGTCTTTCATGGTAGTTTTGGTTTAAAATATTATTGGCTTTATTTTTTATTTTTCAAAGTCCAAACTATAGGTTTATATCAAACCATGGGTTTTTTAGTGGTTAAAATTTATTATTAGTTACAAGCATAATTGTTTCATAATAAGTGTTTGTTATTTAATTAATTTTTATAATAGTTGTTTTTAATTTCTAATCGGTAGCTTTGTCTTATTAGAAATTAAAAGTCTTGTAATAATTATCATGTTTGTGTTATTGTATAATCATATCATAATAAGTCTAGCCTCAATTATTTATTTTTTACAAAGAGTCAATATGTCATATTTTTTAGTCTAAAGTGTCAGAATAATAAAAAGAGTCTTTTTTATTATAAGGATGCATTATCAGTTGAAACCGACGTCTGGTCCTGTAAGTCAAAATTAAGGGAGGGTAATATGGAAATATTAAGTCAAATTGATAAATTTGATGACCAAGATTTCCATACATGGTAAATCCAAATACATTGCTTCTAATAGAGAGATATTTGGGATATTGTAGGTGGCAATGTTACTAAACCAACAGATGTGGAAAATCAAAGATAAAAAGGCTTTGGCCACTATTGGCCTTAGTCTATCAAAACCATATTTACATCATGTGAACTTTAAAAATTCTTCCAAACAAGTATGAGAATCACTCAATAATTTATTTGGTTCGCAATTTGATAGTGTAATGATAACCATGAAGTAAAAAATATATAGAAATGGAAGAAGGAGATGATATAGTAACCCACATTAGTAAATTCCATTCATTGATAAACTAGTTGGCAGGGATAAAAGAAGATATCAAATAAAATGATACAAAAGTAATATTACTCAACAACATGCCCAATAGTATGTCACATGTGGTGTTCACATTAAGCAATCTAAATCCAAGTTTGAAAAATGTCATTTATACATTGCTTGCTAAAGGAAGCAAAACTTCAGAAAAAGAAGAAGTAATGATCTCTCAAAGCAAGTCTAGTAATTCCTCCAAAAAATCTAAATATATGATCAGGAAAGATAAATATACTTGTTTTTATTTTAATAATATAGGCCATGTTGTTTTGAACTACAAATAAAGAGCACAGGATCTTCTAGATGGAAAAGTAAATGACAAAGCAATGGAAATAACAACAAACCAAAGTGATCAAAGAGAAAGTAGTCCTTCCTCAGAAAACGAAGAAGTGGATCCTAAAAGTGATGAAAACTATATTA
Source organism: Torreya grandis (assembly GCA_037957365.1). Classification (NCBI taxonomy): domain Eukaryota; kingdom Viridiplantae; phylum Streptophyta; class Pinopsida; order Cupressales; family Taxaceae; genus Torreya; species Torreya grandis. The sequence continues at coordinate 2,068,443 of JARHVA010000255.1, read as the reverse complement.
ATTAATATTATTCCTCACCCTATTTTATCACTAAGGTAGGGAATAATAAGGATTAGTTCTTCAGTTGTGTCTTAAAATAAAATGAATAAGTTGTTATATCAACAGTCAAGTTATAATAATTATATTGTTCATATGAAACTCTAAAAGATATGAATTTTAGAATATTGTTAGAGAGATATATGTTACCTCCTAGGTTTTAGGAGTTCATTTCACTATATATGTAATTACCTTATTCATAATAATACATTTCATTTGATCAATAAATATTTCTCCTCAAAAGATAAAACTTATTTAGGGTCTAGGTCGACCTTTGATTGACCTATACTAAGACCTAATTTGCTTTTATCAATAAAAATACAAAGTTGATTGGGTCGATCCTATCACCTAAAATTTTAGAAAGGTTTAGGGTTAAATTTAGCTATATATACACATTCATTTTTCCATTTATTAGAGACAACAATAGTTAATTATTCATTTGCACAGATTTACAATATGCTCTTCTACCATTCTACTTGAGGAGTTATAGCTTAAGGTTTCTACTTGGAGAATAATCTTGTCTTGTGGAAAAGTCTTGGATGCTTTGGCCTTTCTTAGTGATCTTTAAAAACCACAAAAATCTCTTGTGAAGCACCTTTGGACAAGGGAGAGAATGAGTCTCAATGGGTTCATCCTCAAGGTAAGTATATCTAGCTTTATCCTATATATTAGTAGATATAAGTAGCATAAGTAACGGCTTTTGAATATATTTCTCTCTCCACGCATTAGAATCTTACCTATACATAAATTAATTAGGATTATCTTCTGCATGATTACTTTTATGTTTACTAAACCCCATTTTGTGCCATAATATTCGATGAGTATTATATTAATCTTTTAATTTACTTTTAATTATAATTTTATGAATATGAAAGCATAGGACCTATCTAGGATTATTGCATAGTTTTACTTGACTAGAGGCTTAAGAACCCTCCCCAGTGATTTTATTGTGGCAATAAATCCCTTGGTTAGGTATAATGGATCTATATTGGTCATGACCCCAAATATATAATGTATCAACAATCGAAAGTGTAGGTAAGATTTCTCTTATCCAAGCTAGGATTGATTTATAGATCAGTTGAATTCCCCTTTGCATACACAACCTATAAGTAGTTAGGTATTGCTTACCTTCTGGGTCTATCAGGGCCACGCCTATAGTATAAATTTGTTTGGAATGATCTCCATCAAATTTTAAATTCCATAATTGATAAGTACCTTCAAATTCTTGTTCATGAAATTGTTTTAGTGTTGAAAGTGTACACACCTATGTGTGTTGATATGAAGTCCACTTGTGCATTCTTGGTGTTGTAATCAGTAATAAATTACTTCATTTTGGGCTCTCTATCTAACCCAATTTGGTTTGGTACCTCATTCCAAATCAGCCACATGTGAGATAAATTTATGTCCATGTACCCATTTAACATATTTGACCAATCTCGACTATAGTAAGGTATATACCTCTGGGATGTCAATGACCAGGATGTCAATAATCAATTGTGCATATGGATATAATGCCATTTGTATGCACATATTTGTTAGTTATTTAACACATGCAATAGAGGATATTTCCAACTTTATTAATAATTTTTTGACTTGTCAAGATTCAGACCAAAATTTTGGAAAATATTCATAGTTATGACAATACTTGATGCTCTATAACCAACCAGGTAGTTGTATACATTTTTACCAAACATTCAAGCTATTAATAATAATAGAAATACTTTAGGTTTATCTTTGTACATAATTACACTTACATGGGTAGTCTTGGACTTGTTATAAGACCTCCCTATCAGGGCCTTGAGTAGTAGCTCCCTTTGTTCATTGATTTGAACTAGCTCATGAAGACTGATATTAGATTTAATATTTTTCATGTCTTCAACAATATTATATCCTCCTTTACCCTGAGGATCAAAGCTATGTGATTGATCCTTTTTTATTAACAGGAGGTTGATTATTCCTCTTGGGTGGAGGTGTATTATCTCTCCATGGTGATGAGGATGTTTTTAATTATTTAAATATAGAAGAGTAATGGCACTATTATTGGGAGGAGTTGAAGAAGTCATAAGTTACTTACTTCTCAAGTTAGAGTTATTCTTGACTTGCTAGTATTACTAAAAATCATGACCTTACATGTGTCATCCTTAAGTTAATTCTCATATTCCCCTATTAAGGGGAAGTCATAAATGTCAAAGACCATAGCCATTCTAGGGTTTCTTAAAGAATTTGATGATTATTGTTCTTGTTGACTAGTAAAATTTTCCTACCTTTCTACTTCCTACTAGAAGATTTCAAAATCATTGCAGAACTTGATATAATCCATCTCCCCATGTTTCATGGTTTTATGGACCTAACACCAGTTTGGAAGGGTTGAATCCTTGATATTTATCTCCATCATTTTTTATATGGAACTTGATGTTCGTGATTATTCCTAGACCTATTGAAAGTCCTATTGTACCTTTAGAATTCATAACCCTAATTGTTATAATTAGATTTCCATCCACTTATATTACCTATATGTTTTTACATGATAAATAATTCATTACTCAATTTTTATACCATCCTCTAGATGGATTGCATCTCTATCTTAGTTGAGTTTGGAGCATTGTCATGTGTGGAAGTGTTATTAACAGGTACAAAAGTTGACTCTAGCCCTAATGGTTAGAATTAAAATTATTCAAGAAACCAAAATGTTGATTCAGGTTAACATGGGTTAATGGTAATTAATTTTGGACTAGGTTCTAGTTTTTTGAAACAACATTCTGAGTTACATTAAGGATTGGGTTAAAAGTCAGGTAGAAATGTCCAAGTCTAAGTGGAGGTGACAATTGCAACTTAGGATACAATTATTTGTCTACATTGATTTCCTCTATGTAAGCCAAAAGTAAAGTATTGATATAGATAGGCCTATGCATAAATACGTTAATCATGGAATTTATGGCATTTTTATACATTTATAGGGCTAATAGTTCATTAGGTTGATAGGCAGACTTCAATCTACTATACATCTTTTGAAACTAAGCATTGAATGCTTGGATTGGCTCATTAGGTTCTTGTATCATGTTTTAAAAGTGTTGATAGATAACACTTTCACTGGTAACTTGTAAAATTTGAGCAAAGAAGGTATCTTGACATTCTGTCCAATTTATGATTGACCCTTCTAGAATATTTAGAAACTAGACATAGGTTATTTCTTGTAAAGTGAAATGGAATAGTCTATAAGCCACATGCCTCATGAGTTACATTAAGTATCCCTAAGGTATATTTGAAACATTTTATATGTTCCTATTTAGTACTTTCTCTTGAGGGAGAGAAATAGGGGAGATATTTCTCTGGGTTTCTAGGAAAGCCATCCAATGATCTTGCGGTATTGATAGCCAATCTAGTCAACCAAGTCAAGGCTTGTAGTCATATAAAATTAAAAAATTAGTAACTTGAGCATGGATAAAGACACCAAACCCTTAAGTCCCTCTTATTTTCTCTCATAACCCTCTTAAGCTTACTTTCATTGATTCTCGGTCATCCATGGCCTTCCAAACTTGACCCCAACTGAGCTAGGACCCTCTCTTCATGATTAATCTATCCCTCCATGTCTTGTCTGCTCGAGAAAATATCACTAAAGTTGGACTATAACACTGGACCCTAGGGTGTCCCCTTTTTAGTGCTCCTATCCAATCACAATTTGAGCCCAAATTACCATTTTTCCCCAATTCCTCTCATTCATTTTGTTGGCCTAGTCTAGTGTCATCTAACCCATGACCAATAGATCCATCTATAAGCCCATTCAAATATTATTTAGAGAGGGTTGGAAAATATCATTCAAGTAAGTAAGAATACAAGCAATACCACTCAAGCAATCTTACCTATTCTTTGCATATAACCAACCTATACACTTTCAATCAAATTCAAGTCTTTACACCAGTCCCTAATCATCTCAAGCATACCCAATTTTAGTATTTCTTACATTTCATTCACTATTTCACCAAGCACTCTTAAAGGGAGAACTACATATGGCCTGATCCCTCCTTGAAGTATTGGTATGTAGACAACCTGCCCACACACAGGGTATGAAGCACATCTAGTGCATCTTAAACACACTAACCCCTTTTCCCCATTTACCAAAGTTTATTTTAATTTCATAGAAGATATAAGTATACAAATAATAATCTCTACAAGGAGCTCTATTGATATTGAGGACCTAAAAAATGACATAGGCTCACATCAAATAGGCAAACAAAACCCATAAAGCTTAAATCTAGGACAATAGTGTTAAAAAAGAATATAGCATTAGAGCTTAGGATGTCCAGTTCTAGCACTCCTATCTAATCAAAACATGAAGTCTAGGATCTTTTTTGTGATAGTGTCCCAGTATTGCACATAAATTTCCAAACCCTATCTCAATCGAAATAGTCCAAAATAAGCTAAGTTTAATTTTCTCTCTCTCACTGCTATTTTTAGAAAAGGTCTAATTGTAATTTAATTTCTAAAATTAGTAGCTTTAATTAGGAATATTATTTATTTATTTCTCCTACTTAGACTTATTTATTTAATAGGAATAAACTCCATTATTCCCAAAAATAATAAATCATTTGGTGAACCTGACTTAATTCAAATTTCACATAAAAACCCCTATAAACCCTAGGGTAAACTCATAACTTATTTTTCCCATTAATTTCTAAAAAAAATATTGAATAATTAAAGCAAAAATTCATCCAAAATTTTAAAATTTAGTAGTAAACTTTAAAATAATTTTATTTTAAGCCCTAGTTACATCAATTAGCTCCTAGTAATTTTCCAATATTAATCTAATAATTTCCTAATTTTTTGCTTGCATATCTATATCAGAAACATGATTAAATTCTCAAATTCAATAATAATTTCAAAAAAAAAAATTCAAACCCTAGTTGCATCAACTAGCTCCTAGTAATTTTTCAATCATTTTCTAAATTTTTAGTTACATATTAAACTAAAAAAATCACTTCAAATTTCAAAAATTCATAGTAATTTCAAAAAATATATTTTCCTCAAAACCCTAGTTACATCTACTAAGTCCCATTAAATCAAACACTTTGCCCTAAATTTATAAATTTTTACTTGCATACTTAACTTAGAATTTCAATTTCAATTTCAAGAATTCATAGTATTTTGCAAAACTACACTGTTAAATCCCTAGTTGCATATACTAGTACCTATTTTATTCTTGAGTTATCCCCTTACATCCATAATCAAATTGCAAAAATGATTCTCACTTATGCACAAATTTTTCTTACATATCTTGCAAATAACAAGGAAACCATAATGGGCCCTATCATGTATATGAATGATGAAGTCTATCATATGTCAGTAAAAAGCTTCATCCTTTGCATTTCATGCTTATGTTTCATTATATGGGATTATATTACAAAATTCATTGCCAAAAATGCACAAAATTGCAAAATTCTTTTTGCATATTCTCTTTTTCTCATACAAAATAATTACCAACTCAATTTTGCTAAATGCATTCAAAATGGTATGTTACATGTCAAAAGTTTATATGCATTTATGGTAAAACTCGTGATCTATATCCTTTACTTTATATCACTTGTGTGGAAAAAAATTCAAGATTATCATGCTAAACATGTTAGAAATGTTATGATTCATGTCAAAAAAATATATGCATTCATGCACAAATTCATGCTCTCTCTCCCTTGCTTTCTATCTCTCATGTGAAATGCTCTTTATAAACATATTGTTATCCAAATTATAACTCCAATTACATGTATTTTATCCCACATACATGGTTTATACCTAGAGGATCCATTGCATAAGCTAACAACCACCTATCAAGTTCCAATGTCATATCTTATGCATAGGAAATAATTTCCTTCTCTTCCTCTCCCTCAAGAGGGTGATAGATATTTTCCCTCTAACCAGGTCCATTCTATCACCTCTATAAAAGGTGAGGTATCCTAAACTATTATTCATAATGAATACATTCATTCTATTGCTTCTTCAAATCTTCTTCAACATATGTGCTTACATTTTCAAATGGAAACAACTAGGGCTTGCACTTGTAGTGATCTAAGGGATCAAATCACTAGTATGAGAAAGTTAATTTCAAATTTACAAACATAGAATTAGCTATTACATGACAAGATCAAAACATTGGAAAATCACATTATCATACAAAAGCCTCAAAGGCAACCTAGTGTCAATCATGTATATGCACCTTCACCTAGTCAATTGGTTGCAAGCAATGTTACATATCAAAACAAGAAATCACAAAAAAGTAACTCTACAACTAGTGATTTAAAAGGCATTCAATGATCAAATAAGAGAACAAGTGAGGTTATAATGGAAATTATTAAAGCTAAGTTGATCAAATTGTTTCTACTCATTTTTTGCTATTTAATATTTAGAAGAAATAAGAAACTAAAGTTAAATGGTCAGGGGTTAGATGATACCCAGATGAAGTTGCGCACCATTATCTAGACATTGTAGGAGCTCCTCTTTGGCTGTGGAGGATGACACCTATAGATAAGAAAGACTTAAACAAAGAAAATGTTAGATAGAGATAGGGTGGAATGCCAAGCAAAGCTCGGTCCCAGAAGTGCAAAGACTTCCTGAAGGGATGACAGTCCACTATTTATAAGTAAAAGTGTTAGAAATAAAGAAATGAAAAATGACTAACAAAGAAGAAATTAGATAATGCGTACCTATTTTTTTACAGTCGGTCTACCACAGTCACTGATGTTGGTAGTCTTGTCGACATCAATGGTAAATATGCTGACGTCGGTTATGTTACCGATGTCGGTCTGGGTTATGGTCGATGTCAGTTGGGGCTGTGGTCGATGTCGGTTGGGGTAATGGCCTTGGATGGGTTTTAGATGAGTTTTAGAATGTGTTTGTGGTTGATAGAGGGGTTTGGAAGGAGTCTGGGTCTATGCAAGGTTACAAGATAGTCAATAAGGTCTTAAGAGGGACAAAGATGGAGGGTAGGTTGTCAAAAGCGTAAAGGTTAAGAAGATGGATTTTTAGCCTCTCCAAAAAGACAGTCGGGTCCCATCTTGTTGATTATATTTAGAAATAGTAAATAGTCATTAATTACTACTGTATTCTAAACACTAAAATGAAAGGGCAAAATAAATACTTAGCTCTGCTTGGTAAAGAACCAGAGGTGTTGAATGCTTGTGCCTATTGTGGCTGATGTCGAGATGTCTGTGCAATGTTCCAATTCAGTTTGAAGTCATTTGTGTAGAGTCTCTATGGCCAAAAGAGCATTAGTTGAAGTTTGATGCCTAGTGATGTCTCAGAGTCTAAGAGGAAGAGAGAGAGAGAGTCAAATCTCTAGTGAGAGAGAGTCCCAAAAATGATTGATAAGAGCTAAGGGGGCTTAACTCTGCGTTAGATGTCAGTTTATGTAACTGACGTCGATGATCCCATTAGCGTCGGTCAACAGTTGACCAATGTCGGTGGGTAGAGAACTAGTAAAAGGGCTTAACAGCCCATTCTCCATCTGCCAAGTGCATCGTCTGTTGGAGAACGATCAAAGGTCAAGCGAAATACACACGAGAGTTAGTTAGGAGGTTAGGGAGGATTAAGAATAGGTCTTAGGTGAGTCATGGGGTGAGAAAAGGTCTAAGGGCAAGGTGTCCATGGTGAGGTGTCGAGAGTGATGTCATTAATTTAAAATAAGTAATGTATTTTAAATTAATAAGATGTGTAAGGGTTAAGGAGAGGACCAAGGGAGAGTCGACACATTTTAGGTGTCTACATTTGCCCCTTTTTATCTTATTAGTTGTTCTGGATGAACTGCAAGACAAAAATAGGAGTAGATGCCCCAGGTATGGTGATGAGGTATTCCCCCCCAAAGCAGGAGTCGAGGGAAGGTAACCTAAAATCGATTGCCAATTTGATAGGTAGTCGATGGATATGGTGAAGTTTGAGTGTGAACGTTGTAATAGTTGAGATTGCACGTATACCACTTCACGTGATAGATAAGTCAAATTGTCATAGTCAAAGGTTGAGGAGTGCTAAAATTGAAATAACCAGTCTCCAGCATTTAGTCATAGCTGATTGGGTTAAATGATCAAAGCTGTAGCTCTAATGGTCATCATGTTCCAAGTGTCCTGGGCTCAGGAAGTGCTCTTGGAAAACATGAAAATGTCATAAGTAATGGGGATCAACTGGAGCACAATATGATACTTGTGAGGGTCGTAATATGAGGTGCGCATGATTTTATTATATATTCATGAGGTAGCATACATGCAATCAAAACAACTTAAGGCAAAGTTGTCTTGGAAGTGGTCATGGTCTAAGGAGATAGTCATGATCTCCAAAGTGGTTGGTCGAGTCAAGTTTTTGAGATATAAGTGATCTCAAGTGTTGTTTGTTGTGGTCAGGGAGATGTATGTGATCTCTAGTGTGCCCCATGAGAAGTCAAAAGTGACTTTTACAGTGTCAGGGCTGGTTGATTGGTCATGATTTTGTTAAAGGTTAGATGGTTGGTTTGTCAGGTAGATGGATGAATGAAATGGCCATCGTCATTAGGGAGACGAATGGGGGAATGGCCGAGCTAACCTCAGAAGACTGAGTGCTACCTACATAGCCCCTGTTATAAGGGGCATCAGACCAATGTAGTTTAGAAAAAGGGTCCAAGTGGTCGATAGTTGGTCAGGTTAGATATGTCATCATTTCGCATATGTGTGATGGTACATGCTTGAAATGATGAAGATATGATGATGTTACAGCCTTTTCCATATTATGTGATGGTGTATTCTGTAACATTGGTAATGTGGTCTTTCATCCCTAGCAATTTTCCATATTGGTGATGGTGTATGCTAAAAATGAATTGTAGATGATGTTATAGCCTTTTCCATATTGCGTGATGGTTTATTCTATAACATTGGTTGTGTGTGGTCGATAGTTTTCATGTGTATTGTTTTCCATAGAAATTAGTGTGAATGGGCTAAGTCATGTTAGTGGTCTAAAAAAGGTTTGGTTTGGTTTGGTTGGATGTGACCAAGATGTATAAGAAGTGAAAGGCGCGTTTCTCTTTCATTGACAAGGAATATAATGATAGCATAGATAAGATTTTTGGAAACAAAAGCCCCGTTCATGCATTACGTCATTGACCATTGGTTTGTGTTAGAGAAGTAGTCGAATCACTTGATGTTAAGTGAGCTCGAAATCCATTGAGTATGTTGGGGTGATAGGCATGATTGTGTGAGATGTAAGGATAGGGTAACCCTTTTTTAGCAGAGACAACTTTGCCCCTATTATAGGTGACCCTGAGAACGACTATAGGCAAGTCCATGACTTAATAATTTATCAGTCATTTTTTTTTTAATAAATTTTTGGGACTGATCAATGCGGGAAGTCCACTTGGAGATATTGTTGTGTTTTATGGTCATGTTGTGCTGTGTATGTAGAAAAATTTGGTCATAGCCATCCTTTGAGGGAGTGGTCTATATTGTGCTTGTTGTATGTTTGGATGTCTGTGAATAGTTGTCCTTCAAGGGAACAGTCTATTTTATTACAGAAATGATGTAGTTGTCCTTCGAGGGAGCAGTCTACATTTATAGTTTATGACCTTTGAATAGGCATCTCAGTTTTATAGTTTTATTTTTGACTAGACTTTTGGTTATGGACTTGACTATAGAGGTTTAAGGGTCTCCATTTTATTAGGACAAAGCATTCATGCTTGAAAAAAGGGTTGAAAGGAATAGGAATGACAATGATGGAGGTTGTTCAAGGGATGAGCTCAAGTTAAACATCAAGTGAATGATTACTTGACTAACAGTAAAATGGTCATAGACGTAAGGCATTAAGAGGCTCAGGTTTTGGCCGGCCTTTGAAAGAAGACAAATGATAAGTCCCTAATCCATGCTTGTGTGTCGATGTAAGGTCTAAGTCAATTAGGAGCAAACTTGCCCCATTTGCTTCATTCCAAATTGGTCATATGTTGGTCATTGTTGTAGGCAGGTTTTGATCGATGTTGCTCATGAAGTCGGTTAGAATGATGTTGGTTAGTATGTTGTTGGCATTTGGTACAACGTTGAACATAGTTGATGCAATTTTGGTTGATAGTGGGCCAATAATAGCCCAGGCAAAGGATGCGCTTGGCAACTGAGTTACCACTGAAATGCCCCCCACAAGTCCTGTCATGGACTTATTTGATGACATGGGAAGTCTCAGTGGTTGTTAGGCATAGGATAAGGAGGCCATCTTGACCTCGTTTGTAGAGATGTCCCCCCAGCATGGTGTAGTGAGTAGTGCTTTTGATAAAAGCCTGTCATCCATTGCTAGAGAAATTGGGAGGTATGATAAAATATGTCAAGTAGTCCACAAGTCGCTTATACCATACGTCATGTGGACTAGAGTGGTTAGGAAGAATTTCCCCCAATGATGTTGGTCGAGACATGTCCAAGATAGAAATCTTGGGTTGTGTTGGTTGAGAGGTCTTGACAAACAATGGATATGTCAAAGGTGTAGAAGTCTAGGCTTTTCCTTTATTCTTCATAGTTTGGGGCTTGGTAGCCACATTAACTGTATTAATTTCAAATAAAGGAGTGGAAGGTGGTAAAGGGACCATAGTCTTATATGGGGATCCCAATTTAGGTGAAGAGGTTTGGGAGGCATGGGATGGTGTCAAATTTTTGTTAAAAGAGTGGTCAGAAGAAGCCTCAATGTGAGGGGTGTCCTTTTTTAGGTGTCAACGAATAACAATCTTAAGGGCACATCAACGCTTAGTATCATGTCCAGGTGTACGATGATACCAGCAGATTTGTGTGTCATCAAACCAAGATGGTTTTGGTTGGATAGGTTGGTATGATTTAATGGGTGGAAGAGTGATGCTAGATGAATACAACAATTGGCATAACATTGAAGCATAGGATCCCTTTAATGGCTTTGTGCTTTTTGTTGTAGTAGGGGTTGACAACTTCTTTTTAGGAGTTGTTTGGGGAGTTTGTCATATCATCTTTGTGGTTGGTGGTGTGGCCCCATGTGTAGATGACACTTTATTGATGAGAGGTGATGGATGTTTTAGAGGAAGTGTGTTTTTGGTGGGAAAAGGGTGTAATGGAGGCAATTTGTTTTTGTTTTTGATAGGTGTTGGAGTAGGAAGCACTCCTATTAAGGTGGAAGGGTGTGGACCCAGAATAGAGGGTGATGATGATGGTGGGGGAGTTCTCTGATGTGGTTTAGTAGCCTTCTTTGATATGGGATGAGGACCACTATTGTGCGAGGTGAGGTTCAAGTCTACCTTCACTTGTGGGTGAGTGAGGTTTGAGAGGCATGAGATGGTTATGGCTTTTGTGTGTGGTTGAATAGTAGGGAAAGTATGATCCCCTAATGATGATAAGAAGGATGAGGGTGAGACAGCCGACGTTGGTGCCATCAAATCATCCTCCAATATGGGAGAGGTCAAAGTAGACTCTCCCACGTGTGAAAGGGGGTTAGATAGAGGACAAATAAGAGAAGAAGGCTCTTCTACCTATGGTAGAAAAATAAGAGAAGAGATTTCTTCTACCTATGGTGGACAAATAGGAGAAGAAGGCTCTTTTACCTATGGTGGATAAATAGGTTGATTAACCTCTTCAGACTATGGGAGAGGTTGGGTAGAAACCATGTCAACCGTGCATATATTACGCTCTTCAAGGCCATTAACTATGGTCTGAATGTTATGCTGACTAGGGGGCTGGTTAGGGAATGGTTGTCTAAAGACATCCATGTTTTGGTTAGCCAGCACATTTGGGTTATCCAAAACAAGATCCCCCTTGTCCAACATGTCTTGAATGATGTTTTTGAAGGTTTTGCAGTTGTCTGTGTCATGACCTTTGACATGGTGGTAGTGACAAAAGTCATTTTCCCTATACCATGTAGGGATGGATTTTGAGGGGTCGAATTGAGGTGGTCAAATTTGAGGGAGATTGAGGAATCCCTGCTTGACAAGTTTATCCAACACGGAAGCGTATGACTCTCCTATTAGAGTGTATTGACGTTGTACATATCGTTGTTGGAATTGTTTTGTGATGTAGTCTAATGTGGAAGGCTGAGATTAGTTGGTTATTGTTGAAGATGATAGCCTAAGGACCATAGCATTTGCTGATCCTTTGGACTTAGAGCTAGAAGAAGAAGGTTTGGACAAAGAAGGGTCATTGGATTTTGCATTACTATGCAATTTGACCTTGTCTTCTTCGACTGCGCAGAGTTTAAGCTTTCTAGCCATGGTGAAAGCTTCGTCAAATGTGTGGAATATTTGAACCCGTAAGGTGGAAGAGATGTGCTTGTCACATGCTCGTGAAAAGAGCTCAATGAGCTCAGGTTGAGGTAAAGAAAAGGAGAGTTGGTTAATCAAACCTCTCAAATGGGCAACAAAGTTAGCTATGGACTCATCGTCAAATTGTTGAATAGAATAGAGGTCTATAATGGAGACCTTCTTGGTGATGTTAATTGAAAAGTGGTCAAGAAATAGTTGAGTGAGTTGAGTGAAGGAAAAGAGAGAATGACTGGTAATGGAGCTATACCAGTCAAGGGTGGTGCCAGAAACTGACATGGGAAATGTGCGCAGTAATAACGCATCATCATGTGCTATGAGGTAACAAGCGTGTCTAAACGTTTGTAGATGTTGTTATGGGTCCTTTTTAATCTAAAAATGAGTAAATATTGGGAGCTCCCACTAGTTAGGATATGGTTGAATAGGCACCGAAGGGTGAATGGGTTCATTACATATTTGTTTGTATGAAAGAACATTGCTTGAACCAGAAATGGATGTCTCAAGGTTAGACATCTTATCCATTAGCATCTTGATTAGATCTACTAATGGATTGGCAAGTGGAGCACCCCCCAGGTTGTAAGGTACTTAGAAGGTGTTAGGAGGGTCATATGACGTACTTGGTTGCACTTGCATAGGTGCAACATATTGGTAGTTCATCATAGGGACTGAGGTTGAGGTCAAGGGGGTGTGTGCCATGAAGCTAGAGGGCACAACTTGACTAGGTGCTGCCAAAGGTGATTGAATATTGGTGACACTGGTTAAAGGGTAGGTGGTCACTCTTTTATTTATGGGTGCAAGAGTGTGTGGGCTAGAGACAACCAAGTTCTGAAAAGGTGTCGAACTTGATTGAATTGTCTGTGGTTGAGGGGGTACGAAAACCCCAGTGGAGGTAGGTCCAGAAATGGAAGTGGAGTCCCAATTGTGGACATTGGTCATGGTCAGGTTAATGGTCGAGGTAATAGCCCGAGTTATTATGGGTTGGGTAGCGGAGGCTGTTGAGACCATTGTCGCTTCAACCAAGGAAGTTGGCATCCCATAAATGGGATTACCTAAAGGGTCTTGCATTTGGCTTCTCGCGAGATAGTGTTGGAGAGCCTTGACATTATGGTCAAGGAATCTCTCAAAGTTTTGATCCCCTTCAGGAACAATTGGATGTTGGTCGGGGGTAGGCTAGACAGGCGTATGTTTAATGTTTAAAGTATGCTCCATTTGGGGACTTGATATGAAAGGCAAAGGTAGAAGTGGTTGTTGCCTCACAAGGTCAATAAAGGATTTGGTTTGACTATGTGTCAAATCCATCCAAGGCAAAAGGTGTCTAGGTTCCAGAAACTATATATTTTAATTTCAAAAAACCAAAAGGGGTGTTTTACAGCAAGAAAGTCAAGTTTTAAGCTTGTTGTTTTGGAAAACGTTTGTTGACAATGACCGACATCAGTTGAAACACTGATGTCAGTGAAGATAGGTTGCCGATGTCAGTGGAAAAACTGATGCTGGTGAGAAAAGTTGTCGACGTCGGTTGAAAAACCGATGTTGGTGTCTGTGTGTTTTCAGAAACTCAAAAAACTGAAAGTTTTTGGAAGAAAAGAAAAATTCTAAGTTATTTCAAAACTTGGAATAATGCATCCTTACTAGCTCAAAAAACCAAATAAAAATAGCAAAAGTGATGAAGGGAAGCAACCTCTAAACGTTAAAGTCCTAAGAATAAATTTCAGAGTCTTGTTGGCTTATGCCTTAAAAGAATATGTTTGGGAATTAGGATTTTAGAATAGGTACTATAAGAAGCAGTTTAAGGTTGGTTTTAGGTTAAGTTTTGGTGCTCAAAAATCTGTATTAGGCTCCGTATGTGGCTTGGTGCTAGGAGCTTGCTCCCCTCACTTCACGAGCCCAGAGCCAAGCTGGGTCACTTAGCCAATATATACTTCCCCTAGAGTTTATACTCTGCCAAAGAATAGTGTGGGTCCTCCTCTTGGTTGTGAAGTCCAAGTACGATCACCGAGAAGGGTAAAGTATCTGTTAGGTGGTAAAATCTTAGTCAGGCCTTGTCTCAGGTATGTTTAGATGTTTGATTTGTGAATGTGGTCAAGTCATGTAACATATGTGCACTACGCTTTATTCATAATGCGGTTAATTACTAGATGAGCTAAATATGCATTCAAGCAAGAGTGAAATGCATTTATTCTTTAACCCAAATTGAAATGTTTGTTCAGATGCAGACAAGTGGGAAAAGGTTTAAGAGCATGAATTTCACTACTCTAAGATGCAGAAAGAAATGACAAGAAGAAAAAGAAAGAGGTTCTTTTTAACTTGTGTTTATGGTTTCTTTTCGAAAGAAAAAGAAAGAAGGATACAAGGAGATAAAATTTCCCTAATGCAAATATATGAATGATTGCCTTTTGAAGAAATATGAACCCAAGGAAAAATCCAAGGTCCCACCAAGCGTGCCAGAATGTTTCTACTCATTTTTCTCTATTTAATATTTAGAAGAAATAAGAAACTAAAGTAAAATGGTCAAGGGTTAGATGATACCCAGATGAAGTTATGCACCATTATCCAGACGTTGTAGGAGCTCCTCTTTGGCTATGGAGGATGACACCTGTAGATAAGAAAGACTTAAACAAAGAAAAATGTTAGATAGAGATAGGGTGGACTGCCAAGCAAAGCTCGGTCCCAGAAGTGCAAAGAAGTCCCAGAGAGATGACAGTCCATTGTTTATAAGTAAAAGTGTCAGAAATAAAGAAATGACAAATGACTAACATAGAAGAAATTAGATAATGCGTACCTATTTCTTTGCAGTTGGTTTACCATAGTCGCCGACGTCGATAGTCCTATCGGAGTCGGTTGGTAAATATGCCGACGTCGATTATGTTACTGATGTCAGTCTGGGTTATGGTCGATGTCAGTTGGGGTTGTGGTTGATGTCGGTCAGGTCAATGACATTGGATAGGTTTTGGATGAGTTTTAAAATGTGTCTGTGGTCGACAGAGGGGTCTGGAAGGAGTCTGGGTCTGTGCAGGGTTGTAAGATAGTCAATAAGGTCTTAAGAGGGACAAAGATGGAGGGTAGGTTGTCAAAAGGGTAAAGGTTAAGAAGATGGATTTTCAGCCTCTCCAAGAAGATAGTTGGGTCAGGTCTGGTTGATTGTATTTAGAAATAGTAAATAGTCATTAATTACTACTATATTTTAAACACTAAAATGAAAGGGCAGAAGAAATACTTAGCTCTGCTTGGTAAAGAACCAGAGGTGTTGAACACTTGTGCCTGTTGTGGATGATGTCGAGATGTTTGTGAAATGTTCCAATTCAATCTGGAGTCATTTGCATAGAGTCTCTATGGCCAAAGGAGTGTTAGTTGAAGTCTGATGCCTGGTGATGTCTCAGAGTCTGAGAGGAAGAGAGAGAGAGAGAGAGAGCCAGATCTCCAGTGAGAGAGAGTCCCAAAAATGATTGATAAGAGCTAAGGGGGCTTAACTCTGCGTTAGATGTTGGTTTATGTAATTGACATCGGCAATCTCACTGGCATTGGCTGACAGTTGACTGATGTCGGTGGGTAGAGAACTGGTAAAAAGGCTTAACAGCCCATTCTCCATCCACCAAGTGCATCATCTGTTGGAGAACGGTCAAAGGTTAGGCTAAATACGCATGAGAGTTAGTTAGGAGGTTAGGGAGGAGTAAGAATAGGTCTTAGGTGAGTCATGGGGTGAGAAAAGGTCTAAGGGTGAGGTGTCCAAGGTGAGGTGTTCACGGTGAGGTGTCGAGAGTGATGTCATTAATTTAAAATAAGTAATGTATTTTAAATTAATAAGATGTGTAAGGGTTAAGGAGAGGACCAAGGGAGAGTTGACACATTTTAGGTGTCTACACAAACTACCTCCTCTACATCTAGTGAGAAGATCTAGATATTATTGTTCATATCATACAATGCATAGGCGTCACACAGATTCATGTTTGGCATTGAAACAACATATACAACAAATAATTTCTCATGATGACCCTATACAAGGTAAATCATTAAAGAAATCCATTATGACATAGTAAAACATTCACAAAGGGTCAAATTTAGAAACAGTGCAAAAGTGCTTACCAATGCATAACTCAAAACAACATAAAGATCAAAAAGCAAAATCAGAGGAACAAACAGTACCAAAAGCATAGGTAAAACATGAAAAAGATGAAAATCTACCTCTCCAAAATGAAACTCAAATTTTAAAGTAGTATGGGTTTGGTCAAAAATATCTACAATAGTTTGATTATCAAGGTTAAGGATTGGGCAAACAAGCTCAAGGCATCACTACTCCTATTTTAGAAATTGATAATGTTTGTCACCAAGGTTTAGGATTTATTGAAGATTCTATAGAAAATCATTCACAAACATAGTTCATCAAAGGAAAATATCCAAATATAGCAGAAGTCAAAAACAACATTCCATTGGTTCAAAATCAAGATGATAATCATAAGTGGAACAATACATGTTATTATGATTTCCAAGATACCAATAATGAATCTGAATATTCATAATCATATTCATATCCATTCCTCATGCTTCGTAATCACATGATTCTTTTGTTTGATATGTGATACCATGATAGGGAGTCTCCTATGAGACTCATCCGTTAGTATCATTTCTTCTCAGTTTTTCTTGTACATAGTTTCTTTTGCTTACTTGTATATAGTTCCTTCTCAAATTTTTTATATATAGTCTTCATGTGATTGATTGTATATAGTTCAAATATTTCAAAAATCCAAAAACATTCAAATATAACAAAACACCAAAAAAACATTTTTATTATATGTATCATTCATGTTTTACATTACTAATATCATCCTAGGACTTACATTTGTTGTTTCATGCTATTGTATGTTGCTTTATCTACATTACCATGCTTCATTTGATATTTTTTGAGTGGGTGCAATGACATGTAGTTACTTGATTACTTCACTCTACCCATTAAGGGGACATCCTACTTCTACATTCAAGACACATGTCGATATATCTTCCCCTTGGAGGCATCTTCTACATGACTACACCATCTAGGTTATGTCATTCCTACACTACACGCTCCAAGTTATCATGATGATGTACATTACTTACTAGATTACATAGATTACTATATTGACATTTCACTAGTATTTAGCACTTGTGTATTTCTTAGCATATACATAGTCTTGTACTAAACATGTCTTACATACTTTCCCTCTTGCTTTGATTAAGTTAGATGTGATTATATCTTTCTAATCTTTACATGCTTTCTCTTCTTGCTTAACATAGCTTTTTGGATTGTATTTCCAATTCCTACTTGTCTCTTGTATGTGCCTTAGGACATTTTCCAATGTCTTTTACTTCTATTCATGTGTGTTCCTTAGGACATTTGCCAACATCCTTTGCTTGTACTCTTTTATGAGCCTAAGGCCCTTATGCCAACATTACTTGTTTCACTTGTATGTGTGTATGGAATTTGAACATGCCTTATATGCTTGCTTTCTAGTTTGAGTGACATGTGCCCATGTCTCTTGTTTGTGTGGCCCCTTGGCCACCCTTGTATGCTTCTTGATTTGAGTGCTTATGTGATTTATTATGTCTTTAATTTTTGTAATGCCATGATCCTATCATGTATTTTTCATGTTCTCTTGGATGCCATGATGGACATCATGCACTATCCCTCCAACTAACAACTAAAAAACTAATAACTAACACTTTCAATTCTAGTTCAGTACATTGTACATGTTATTACATTGTTATATCTATCTAGGCATAGCCTTATTGATCTAATAATCTCTCATATCAAACCATGTTATATCTTGAGATATCTTGTTGATTATCATTGTTATATCATGTATATTTATAGCTTAACACACTTATATGGCTTCCTCTTTTGAGGTGAGTCATTACAGGGTACCTATTCCTTCCCTTAGAAGAGGTGGAAGCAAATAGGGGTTTTTCTACAAAGATTAAAGCTTGTATTGATTGAAAAATCTAGTTTTATAACAACCAAAATAGTAACCAATCATCAAACCACTTAGAACAGACCAAACAAATAGTCAATATTTCAGATCAATGATCAATTTCAACCTAGGACAATAGTACTAAGGCTAGACTATAACACCAAATACCAGGGTGTCTATTTATGGTTCTCCTATCTAAACAATAGAAAAACCAATTTTTCCAAAAGTAGGTAGAAAGGTAGGTTTAACTACAATTTTGCATAATTAGACCAATTTAGATCAGTAGTTTTCAATATAGTTTTATTAAAGAATATAGACATAGGGGTCATAATGGATGGCATGATTGGTTCTATCTTCCAGTTTTAGATATGATAGTTGGTATAACTTCCAGATCAAAATCCATATTTTAGACACTAGTGATTGGGGGCAGATTTCATGGCACTTTTGCTTCTTTTCTTTTAGTTTTCAAAATTTAAAGGTTGGTATCATTTTGGAGTGGCTTTTATACAAGTCTAACCTCCACATTTTGGAGTACTTGAGTTCCTGAGTGCCTTCCACATAAGCCAAACTTTAAATTTTGGAGTGGATTTCATACAAGCCTAATCTACATCTTTTTTTAGTTGGCCAACATTGGCCTAGTTTCCAGCATACATTTTTCTATCCATGCCACATTTTTAGATTAGAACATTTAGGGGCTTTAAGAGCCATCTCATATAACATACTTATTCATATCAATATTAGTTTATAACTTCACTTCATGGGGTAATGATGGATCCAAAGGTCCAACCTTTGTATTATTAAGCCACCTATTTAGAGGGATTTAACACATAGTCCAAACACTAATTAGCACATGCATGATAATATAGCTTTACTTAGTAGGTGATGATGGATCCAAAGGTCTAGATTTTGCATTCTTGAGCCACTTTTTTGGGAATTGAGCACTCAGCTTTGTTAGTGATATAACTTTTGGTACAACATCATCCAACACATCTAGCATTACTCAACCTTACTCAATATCACAATACGTTTTGTATTGGTTCACATATCTAGTGAGGTGTATTCATTTCTTTCTATTAATCTTTCTTGCCCAACTTTTGTAACTTCTTGTTTTATATTGCATATAATAAGAACTGATCTATTTTTTGTTTTCCTTTCATAGATTCACACTTCCACAATGTGGTCTTTATGCACTATCCAGTATTATTTAGCATCACAAGAATCATGGGCTTCACCTTTATAGGTAATTTTAGGTACACTTTCTATTTTCCTTTATCTTAGTATTTCTCTTTATTACATCACTAGAATAAAGGAGGGGTAAATGTAATCATATAAAATGCAAAAATTGGTAACTTGAGTATGGCTAAAGACACCAAACCCTTATGTCCCTCTTAATTTCTCTCATGACCCTCTTAGGCTTACTTTAACTAATTCCCAATCATTTATGGTTTTCTAAACTTGACACCAACTGAGCCAAAACCCTCTCTTCATGACCAATCCATCCCCCCATGTCTCATCTACTCAGGATAATAACACCAAAGTTGGACTATAGCATTGGATCCTAGGGTGTCCCCTTTTTAGTGCTCCTATCCAATCATAATTTGAGCCCAAATTACCATTTTTCCCTGATTCTTCTTGTTCATTATGTTAACCTAGTCTAGTTTCATCTAACCCATGACCAATATATCCATATATACACCCATTCAAAGATCATTTGAAAAGGGTTGGAAAATATCATTCAAGCAAGAAAGAATACAAGCAATACCACTAAATCAATATTCCCCATTTTTTGCATATAACTAAACTATACACTTTCAAGCCAATTTAAGTCCTTACACCAGTCCCTAGTCATCTCAAGAGTACCTAGTTTTAGCATTTCTTGCTTTTCATTCACTATTACACCAAACACTCTTAAAGGGAGAACTACATATGGATTGATCCCTATTTGGAGTATTAGTATGTAGGCAATGTTCCCACACATAGGGTGTGAAGCACATCCAATGCATCTTACACACACTAACCCATTTTACACATTTTCAAATGTTTATTTTAATTGCATAGAAGATAAAAAGTATAAAAATAATCAACTCTACAAAGAGCTCTATTAATAATGAGGACCTAAAAATTGGTACACAAGTTAACACCAAGTAGGTGAACAAAACATAGAAAGATTAAATCCTTAGGAAAATAGTGCTAGAGAAGGACTATAGCGTCACAGTCTAGGATGTCTAGTTCTGATACTCCTGTCTAATCAAAAAATGAATTCTAGGATCCTGTTTATGATAATGTCCCAATCTTGCACATAAATTTCTAGACCCTATCTCAGTCAGAACAGTCTAGAATAACTTAAGTTTAATTTTCTCTCTCTCACTGCTATTTTTAGAGATCTAATTACAATTTAATTTCACAAATTAGTAGCTTTAATTTGGAATATTATTTACTAATTTCTCTACTCAGGCCTATTTATTTAAAATGAATAAAACTCCATTATTTCCAAAAATAACAAATTGAGTCTTAAGGTGGGAGATTAGGTTGAAGTGGAGGATTAAGAGATGGGTTTTAGGGATGGGCCATTAGAACTATTAAAATATGGGGTTATCTTCTTGGGGATAGTAAATTTTCCATGAGTCTCCTATAAATACCTCTATTAGACCTAACCTTTCTATGTATCTTTAAAGGTGGTTGTAATAGGTTGATATCTGAGGTTGACCTTGTTAGTCATCTGGGTGCATCCAATGTAACTTAGGTGATTTTACTTCTTAAGGTAGAGGTGGAGGATGGAGGTCCTCCTTCTATAACCAATTTGAAAACCTCTATTGATGTGGTTTTTATACACACCTTTAGAATTTCTTATAAAGTTGCCTCTTACATTTTAAGATTGGTGAACATGATCTCTCTAAGGAACGAGTTGTAGGGTATTTGATTTTATAACAACTTGTTGGTGAAATAATGGTTGAGTGACATAAATCATTTACCATGGATGAATTTTATATGGGTGAACCTAGATCTAATTATAGTGGGTGGAAAGATGAGGATTGTAAATAAGGTGGGTAGGATTGTAAAAGGAACTTCAAAAAAAATGAAGAGAAAGGTATAAAAGGAAGGTCTATGGAAAATCCAAGGATAAAGCCTTTCAAGACTAGTATTTGAGTTCAAGTAGGACAATGAATCTAGACCAATACTTGTTTTAAGATTTTGTAGCACATAAATGATCAAATACAATTAATATTTAAAGGAAATAAGAATACAATATACTTAAAAATGCAAAAATCAAAGGTTGCCTAATTGCTAGATTTTTGTTACACATATACAATAGGATTGTTATAAGCATGTAAAAGATTTTCAAATTATATATACTTAAAAATGAAACACTATATATAAAATAAATACCTCATATATAATTTAAGGAATAATATACTAGAATAATGGAATGTCTCAAATAATCCATAGAGTTAGAGAAGAATGAATATTTGTATATCCGGACGAAGTCAAATAGAACTTCTTTGAATTTCCTATTAATCTTAATAGCCAAAATTATCCTCTATTTATGACTGAGAGGTTACATATATTTATAATCTTGGTATGGGGAAGGCCTCATATCTTCAATCTTCTCCTAATATTATAAGTCCAAAAATAGAACCTCTAGTTTAAAACTCATGCAATGATGCATGTTACAATGATAAAATCAAAATATATTTTCTAGCTAAATAAAAATTATGCATGTACAATAATAAATGGGGAACTAAAGTACCACTTTGATGATAATCATGAAAACAAATAATTATTTTAAAATTGGAATATTAATACCATGTTGTTAATTAGATTATATTATGAAGACATTTCATTTGTAACTGTGGTGTAGACTAAGAGATCTATGAAATTAGGGGGCACCAACTTCTAATTATGTGTGTTGCAGACCCATAAGCTACCTCTTTAGCCTTTATCACTTCACCTAGTGTATATGTTATATCAAATTATTTATCTATTACCTCATAATTTAGTAGTGGAGACTTTAAATTTTTGATTGCCTTAGTCATTAACTTGTCTTGTTCTACCTCTGAGATTTTAAACTTATCTACCAAAGTTTCAACCCTTATCACTCTATCCTTCAAAAAACTTTCCAGCTATACTTCTTCATTGGTCTTATATATAATACCTTCTAGTTATTATTTAAATTCTTCAAAAACTAATTCGAAAAGGCTATAAAAACTCGTTTGATTCACTAACTCCCTTGTCTAGGTAATCACCCTAGTTACCCACATGTCTGCCAAAATTTTTAGTGCTTCAACATCATGATTAAAAAAAAGACTCAACAGCTTATTCATTGATCTATGCCAATTTAGGGAGGCATCCATTTTGTATATAACATAATTTAGGCACCAATAATAATCCATTTTGGTCATCAAACTAAGCTGATCGAAAGCACTGATTCTAGATCATTAGAGTAGGAAGTTCAATTTTCTTTCTTTATCCTTCATTATGTTCCATAAAATAACAATTTTTGCTCTATGGGTCTGACTGGATGCCCTGGATACTCTAATATTAATAAATATATTGTATAACTTTACAACTACACTCTATACCTTAGTAATTACCTCCTAATCACTATATAATATTCAATTATTTCCACCTATTTAGGGCTTCCTTGGTGTGTTGGTGCATATCCTTTAATGTTGACCTGGTAGAATCTACAAAAGTATTGAAATCCTCAATTTACTCAGTAAGATCATTGGGTTTTCTCTTGGGTCTTTTGGCCAATGAGAACAAGTTTTTTCTCTACTTAGATTTTATCTCTCCCTTTGTTCTATTATTTATCATATTCCTCTTCCTCATTCTCTATATGGTCTCACTCTCTTTGTCAAACCTTGATAAAAATTATGGGAAGCTCTGTCATAACTAGATTTTGTATTTAGTCACTGACATTATATTCTACATCTTCCTTACCCATATAGGAACTGTTGCTTCACCTATTTCTTCTCCATGGGCAAGCTCTGAAGATGTTAAAAGTTTAGAGGTCATAGGAAGGGATGTGGTCATAATGGTTGGCAATCAGGTACTTATTTGTATGGAACTTGGGGAGGTTTTTAGTATGAAACTTGGGGAGGTTTTTACCCTACCACTTTTCATGGAGAGGTTTCTTTTATTGGTGTCACCTCAGCTTGGTCAACCCAAGAGTTATCTCAACAATCATGGTTGCTTTTGGTAGAGCCAATGTCTAGGGCATGGGAAGTTCTAGTTGGCTTACCTTCTTTTTTGGATTTGGTGGCTTTTACAAAATGGAAATTGTGATTAAATTATCAAAATGTAATTTTATAGGAGTCCTTATTAATTTTGGTGTAGAAATAATATTATAATATGTACTAATAATAATAAAAGTGGAAGATGAAACATTAGGCATTATTTTAGGTAAACTTACAATTGGAATGTGTACACTAGGTACTAAAGAAATGATGGAATAAACTAGCTCACAAATATTTGAGTTTATTCTGGGGAGATCTTGACCAAGGTGTCTCCTCCTTGTTCTCTCAAACTCAAATATTTTGATTTCTATGGATCAAATTATTCATCATCTGGATGTGTTAATTCTATATCTTGGTGTTCTTCTTTTGATGGATAATCAACTAGAGATACTAATTAATCCGGTTCTTATTCTTCTTCCATCTTCATAGTAGCCTTTATATCCTTCTTCTCTTCCTCAATAAATTTTTTTTAAGATAGGGAGACCAAGTGATGGTCTCTCTTCCAACTTTATATCCAGGGAAGGAGTAGGGGAATTCTTCTGTTTCCTTTGGTATGTGAATATAGGTGGTGTAAAGGGTAGATGAGATGGTAGAGGGAGTGTGTGAATAATTTTGGTTAGTGGTGGAGCTAAATGTGATGAAGTGGAAGGTGTAGAGAGCATATAGGTTCACTAAGGTGAATTAGGATATTTAGGAGAGCTAAGGGGAGTTGAAACTAAATTGAAATATGACTAAAAAAACTCTATAGGCTCACTTGAGTGACCGAGGTGAGAGGAAGCAAGTGAGCCATCATAAAACTACTCTTCCTTTGACCAATTGAAAAAATGGTTGGCCTCTTTATTATTATTTTTTGTACCTAATACTTGTTCATATGATGTTGTGGAGGTGGAAAAAAATTGTGGATATGGATTTCCTCTCAAAATCTCATTCCTAAGCTGGGGATTTAATTCCCTTTGGCTCCCATATTGATCTACCTCTTCTTTGATGGCTTTTACTTCTGGGGAAAGAGGGTGATCTAGTGACTAAGAACCTTGTAGTGGAGATGGAGGCCATTATTATCTCCATATTCTCTAAGATTCCTCCTTTTCTAAATGATATTACATAGCTTGTGCTAGTATCATAGATATGTTTCCATCCTTCATATTTATCCATACTTCAAAGTCATCTAAGGCATTTAAGAAAACTTGATCATGGTCATAATTTTGGTGACCATAAGAAACATGATCTTTATTATTATCCAAGTTGGTTTTGAGGTACCCCCTTTTCTTTTTCCTAGGGTTCCATTCCTTAAATGGTGTAGGCTTCAAGTTGTAATTTGTCATGGGATTGCCAGTTGAAATAAAATATGACTAGCCACATATTGGTGTTGTCCAATGTTGAAAGGCATTTTCAAGTATTAATCCAAGTGTATTTATCCTAATTACTCATAAATTTTATTAAAAACTTGGTTATATATCTCTTTTTCTACAATGTTATAAGGAATATGATGTGGTATCAATAAAGGATAAATCATAGTACCCTCCATGTGGATTACAAGTAAATCCATGTACAACCAATAATCACCCATTTTTGTGAGTGTCATTGTTATATTTTCAAATAGTCTAGGCATTGGGGTGCCCTACATAACCTAGTATTCATGAGTATATACCTCATTCCTTATTATTTTAATATCATTCATGTACCTATGAATAAACATGAAGGAGAAATCTTCTCTGAACCTATTTCCCAAATACTCAATTGATAGTTTCCATTCTCAGCCATATGGCTTGTATATAGTAGCCATCACTACATCTAGTAAGAAGGAAATCATATGTAAATTTTTATCCTTAGGCCTCTTATTAGGGAAGAGTATATGCATTTTGATCCTTACACTTATAATCTCTCTCAGGGCTACCAATTTGTTAGTTTTCATAAATATGTCCAATAGTGGTACCCATTCGATCTAAACATAAGTAATACTTAGGAATCCATAAAATCTATTTAACAATGCCATTATTTTGGCAAGATCAAGTCTAAACTTAATAATGCAATTGGTGTAAATTACCCCTAAAAATTACTATTTTTCACAAGTTTGTAGTCTATAAAACTGTAGCCCTACAACAAACTAGGTTGCCCTATTTGACATAGTTTTGTAGTCTATCTTCCATATAGAAGACATAGTCAACCTGTTTGAACTATGTTCTTATAGATATTGATTATATAGTACAATAGTGACCTAGTCAACTCTGTTCTACACTATTTCCATATAGTGTCACCTGAACTGACTCTATACTATTCTCAATCAAGGAATTAACCTTTATTTACTAGTAATTAATTCACCTTTCTTTTTTAGTTGTTTTCATGCATAGAGTAACTCAAATAGATTAAATAGGTGGTTTTTCAAATTATCATCTTAGTCACACTATTTTTCTCTTTTTCACACACTACCAAATCAATTTTCATTCAAAAAATATTAAACATTTGTCTTTTCAAGGTCTACCTACTTAGATTTCATCACCTAGGGAGAAACCAACTTGGTTTTCTAACCAATTATAAATACATGGTTGATGGTATATGTTGGCAAATCACCTAACACCCTTATCATTATGGGATTATGAAGTGAGGGGGTAGGCCCCAATACCAATTCATTATTATCTATTTAAGGTATTTTTGTTCATTTTATATATAAGGTAAACTACTAAAATTTTGAAATAAGATACAGGGCTTTACAAGACTATCTATGATTGGAATGGATTGTGCACCATATCCAATGATGTGATAACTCCTTTTTGTCTTGGAAAGATTACCTATGAAAAATAGACAACTCAAACAAAAGATATATTAATATGATAAATGAGTGGGCTGCTTGGTATGAGACCAGTCCCAAAAAGTGGTACACTTCCTTACAAGGATGTCAGCCCACTATCTTAGCAACTAAGAGGATAAATATAACTAAAATTATAATAAATATTTTAATAAAATATATAATATGAGAAATGATTTAAGATTCAATCTATGTTTATTAGATGGAGATTAGAAATTAGACATTCCAATAGTCTTCGATAACATCCTCTTCAGCTTGGATCACTTCTAACTAGCCTACAATTAATTCTAGGGTGGGATCAAACACAATAGCATAAATGCCTAGCTCAAATAAAATTTCACTTTGGTATGAGAAAATGGGATGCAAAACTATAGGTAAATCTTAGATAGTAACCACTTTGTGAACAATTTCAAGAAGAGTCATCTACAAGAAATCCATAACTTTAAAAAATAATGATTTAAGATGTAAATTAGATTATAAACGAAAAGGGATTCGGGTGTAGACAAGATGGATGTTTGATAGAGATCGATGCCAATCTATAGGATCGATGTTGTTTCATGGAATAAATGTCGATTCTCTAAATGTAGACGAAGGTCTCAAGATAGGGTTTTAAAATATGGATTTAAAGGGATTCAGGATGGTTTTGGGGTGTTTATAATTAACTAAAGATATTCTAACATAGATTACAAGTATAAATTAAATATAAAATTTAATGTAAAATAGCATATAAAGAGAATTAATTATATAATTAATTACTAAAATGAATATAGTCTGAAATAGGTTGGAAGCATTAAAAACATTAGTCTATCATTCATTTTAGTAATTAATTACTAAAATGAATGATAGACTAATGTTTTTAATGCTTCCAACCTATTTCAGACTATAAGTTTGATAGGATGATTCTTGATCTATTGATGAGGTGAATGAGTTGATGAGAGTGACAAAGCTTCCTAGGAATGAGAAATTATTTAATTGATGCTCTAGACAAATTTCATCATCCTTTCAGTGCAATCATAAGTGCAAGAATAAATCTTTTGGCCCAAGGAAGGCTATGGTTAAATCAACACTAATTCAATAAAATTGACATCAATCATGGGGATCACCAATGATTTCTGACTAAACTTACACAAGTCATTGAAATAATCCAACTAAGAAGTTAATTTGAGCTTTTAGTTATTTAAGTGATTTCAGGAGTATTAGGAGGTTAAGGGTGGTTAAAACAACCTACCTTGCATTCTATTTTGGGTAGATTTATTTATATTTTATGATAGGTAATTAATTAAATTAATTTACTTAAGTAAAAAATAATTAATAAAATGTAATTACGTAAGGTAAATGGTAAAAGGGTAATTAAATATTTGCATGAGGTAAAATAGGGATAAACAAGAAGGGGACCTAAAACCTAAGTGAGCAAAAATATTATTGTGAAAAATCCTAGTGCCTATATTTGCCCATTTTTGTTGAGTGGTTTGTAATACCTTATTGTGAGACAAAAATTAAGAGAGTTATAATGCACCAATTTTATATGAGGAAGTGTCCCCCCTAAAATTGGGAGTCAATTAAGGATGACAAAGTAGAGATGGGTTTGAAAATGAGGTGGTAATTAATAAGGTAGATATTAAATGAGCGTCTAAGACACAAAGATAAGGATGAAGTATAATGTTGCACTAATAAGATATAGGATATCCAAACATAAATTCCCCAAGAACATGTGGGATCAATTGAAGACAATTAAGAGGACAAATTCTAAGATGGGTTAACCAAAAAATCTAATGTTCTTGGTACATGTGTGCTTCCTAGACACAGTACTCTCAAGATGAGGTACACTTTCAGGTCCCATAAGGGATAGACTCTAAAATAGGTGTAGACCTATCAAAGGTTATGGGACCAACATGGAGTCTATATCCACTAGAAATTAATGTTAGGTAATAAGGAAGGGATAGTTGTAATAAAATATAACTTAAGTGGCCTTGGCTCAAGACTAAAGGGATGCAAAAAAATTTCAAGTAGTGCAAAGAAAAATCCAAAATAGACATAATCAGCATCGATCCACAAGATTGATGTCGATTCTATAGAATCAACACCGATCATAAAAGAATTGATATTAATCTATGAGGGATATAAAAAGGATACCTAGCATGTTAGGTGTTCATTTTCAATTTAGATCATGCTATCAAGAGCCAAAAAACTTGACACTCATCCATATATTAGCATAGGATAAGAACGATGGAGGTGAGTGAGAGTGCATAGAGGGGGAGCAATGAGGTAAGCTTGGATTTTTACTAATTTTTTGAAATTTTTACATGTTTTTAGGTTTTTGAGATTTTTATAGAAGTTTTTTAAATAGTTAAAATTGTTAGAAAGTTTGTAGATTTAGTAAAAATTTTAGAATGTTATAATATTATTTTTTAGATTTTGTTGATTTTTAGTTTGATTTTTAGACATGGGGGTCTTACAGGGATTGAGATCAATCTCAAAATATTGATGTAAATCACCTAATGATTATCACTGATCACACCCAATTAACATTGATCCTAAAGGATCACTTTCGATCATTCAAGATCAAGGATGATTGAAGTTAGGATAGAAAAAGTTTAAGAAGACTTAGGAGCATAGGTAATAAAAAGCATTGAGGTTAACCTACGCTTGTAGGTATGGACATGAATCATAATGTAGGATTGTATTCCACCACTCTTAGAGTAACTACATGATCAAATGGATGATGGTGATTAGAGGCATCTATAGGCTATTGTCTTAGGAGGTATATGCCACTATCATCGAGTTTATAGAGATATAGGGTTTTTAGTAGTGTTATTGGAGTAATGGGATGTATCCATCGGGACATTTTGGCTAAAAAATAGGGATATCACCATGATAGTCGAGGACATCTAACAGATATTAAGGCTATTAGTAGAGGTTGCAAAGATAGTACTAGTAAATAAGAGGGGATGTGTAGTGGAACTAGCATGAATATATGGAGATGATGCACTAGACATCACTTTCACTATTAGGGGCTATGTTTTTGAGTGCTTATATGAGGATGACATGGAGGGGATATTAGTTATGACCATGATGATGTTATTCATATTATGTTATGCACTACCAGATTCATAGGGACGTTGATTTCATTGGAATTTCATAAGTGTAGTAGTAGACATCTGAGAGCATCACATTATATTTATATGGGTTCTTCCACTTATAGCACATGTCTACAAGGAGTTATGGGGATGAAGGACACATCAACAATTTAGACTTTATGTTACTTTTGTTCTATAGTGTTGGGTATATGTGCACATTAGGGTGGTGTTCTCACATGGTAAACCTTGGGCATGGTGGCAATATATAGCATATAGCATGGTATTCCTTCAGTGGAAGGAATACCTTGTCCACACTCATACAAATAGAGTTATACAAGACTTAGAATAATATTATGGGTGATAGAGGGTTTACATGAGGGATATGTTTTTTGTAGGATGTATCTAGGGGGTTTAGCATGGCCAAGGGTGGAGAGGGATCTATTGAAGAGATAGCTAAATAAGTAGTTATGGAGGTAGAGAGTGGAAAACCTAGAGTGTTTTTAGTTTAATAGAGTACGACACCAGTTTGGGTTGATCCAAGGTGTCCTAAATGCACCTAAATTATATAGGATGGATGATTCATAGACTAGACTACTAGAGACTTGATATATTGAGCCATAGTCAAGTCTAAAAGAAGATCCAATGGTAGTAGATGTAGATGATGGAGGAGTTAAATTAGCTTATTCACTATGATTATCAAGTTAGTTGGGGGTGAGGTAGGGAATGGTAGTATGGCCTTAGTAAGATGGGGATGATGTGGATATGGAGAAGTTTAGAGAGGAGGAATTAATATAGGAGTATCTAGAGATAGACACTTAGGGGATGATTACAAAGTGAAATGCATATAGGGTAGTTGCGAGACGCTTTATAGGGCTAGCTTACTACACTAAAGGCATCTTTAGCAAAGTCACAAAGGAGACGAGATGGATTATAGGTTCATTTGGAGATGTTATATGGGAGTCACAATTAATTCATGTGGTATTGTGGTAGATAGAGGGCAAATAGGGATAGCTTATGGAGAGGGGATATGGTGGTGGCAAGATAGAGGGGGACAGAAGGGGCCAAACCTAGCATAGGGTAGGGATTGATATTGAGCCTGGATAGTTACCAGGATGTCCTCATAGTAGTCTGATATTATGAGAGGATTTTATAAGACAAGCTACTATAGGTACCCTAGTATGTAACTTATGTTTTAACATAGGTGATAACATCTCGATGGTCATAGGGTGGCACACCTAGCTTGAGA
Organism: Torreya grandis; assembly: GCA_037957365.1. Taxonomy (NCBI): domain Eukaryota; kingdom Viridiplantae; phylum Streptophyta; class Pinopsida; order Cupressales; family Taxaceae; genus Torreya; species Torreya grandis. The sequence continues at coordinate 2,037,849 of JARHVA010000255.1, read as the reverse complement.
AGTGTGGTATGAGGGAGAGGTGGTAGGGATGGAGATGGGGATGGAGATGGAAGAGTTAGCAGAGGAGGGTCCAAAATCCACTTGAGTTGGATCTAGTTTATATATTATCCATAATTTGATTATTATACCAGCCACAGAGCCATTTTTTATATTGTTACTATCTAGAGATCCACCTTGTACATTATTATTTTTGAGACATTTATTATATATATACAGATTACATATTTTGATCATGAGTTAGTTTTGTATGTTTTTAGATTTATGATTAATGTGATGTGATTTATATATTTTAGATTGTGTGATTCATTTAATTTTTTCATCATGGTATGGATTATGTGATTATGATGTATGTTGTTATAATGTTATTATGGATGGTAACAAAGGGGTTTTTAGTGATTATTGCTTTTATAGATTTTGACATTATGAGATTTGATTTGATTTGTATTTTTTTAACTAAATGTAAAAAAAGGAGGTATATATGATTCTTTATTGGTTTGGATTTTAAACAAAGATAAACAACTTATTACATTTACATGGGCATCCTTTGTTTAGTGTTAATAATAACCTAAAACAAACCTTTGTCAATTAAGTTCATGACCTTTTTAGAATGGATTTAATATGGATACGATATAAGTAAAATCTTATATTTTGAGGAATATAAGTCTCATCTCACTTTTTTAGAGCTCTAAATATAACCTTAGAACCTTTTGCATAGACTAATAAATGTGGGAAGTCTACAACTTTGCATAAAGTTGATCAACACAGGAAGCTTTCTTGGGATTTTTTTATTTTATTTATTTATTTATTTATTAATTCAAGACTTTTGGTTTTTTTCATGCATGCTTTAGAAAATTGATCGATATGGGAAGTTTTCCACTATACTTGTTATTTTTAGATAGGCATCATTCAAGGGAGTGGTCTATTTTTTTAGGATATATGCTCACACAACTGTCCTTTGAGGGAGCAGTCTGTGATTTTTATGCCTCTTTATGGATACATGTCTTTCAAGGGAGTAGTTATACTTTTTCCCTTTATTTTGAGATATATATATATATATATATATATATATATATATCCCAAATTTTTTATTTGTATTTAAGGTAACTAATATTATCTTCTAGCTACTTGCATGAGACAATATTTATATCCCTAAAAATAAAACATTTTTAGGTGACATACTTTTTAGGAAATAATGATTTGGGGCTCCTTCCTATTACAGGTAGAGCTTATCCATGTAAAAAATGATATGAACAGAGCTTGAGTGTCCATATTTAAGATGAGGATAGGCATTCTACCATATTTCCACATGATTTTTTATCATTATTGGATATTTTATAGTTGATGGGAGATGTAACTTTTAGGTTGTTTTGAGACAAAAGGAGGAGAACTCATGATGAATATAGTTTGTTTTATGTTTATTAATAGTAAAAATGATGAAGATGCAAAGTGTCAAGAGGCTTACATTCTAGTTTTCCCTCAAGACAGGCCAAATAATATGCCCTATATCCACATTTATGAGTGGTAATATATGATCCAAGCCAATTTTGAGAAAATTTGCCTCTTTTACTTTTTTACATATTTGTTACATGCTAATTTACTTTAAGGACAAGATTGCCAATATTAAATTATCATTTTTTAGATGTTGATTATATGCATGTTTTATTATTTCTTGATATATGTGGAGGTGATCAAGGGCCATAAATCGATGCTCATCTAAAATTTTATGTTGTGTTAAATGCTCTTGATGATAGTCATCTTTCGAAATGATGTCTCTAAGGGAATTCATAGAGAAAGAAGTTGTATTTATAGTGGAAGGATAGTATTTATAGACCAAATAAAAATGTGTTGGCACTAGTAGAGGTTCGAAATCTAGTATGATAATCCCATAAAGCTAAAGGAATATGAAGATGCCAATTTTCCCCAACCTCATTGACTACTTTAGTTAGAATTTAAATTAGGGTTTTATTAGAAGCTTTGGTCTATCCATTAGCTTATGGATGATAAGGTAAAGAAAAGCTTAGCTTACTTTAAAAACATCCATAGTCTCTAGACTTGCTTATTTTTTTTAAAAAATCCATTATCTATAATTATCTTATGAGGCACACTGAAGTGACATATAATATGATGATTAATAAAATCAACAATATTATTTGATTTAGTCAAAATAATGGGAATGGCCTCCACCCATTTAGTGAAATATTTGGTGATGGTAATGATAAAACTATGTTACTGGGAAGATTTGGGATTAATTCATCCTATAATATCTAATCCCCATTAAGAAAATGGCCAAAATTTGTGGGCCACTTGTAATGTGTTATGAGGGACATTTGAAAGATTAGAATTTTTTTGACATTTCACATATTTCTTGACATATTCACAACAATCATGATTGAGAGTAGGCCAATAATAACCTACTTAGAGAATTTTATTAGTAACATAAAGGCCCCTAAAGTGTCCCCCATACAACTTGTCATGTGTTTCTTGGATTATGAGAGTAGCCTCAAAGTTTTGAATACATCGAAGGAGTAGACCATCAAATATTCTCTTTTAGATAACACCCCTAGTATGATGTACAAGTGGTCCACTATTGAAAATTACACTTAGAATTTTTAGATAAATTGAGATGCTTAATACCCTTAGATAGGTAATTGAACATCTGTGTATACCATAGATCTAAATTATTTTCTTCCATATTGTGGATAGAAGGCAAGTCCATTATGGTATAAGATGACTAATTGATTTTTTTGATTAACACAAAAATCTTGGATTCTTGAGGGGAGGATGGGATAAATGAATCTAAAGAGGCCATGGTATCTATGAACTTATTAGTTGACTGAGGAGTGGCATGGATGACATAATGATCAAAAGTGGGTAATAATTGGTCTACTAACATTTTTTATTTCTAGATGATGTCATTATTACATTTATACATGTCATTGATCTGATTAAGAACCAAATGATAATTTCCATAGATATAAAGTAACCTAATGCTTAGGGTTAAAGCAATTTGGAGACCTATAATCAAGGACTCATACTCTACAATATTATTAGTGAAATAAAATTATACTTTGAAGTGTAAAGGCATAGAGCACCTTTAGGAGGTATTATAATAATTTAGCACCCCCCACTCACATTTTAACCCATTAAATAATAAGGTCATTTGATAATTACGATCTACTTGGGATGTGGAAGTGATAGATTCTTTCAAGAATTTAAAATTATCTAGCTGACCATGTGTCAGAGGTGCCTCATCTACCTAATTAGTGATGATTTGGCCTTCAACTGACTTTTGGTGTAGAAACTCCAAGTAAATTTTGTTAAAATCATGATCCACCTTACCATATATTGATTTCGGTAAGACTTCAAATGCATAAATTTGAGGGGATCAATGTTTGTAATTATGTAGGTCTTATGATTAAGAAGATAGTGATGAAGCTTAGAATCTATGAAAATTAAATCCAAGTAGAATTTTTCTATATGTGTATAACATGTCTCATATTCAACGAAAGTATGGCTTATGTAGTACATTGCTTGTTCTTTTTGTTACTCATTTGATGGGTAAGCATAGTCCCCAAAATTTGGTCTATGGCTGAAATATATAAAAAAAGATCATCCTTCCTTAGGAGGAATAAATAATGATGTGGAGAGAATATAGATCTTGAGAGCTTCAAAGGCTTCTTGATAATTATAATCCTAGATAAACTTGGTATCCTTCCTCAAAAGGTGATGGAACGGTTAACAATTATCAGATAGTCGGGGGATAAAATGTCAAATATACTATAATTTTCCTTGCAAGCTATAGAATTGTTGAAGGTTAGATGGGGGTGGCATATCTATGATAGCCCTAAATTAGTGGGATCGAATTATATACCATATATAGAAATGATAAAACCTAAAATTTTACCAGTTAAGACTCCAAAAACACACTTTTTTGGAATTGAAATAGACATAAAATTGGATTAGACTGTCAAGGATTATTTTAAGAATAGAGTATGGTCCTTTTGGAGCTTTGATTTACTGATAATTTCATCCACATAATCCTCAAAAATCTTATGGATTATATCATGAAAGTGTTGAGAAGTGTTTTCATTGATGTTATGGTCAAATTTTATTGTCATTGATGTCAATATGATGTCATTAATGTCAAAGTGTGTTGTCATTGATGTCTAGATGAGCACGGTGTCTAGATGAGCTAGGGTAGTTGGTAGTGTATGTTGTGACAAGCTTATGAGAATTGAAGGTATTTAGTGATTGAAATAAAATAAAAATTTAAAGGTCTAAGTGTTTCATATCTACTTGGTTGATGTTATGTTAAGGTCATGATGTGGAAGGAATAAGTCAAGGCATCATGGTACCTTCCAAATCCTTGTCTAGACCTTTTGAGAAAGTATGTGTAGGTATCATGGTGAGCTGATCAGTATTAGACATGTGATAATATGTATGTTAGTTGCTGATCATGTTAAAATGGTTTATGGAATGACAGTGAGGTGTTGAGAGCATGAAAAGAGCCATGAAGGTCAAATACTTGAGTAACCTAATACTAGTTATGGCATGTAAAGTCCTAGTGAGGAGGTTTGAGCATAGTGTCCTATTGAGATGGATGCATAAAGTCATAAGAGGATGTATAAGTTTTATTAAACATTTATATAATTTATTAGAGCACTCAATAGACTTTCAATGTTAGCTTACAAGAGTAAGACCTTAAAGCCCAAGTCTATAAGTAGACTAGTTCTAGACCTTGCCTGACCTAATGAGGTGTCATGAGGTGTTTTCAAGGCATATGAAGGATGCTTGAAATTATTTTAAAAAGGTAATTCAAGTTTTTTCAATCATATTTATGAAGTTCTAGGTCATGGTTCAAATTTTAAGGCAGGAAAAAGTGTTATAAGGTCTCTCAAGTACACAGAATGAAGAGTTGTCTACCCAAGAAGGTTTTTTAAGTTTTTATTGGCATGTGCATCATCTACATGAGGACCTAAGATATTAATTGTAGATGGGTAAGGGTCTATATTAAATTTTTAATCATTATTTTATGGAATGAGGGGCTAATATTTATTAGAGATTTTTAATACTAATAGATGGTTTAAACCCTCAAAGAACCTTAACAATTACCCAATGATAAAGATATTATTCTAAAGTGGTCATAATGGTTTGGTATGACTATTTAAGTGATTTAAGGTTTTATTTATCTCTCCTAGGCACCTCCAAGTGTGATTGGTTTGTTAGGTGAGTAAGTGGACCCTATAAGAAAGATCTTATTTCTCAAAGATTTATTGTAAAAGTCAGATTTGACCGAGTTAATGTTCATAAATGGATGAAGGTTAAATCTTGATAATTTTATATTTTCCATGGTGGTTTATTATAATTTTATATCCCTCATGTGTTCTAAATTGGTCATACAAGTTGACCTATCACTAAAAATCCTAATGGTGCAAACAGTGAGAAAACCAAGCAGAAGTGAGAATGTGATTAGGGATGTATTATCATGGATTAGGGATGAATCCAAGTACATGAAGGAATTTTTAAATACCTTTAATAAATTTTAATTTTGGATATATGTTTTTGAGGTTATTGGATATGATGAAAATGTTGCTCATAAGTTGACCTCTCTAGTGCAGATAAGACAGTAAAGGTGTAAGGTTATGAGATTGGTCTACAAGACCAATCTTGTCATTTTACCATGGCATCCTTATATTTGATATTGATCACATTATCTCATAATATCATATAAATACATTTTAAATATCTGAAAGTCTCCACATAAGTGTTTAAGGTCATTATCACCATGATTGTGTTTGAAGGTAAACTGGCAGATCTGAGTGAACAAGGTACAATGATGAGTTTGAAGCCTTATCTTCTAAATTTAAGTGTCTAATGAATATGGTGATGTTTTTTTGGAAATATGTGACATATAAATTATTTTTATAATGTTTTATATTCATTTTAAGAGTTTGTAACATTGAATCGAAAGTGGCTTGTCTGGTTGAGTAAGGACTGTGAGAGAGAAGGTCAACAAATTGGTATGCAAAGACCAATAGTTACCATTAGATTTTGTGATATTTTTGTTTTATATTATTATACGTATGTTTTAAGGTAATATTAATTAATTTTAATCTCTTTATCATTTCATTTTATATGTCATAATTTCAAGTTTCCATGACTATGTTTTGAGGCTAGTTAGCAGTTCTGAGTGGGCTACTTGTAGAGAAGAGTTTGAGCCTGTATACCCTGAGATGAAGCATATGATGAATTTTTTGATGACCCTGAGGTCATTAGGTTTATTAATATGTTATTTTTTCCATTTTTTTTGTAAAAAAGGTGTTTATCCTTCATTTATTCAAGATATATTTTTTTTATATGCACAGTCCTATTGTGAATAACATTTTGAGAAGGGGTTCAAGTGGTGGTTGGACCTAAAAGGTGTTGTGGACCTAAATTGAATTTGGATAAGGTATTTTTGAGTTTAATATTATTTTTTCCTTTTGTATTGTATTTTTTAATTTTTTCAATAAAGATAAATTATAATGTGCTCTAATGAAGGTCCAATGGGAGTAGGTCTCCTTAAGGCCTAAAAGAGGTTTTGGTTCTATATGTTATGACTAACCTATTTTATTTTTTGATTCATGTTTAAAACATGTTATAATAATTATTTTAAGGGTAATAAAATTATTAAAGTTTTCATGTCTGACCAAGGTGTGTGAGAGCAATTGATTTGTATAAGAGTAAGACTAATTAGGCCTAATTGGTATGTAAGACAAGGAAGTGTGCAAGTGAATTAAAAAACTAAAAGAGGAAAATTATTAGGTCATGTATACAGTAATAAGGGTTTAATGAATATATAAAAAAAGGTATGAATATTATTATCAATTTCATATGACCTAATCAAGTCAAGAAGAGGGCTAATTAAGCAAAGAAGGCTAGAGGCTAGTTTGAGAGGAATAAAAGTGTGTGAAGAGATCAAAAAGAGGACCATCATCTATTTAAGATTTTAACAAGGAAAAATATGGAAGGTATAATTAAATTTTTTTGAGTGGGTGTTTGGTCAAAAGGTGGTTGAGTTGGTACTGAGTTACTAAGGGAGTTTGTGCTTCCTTGCAAGTGGGTGCTTGCTAAAAGACTCTGTCAAGTTGGTGCTTGATAGACTGGGGTTGGTTCTCCAAGTCAAGTGAGTGATAAATTTAATTTGATTAATTTATTTATATGACTAATTTTACAATTTATGGTTAGTGTTTTTTATTCCTATGAGGGTTTCCCACTTATATGATGTGTTCATACCTACTTTGTGTATATTCCCATTACTATGTTACTAGACTAGTTGATATTGCTCATATGATGATTTTATTTGATGAATGATTATAAAATATATTGAATTTAAATTAAATGTTTATAAGTAAAATAATTCACCCCTTACCCCCTCTCATTCATCTTGTTATCGACAAAAAGATTTAAGTCATAACTCTTTGGTAGGTGGTTCCCAAATTCTTAAGGCCAAAAGGCATAACCTTATAGCAAAAATTCCCCTAGGGAGTAATAAAAGAAGTATTATGTTGATCTTATTGGGAAATAAGTAATTTAATATATTTAAATAATCCATCCATGAGTAACAAATTTTCATGGCCTCCCATTAGGTACACTAGGTGATCAATGTTAGGAAGAGGAAAGTTTTCTTTAGGACAAGCAAAGTGTAAGTCTCAAAAATATGTAAAAAGACAAAGGTCCCACATAGGCATAATATTAGACACCCATTGAGGGTAATCAATTATTTTAATGAAATTGATAGATATTAGGCATTATATCTCTTCCTTGACTAAGAGTGTGACGCATATTTCATAGCTTTAGCTTCATAGGATTAGCTTCCTAGATAGTGACAATATTTTGAACAATAATAATAGGACCAATACCTATCATATCACTATATGACCAAGCAAAATCCTTGATAGGGTCTACCAAGAATGTGGTGATGTCTTGGTGTTCCTGATGGTCAATAGATTTACTAAGCTTAACAATGTGTGGGGCATCATAATACCCTTTGTTAATGTCTATGGTAGCTTCATTTAGTAAAGTAGACATTTCAACTAACAGGGAATTGCATAAATGTGAGTTATTGGTGCCTAAGTAAATCAAGATAGACTCATCATCTTGAAACTAGAGAACTGGGATAGTAGGAGAGTCTTCTTATACCATATTAGGATAGGTAATGGGGGTGGATTTAGTTTTTTCCATTGTTATGATAGGTGAGAGGTTCTAAGGTTATTGTATTGACTAAAAAATCATTTAGGGGAATGGACACAACATCATCTATTTTAGCTAGAATTATAAAGGATGACACTATGACATTCTCTTCAGAATTGGATACAGGGGCAATTTTAATAATAGATTTAGGAGTTTTATTAAATACTAGACCATGTTTTTTGTGTGGTTTTCTAAAAGATCTTAATGTAATATCATGTGGTCCTTACTCGTATCATCTGATGCCAAATCCCTTCCAAGCACATCATTATAAATACATGTGAGCAAAGCATAGTTTGTTTATAAATGAGAAGTTTGAGGGAAATGGTTTTTCTAGGGATGGGATATTAAGATACGATGATTGATCGATCCCTCCATATACGAAATGAGTCTATAATAAATGTGGGGAAAAAGGAACAACATCCTCGAGGTTAGGATAATAGTCACATTATTTATTGGGACACCCATATTCCTACGGAGTGGGAAGGGTGTTAAGTGTTAGTAATTGGTACTCTCCTATTATGGAATCCAAAGGAATCTTAGTAGATAGTTGTGATGAAGGGATCATTGCACTAGTCATCATTTCATTAGATGATGGTGATAGGGTCACACTTTTTAGGGGGGGTAAAATGTCATTGGGTCAAAAGGTGAGATTGTAGGTTTTAAAAGAATGAAAATCAATAGGGACAATATGGGCTTGGCCCTCATGATCATATTTGATATACCAATTTAAAATGGATAAAACATACCACATAGAACAAATCCACGGGTGCCCTAGGAGGATATTATATTGAAATTCTCCTATGACATAAAATAATTCACGAAGTACATAATAGCCTACTTATATGGGGAGGACAATAGTTCCTAATGTAAGAGCCACTATATCATTAAAACCTTTTAATACTACTAAATATTGAGCTACAAACATTTATATAAGTTTTAGTTGTTTGAACATATGTGAGGAAATAATATTAATGTTAGCCTCATTGTCAATCATGACTCTTTTCATTCAAGTTTGATTAACTTGTGATACGATAAATAGGGCTGGATCCTAGTCTTCAAATGGTAGGGGAAATATTTTGGAATCATTAAAACCAATATATGAAACAATATGTATTGTTCTAATGAATTCAAACATTGGTTGAGTTTCATTAGGTTGTACTTGTATGGCCTAAAGGGCCTTTATCATTGCTTAACAATGTTGAGGGGAATTTTCAATTAATTCATAGAGGGACATTTTGATAGGATTTTGGTGAAGTTTATTTAGAACTGATATTTGTATAAGTTTTGAAGTATTGTTCTTTTGATATTTTCCTAAAATGGAAACTTTAGGTTTGGTAGTGAAGGATTTAGAACTTTCTATGACTAGGGTAGGGGCTTTAACTATAGACACTTTGAATTTGTTTGATTTTTGGGATTTGGTAACCTCTACTTGAGACTAGGTTGTTATGTTTATAATGTTGATCTAAAATAATGGGGTATTTGTTGAAGTCCCCAATTTATTCATTTTTGAAGGTCCTAGGGGTTAAATAAGAATCGAGTTGAGATCATCAATCATACTTTTTTATTCTTGTTTTGATTTAACTTTTAAAGTGTTTACTATATTAATATCATGGATATTTGTAACTTTAGGATTGAAGAGGGGATCATGTTATTCAATTAATAGATCATCCTCATCCAAAAGTTTATGAATCATGACCTTTAAAGCAATGTAACTCTCAGTATCATGTCCATGTATCTTATGATATGCACACATTTTATTTTCCCTATACCACATGGGTTTTTGGACATGAGGAATACTTGATTTGATGGGAGGAAATGTGACTAGAGAGATTTATAGAAGTTGGTTAAGGATAGTAGCATAATATCTTCACAAATGATCTTGGTTAGTTTTTTTACCTTTTAGGGCACTGGTTTTTGAATTGTGCTTACCTTGATACTTTCTTTTTTAGTATGGATGGTACACATGATTTTAGTGGGAGGTAAGGGTTATTTATATAAGTCTTGGGGATAACCAAAGTACACTAGGTTAAAGTAAGGTTTTTATGTGGGTAGTATTGATGTAGGATTTTGAACTAACTTAGACACCTTGATAAAAGATTATATAATTAAAATATTCAATTTTGAGGAAGGATGTGGTCCTAGTATGGATGGTTTAGTTTATTCTTTGGGTATGGCCATATTTCTTTTGTGAATGCAGTTAGATACCATGGAATTATCTTTATGATGATCCTCATTTTTAGGAAATTTGAGTCTTATGGGTGGATGTTGCAATGACTTACCTTTTGGTATACCCAAGCATTTATTCCATGTGTGGGGATAATGAAATTCATTTTTATCCTCCACTTTTTGTGGTGTATTATTTGTGTGTTTGGATGAGCCTTCCTCTAAGGGATCCCATGAAATAAGGTTTACAAGACTTGATTGGATGATATAAATAGGTTTTGTTGATTCAGATGAGTCAAAGGCATCCCCTGTAAGGAGATTTAGTATTTGAGATGAGGTTGAAGGTGATTCAGTCATACTATCAACTTCCTTTGATAAGAGTTGATCATGGTGATGTTTATGACATGGGTGCCTTGATTTGAGGTTCCCCCAATATTTGTTTATATAGAGTTAGATGAGGATGGATGGTTAGGGAATGGTTGCTTGAAGATTTTTATAGATCGATTTTGGGGTGCATTTGGATTATCCAATTGTAACTCCCCTTGATTAATGAAGTTTTTCAGTAAGCTTTTGAAATATTGACACTTATTAATTTCATGACTTGGCACATGATGGTAAGTATAAAAAACACTTTATTTGTACCATCTTAATTTTGGTTGAGAGTCATTGATAGGTCTAATGGCAGGAATCTCAATGATTGTTGCCTTTAATAGTTTGTCTAAGATATTAGCATATATTTTGCCTTTAATGGTTAATAGATGAGGACACCATGGCTAAGGTATATCCTTCAAAGTTTTTTTAGGGCATTCCATAGAAAGAGTGGTAAGTTTAACCATGAGAGAAAATGGGGATCTGTATGTATCATGTGGTGAGGTAATAATTTAAGGTGATTAGATTTTTATCTAATATGTTGGAAAAACTATATCACCCTAATGGTGGAACTGAGGGATACCATTCCCAAAAGAATCAAGAGAGGTAGAGGAACTCGGTGATTATTCCATCAAAGAAGAAGACAAGTGGGATGAATCTATTTGTTTGAGCGACTATTATCACATCAAAACCATGCATTAATAAATAAATAAAAATAAAAGAATAAACACACAATTCTTTGTTTTAATTATCTCTATAGACATCCAATTCCTAACACTATTTGTGTTGAAATTGTCAATCTTACTCGAATTTCACTCAAATGCACATTTTAGGTCAAAATCCATAAAACATGCTAAATGGTTCAAACTTGTCATTTAAAAGTGCCAATTTAGGTCAAAGTATCCCTAAATGGGGCTATGCAATTTATGGGTCAGCTAACTTTGATATGTTTATTTCAAGTCAAAATGATGATTTTGACTTTTATGCTCTAGATCACTCTTTTCTCCTAAATTCATTGGTACACACCACGTACCTTTATTATTTTGTGTTGGAAACATCCTAAATGAAAATATAGTTTTGTTGCATCTAATGTCACCTTCTAATTCATCCTGAGTCAAATTATAACTTAGTAATATGACTTTTTTTATCATATTGATTAATTAAGGGCCAATTTTTAAATAATTTCACAAATGTTGATTAACCTTATTTAAGGATAATTAATCCAAATCAAGAGCTTAAGTGGATTTTCCATGAGAGTTGTTGAAAATTTATTTTTGAAAATTGATTCTTATTATCTACATCATTAGGTGACATCATTTCTTGGAAAAACATCCCTAGGCCATAAATTCCACAAATATCAAGATTATGGGTCACCCATGCCTAGTTAATGCCTCCCATGCCTCTTCTATGACCCTTATTCCAAGGTCATGATGAAGATAATTATGGATTTAATTCCAAAAAATAGGATTATCCATGGCCACATATCTCAATATTGAGATGGATGATCATGGTTGATCCTGACCAATCTCAAAAATCTATAAATAAAGAGGCCATGGGCATGAATTATAAGCTTGAATATTGAAAAGTTAAAATGTTAAATTATTTCCATAAGGCTTTGCATTTGACCATAAATTTTGTTTGCAAGCTTCATTGATAGGCTAGTTTAGTGATTTAGAATCATGAGCCTAGGTTTTATGGAGTGTTCTTGAGGCATTGGAGGAGATTACCACCATTGTTGACAAAGACAATGATGCTTGATCAAAGGAGAACATGATTTTGAGCCACATGGGTATGGTGAATCCATTTAGAAATATAATATGATGGTGCTTTCTTTAATTTGTTTCTTTCTATTCTTTGTAATTCCCATAGGAATAGATAGGCTTGGTTAGTTAGTTCTTTATGCATGTTTCATTATTTATGGACTAATGCTTGACTAACTTACTTTGTAATCCTCTCTACATCTTAACATATCTGGAGGGACAAAATTCATCTCACACCTGAATAAGATCATTTTATAACTCAAAAATATTCATTTGGACCCTTAAAATTCATGCAAATTGATTTTCTAACTTTATTTTGCCATTTTTGTTTGCCACGGTCTTACATAGTAACCGACATCGGTAAGTAATATCGACATCGATTACATAGCTTAACCAACATCGATTAGTAAAATTGACATTAGTTGGATCTAATTATCTAGAGTAATCATCATCAGTTGTGTTGGTTGATTATTTTGTTGATCAGCATACTGATAAACAAAATAGGTCTGATCAGCCAAAGTAGGAAGATTGGTCATCCAAATGTGTAGGTTCACCACATCAAAAGGGAACTAATCTCTCCTCTCATCAAGGGGAGGTTCCCTATATATATATATATATATATATATATATATATATATATATATATATATATATATATATATATATAAACAAAAAATAATACTCAAGGGTAGGATAAGCCATCCATCTCTCTTTCTTCAGAGATGATGTGTGCAAATCAAAGGAAAAATTTCAAGGGAAATGACAGAAAGAACTCCTCTTCTTTCAGAAGTACTATTCATAAAACCATAAGAATACTCCTGGTAGTAATTGTAGAATGTAACCAAGGATGTAATAACCAGCAAATTGAGATGTAGCACAAAGTCTCCACCTGAATTGCTCAAGAGTGAGATATGAAGAACAATGAGGGCACAAAGTCATCCCAAGGTCCTTTACACAGAAACAAAAAGAAAACACACTAAAAGAAATTATGGGGGCACAAAGTCTCTCCATAGTTGACTTCACGACACCTTCCTGATTACTTTCACTAATTCTACTTGTTGAATTAATGGAACAGAAAATATATTAAGGAAAAAGACATAAGAATAGTTTCCCCAACAACAAAGATATCATAGCACAAAGTATAAAAAGTCACTTGCTTTCTTATTCCAATAATAAAATATGATCAACAATCTAAGCTCAAAGTCTCAGTAATGCCTTTCAATTTGGGCAGAGTTTTATTTCTGATCAAAGAGAGATGGATGGTTTATCCTACCCTTGAGTATTATTTTCTATTTATATATATATATATATAGGGAACCTCCCCTTGATGAGAGAAGAGATTAATCCCATTTTAATGTGGTAAACCTACACAATTGGATGACCAATCTTCCTACTTTGGCTAATCAGACCTATATATATATATATATATATATATATATATATATAGGGAACCTCCCCTTAATGAGAGGAGAGATTAGTCCCCTTTTGATGTGGTAAACCTACACATTTGGATGACCAATCTTCCTACTTTGGCTGATCAGACCTATTTTGTTTATCAATATGTTGATCGACAAAATAATTAACCAACAGTTTTTGGCGACTCCATTGGGGACATAACCTATTATTGTTATAACCTATCAATCGTACTCCACTATGGAAGAATGAACTGCTCCAATGCTTTCCCATTGTTAAAATTTTCCTCCCAGCCTCATGCAATAGTTTTTGGTGACTCCGCTAGGGATATAGTTATGTGCATTCTGAAACCTCAAGTTTTAGATGAAATCAATCTTTACCATTATCCATTATAGACTCCATTCCATTTCTGTGTTTTATCCATTATTATTATAACCTTACCATTCACCTCCACACTAATTGGGAAAGAGCGTGCAATTTAAAGCCTCAAGCTTTGAACTAAAGCAAGGTCAATTCTTTTCCATTTTTGTTTCACAATATGGCAAATTCAAGGTATAACAAAGCCAAAGGGCTAAAGGTATTGTTGACCCTATATTCGAGTTGGTACAACAAAGTAATTTTGATCTATTTCCTTCACCATCTCACCTCCAATGAACCAAGAGCTTTCCTCTTACTGAAGTCAAATCTCCATTGCCAGATGAAGTATCCACTTCTGTTGTTGATAAAGCTTTGCCAATAATTACCCCTCTGAGATTTGTTATTCCTCCTTTTCATAGTCATATAATGGCAGTTCAAGGCCCCTGGGGTAATTATTTTGGTCCTCTCAATCTTACTTCACCTCTACATGAGCTTCCATGTAGTTCAAGGAAGAATTTCCCCAAATTTTATGGTGATGGAAAAGTTCATCCTGATGAATACATTGCAGCCTTCAGCATATCCTGTGGCATAATTGGAGTAGAATTTGAAGATATAGCAGTCAAGTTATTTATAGAAACATTACAAGGTGCCACTATAAATTAGCTTTATCATCTACAGGATCGGTCAGTTTTTGATTGGAATACCCTCAAAGATAATTTTGAAGCCAGATTCAAACCTACAGAAGATGCACATGCACTTCTAGCTCAACTTACATAGATGAAGAAAGAACCTCATGAACCAATGAGGGACTTCATAGCCAAGTTTGACAAACTGAGGAATAGAATTCATGTAATTACTCGACCTACAGCTGAGAATATCGAATGCTTCTTCATTAATTCTCAGTTACCTGAAGTGAGTTTTCTTTTGAGACATGCTGGTCAAATAGATCTTGCTGCAGCTCAACATTTGGCCACTGAGGTAGAATATGATCTCATCTTAGTAGGGAAGATAAGAAGAGATCTAAATAGAAATAGATCTTCATCATCTTCTAAATATTCATCTACAGGCACCACAGATCCAATGGTGCAAAAATTAGCAAATGAGTTGATTGCTCTCAAAAAGCAAATGGCGTAAGGGATGTCTTCTACTCCATATAGATATATGCCAAGAAGGACATTTACAAATCAGTCATATCAGGGCAATGCTGCCAAGAATCAAGGGAAACAAAATCATCTTCCTCCCCCATAAGGGAAACTTGCCCTGAAAGCTCCTCTAACCAATTCAACAATGGGATATCTTGAAGCAGAATCAGAAGTCTCTTTCCAGCCTAAATTGAATCAAGAAAATGATGTTAATCTCCTTATAGAAAATCAATAAAAATTAGCTGGCGACTCCCATATTGGTTTCCTAAACTACCAGGATGAACCCAAAAGTGAAGGAGAAGCTTTTGATGGATCATATGCAGTGTTTACCAGATCCAAGAATCAATCAGTCTAGCAAGCTAATAAAAGGAAGACAGAGGAGCAACCTCAACCAACAATTACAATTGCTAAGTGTGGAACCACTCTACCTTACTAGTCAAAGGATCTAGTGATCACCCAAAAGATAAGTACATCAATTTCACCTTCAACTTCTACTTCAATTTCACAAACCAGCCCTCCTCCCATCCCTCCTAAAACTCAAAAGGTTGAAATACCTTCCTTTGTACCTAGCTCAATTTAGCCATTTGACATAATCGATCATGTCAAAAAGACAAAAATATAAATGTCTAAATTTGAATATTTGCAGTCCAATCCTGATCAATTGGATAAGTTGGTCCAATGTGTCAAAAACCAAACCGTCCCTATAAGACAAGAAGCTAAAAAGGTAACTCCTGATTCACCAAAGAACATGCCCATTTTGAATAATCTTCTCATTACTCCTCCAGCTACCTTTGGGAAAATAGAACCTTTTTATGTTTCCCTATTAATAAATGGTCACAAGCTAAACAATGCATCATTGATTCTGGGGCATCTGACAATATCATGCCTATTAAAGTAGCTGAGTCTCTGGGCCTCACACTGACCAAAACCTTTGGGAGATGTTTCTTCATGGAGAAAAAGCAAGTACCACTACTAGGGCAAATCAAAGATGCCTAATTTGCATTTGTAGCCTTTTCAGACAAGAGAGTCAAGATGATTGTCTTGGTGGCTGACGTTCCAGCATCCTATGGAATTTTGGTTAGACAAAATTTTTGCAAGGATGTGGGAGGATAACTAAGCATGGACCTGTTTGAGGCAAGAATCTTTGTCCAGGGCATAATGAAGAGATTGCTCCCTAAAAAGGAGGCAAAATACATGGTCATCCAAATGTCGACCACTGCAGCACAAATTATGTTTGAGTCTTTAGGTAGGGGTAATTATTTCTTGACCACAGAGGATGTTCATGTTTCTATAGATGAAATTCCTATAGCTGACAATCCAAGAATTAATCCAAACAGGACGCCAGGAGAATTAGTAAGGTGCAGTATAAATAAGGAAGGATCTTCTATCTCTAATGAAGATAAATCTGATAGGAGATCAACTTCTGATGATGCTTGGATCCTGGAATTCGATGGCAGCAATTCTTCTACCAATGATGGAGTTGGGACTATTTTGATATCTCCTCAAGGAGATATTCTTCCTTCATGTAATTTGCAATTTAGCAACACCAACAAAATAGCTGGATGTGAATCTATGTTTCTTAAATTGAAGATTGCTCAAGATGAAGAGATCAAACTCCTTCACATCAAAGGAGATGCTAAGTTGATAGTTTGTCAGAAGTTTGATGTGGATAATCCAATCATGTGCTGGACTGAACCAAAAGAATAACCAATTATGGTAATGAACCATGCTGCTGCAAATCAAAATTAGGCAAAGGAACCCTTCGCCAAGAAAGCAAGGAGTTATGGCTTTCAAATTGAAGACCACATCCTACCATGGGGCAAGAAGAAGAAAAAACTGAGAGGAAGACGCAAAAAATTGGTTTCCTAGTGGAGAGTTCCATTCGCTCATCACTGTTTCTAGGGACAAAATGTATTCTTGTTGGTTTATCAGGATAGAGCACTATTTTCACTACCTCTTAGGAAGCAGCATCTGAAATACTTCAATTCTTGAAGTATCAGATCATTGTATCTATACATATGTATATTTGTATAGTTTTTAATTCTATTTTGTTTTGTTTGTTTCCATTTTTTATGCCTTCCATTTTTGAGTAACATGACTCTATAGCACAATGGTACACATGAAGACACTGGAGATTTTGGATTCTAGTCCCTTTAATTATTTTTTACAATTGATAGAAGTTCCCCAACTGGAGCCAGCTATTGTCCCCAAACACAAACTTCTCATCTTTTGGGACATGTGAACTATTTTAGTTCCTTAGACCAAAATTATCTCTTACCTTTTTGAAATTTGTCCTGAGCATTTAAATTCTTCATTTTTCAAGCTTCTCAAGAATATACGGACTCTACAGGCTTGAATCTATGGACTCTGTAGGCTTGAATCTACGGACTCTGTAGGAAAAGAAAATCTATGAACTCTGCAAGAAGAAAATCTACGAACTCTACAGGCCAAGTTCAACGGACTTCACAGGTTGATTTTTATGGACTCTGCAAGAAAAAAGCAAGCTCTCAACACTTAGGAAATTTTAAATTTGGTTCAATGACAAGGCTCAACCAAAAGAGTTCATCGGCAAGCTTCTAAGTAAGGATTGAACCACTTTGGTTCAAAGGTTCAACATCAACAACAAGAGTTCAACCACTTCCAGGTTTAAAGGCTTCTACAGGTAGGTTCAATCAAAAGAACAATTTTTCAATGCTTGAATCATTGAATCATTGAACCATTGAACCACTTGGGTTCAAAGGTTCAACAAGTTTAATGACCAAATGGTTCAACGCATTTGGTTCAAAATGATCAAAAGGACTTGGCCATATAAGAAGGATGAATTGATTGAACTGTTGAACCATTGAACCACTTTGGTTCAAAGGTTCAATGGGTTCAAGGTTCAAAGGTTCAAGGTTTAATGGGTTTAACAAGGCTTGTTTCAAAGAATCTTGGTTCAAGTGGATAAAGGGAATGAACCATTGAACTGTTGAACCAAAGTTAGTTCAATCGATAGGTTCAAGGGGTTACCCCAAAGCCAAAGGATTAGATACCCTTGTAGAGGGCAATGAGTAAAAACTTGATAGAACCCAGTGGATGCTGCCAAGTGTCATCTTCTAAGCCTCATTTCACTTTGTTTCTCAGAGCAATGAAAGCCACCATGTGTCCTTTATGAGTTAAGCAGAAGCCACCATGTGTCCTTTGTAAGTTAAGCAGAACGTGCCATGTGTCAATGTCTACATGAATCTAAAATGAGTCTCAAGTGTTTCTAGAATTGAACGGAAGCTGCCATGTGTCCTCACCTATTTCTCAGTGGATATTTCCATGTATCATAATTTGAGATTCACATAAAATTGACTAAGGCAAATTTCCAAGGGATAAACAGCCCTTGCAGAGGACACTCAGAAGTTGAAGTGAACCATTACAAAAACTTGAAAGGCTAATTCGAAGTACAAATAGCCCTTACAGAGGACACTTAGAAGCTGAAATAGACCAATTGAAAAGATTGAAAGATAAAAGAATTCCTTCAGGAAAATAGACTAAGGAAATAAATGAATTCTTTCAGACTTTCATCTGAAGGAATTCCTTCGGACAAAAAGTCTGAAGAAATTTGGGGAAGCTATAGGAGAAAAGCCCGAAATAATTTCTGAAAGACAAAGACAAAGTAGCTGAAACAATTATTGCAGACATTTTGTCCACAGGAAAATGTCCATAGAAAAAGTTTGTGGGAAGGCTCCGAAGGACTCCAAAGACAAAAGGCTGTCGGAGGACCCTGAAGGGCAGGTGCCCTTACAGGGGACTCTTGGCTACCAAATTAAAGGACACTCCCCCAAAGCCAAAGGGTCACCTTCCTTTTAGGAGGATGCAAAACAAGAAATCTGAAGGAAGTAAGTAGCAAAAAAGGCCGAATCAAGAGGAAGCTGAAGAAAGTCCAAGGGGTGATGCGCCTGAAGACGTCAAAGTTAAGAATGGCAAACTAGCCGTTGGAAATTCAAACATAGTGATGGGTGCATGAACATCAATTTTATGGTTCATAAAATAGCCGTTGATTTTGAAAAGCCTTAAAGAAGAGACAAATAACTTAGCAACCCACTGAAAGAAAGAAGCCCGAAGGCCATCCAAAGATTGGCTAAAGGGCAGATACCCTTGCATGGGGGCTCTTCCCGACCCAAACCAGACTATTTCTCAAGGCACCGAAGGGCAGGTCACCTCCAAGAAAGATCAAAAGACAAAGCCGAAGGAATTGCTGAGGAAAGTGATGTGCCCACAGATGTCAAAGTTGCGACAATGAAATAGCCATTGATCCTTATAGGTTTAAATCCACGAACCCAAATGCATTCAAAGTCTTTAAAGCCAAGATCAATAGGAAGCGACTAAGGAATAGAGCATCAAATTGAATCAAGGACCCGATTCAATTAACCAAAAAAGGAGGAATGATGAGGAAGGATTAGAAACATTTGCACATCAGATATGTTTCTAGAAGCAAATCGCTAGGTGGACATTGAAAGATGCAAACTTTCAATAGCCTGACCCATTTCTATGCATTGAGAAAAGCAAATGGGTAAATGCCCCCAAATTCCAGCCTGTCTTCTTAACAAAATTTAATGCAACATGTTGTGTTACTATTCCTAAGTCCTTCTTAAAGAGGCTATATAAGGGACTCTCTTGTTAATCACTCTCTAATTATCAGAAACAAAACTCTGCCCAAATTGAAAGGCATTACTAAGACTTTGAGCTCAAGTTGTTGATCATATTTTGTTATTGGAATAAGAAAGCAAGTGAATTTTTAGACTTTGTGTTGTGATATCTTTCTTGTTGGGGATAATGTTCTTATGTCTTTTTCCTTAATACATTTTCTATTCCTTTAATTTAATAAGTAGAATTAGTGAAAATAGTCAGGAAGTTGTCTTGAAGTCAACTATGGAGAGACTTTGTGCCCCCATAATTGCCTTTAGTGTGTTTTCTTTCTATTTCTATTTAAAGGACCTTGGGACAACTTTGTGCCCTCATTGTCCTTTGTATCTCACTCTTGGGTAATTTAGGTGGAGACTTTGTGCTACATCTCAATTTGCTGGTTACTACGACCTTGGTTACATTTTGCAATTACTACCAGGGAGATTCTTGTGGTTTGCTGAATGGTACTTCTGCAAGAAGAGGAGTGCTTTTTAACATTTCCCTTGAGATTTTTCCTTTAATTTTCATGCATCATCTTTGAAGAAAGAGAGATGGATGGTTTATCCTACCCTTGAGTATTATTATATATATATATATATATATATATATATATATATATATGTATGTATGTATATATATATATATATATGTATGTATATATATATACATATATATATACATACATACATATATATATATATATATATATAGGGAACCTCCCCTTGATGAGAGGAGAGATTAGTCCCCTTTTGATGTGGTAAACCTACACATTTGGATGACCAATCTTAAAACTTTGGCTGATCAGACCTATTTTTTTATCAGTACGCTGATCAACAAAATAATCAACCGATAAGTTTTATATAACCAATGTTGGTCACTATTTTTTTCTTAAAACATAGACCCAAGAGCTCTTTTCCTAAAGTTCATATATATATATATATATATATATATATATATATATATATATAGGGAACCTCCCCTTGATGAGAGGAGAGATTAGTCCCCTTTTGATGTGGTAAACCTACACATTTGGATGACCAATCTTCCTACTTTGGCTGATCAAACCTATTTTTTTTATCAGTATGCTGATCAACAAAATAATCAACCAAAAAGTTTTATATAACCAATGTTGGTCACTATTTTTTTCTTAAAACATAGACCCGAGAGCTCTTTTCCTAAAGTTCATTATTTCAAACCAAAAAGAGATTCAAAGCTAAAGGACATGCTGACATTTTTGTTGCAAGATCAAGCTTGACATTTGATAAAAACATGTTTAAATCACCTTTTTCATGATTAAAAATTAATTAGGAACTTCTTTTTGGTGTTTAACAAAGAATTTAGTTGTTTTTGGTGAATGTTTTGAAATCTTGCAACTAAGACCAAGGGGTTAAATGAACACCACCAAATATTTCATTTGGGCTTAAAATTGAACACACTTGTCAATTTTTATTTGCAATAATTTTTTAATTAGATTTTGTTTGGTAAAAAAAGGAATGTTGTTTTATGTTCTTCCATTTGTCTCCTTTAGGGAACTCTTGGAATCAAAAACACCATTCTTATTACAAATAGCCTAATCCAAGGCTTAGAAAGAATGTCGCCTAAAGCACTTCCAAAAACTTGCCAAAGTTTGGGTGATCTTGAAAATGACCCTAAATTCTTTCTATTTTATACTTTCTTTATTTTCATGCAAACTTGGCTTTCGAGGGGGACATCATTACCTCCCATGAGTTCTTTAGGCAACCTTTGACATGGGGTTTCACCTCCTAGTATTGACTTCATTTGACTCCTTTGGAGTTTCACATGGGACATATCTGCATTTGGACATCACACTACATTGAACAAATAGTAAGATGTAGTGGTTGTAAAAAGGATGACCTTTTTACAACTATCTAATACCATGGTCACCAAATTTTTGTGCTTATCATTTGTATCATTTGACATGAAAGTCATTATGCAATTAATTCCCCTAGAATGATTGAAACCTTGCTAGTTTAGTAGACCCCACTTTGCCCTACCTTGTCAATTTAGAATTAAGACATTTGTTTTTTTTCACTATCTTACTTGGTCTTGATTTGTGTCTAAAAATTCTTGTTAACTCAATGAACTTAACCAAAACACATTGTCCTCAATTTTCTTGAGCAAGGGAGGTGTTACACTGTCCAAATGGAAAATTCATCTTTTCCTTGTTTAAATTGTTATCAAAAAACTTTGTGTCATGTCATCCACTTTGGCACAGTCGTGTTGCCCAATTGAGTTTAGATCTTTTACCCAATTTGTTTAAATCCTTCATTTATAATCCACATTTAAAATTGAACCTTTTTGAGTTATAAGGGTTGGTGTGTCAAATTGGGTTCACCATTTATGCATTAATCTTGTTTTAACTTGGGTTCAATTTTCCATTTGGATGGAAGGTCATTTATTAAGACTCAAAATCACATTATCATCTTGGTGGACTCAATTCATCTTACGTATCACTCATGATTTGAGTCTTAGAACATATTTTATCCTACTAGAATCATATGGCGACGTTGTGCTGCCTATTTGGTCCTAGATTTATACTTAGTGTTTCTAATATGTTTTTACATCTTGAGTTAATTAGTTTATTTTGTCTTCTTCATAATCTAGAGAGTTTTCTTCTAAACTTCTAGGGTCAACTTGTCAAAGTTGAATCTAGCTTTTACAGTGTGGGTGTATCACAAGGATCTAGGCTTTGGTGTACTAGTTTTCACCTTAGGTCTTTGAGTTACCTTACTATCTTTCAATCTATATGATTTCAACTTTACCAAAGGTTGAGTAAACTCATGAACCAAATCTTCTAAATTATGTGTGGCTTCAAACCACCCTCCCTTATAGTCTCATTGGTACCTTAGTTATTTTTTTAAAAGAGAGCCAAAGCATACTTTGTTTGGTTGCCAAGCATTGGTCCAAATCTAGTCAAACACATGGAACAACTCTTTTAGACATGACTCAAAGGTTCACCCATAGCGGGGCCTCTTATGGCCTTAGTTATGAAGATGAGCAATTTTATGATGGTCAAGATAACTCCATTGTTTTTGATGATATCCCCGTAATAATAGGATCTAAAGATAATTACAATAAATATCGACCCCAAGAAGATCAAGATGAAGCCCTTATTAGATTGATAGAATCAGGTGCTAGACAACCTTCTAACTTTCGTACAGAGTAATTGCATACCTTAGTTAGAGAAGGAGAAAAATGATGACAAGAGAAAAATTTTGCACAAATGGACATACCTTCTTCCTCTAACAAAGGAAAGGAAATATAAATAGAGTCAAAACCCACAAATCTGGATCTTCTAGCTAAGATCAAGATAATAAGTCAATGATATGCAGATCAACTTATCATAGACTTAACTGACTCCCTAGTTGCCACTTCAATTCACAATAATGCTTTAAAATAACAAAGAAATGTGGTTGAAATTATTCAACAAATATTGGATGAGGACATTACCACAGTGGATCAAGGTAATCTAAATGAATAGTAAAAGTCACAAGAGACCTTACAAAGTGTTCCATTTGACACAGAATATGCATTCTTCAATCATTAAGAACCTCTTGTTACTTTACAAACTTAGAAACCCAAACATTCAGTTTGAATTCAAAAAATCCCTCAAGATAATTTGGTTAGTTGTTTTCAACCAACCTAAAAATTGGTAAATAAACATAGAAACTTCCAAAATTAACAAAGTACAAAACAACTAAATTTAGGGAATGTTTTACAATCCAAGAATCAACGGCCTATGTTCTCAACTCAAGGAATAAATTAGGATCAAGTCATGGATCAAAAGGCATACACTCCCTATAGATCCACACAAAACTAGGGGCACATTTCACCCTAACAACAACAAAACTAGGGGTACATTCCACCCCATCAACAACAAAACCAGGGGCACATTCCACCCCAATAGCAACAAAACTAGGGGAACATTCCACCCCAATAGCAACAAAACAAAGGGCACATCCCACCCCAACAATATCTTGTTCAATCCATAAATACACCAAATATGTAAGAATGGAATTCCATGAAGGAAATTGTTTAAACATTGGAGATGAATAAAAGAGTCAAAAAGTACAAATTCGATGACATATGCCCATATCTATTTGATTTATTTACTCTCCAAAACCCCTCTCCACCTCATCTTGAGGTACCTAAATTTGACAATTATAAAGGAAAAGGAAATCCACATGAACATATACAAGCATTCTTCATCTTATGTCAAGAGGTTGCTTACAGTAGCGAGTACTTACTATGAATATTTTTGTAAAGTTTAGCAAGATAAGCTCTTGATTGGCTACTGAAAATACCCAAGGGATCAATTTTGGATTGAAATGACTTATTAGAAAAATTCATTAACCATTTTTTATATAACATAGAACATTAATTAATAGTTGTTGACTTATGAAAAGCCAAGCAGTGTGATGGTGAAAGTTTTGTTGTATATCTACAAAGGTGGAGAGCATTGGCAGGCCACTTTCAACATAATTTGCCAAACAAATAGTTATCTAATATCTTTGCATAGAATTTACATCTTGATGTTGTGCATAATCTATGGTTAGCTTGTGCTAACTCATTTGAATAAATTATTGACAAAGGAGTGCAGATTGAGAAGGCTCTTATTGCTAAGGGCCTTGTTAAGATTTTCATGCAAGGTCAAGCATCTAATCAGAATAAATCATTGATTCAAATAGCTATGCAAGATAAGCCTAAGGGATTTAGCAAAAATAAGAACATGGTTGGGAATGGGGTGACTAAAACAAGACATGTACAAATGGTATAGGCAATACATCCTCCAAATGTACAATTAACTCCCTCAAATCCACTACCTACTTTGCAGAGACAACCTCCACGAAGGACATTTCATAACAATTTTTGAGTCTTTAACAAGTTAGGATAATTGGTTAAAATAGTGTTACAAAAGCTCATTGTAGCTAATTTAATTATATGACCATTTCCTCAAGATCAACCAAAACCAGATTGGTATAAAGAGAATGAATGGTGTAACTTTAATCATGTTGCTAGTCACAAAGCATATCATTGCATTCAATTGTGACATATTATTGAGGACTTTAGTGAAAGTGGTGAACTAGAAATTCAATTGGCTCCTAATCAGGACACAAATTAAGATATGGGAATCTACAAAGACCCCTTTCCTTGACATGATCCACCCCCACCAAGAAATAATCAAAATAGTCACAATCAAGGACAGAGGTAGAATAAAAAACAACAACAAGGTCAGAATAATAATGAGCATAATTGATATCATAATGCCCATACTAATAATGTGGCTTATAACAATTTACCTTATGACTATAATAACACTGTGGAATGCATTTTTGTAACCCACATTTCCATTATTAATATAAAAACACATGGCCAATCTCATGTTCCTCACAACATAGGACCCATCATTATAGGGTCAATACCCTCTTCCCCTAGTAATACCATGTTGGGTGTACATCATCATGTTGCTACTCCATTTTCATAGGTTACTAATCTTGAACAATAGCACCATTCTTCTAATTATAAAGTCTTCTTACTGACCCAAAATTGTATCAATATAGTTAGTCACCCATGAGTCACCATCTAAGGCCCTTTGCCTCCCTCTTCTAATTATAATAACTCCTTGCCACCTCTAGGTTATGCATTTGTAACTAGACACCCACAAGTTACCATCCAGGGCCCTTCACCCACTTCTTTCCATAAACCCAATGAGAATATTGTACCAATAGTTCCAAAGCTGAACACTATCCCAATAAAGACTCAAATAGTTCAATCCATAATTCAAAAGCCTTATAGTCTAACGAATCAATTAGATAAAACCCCTACACAAATTTCCATATTAGAACTCTTGCAGACATCTGATGTCCATAGAACCATCTTTAACAAAATTTTGCAAGAGTATATTGTGTTTAATGATACAAATCTTAATTAGTTCCAAAACCTAGTTAGATAGTTGTCATCATTTTGGCCAATCATATTTGATCAAAAAGGCATGTCCACCACAATAACCCCCTATACATTGAGATAATCATTGTGGATCACAAGATCAAGTGGGTTCTTATAGATAATGGTTCAAGGCTAATCATCATATTTCTTAAATTAGTACGATGATTGGGATACATGGATAAAGACATTTAGCCAAAAACTATTATAATCAAGGCTTATGACAACACCGAGAGGGAGTCATCAAGTAAAATTTGGTTATCAATCATGGTTGGGTCTATTTCTCATCACACATTATTTCATATTATGGATATTGAGCTTCCTTATAAGATAATTCTTGGTCATCCTTGGATCCATGAAGTACAGGTAGTTATATCTACTCTTCAATAATGAATTAAGTTTCCCCATGATGGGATCGAGGTTACTATTCTCACTAATCAGGAGCCATATCAATACTGCAAACATCTTGAAGAAATTTTTTATAATTATAACTATTACATAGGTTCTAAATTCATTACAAAAAAGAACAAATCCATCAATTCTCATCCATATCCATCTAATTATATATATACCCTGGTGATATAGCCTCCACTTCTATTGATCCATTTCCTATAGCTTTGGCCAAAAAGGTTATTATTAAAGACATAGGCATTTCCATGTACCATCTGAAGGACATCCTCCATATTGAAAAATTACCAAAATCCCCTAAAACATTTGGTAATCCTAAAAATTCCCAAACTCCTAATAGACCTGATCAAATTTGGCAACCAAAGAAGAAATAATCAAAACCCCCTGTGGTTTTTGTACTTTCAATTGCACCAAAGAAAGATCAAGAGGCTTTTACTGAAGGAGATTGGTTATGTTCTGAAGGCCTTGATAATTATTTTCAAAATCCAAAGTATCCTATCCCTAAAAGTATAATGGATCATCTCAACTATATAAGGAAAGGCCTTGGCCCATAGGCTTAAGGAATTTTAGAACCTTTATCAACTGCAGTTGTCAATTGGAATCATGGTCTCAGATTTAAACCACCATAGGATGACCTCATACATTTTATAGTGACTCTTCTAAAGTGAATAGTAACAAGACTCCTAGTAATGACATAACATCCCATTATAGCCTTTTTAATGAGTTTATTCACTCATATTTATTTGATTCAAATGCCATACTGACCATAACACCTATTGGAGCTTCCCATCCTGAAGCAAAAATAAATTCTAGTGGTGCTTACCTTCCTGAAGCAGGACATTATATGTTTGCCATTAGATCTTCCCATCTTGAATCAATATCCCATCCTAGTGGTGCTTCCCATCCTAAAGTAAACTTTCACTATGACCTATGCCTTTGCCACCCCAAACTCATAGATTGAGATCATTAATATTCAGTCATATGCCTTGATGAGTTTCAAAATGAAGAATCAATTGTAGAATACATGGGCCTACAATATGCATTCCCCATTGGTGATCATAAGCAAGGTTTTGATTTTTCATTAAATTCTTATACCTACTTTGGAGAGTAGGTAAACTTTCTTGGTCATAATAAAGAACAAACATTGAGATCTTTAGGTGAAACCTCTTTAAGGCACTTATCAATCAGGGAAAAAGATAAGCGTTTGAGTGAAAAAATATTTCAGGTGCTCCCATCTGGGAAAGTTTGCTCATCCCCTTAAGACATAGAAATTCCATTCAGCCCAAGTTCCATATCTAGTACAAACATCTCTTCAAAACAATATCAAATATTTGAGTGTCTTGATCTTGAGTTTCTAGAGGTTTTTGCCAATTGGCCTTTACTTGAGAAGGTAGATTCTGATTTTTCATATTCTCCAGATCTTTAGGGGGAACAACAAGAAGATATAGTAGAGGAAGATGATCATGACCATATATTGCCTACAATTATAGAAGATGGATCAACACTCCTTATGGAGAGCATAATAGAAGTGACTTTGGGGACCAATGAGGATCCCAAAATTGTTTATCTTAGAGCTTCTCTTTTTGAAGCAAAATGTGAACATATTATATCCATTCTTAAGGATTATATAGACATATTTGCATGGGCATACTCTGACATGCCAAGCTTGGACCCAAATTTAGTTGTGCATCATCTTTTTATTCACCCTGATGCTAAACTAGTCAAGTAAAAGTTGAGAAAGATGCATCCACGCATCACCTTTTTGGTTAATTCCAAGTTGGAAAAGTTGTTAGGAGCCAATTTTATTAGACCACTAGACTACTCTAAATAGATTTATAACATAGTAATAGTGAGTAAAAACACCCCAAGAATATGTGTTTATACTAATTTTCGTGATATCAACAAAGCATGCCCCAAAGATGATTTTCCTTTGCCCAACATCAACATGATCATCAGCTCAACTACTAGGTATGGGATGTTATACTTAATAGATGGATTTTTTTTACAATTAGATCAAGATAGCCCCTAAAGATCAGCATAAGACTACATTCACCACTCCATGGGGGACATTTTGTTATCAAGTTATGTTATTTGTTTTAAAGAATGTTGGAGCCACATATCAGCATGTAATGACTATCATTTTTCATTACATGATACATGACATTGTCAAGGACTATGTTGATGATATACTATCAAAATCAAGAACAAGAGTTTGACACCCTAACATTCTATGAAGAATATTTGAGAGGCTTCATGCATATAAAGTATGCTTGAATCCTAATAAATGTGTCTTTGGAGTCACATCAAGAAAATTACTAGGGTTCATTGTATCACAATGAGGGATAAAATTCAACCTTACAAAGGTCAATGCTATTATGAAATACCTCCACCAAACAATCTTAAACAGTTGCAAGATCTACAAGGAAAGATCTAGCCTATACATAGGTTCATTTCTCAATTGGCAGATAAGTGCCACCCATTTACCCACCTCTTAAAAAAAAGGGGCAACATTTCAGTGGGATGAAGATTGTCAAATAGAATTTGCAAATCTTAAAACTTACTTGGCTAATTCACCAGTATTATGACCTCCAACACAAGGAAAGCCACTGCTTCTTTATATATCATCCATAGAACATGCACTAGGGGCACTTTTGGCTTAGCATGATGATCCTGGTAAGGAACACATTGTTTATTATTTAAGCTTCACATTGGTAGCCTATGAACATAATTATATACCTATTGAGAAGGCATGTTTAGCTATGGTGTTCACCACTCAAAAATTGTGACATTATATGCTAAATAATAAAACTATTATTATCACCAAGGTAGATCCTCTCAAGTTCCTATTATCTAAAACAACTCTTCAAGGATGCATGGATAAATAGATTATGATCCTTAGTGAGTTTTATATTGAGTACCAAAATCAAAAGGAAATCAAAAGACAAGTTCTTACTAACCAACTTGCAGAAGCTCCTATTACAACCACTCAACCTCTTAACTTTGACCTTCTAAATGATTTTATCATGACGATAGAACAAGAATCACAAGAGCCTAAATAGTGGATGCTCTATTTTGATGGATCCTTCACATATTGAGGGTCTGGAGCTGGTATATTATTGATCATGTCATAGGTGGATTTTATCCCCAAAGCCTTCCATATATAGTTTCAGTGTATAAACAATATGGCCAAATATGAGGCATTGGTTGTAGGGCTCCATCTTGCCATACAATTGGATATTCAAAGCTTAAAATTATATGGAGATTCATAGCTAATCATAAATTAAACAACTAACCAGTATCAAACAAATGATGATAAGCTTGCTCCTTACAAGCAATTTGTTGATAACCTCAAAACACATTTTAAATCTCTATAGTTTGAGCAAGTTCCATGAGTCAACAATAGATCTACCAATGCCATGGAAATAATTGGTTCCATGATTTAAATCCAAAATAGTGCTAAAGAGTATCAGTTCCTAATTGAAAATATTCTTCATCCAAAACACATTCTATCAAATTTAAAGAGGATATGCATTATTTTTGATCCTAATCCCTCACCTGAGTTACCATGGTACCAAGATTTTTATAACTATTTCCATAGTCATGTATTTCCTACCAACCTTTCCAACAACCAACAAAAACTTTTCCTTCATTTCTTAACATGTTATATCCTCCTTGGAAACACACTTTATCATAAAGGCTATGATGGAACACTTCTTCATTTTTTATCTTTGGGAGAATTCAAGCTGGCACTTAAGGAGCTTCATGAAGGAATGTGTGGGGCCCATACCAATGGTGTAATCTTAGCAAATAAACTCCTCATAATATGCTATTTTTGGCCCAAAATGAAGACAAATGCTTGTAATTATGTAAAGAAGTGTGTTCCTTGTCAGTAGCATAGTAACTTGATACATGCACCTTCCTTACCATTGTAGCTGATTACAACACCATGGCCATTATCAACATGGGCTCTTGATCTCATTTGTAAAATTAACCCAACATTTTTAGATGGCCATAAGCACATTTTGATTACAACTAAGTAATTTACCAAGTGGATTGAATCCATTCCTCTCATTTATGTTACCAAGAAATAAATAGCCAAATTCATTCATTACCATATCATCTTTGGATATGGCATCCCAACCTGTATTATATCTGATAATGGTGGATCCTTTGTAAACCATGATGTAAAATCTCTTTGTGAAAAATTCAAGATCAAGTACAAGAAATCCACTCCATATAATCCATAAGGCAATGGACAAGTGGAGGCATCAAATAAAACCATTCTAGCCATCTTAAAGAAGATTGTCAATGATTTTGGCCACAATTGGCACTTGGACCTCTTTCTTGCCCTTTGGGCTTATAGAACCACTCATTGCACACTAACTAGAGCTACTCTAAACTCCCTTATTTTTGGCACTGAAGCTATCATCCCAGTTGAGATTGAGATCCCATCATTAAGAATTTCATTGGAGCACATTGAAGATAATGAAGACTATAGAGCCTCATGACTGGATAAATTAGAGCTTCTTGATGGTAAGCATTTGGCTACCCTATAAAACTTATAGGCTTATCAGCATAGATTGTAAAGAAGCTAAAACAAACACATTCTCCCTTAATAATTTGATATTAGTGACTTAGTTCTAATAGAGAACCAGAAGAATATGAATATTGAACCCATAAAGAAAGTCAAGTTTCAGCCTAATTGATTAGGACCATATATTGTCACAACAAACTATGGATCAGGAGCATATCAATTAGCTAAAACTAATGGTGAAGAATTGTTAAAGCATATGAACATCATACACCTTAAGAGGTTCTATGCATGAATAACTTTGAACCGTTGTCTATAAGACCCCTTACTTGAGGGTAACTTGTGTTGTCATAATTTTATCCCACCCTTTTATCTTATCTTGAACACATTTTATACTACCATGGTCCACTTTTCATGATTTTTGATAGTAAACGCTTTGAACCCTTGGCATTCTAAACACATTCTTCATCCCACGCTAGATTGCTTTATTCAAGGAGTAAATAATTCATTATATCTAAGGCATGTTATAATCTTGAACACTTTTTATCCCTTGACTAATTATGATCTCAATTGTGTCTCATAAACATTATGAATATCTTCAATAGTAGTTCTACAAAGTGGTTCAGCCAAGATAGTCTTATAGAGCGTCAGACAAGTGAACAGACACATCTTCTCAGTTCTAGTATTTTTTGCTCTTTATTATTTTATCAAGAACCTCACTCCCATCAATTTGTGAGCATGGGCCATTGTAACTAGTTAAGATATATTATTAGAACCTCTAATCTCTGGACATGTAACTCCTCAATTAGATGGTCCCACCTTGTGCATATTTTATCCTTAAAATACCAAAAACATCAAAACATGATCCACAAAAGAATAAAAACATTGTCTCATGCTTCTTTACATTTGTACATTCTCATTCCACCATGCTACACTCTTGTCATTTTGCAAGCATAAAACCACCAGTTCATTTCATCTTATCCCATGCACTTGCCATTTTGTAAGATCATTCTTTCTCTTCTCATCAACTTCTTGTTTGCTAGACCATTCTCATTTGTTTGTTGTATCTTTCATTTCTTCTATAAAATTAATCCTACTAGTCTGATCATCATTTTTATTCTATCCCATTTCCTGGGAGAACTACATTTAGCATGAAGTTCATGTTGGAATATGCATCCATGGAACTATATAGGCAACGTCCACTTGGCTGATACATCTAGAGTCAACTCAGCCAACCCCTTCCTTTTCTTTTCTTCTCCCATTTCTTCTATCATTGTTCCTCATTAATTAGGGAACAATTATTCTATCATTTTTCTTTGTTATGATGTGGTAGAAAGTAATGCGTCTACCGCACATGCATGAACATCTGTCTTTAAATCGCACTAGCATGGTTTTTGTTTGTGTGTGTTTATTTGAGTTTTCTTAGTGTTTTATTGTGATTTTGCACCTCTCCTTTTATTTATTCTCATTTTATCTTTTTTACTTCTTGTCTCATCTTGGTCTTATGTTTCCTTGATTGTTTTTTTTCCTTGTCTCTTTTATGTTTCACAACATCTTGATGATTCACATGGATATTGATTGTTTATATCTTGATCCTATGATATTATGTTGTTCTTAGACCATTTTATTTATTTGATTGTTGTTGGTGTCTTGATTTTTTATTTAATTTTTTTTTTCTCTTTGTGTTCAAGAATTCCTTGATGGTCCACATGGATCTTGATTAATCATATCTTGGTCTCATGCCGTTAAGACATCCCTGCCTTTTGTTTTTAAAATTTTTTGTTCCTACTTAAATCTTGATAGATCATATCTTGATTTCAAGTTAGGTTTATTTATTTTTATCTTTTTTTTTTGTCTTTTGATTTTTTGTTTAAAATGTAAATCACTGTAACTCTGGTTTTTGTCATTGTTTTACCATTATCCTTAGTTATACATATTCACATTTGAACTGGTTTAGTGCAATTGGAATCTTATCTCATTATAAGTTATTCATACTGTTGATAGCATAAAATTGCACTAGATATTAACCAATCAACAATGGGAAGTTTCAAGTTATGGGACGATGCGACTTAAAACAACCTCTAGGTTTTGAAGAAGTTGGTCTCTTCTGTTGGTATTAGGTGTTGGGAAAAGGGATAGGAGACTAAATAGAAATGCAAAATGCAGGAATTAAAACCTAACTATGGTGATGCACCTGAGTTTAATCCTAATCCTAACCTGAGCATAGTGAGACTATTATATGATTCAATTATATTTAAGAGCAGACAAGTGCATGATCAATGTAAAATATTGGAATAACAAAAATAGAGGCTCAAAATAGGGGAGTCTTTTGCTGAGATATAGGAATTGTCAACAAAGGCATAGTGTTCAATCTTCTTAATAGAATCCTTTACTCACATAAGAGGTGCAGAAGTCACGCATAGTTATGTAGAACTTCAGACTCCAAAAAATGAGACAAAAGAAAATAACATTTCCAATCACAATACTAGAAAATCTATAGCATAGACTACTTTGCAAATGACACAAATAACATCAACAAGGGCATAGTGTTCCATCTTCTTATTGAATCTTCCAGTCATAAAAAAGATGCAAAAACACACACAGTTATATAAAACTTTCAACTCAGGAGAACGAAATAAAAGCAAATGATATTATTGGTCAAAACTCTGAAAGTCTAAAACTATGGAAATTCCCCCCCCCCTTTTTTAGATTTTACAATCCTTCTTATATAGCTTCAGATGTCTCCTTTGATCTCTTTATTTCATGTGCAATTCCACTCCATCCTTCATTTGAAAGGGACAAAATAGATGGCACATTCAATGCCTTGGATGTATTATGTTCTTATTAGGAACTGCCCTAATTGCGGCATGGCAATCCATGTCTAGTACCTCTCTTCACGCCTAAAATTCTTCATTCCATCACCTCTTTTGGCCGCTCAACTATCTACTCTACCTCTACTGTTAAGGGACAAATAGACGATGCCTTCAATGCTCGCAAGCCCTAAAAATCTACCCGATGCACTGTTCTATTTACCAAGAATAACTCTCACTAAATTTCCCTCTATCTTGCTATAATAGGTAGATGGGCACTCTATTCTATTGAAATGAAAGAGGACACTTAGCCAATTTATGAAAACTCTCTCCTTTTGTCTAGGAGGCACCGGAGGATGACACTTGGCTGTTTCTACTTTTTCTACATTCTACTCAGGAATGCTCCACCTTTAACACCTATCAAAATCTACTTCCTTGTACTTTACATTTTTATCAAAACAAAACTCGCTGCATTCCTTGCTCGAGCAACCTTTAAGAAAGGATGGATGCACGTGGCAGTCTTTACTTGTTGACACTCAGTGCTTCCATAGTCCTTTGGAATATCATCTGGGTCCCACCATAATCTTTATTCAATAATTAGGTTCAAGATGGTTTTTTAGAGGTTGACACGTGGTGACCTCTGCTACTCCTAGGAATATACGTGGCATCTTCTACTTCTCCTTCTTGGGGTAGGTGGCACCTTCTGCTTTTTCAGATGGAGTAGAGAGGGACCCAGAAGGTGACACTTGGAAGCATCCACTGCACTTTAGTACTTAAGCAAAAATGAAATGATGCCTTTATGCGTTAAATGAAAGCGTTAGACCAAAATCTCCTAGATGCTGACATGTGGTGGCTTTTGCTGCTTCTTCAAAAAGGTAATTCAGGGCCTCTACAACTGCCACCTGGCACTTTCTACTCTCTATGTTGCTTGGTCTATTTAAAGTCTTTGTCAAAATAGAAAACATGGGTGCCTCTATGATATGTACATGTTGACACATGGTGCATTCCACTTAACTCCTATTGGGTACATGGCATGATCTATGGTTCTTTGGAAAGCCACAAAAGGGTCCTTGAAAGTCACCAGCTAGCCAGATCTATCCTCAAAAAGTGACACTTGGCAGCTTCCGCTTGAATCCAATACTTAGGCCAAAATTGAAATGAAAGGAACAAAAGGGGAAAAAGGAACCATGCTCTGAGGATGACACTTGGCAACTTCCACTGCACTTCAACACTTAGGCAAAAATGAACCCATCCTCTGCTCCAAAACTTTGTGGGCAAAAATAAACCTGTCCTCTGCTCCAAAACTCTGTGGCGATGTCCAAGGTGTGTAGGAACCAAGATTACAGTGCTCAAATCAAAAAAATAAATTAAATACGATGTAGAGTAGGAAATTACTCTACAATTATTGGTAACCACCAAGACTTTTGAGCCTGCTCAAAAAGAACTTGACTCTTGCTCGACCAAAATTTCAAAATTTATAGCTTCAAAAGAGCTATCTAGAAGATAGACCACTCATGGTCGAATTATCCTCGCTTGCTCTATAATTCATCGAAGGCCAAATCTAAGCTAATGAGATCCTTATGCAAAAAGGTTTATAGGACCTGGGTAGTGGCTTTCAGCTTAGATTCTAGCCAAAAAATAGGAATCAGAATAGTCTCGACCTCTAGGGCTAAGGAATCATCTCTCAAGCTCTGGAAAATTGTATGATCCCTTTGTTTAGCCAATAGCAATGGTTGAAGTTGATCAGCCATTAGGACCATCTTTACATTTGTAAATGGGGAAGGTAGGCCTAGTTACACCAAATCTTCAATGTGATGTCTCATCTCACCGATGCCTTCTTTCACAACATCGAGATAGCTTCGGCAATTGTTGGCTACGAAATTGCAACTGAGCTCCTCATTGACCCATTTTGTGGCAACCATTCTATTAGGGATCTCTATAGCTACCAATGTCACATCCCTTAAGCTATAGATCTTTTCTAGTAATGAATGAGAGTCTAAAACTCTCCTAGAGATCATGGCTAGAGTGTTATATACTAGATTCTCTACCCTTTCGCATAATTATTGTGCATTATGTAAGAAGGTGAAAAGTGGCCTAAGCTGGATAATCTCTGAAGAGATTCTCACCCATGCTAACTCGTAGAGCTCCTTCACCAACTGCATGACTCTGACACCTCTTGACCTATTGGCCAGCTCAATCACTAGTTGCGTCATCCTCTACTGCTCTGCCTGGAACTGGGCTTGAAAAGTCGTAGCCTTATTATGTTCTTTCAATAGCCCTTGTCGTGATTGGGTAACCTGCAGTTGGAGTCCTTCGACTCTTCCCTACAATGTTACATTTTCCCACATTAGATCTATTTCTACATCTTTTGCAAGTGCAAGCTTCATCTTCAATGAATCATTTTGGGCTTGAATTGCCCATTGAGTCTGGAGGGAAATAGTATCTTGCAATTATTTCTGTAGACTAGCTATTTCATTATCTTTCTTATTTATTTATTTGGCCAAACTATTATAGTTTACCTTCTCCTGGGCCAAATCGGCCTCCATCTTCTGCAGTCTTCTTGATTTCTTCAAATAATCTTCTATGATCGTAGAAGTGGTTTTGGTCAGCAGCTCGACTTTATCTTGAGGCCTGAACAGGGACATGTCAATGGCCACTTTGTTCATGGTGTAGTCTTCTGGCTGCATTTGCTCACTCAACCTAGCAATGTTCAGTGACAAATGGGTCATTGTTAGCTACTATTGAATGGGGTCAAATTGTGACCTCAAATGTGGAATAACTGGTGCTTTATTCTGTTTACTCCTCTTCTTCTCAAATCAGGCTTCTCTTGCCTTCCTAACAGCATCAGCCTATGTTTGAAAGGTGGAAGGGGATGCAATATGTCCCCTTGCAAAGGGAAATCCTTGTGGCAGGCTATATT
Source organism: Torreya grandis (assembly GCA_037957365.1). Classification (NCBI taxonomy): domain Eukaryota; kingdom Viridiplantae; phylum Streptophyta; class Pinopsida; order Cupressales; family Taxaceae; genus Torreya; species Torreya grandis. Next base: position 2,001,127 of record JARHVA010000255.1, on the reverse strand, counting down.
GGAGAGCCATTAGCTGGCTAGGGGTGAGTTATAGGGGCATCTTTCTAGGAATGGAGGGGGAAAATGGGGTAATGTGAGGGCTTGAGGCATTGATGATGGGGCGGCTTGCGAGATGGGAATGGCAGTAGTGGTAGGAGGTGTCTCTTAACTAGGTGGAGGCATTATGTCGAGAGGGTGAGGGATACATTGAGAGAGTGGAGGAGGAGAAATACTTACCTAAGGAGAAGTTGCAGTGCCTTGCACTGGGCATTATGAAGGCTCCTCTTCTTCCTTCAGATCCAATTGGAATTACATCCTCCTCCTTTTTCTAGGTGTCTCCACCTCTGGCTGCATTTGTCTTTCTTCTGCTTTTGCTATTGTTGATGGTGCATATGGAGAACCAGGGACTTCAATTACTCTCAATGGAGAAACCTGTGGTGGTGAAGATACCACACTTCTTGGTTGTTCTATGGCAGTTGTAGCTTGCTCTGAAGTCTACAGTTATTGGCTGGGTCCTGCTCTAACTGCTTGCTCCACCCTAAGTGTTGGTATTTGGCTTATGTCTAGGCTAGAAATAGGGGATGGATGCCATTCATCCCAAAGTTCTTCCCACCTTTCATCTAAGTCCATGCCTTTGAAAGCATGGGTGGTCTGGGAAATTTCTTGCCTATATTTCCAATAGGCCTCAATTTTCTCTACGTCCTAACCTTTATTCCTCAGCATCCTTCTCAAACCAGAGGTCATCCTGACCTTGGGATCATAATCCCTTTGTTTGTCATAGAAGGTCTCCCATGGCCTATTAAGTGGGAGGGGCAGGTCTATTAACTTGACATAGAGACCAGGGGTGTCTTCTACAGGATTTTTCCTAGTTTCCCAATAGGGGCAGCTTTCATGCACAATCCAGGCTCCAATTCTATTTCTCCTCACTACGAAGGCTATGTAATCTGTTGGGTCATAAACCCACTTGTCCTCGACCAATAGGAAGCCTAGGGAGGTCAGCTTCCTCAGCAGCACGGTCTCAACTTCTTTAGCTTCTAGGCTTACATTGCCTGCCATCCAGGGGAGGTTATACATCCTCCTTTTCTTCTTCTCAGATCCATATTCATTATCAACCACCGACACTTACCTAGTGATTTCCAGGAATGCTAACCAAAGAGTTAAAACCTTTGGTAGCAACACTGGTTCCCCACAAAATCCATGAACCCTCATGATCATGTGGTTGGCCCCAAAATAGAAATCACATGGAATTGGGTAGCTAACCAAGAAGTTTGTAATAGTCAAGAATAACCTATTTATAATAGGCTTAGGGCTAAGGCAATGAAGAATAGGGTGACGAATAGTTCCTAGAAATCATATGTGTCGCTAGTTTTTGATTAAACATGTGTCCATGCAGACATAGGTATAGTTATTTGGGAATCGAAGGCTAGGTCATATAGGTTGAGGCTCATAAATTGGGAGAAGAGTTCAATGTTCTGGTGCAAAATAAGATGGAACAAAAAGGAGGAATACCTGAATATCCCCTTTGACTTGAATTGGGTCAGCTACTCGACCATCGAGAAGGTGATGTGCTTAGAGAAGTCAAGATGGTACTCCTACATCTTATCAACTATTTTTAACCTAAAGAGGATGGCCATTTGCTCTGCATATACAGCTATGTCATCCTTCATGCCAAAGATGAGAGCCATCATTGATAGTGTGTCTTGGCTGGCAGGCACGAACTGAGTCCTTGAAGCAGGGAGCATGAGCACCATTGTGTCACCATCAGTCATTTGCAACTTAGACCTCAGAAACCTGGTCTAAGTGTTGACATTTGCCCATGCCCTCTGCATCTTATCAATAGTAGGGAAGGTGGTAGTATCATCGTATCACAGGGAAAACATGTCCCTGATAGCTTGTGGGGTAACTTACAGCATGAATGGGCCTTGATGAATGGTGTGAGATTGTGGATGGAGCAAGTCCGCACACAATTCAATTATATCTGGGCATGGGTGCACAGCTAGGATGATGAACTAAGCCAGTTGTGAGGTCCAAATCCTCATCTCGAAAGTCTCATATTGCCTTACCCTAGCTCTTTGCAGGCACCTTTGGTGTGCCCCTTCTCTTAGGTTCTTGCCACTGGCTCTTTGCAAAATTGGGTCCATGATTTCGTCTGCATAGTCCCTTATTTTTGATAGGTCACTAGTTTGTCTAACTCCTAGGGCTTTTGTTCTCAGGTAACTCTTTGGTGGCTACATAGGAGCTGCAGCATATGATTTACTTGCCAATAATCTATCGAGATACCTAGGTACCACCGTTCCTTGCTGCGGAGCTGATGTTCCTGCCATCTTTGTATCTCTTGTATGATACCTGGTATATGAGTCTTATGCAGGATAGAAAATACGCTTGCTGAAACAAATTTCACTATGTGCTAATAATCACAATGAGCAAGATATTTTCACAGGAATGCTTGAGAGTTGTAAACTTGAAAATTTGCTAAGGGGGTATTTATGGGCCTATCAAGTCCCAAATAGCATTAATTTTGGGTGACCGTTAGAAAATCGTACTCAATCTTTGGGAAACAATGAGGCAGACATATTATGAGATGCGAGGTACCTTAGAGATCTCAAAGATTTAGGGAAGCATTTATTGTAGCAAAATTTAAAGAATTAAAGAATTTCTAAGACGCCGACTATGCGTTTGAAACACTTATTTTAAAAGAAAAGTGGGAAGGCAAAAAATAAAACAAAGCAATGTAGGAATGGAAACTACCTAACTACATTAATTATAAATCCTTATTTCCCTCCAAGATCAAAAATGAACTTTCCAACAACTTTTTTATGACAAGCCAACTTGTGTTGCCATACCGGTGATTACAAATGATATATTGTTGATGAAATGTCCTCTGTGCCGGCCACATGAATTTGCCTGCACTCAAACGAGTCTGAGCAAAAAATGTATTTGACATCTATGAACTCTTCTTGTCCTTGAATACCCATCGAATGCTAGTTTTTCATGCTATCGGATGTCATCAAGAAATCATTGGCTATTGGTTCTTCACTCTGTGCCTTTTGATACCCATTCTCTTTTGTCTTGTTTCCTTCAGATTCCAACTTTATTTCATCATCATGCTCTGTGATGACTTCATCCTTTTGAAAGGATGAATTTGAAAGATGTCCTTCCTTCTGCATACTCATTTGAGCCTCGATGTTGTCTTCTCCACATTTGGCCAATTCATAGCCTTTTTGCAGGATAGTGTCATCTATCTCAATGACTTGGTCAAGGGAGTATCCACGTTCTTCCATATCTTCTTGCAAAGTAATGAAAAATACAAAAATGATCTCTTCCTCATCTAAAGTGAAGGAAAAATCTTGTGGCTTATCCTCTTTTTCATCAAGGAGGGAATCTATGATGATTTCCTCCTCATCTGTTCTTATGGAATCCTCTTGATTAGCCATGAATTGAGCATATTCCTCTACATACTCAATTGCTTATTTCAAAATATATTCTTCTTCAAAAGGGGATGAAGAAGAAGGCTGTGATAAAAAACAAGAAGCTTCTTGAGGAAGAGCGGAAGGGACTTTAGGGGAAAGTGAGTGATTGAGGTTTTCTTCCCTTGCTGCTATCATAGGTTCTACATTATTTGGGAAGTGACCTTGATAGGTTTGATTTGGCTCATGAACAGGGGTGACATATGTTTGATATGGTGTTTGTGGTGGTGGATATGAAGTTTGGTAGACTTGGTAAGGTTGGTTCTCATGAACGCTTAGCCTCTCTTCTAAAAATGTAATCAATCCACACACATCCAGCATCTCATATGTAAGCTCTTGCCAATTTGACCTTTCAATGGGATCCCACTCACTTTTGATCAGGTCTATTGCTTCCCTCACTTGATGGATGATATGATAGTGAATCTCTTGGCCATATCCCCTTCTACTGTCAAGCTCTAACACATATTTTTTAAATCCCATCAATGTTTTTTTAAGATGAAAATGAGATTAGACTGGGCATAAAATTGGTATAGCTCGTGGCCATGTGCATCCTCACTACTTGGAGATATTTTAGGAGGAACTTGATCTTGATTAAATATATAAGGAGAATAGGACTCATAGCTATGCTATTTCCTAATGATACTGCTTGATCAGCTGATGACTCAGAGTCATTGTTGGTGTTGATAAAACCTCCAAAGGCTGATTGGCTGAAGAATACACCAAAAAATTTCAACTCCTTGAAAGATTGGTCCCACCAGGCATGCCAAAAACTATTGATGGCATAAAATTACACTAGATCTTAACCAATCAATAATGGGAAGTTTCAAGTTATGGGACGATGCAACTTGAAACAACCTCCAGGTTTTAAAGAAGTTGGTCTCTTCTATTGGTATTAGGTGTTGGGAAAAAGGATAGGAGACTCAACAAAAATGCAAAATGCAGGAATTAAAACCTAACTATGGTGATAAACTTGAGTGTAATCCTAATCCTAACCTAAGCACAGTGAGACTATTATATGATTCAATTACATTTAAGAGCAGACAAGTGCATGATCAATGTAAAATATTGGAATAATAGAAATAGAGGCTCAAAACAGGGGAGTCTTTTGCTGAGATACAAGAATTGTCAACAAAGGCATAGTGTTAAATATTCTTAATAGAATCCTTTACTCACATAAGAGGTGCAAAAGTCATGCACAGTTATGTAGAACTTCAGACTCCAGAAAATGAGACAAAAGCAAATAACATTTCCAATCACAATACTAGAAAATCTACAGCATAGACTACTTTGTAAATGACACAGATAACATCAACAAGGGCATAGTGTTCCATCTTCTTATTGAATATTCCAATCATACAAAAGATTTAGAAACACACATAGTCATATAAACCTCTCAACTCAGGAGAATGAAACAAAAGCAAATGATATTATTGGTCAAAACTCTGAAAGTCTAAAACTTTGGAAATCCCCCCCCTATTTTTTAGATTTTACAATCCTTCTTATATATCTTCGGATGTCTCCTTTGATCACTTTCTTTCCCCTGCAATTCCACTCCATCCTTCATTTTCAAGGAACAAAATAGATGGTGCATTCAATGCCTTAGATGCATTCTAGTCTTATCAGGAACTGCCCTGACTATGGCATGGAAATCCATGTCTAGTACCTCTCTTTGCACCTAAAATTCTTCATTCCATCACCTCTTTTGGCCACTCAACTGTCTACTCTGTCTCTATTGTTAGGGGACAAACAGACAGTGCCTTCAATGCTTGTAAGCCTCAAAAATCTACCAAGTGTACTGTTCTATCTACCAGGAATAACTCTCACCAAATTTCCCTCTATGTTGCTGTAATAGGTAGACGGGCACTCTATTCTATTGAAATGGAAGAGGACACTTAGCCAATTTATAAAAACTCTCTCCTTTTGTCTAGGAGGCACCGAAGGATGACACTTGGCCATTTTTGCTTTTTCTACAGTCTACTCAAGAACGCTCCACCTTTGACACCTGTCACAATCCACTTCTTTGATACTTTGTAGTTTTATTGAAACAAAACTCATTGCATTCCTTGCTCGGGCAACCTTTTAGAAAGGATAGATGCATGTGGTAGTCTTTACTTGTTGACACTCGGCACTTCCATAGTCCTTTGGAATATCATCCGAGTCCCACCACAATCTTTATTCGACAATTAGGCTCAAGATGGTTTTTCAGAGGTTGACATGTGGTGACCTCTATTGCTCTTAGGAAGATATGTGGCATCTTCTATTTCTCCTTCTAGGGGTAGGTGGCGCCTTCCACTTTTTCTAGAGATGGAGTAGAGAGGGACCCGAAAGGTGACACTTGGCAGCATTTGCTACACTTTAGTACTTAAGAAAAAATGAAATGATGCCTTTATGCATTGAATGAAAGCATTGGACCAAAATCTCTTGGATGCTGACATGTGGTGGCTTCCACTACTTCTTCAAAAAGGTAATTTAGGGCCTTCGTAACTACCTCCTGGCACTTTCTACTCTCTATGCTACTTGGTCCATTGAAATTCTTTGTCAAAATAGAAAACATGGGTACCTCTATGATACGTGGATGCTGACATGTGGTATATTTTTCTTAACTACTACTGGGTATGTGGCACAATCTGTGGTTCTCTGGAAAGCTACAAAATGGTCCTCAAAAGTTGCCAACTGGTCGGCTCCGTCCTCAGAAAGTGACACTTGGAAGCTTTTTCTTGAATCCAATACTTAGGCCAAAATTGAAATGAAAGGAATAAAAGGGGAAAAAGGAACCGTGCTCTAAGGATGACACTTGGTATCTTCCGCTACACTTTGACACTTAGGCAAAAATGAACCCGTCCTCTGCTCCAAAACTCTACGACAATGTCTAAGGTGTGTAGGAACCAAAATTGTAGTGCTCGAATCGAAAAAATAAATTAGATACGACGTAGAGTAGGAAATTAATCTAGACATACTTATAATGCCTAATTTATTTTGCTATAACAAGCACTCTGTGCTCAGGCCTCAAAGTCTTAACATCAACATCAGCTCCAATGAATGATTCTCAAGAACACTTTGAAAAACCTAGGCTCATGATATGGAATTAGGCTTCTAGGTAACATGAATTTTAGGCTTCTTTATCAATACTTAGATGTGTATATCTATGCATACATTATAAGTCTAATCAATTCTTGGTCATTTTTCATCATTCCTCACTTGGGTGAACTACATTGCCCTGAAGTTTATGTTGGAACATAAGTCCATCAAACTATGTAGGTAGTACTCAATTTCTATTGAGGTCAGTTTGGTTATCTCCATTCTTCTTTTCATCTCTCTATCACTTTTTGCATTCTCATATGCTTGGTTTTAAATGGATTTATAAGCCATTACATCATTGCATGTACACTTACACCCACTCACTTTAACCTACCTTTTCAATTATATCCTTGATCTATTTTTGCTTGCCCATGTTAGGGCCCAACATGTGAACCATTTCTAAATCAAATCAGCTCTATAAGGGCAAAATCATTATTTATTCTTTATCATGATCAAGATTCACCCCACTGGGGCACAACTATTTTATCATGATCAAGATTCACCCTACTAGGACACAACTATTTTATCATGATCACATTTTCTCTACTAGGGCACTTCTTATTATCTTCTCTCTAGAGACCCCATTCTAGTGGTGCTTCCCTTCCTGAAGTAGAATGTTCTCTCTTTTCCTCTAATTTTAAGCTCTCCACACTAATGCCCATGATGGAAATATTTTAGTGTGTAACTTGTCTCAAGATTGATCAATGTCGTAAGCATGCAGCTTATAATATCAAATTATGTACATTTAAAGTGTGTCCCTCACATTTATGGATTATATCTTTCCCATTCCCCCTTTCTCTATGGCCTATTATACCTCTAATTATATTTTTATCATTGATGGTAATCACATGTGCAAGCATTAACTTGTCTAGATGTGATCTATTCCATGGATTAATCTCTCACTTTCTCTCTCTTTTTGAGAGTCCATTCTTTTCTTCCATTCTAATATGTCCTCTCAAGGGGGTATCATGGGTCTATTCCAATTTATTCTTGACAACTCTTTTCTTGAAAATATGTTTCTTTACCTAAATGTCTTGTTATGCCTTCTCAAATAGGGGTAAAATGTAGACATCCAATTCCTAACACCATTTGTGTTGAAATTGTCGATCTTACTCGAATTACAATCAAATGCACATTTTAGGTCAAAATCCATAAAACATGCTAAATTATTTTAAATTTTTATTTACAAGCACCAATTTAGGTCAAAGTATCCCTAAATGGGGAAATACAATTTATAGGCCAACTAACTTTGATCAATTCATTTTGATTCAAAATGATGATTTTGCCTTTTATGCTCTAGATCACTCTTTTCTCTTAAATTCATTGGTACACGCCATGCACCTTTGTTATTTTGTGTTGAAAACATCCTAAATGTAAATACAATTCTAGTATATCTAATTTCACCTTCTAATTCTTCTTGAGTCAAATTACAACTCAATAATATGACTTTTTGACCATTTTTATTAATTGAGGGCCAATTACTAAATAATTCCACAAATATTGATTAACCTTATTTAAGTCTAATTAGTCCAAATCAAGAGCTTAAGTGGATTTTCCATGAGAGTTGTTGAATATTTATTTTTGAAAATTGATTCCTATTATCTGCATCATCAAGTGACATCATTTCTTAGAAAGACATCCCTAGGCCATAAATGCCACAAATATCAAGATTATGGGTCACCCATGCCTAGTTAATGCCTCCCATGCCTCTTCAATGCCCCTTCTTCCAAGGTCATGATGAGGATAATTATGGATTTAATTCTAAATATTAGGATTATCTATGGCCACACATCTCAATATTGAGATGAACGGTCATGGTTGATCCTGACCAATCTCAAAAATATATAAATAGAAGGCCATGGACATGAATTTTAAGCTTAAATATTGTAAATTTATAATGTTAAATTGTTTCCACAAGGATTTGCATTTGATCATAGATTTTGTTTGCAAGCTTTATTGATAGGCTAGTTTAGTGATTTGGAATCATGAGCCTATGTTTTATGGAGTGTTCTTGAGGCATTGGAGGAGCTTACCACCATTTTTGAAAAAGAAAAGGATGCTTGATCAAGGGAGAACATGATTTTGAGCCACATGGGTGTGGTGAATCCATTTGGGAAGGTAATATGATGTTGCTTTCTTTCATTTGTTTCTTGTTATCCTTTGTAATTCCCATGGGATTAGATAGGCTTGGTTAGTTAGTTCTTTATGAATGTTTCATTATTTATAGACTAATGCTCAACTAACTTGCTTTGTAATCCTCTCTACAATCTCACTTTGGTGAAGGAAAACATAAACTTTAATTGAATGAAAATTAAGTTTCTTTGTTTAGTTTTTAAGAAGCAAACTTTTAAAATGTGAAGGGGAGATAGGTTAATGAGGGTCCTAAGAAATGGTAATCTATGGTTGGTTTCAAGTTTGGTTTAAGTTTGATAAATTTGATATACCTCAAGGTACAGTGAGGCCTAATTAGGTGTTGGTGGTGGCACATGACTTGGTATTCAGGCCTACCCCCTCACTTAATGACCCTGCAGTAATAATGGTGTCAGGCACTTAACATATATACTACGAGCTAATTATTTATACTTGGATAGAACTTTGAGTTTGTTTTCCCTTGGTGATGAAATCCAAGGGGGTCTACCTAGGTGGAAATTATTTTGATTTCAATTATTTATGATTGTGGTTTGGTTTGTGTGTGAAGAAAGTGCGACTAAATGATAAGTTAACCCTCTTATTTAAAATAGATTTGCTCTAAAACAAGTAAATTAAAATAAGAAAAGAAAGTAATCTAAATATTTTTACCTTTTTATTTTTAATATTTTCTAAAAAAAGAAATTAAACTATATGAAATAAATAAACAAGATAAAAAAATAAATCAAGAATAGTGAGGCTCCTTAACATGTCCCACTAGGAGTGCCATAATGTTTAAGTTTTTTTTTCTCATTTTATATATACAGTAAACAACTCAAAAACTTGAAATAAGATACAAGGTTTTACAACACTACCTATGATTGGAATGAATTGTGAACCATATCCAATGATGTGATAACTTATATGTCTTCGAAGGATTATCCACACAAAATAGACAACTCAAACAAAAGATAGATTAATATGATAAATAAGTGGGCTACTTGGTATGAGACTAATCCTAATAAGTTGTATCTTACAAATATGTCAGCCCACTATCTTAGCAATTAAGCAAACAAATATAACTAAAATTACAATAAAGTTTTTAACAATATAGATAAGATGATAAAATTATTTAATAATTAATCTACATTTATTGGATGAAGATTGGAAAATTGGACATTCTAATAGTTTTTGGCAACATCCTCTTCAACTTGGATCATTTCTAATTAGTTTGCAATTGATTTTAGGGTAGGGTGAACATAATAACACAAGTGTATAGCTCAAATGAAATGTTGCTTTGGTCTGAAAAAAGAGGATGCATAACTATAGGTAAATCTCAGACAGTAACCACTTCCTAAATAATTATAGGAAGATTCATCTAAAATAAATCCATAAGTTTAAAAATATATATATCTAAGATGTAAATCAGATTGTAAACAAAAAGGTATTCAAGTGTGAATAGAATGGATTTTTTATAGAGATCGATTATGATCTATAGGATCAATGTCGATTCAGAGAATTGACATCAATTCTATAAATGTAGACAAAGGTCTCAAGATAAGGTTTTAAAATATGGATTCAATATGGTTTTGGGGTGTCTAAAGCTGATTAAAGATATTCTAACATAGATTATAGGGATAAAATGAATATAAAATTGAATGTAAAAAAACATATAGAGAGAATAAATTTCAAAATGAATTACTAAAATGAATGATAGACTAACCATTTTAATGCATCTAACCTATTATAGACTGCAAATTTGATAGGATGATTCTTGATCTACTAATGGGGTGGATGAGTTGATGCATGTGTTGAAGCTTCTTGGGAATGAATAATTATTTAACTAGTTCTCTAGACAAATTTCATCAAACTTTTGGTGCAATCATAAGTACAATAAATCAATCCTTTGGCCTAGGGAAGGTTATGGTTAAATTGATGTTGATTCAATAGAATCAATGTTGATTGCAGGGATCACCAATTATTCCTAACTAAACTTACCCAAGTTGTTTAAATAATCCAATTGAGAAGTTAATTTGAGATCTTAGTTATTTAAGTGATTTTGGGATTATGACGAAGTTAAGGGTCATTTTAAAAACCTACTTTACATTCTATTTTAGGTAGATATATTTATATTTTACCATAGGTAAGTAATTGAATTAATTTACTTAAGTCAAAAGTAATCAATAAAATGTAATTATGCAAGGTAAATGGTAAAAGGGCAATTAAATATTTACATGGGATAAAATAAGGATAAACAAAAAGGAGACCTAAAACCTAAGCTATCACAAATATTATTGTGCAAAATCCTAGTGCCTACAACACCACCAATATAGATCCCTTTCAACCTAAACATCTTGAAACTAACCTTAGATTGCTTTCTAGTTCCTTATTTAATTCAACTTCCCAATCACATTAACATTAAACTTTATTATACCTTAATAACATTTAGAATGACCAATTAGTTAGCATTTAATTTTCATTTGTTACTTGTTCTTTGATCATTGTATGTTGTATTACAGAACTTGCATTGGTCGGTGTTGATGCAAGACTTTTTTTGTGTGTTATAATTAGATCAATCACATTTATCTAAATGCTTGTGTTATTAATTTCATCTTGCTTCAAAATTATCTTTCAAAATTTTCGTCTGTTCTAAAACACTATCATTCTAGTCGATACAATCTATTACAAATTGTTTAGCCTTCCTACCTATAATACATAGTTAACCTATTTAACTGTGTATCTTTATCTTCCTATTTAGTTCCATGTTCATTAGCACATATCCTACCAAAATGACTATGTATCCTTATCCCTCTATTCTATGAATTTTATCTATAGAACTATATTGACCTAGTCAACTTTGTACATGTTGGTTGACTTTATTCTTTATCTGGTCGACTCTATCCTTATTTTCCCCTCTTGTTTTCTAATCTCATATTGTTTCATAAAGCATCATGAAATCCCCTATTAGAATCTTCTTGGACAACTTGAATCCATTTATACACTATATGGGGTGCTCTTTTCTACCTCTCTTTACCTCCCAAGAGGATCCTCACTCTTAGAGTACTTCTTCTCCTCCCTCATCTTTAGATTTCAAAATGGTTCAAATCACTCCACAAGATGAGATGGTGGATCATATCCTTTTCATACCTATCAAGACAATTCCTATGTTCAAATATCTCACCATAATGTGGGGGTAATTGACACAAGTCTATCTAATAACCCCATAGGGAATCTACAACCTAACAACCCTCCCCCTAATACCAATTCATGTAGTCCTCCTACAAACACCAATCCACTTATTGATACCACTCATATTCTTGCATAGATAGTGCAATAAATGAACATAATGCAAACATATAACACCTTCCAAATGATGTGACTAAAACATCATTTGATCAACATAGCTAATCAACCTCTCATTCTTCTCTCTCAACACAATCAAAATTTTATTCCTTCCCCTCTTAGAGATGTCATGGTAAATATCATTCCCCAACCTATCATGCACAATAATATGCTTCAACATAACCAAAATGATCCATTATCCCCTTTCATTATTTCTATTGATATTGGTAACATATCTCCAATTATTAAATATGATGGGACTAAAGGCCATGCATATTTTCTTAAGGCACTTGGAAATCTTTATAAGGAGTGGATCCAAAATAATACTTTCACCACCATTAAAATATTAGTTAAAAACTTCACAGGTGATGCATTGGAGTGGTATAATCAACTTCCCCAACATTCCATATGGCAACTAGATAATTTAGTCAATCCTTTAGTTAAATAGTTTCAACACAATAATCTTGAGAATTGCCTTATCCATTTCATCAATGATAAAAAATCTCCCACTAAATCAGCTCATGATTTTATCAAATGATTGAAAAATTTGGCTCACAAAGATAATCATAACACAACTGATGATAATTTTTTTAAAAACTTTATAACATCATTAACTCCACTTCAATTTAAGGTTCAGAATTTTGCTCTTCAAATGATAAATGAATCTCTTATCCAAGCTAAGTGTCCAGAATTCTTAATGAAATAGTTTGAACCTAATACTAAACTCATTAAAGGATCTTTTTGACATTCAACTAATGTTATAACTGAAAATATTCCTCAACCCAAAATAGGAGTTTCCACAATTAGCAATCCTCAACCTTCTCACATGCCATTAACTATGTAGTAAATGAAACAATTTTGACCACCTTCTAGACCATTTACTTATCCCAATAATCCCATCAAATGGTATGATCCTAATCATTTTTTTTGGTTCCATGCTGACGTTGGTCATTCTCATGAAACATGTAGAGGGTTTATAATTTTTTTTGTATCTTATATTCTTGGTGATTCCTTCAATCATGAATTCATGATTCAACTTCATCGTCAAGATTACATTAATGCTTCTCAAAAATGATAAGCTCTTAAAGCTTCCTCTTATAACAACTAAAAATATTTTTCCAAATCTAACACTCAACAAGCTAACAAGGATGTTTGTGAAATTGATGTTGACAATGACCAATATTATACCAATTCTCAATATGTCAATACAACTAAGGTTAATTATCGACGTAAACTAGCTCACAAAGATCTTGTCACCAAACATAAGAAACCATCTTTGGAAGAGCAAATCCTGAAAGATACTACAACTACTCACTTAGATTTGAAAACTAATGAGGAACCATCTCCTCCTTCTATACCACCAACCACTTCTCTTCTTCCTAAACCTATTTTACCTTATATGCCTCATTTCAGTTCTTCCTCTAAAACTCATTAGAACTTCATAGAAGAACTCAACTCCATGCCTTACAAAATCCCTCTTATGGAGCTAGTTTATATCTCTCTTTATCATTGTAAGTTCCTCATGAAATTTAATATACATATTATTTAGAAGAGGAACCACCTTCTCATGAGCCTCAACCAACCAATTTGCATACCATTGAATCCATTTGTCCTTCTTTAAAACCCTCCATATAATTCCTCAAAGAAGACATGATCAACAATGAGATCCTATGTTAAGCCAATGATATACCCCTATTTATTAAAATAACCATTAATACCACCCTCATTCATAAAGTGTTAGTAGATGAAGGGTCTAGTATTAATGTGAGATCTCTATGACTCATCTAATAACTTGGTTATGACAAAGATCATCTTAAACAAAATTGCTTGACATATCATAGATTTGAAAAAACTAATCAAAATACATTTTTTTGTATTTGTATCCCTCTCAAAATTGGACCTAAAATTATATGAACCAAGATTGTGGTCCTTGATTTACCTTTATCTTAAAAGACACTCCTAGGATGCTCATAGTCTCATAGAATGAGGGATATCACCTCTTCTGGCAGCCAATGTATCAAATTATTTCATAATGAAAAAATGTATAAACATGAGGCCAATAATTACCCATAGAGTATTCATCTTCCAAATCCCAAATCTCAATATTTAATTCCCACCATTCCAAAGATTAATAGTTCTCATTTACCCAAACTCATCAACATGAATCTAGACTTACATGTCATTTTTATTGATTTGAAGATGATGAGCCTGATGACTTGAAAAATACCTGTAACGCTACCAATATACCTCCTTACATCTCAAAGTGGATACCTCCCTCTTTATTACCTTATTATCACACCATCCCTCTCATTTATGAGATCACTAATTTCCCCCTCCATGTAATGTTCAGAAAGCCTCTTACACAAAAGATGACTTCACATGTAATGATTATGGACTAGATAAATTATTCTAAGATCCTTTAATTATGTCTCCATTTAAATTCAGTGACTTTGGCATATCTCCTTCTAAATATCCTCCTAAATCATAAGCATGTAAAATTTCTCCAACATATGATGACAATTACATCATGACCCAAGCTCAATTATGAGACTTGGATGTTCAAAATTATCAAAAAACTCTAGCTCAAATACATGATTTCAATCACGATGTTCATACCATTTCTAAAAATTTCAAGTTATCACTTGAAGGTCATGTACCTCCTACTAATTATCCACTCCTCGATACCCCTTGGGTGGTGGAACAAATCTCCCCCTCTAAACCTCCAAAACTTCTACCCTCTTCTATACCTCCTACTGAACTAGTCATTCTTTCTAATCCTCTCCCCATCAACACTAATAATGATAAACTAATAAAATCAAATCAATCTTCTTCTTCTATTCTACCTACTCTTGGGATTACACTTGATCTCAAGGCCATAGATGTATGCCAAGTAAATTCTAAATATGACCTCCATGGTAATAAAATTATTGATATCAAAGTATATGTGGAGTATTATGTCCCTCTTCCCACTTTTCCTAGTGATGAAGCCTTTCTTGAATTTCTCCATGCCCAAGAACCTCAACTCCCTCGAAAACATCATAAACTTTGGAATTTAAATCAAAAATCCCCTTGTTTCAATAACTTCATCACTATAATTTATACTAAAATAAATCCGATTTCCTCTCTACCTAACATGCCATATCATTTCTAATATGGAAATTTTATACTTATCAAGGAAATTACATGATCGAATATGGTACCCCATTATGCCTTTGATCATTCACAATATCTTGATAACTTACACCAACTAAACATTATAACTTTAGTTTATTCTTTGATAAATATAGTGAGACTTTTGCTTGGTCATATAAGGACATGTTTGGCATTGATTATAGAATTATGGTGCACAACATCATCACCTATCCTGATGCTAAACCCATGTGATAAAAACAACAAAAATTTCCACCCTAAATTTCCAATTTATGTCATAAATAAATCATTAAACTTCTCAATGTTAATGTTATCAAGCATATGGACTTTTCATAATGGGTCTCAAACATTGTCCCTGTTTAAAAAAAAGTCACCATGGTCATTCACATTTTCATCGATTTTCATAACCTCAATCTTGTTTGTCCAAAGGATAAATTATTTTTATCTTCCATAGATTCCATCATTGATACCACCAATAGTAATGAAATTTTATCCCTTATGGATGGTTTTTTGGTTTATAATCAAATTCACATTTCACCTAAAGATTAACATAAGATAACTTTCACTATGGAATGGGGCACCTATTATTACATTAAAATGCTCTTCAGCCTCAAAAACACCAAAAATACCTATCAGTGGGCTATGACTAACATTTTCCATGACCTTATACATAATATTCTAGAAACCTATGTGGACAAGCTCATTTCCAAGTCTAAAATCCACAAAACCCATCTTTTTTTATATTATTATCATCTTTGATCATCTCATCAAATATAAAGTTAGACTACACCCCTATAAATGTGTCTTTTGCATCACATCTAGCATATTGATAGGGTTTATAGTATTGATGTTGATCCCACTAAGATACATGCTATTTACATGCCTATCCCTAATCCCATTTTAGATATTCACACTTACCTTAGCAAAATCAAGACAATAAGATAATTTATCCCTAAAATGGCATACTACATCTATTTTAACTCTCTTCTAAATAAAGGAAATGCTCTCAAATGGATGGATCCTTGTCAGAAAGTGTTTGAAAATATGAAAGAATATTTGATTCATTTTCCCACCCTTCATCCACCTTATAATGACCATCCTTTAATCTTATATACTTCTTCTACTCTCGTATCAGTTGGGGCAATGCTTTTCCAATAAGATGATAAATGATGCGAATATGCCATTTATTATATTAATTAAGGCTTTATTGACTATTAAAAACATTATACAAAAGTAGAATGTGACTGCCTCAATATATATTTTACAGTTGAAAAGTTACATCATTATATGATTTATCAAACAACTTATTTTATCATTCATTTTGATCTACTTTGTCACTTATTATCTAAATCCTTTCTTCCTAGAGATAAAATAGGCAAGTAGATGGTCATTCTAATGGAATTTTATATCCACATTATTATGAAAAAATCTATTAAAATATAAATCATTTTTGACCAAATCGCAACAACTCCCATACTTTCTACAAACCACCTTCAAGATAGTCTCCCTGACAATAATATACTCTATATTGATTTTCTTAATCAAGCTATATCTATTAAAGATTAGTTCCATAATTTCATTGCTAGTCTTGAATCTAGAAATCTAGAAGAGTCATCTATCTTTCTTGATACTACTAAATCTAAAGTAGTCATTGAAGAACTACCTAAAATCAATGTCTATTTACACAAAGATACTTGGACCTTTCATTTTGATGGCACCAAATGCCTTCAAGGAGTTTGGGCAAGTTGTTTCCTCACTATTCCACTTGGTAAAATTATCCCCTTAGAATTTTTCCATACACTTTATGTTACTAATAATATGGAAGAATATGAAGCATTAATCCCAGGCATGAGAGTGGCACTTAATTTATACATCACATATCTACACACTTTGGATGACTCCCAACTCATCTACTAACAAGTTAATGGTGATTATCAATGAAAAATGAAAACTTCATTGTTTATTATCAAATATCCACTACCTTTTCCAATTATTACTAATTCTACCTTTCTTATCTAAATAAGAAAGTCCCAATATTCCATTCAACCACTAGATTCATGTATTTGGCACATTGAGGCTATTACCATTCGATAAAGCCCATGGTATAAAGACATCATTTAATTCCTTAAGCATCAAACATATCCTCCAAATATGGATTCCTATGAAAAGACTCGCATTCACAAACAAGATTTAAAATATGTATTTTGAAATAACATCCTTTATTATCACAACATTTAAGGTACCCTACTCTATTGTGTTATGAATGAAGAGGTTCCTCATCTCCTTAAACAACCACATGGGATCATTTTTAGTGGTCATTGTAGTGAACATGCTACAACATGTAAATGCTTATGCATGGGTTAATTTTGGCCTAATATTGAAAAGGATGCCATCAATTTTACTAAAACAAGTAGTCCTTAACAACTTCATGATGATCTAATCCATTCACCTCTAGTCGAGTTCCAAACTTTGGAGTCTCCCTCACCATTCTCAATGTTGAGATTAGATATCATAGTCAAACTACCTAGATCACAAGATGGGTATGTCTTTATTATTATGGATATTAATTATTTTACCAAATGGGTTAAATTTATGCCTCTTGTCAATTTCACTATAACCACCTTTACTAAATTCATTCTCAATCAAATTATCTATCATTTCAGCATCCCTCATACTATCATTTTTGATAATGATGGTAATTTTAAAAATAAAGATGTCAAACAACTATGTGCCAATTCAAAATCAATTACAAATTTTACATGCCCTACCATCCATAATTCAATGTCCAAGCTAAGGCCACTAATAAAATTATTAATAAAATCTTCCAAAAGACAAGCCTTAAAACTTGCATGGATTAACATCTTTATATATCTCACTCTTTGGGCTTATCATACTAGCATACACATTGCCACTCAGAAAACCCTATTTTTGCTAGTCTATGGTTAAAAATTAGTCCTCATTTTAGAATTTGAGCTTCCATCTCTCAGTATCTCTTTTCATGATATCATACCTAATGAATAATTATATGAATCTTGCCTTCATTCTCTTGATTTTCTTGATGAACATTATCTTTCTACCCTACAACACAAGTATCAATACAAGGCTTGTATCGTCAAAAAAAATAACAAAAGGGTTAGATTACATAATTTTAATATTGATCTTATCCTTAAATTGGAATACACACATGACAAATAAGGAAAATACACCCAAAAATGGTGGGGCCCTTAGTAAAAGACATACTTGGTCCTAGCACCTGTCGCCTTCAAACTATTGAAGGACATATTTTCAAAGAGCCCACCAATGCATAGTTTTTAAAGAAATATTTTACTTAGATCTTTCCTTTCTTTTCATACTTTATATATGTTATCCTTATAACACTTTTTGTAGGATATCTACATGGGTTTCACCCCTACAATAATCTCTCTTTCCACAAACTATGGTTCCTTCTCTTTGGTCTTTATGTTTCTCTTTTCTCATGAGTTTCATTGTAAAACCATGGATTGGACCCAATCTTATTTTTGATTTCCTTTTTCTATCATTTTTTCCTTTTTTTCCAATAATTTTTTCACCCCTTAGGTTTATCTTTTATGATTTGCAGTGTAAGACCACATATAGGACCCAGCCTTCCTCATAAAATATCATCTTCCTCGTGCTTTATGCATCCTCTTGGGTTTTCTATTTTATGAGTTGCATTGTAAGACCATGGATAGGATGAGGCCTTCCTCATAAAATCACCATATTTAATTTAGTATTCCTTTTCTGTAATGTATTCACAATGGTTACAATTTTATGATATATTATTCTTAGCTTTATATTTTACTTTATTTTGTAAATAAAATGTGCACAAAAATAAGGTGTTAGAATGTTTTCATACACTTCCCTCACTCTTATGATAAAAAATCACACTTCACTATCATTATATCAATTTTTAACCCTTTGTCACATTTTTTTGATTTGAAGTAATTCAAATTACTTCATGTTTCATTCCTATTGATTTCATTTCCTTTCATTCCACTCTTGATAAACCAAGAATGAATTCAAGATAACACTTTAATTTCACCTAAATTAATAATATTCTTAGACACCATGCTCTCTAAGTTCTCTTCATTAACAACCAAGACTAAATTTTTCAAATGATAATCATCTTTATCACCCATGTTTGGTTCTCTAAATCCATATAGAGGAGGAATATAAAAATCCATCAAAAAGGTTAAAAGAAAAATCATTTGAAACAAAAGGCAATGATATAAAAGGAAACATACAAACTCAAAATCACACCAAAATACATGATTAACAGCACATCTCATATCTCTAATAAAATCTCAAACTTTATAATTAGCCTCATGTTAGAGCCAAGGTCCATTTGGGTGTGATAGGATAGTATATTAGAATAGGAGCTTTAAAAAACTCTATGGGGATACCTACTTTCTCAAATAATTACCCAATCTTTTCAGTAGACCGAAGACTCTATAAGGGGTCCTAAGGAATGGGGAACACATTGTAGGAAGGTAGGTCTATTTTAATTTTCATGCATATAAACTTCATGGGATGATATTCATACTTTATTTGTTGACCTAATATTTGTGTGATAAGGATAATTTCATCGGACTCCTTAATGTTGAAAGTCATCATGTTTTGACAAACCTTATTCAAGTGTCTTGACTTTGATAAAGAGTTTCTCTACCTTACTTTTTCCTAGGTTATCCCCTCCACCAATTTCAATCCCCCTTTGATAGGCAAGTGTGATTCTAAATTTATTTTCCCATTTAATATATATCCCCTCTTATTCACATCTTAAAAACATGTTAGCACTACTTTGTTTTAGTTTTATCTATCCTTAGAATAAAATAACATGTCTGAGTGACTAGGGAATACTTTCTTTATACAATGGACTTTACATTTCTAGAATTGCCTTGATTTCTTTTACCGTATTTAATTATTGTACTTCCATTTTTTTGGACACTTGAGTATGTTTCTGAATTCCTATACTTTTTTTATTATTAAGTGAGGTTGACTTATTACTCCTCATTCACCAATGTTGTTTTCCCTTTTGTGCACTTTTTCCATTGATGATTAAGGATTGTTACTTCTCAATCATCAATGTTGTTTTACCAATTTACTTGTCCATATTTTTTTAAGTAATGATTGTTACTTCTTTCACATTGATTTTTTATTACCATATTTTTACATGTATCCTTGGTTTGATTTGGTGAGTTTTCCTTTTTTAGTCGAGGTTTACTTGTTTGAGTTTTTTGATCTTTAGTAGCCTTAGATTTTTGGTTACATGATTTAATCTAAATTTTTAACTTGGTCACTTAGTCCTAACCTAGCATTTGTCAACATAACTTACCAAATTTCCATGTACATCTCATCTACACCACGTCAATTGTCTTGGCTTCCCTACATTTTTTTGTTTTTGCTCTTTAGTTTTATATCCTTAGGTTTTCAAAAGTAGTCTCTATGCCCTCTACAATCAAAATTACAAGCATATTAGATAACCATCTAGTGATAAAGGTAATTTAAGGTACGTAAATATTATTTTTATTTTTATTTATTTCCCTTTCAGTCATTTATTTTTAATTATTTTATTCTTTAAAATATTGCATTTTGTTTAGCTTTAGAATTGTGTGTTGTTATGTTCTTTTATCGAAGCACCATCCCCTATTACACTTGACTGACACATGATAACATTTGAGTGGGGCATATGTAAACTTTATCAATTACTAATGTTATTTCTCTTGTAGAAACCCATTGAGTCTCAATCTCTTTAAGTGTATGCCCTAAGGGGTGCATCAAGAAAGGGGTGGGTAGACCATTGGTACTTTATAGGATTTTTGTCCCAATAATACAACTTAATATCAATATAACCTTCTCTTATACACTTCCCTAAGCCTTATCTCCTCTCTTTCACCCTAATCTAATCATTTTCCACTTTCATTATCCCCATCATAAGCCTAATATCCTTTTCAATGGTTTAAGTTACACTATAGGCCCCATCAACCCTGTACTCTTATTGATAAAACTTATTTAGGGTCTATGTTAGCCCTTAGCTAACCTAGAGCAAGATATAATTTGATTTTATCAATAATGATATAGAGTTTATTGAGTCAACCCTATCAAATAAACTTTTATAAAGGTTTAGGGTTAGATTTAGCTATATATACACATTTATTTTACCATTTCTTAGAGACAACAAGAGTTAATTATTCATTTTCACTTCTTTACAATCTTCTCTTCCACCATTGTAATTGAGGAATTATAGCTTAGGGTTTCTAATTGGAGAAGAATCTTGTCTTGTGGAAAATTATTGGATGCTTTGGCCTTTCTTATTGATACTTATGAACCACAACAACCTATTGTGAATCACTTTTGGCCAAGGGAGATATTGAGTCTCGATGGGTTCATTTTCAAGGTAAGTATCTCTAACTTAATCCTCTATTTTAGTATATAGAAGTAGCATAAGTAATGAATTTTGAAAATATTACTCTCTCCATGCATTAGGGTCTTACCTATATATATATAGATTAATTAGGAATCTCTTATGCATGTTTACTTTTATGTTTACTAACCCCTATTTTGTTTCACAAGATTTGGTGAGCACTAGATTAGGATTTTACTTTACTTGTCATTATAATTTTTGTGAATATGAAAATATAGGACTTAGCTAGGGTTATTGCATAGTTTTGCTTGACTAAAAGCTTTAGAACTCTCCCTAGTGATTTCATTGTGGTAAAAAATCCCTTGGTTAGGTCTAGCAAATCCATCTTGGTCATGACCTAGAATATATAATGTATCAACAATCAAAAGTGTAAGTCTGATTTATCTTCTCTAATCTAGGATTGATTTATAGATCAGTTGCATTTTCCTTTACATACACAACCTATAAGTATTTAGGTACTAGATACCTTATAGGTCTATAAGGGCCATGCCTACACCATAACTTTACTTGGAATGAGCTAAATATAAGTTTAAAGTCCACAACTGAGAAGTACATTCAAATTCTTGTTCATGAAATTATTGGTTGGTGGTGAAAGTATGTGCACATGTGTGTGTGCACATAAATTTGACTTACTTATTCTTGGTGTTTTACTCAGTAATCAAGTAATTCATTTTAGTCTCTCTATCTAACCTAATTTGGTTTGGTACCCCCTTCCAAGGTAGTCACGTGTGGGATATATCTATGGCCATGTACCTATTTAATGTATTTGACTAGTTTTAGCTTAATATTAATTTGTATGCCTATGGGATGTCAATGACCAAGATGTCAATAGTTTGATACACACGTGGATATAATACCAACTATATGCACATGTTTTTCAATTATTTGACACATGGGACTAAATATTTCCCAACTATATTACTAATTTTTTGACTTGTCAAGAATCAAACCCAACTTTTGGCAAATAGTCATGAGCATTACATTAGTTGATGCCCCATAATCAAGTAGGCAGTTGTGTACATTTTTATGCAACATTCAAATAATTAAAAATAATTATGGTACTTATGTTTTATCTTTTTACATCATTACATTTGCATGGGCAGTCTTGGACTTGATATAAGACCTCCCTATCAAGGCCTTAAGTAGTAACTAATTATATTCAGTGATCAAAATTAGTTTATGAAGACTAATATTAAATTTAGTCTTTTTCATGTCTTCAATAATATTATATCCTCCCTTACCCTGAGGCTCAAAGCTATGTGATTGATCCTTTTTACTTAGGATGAGGTTGATTATTCCTATTGGGTTGAGGTGGGTTATCTCTCAGTGATGATGGAAAATTGTTGTTAGCATTCAAATCTAGAGGATTAATGACACTATTATTGGGAGGAGTTAAAGAGTTCATAGGTTACTTACTTCTCAAGTTATCTTTGTTCCTAACTAATGGAAAGTATGAACCTTATCTATTTTATCCTCAATTTTATTTTCATATTCCCCTAGTAAGGGAAATTCATAAGTGTCAAAGGCCATATTCATACTAGGGTTGTTTGAAGAATTTGATAGAGATGGTTCTTGTTAACTAGTAAAATTTTCCTACCTTTTTGCTTCCTATTGGAAGATTTTGAAAGTAGTACAAAAATTGATACAATCCAATTCCCTATGGTGCATGATTTTATGGACCCATCACTAGTTTGGAAAAGTATCATCCATGATATTGATCTCTACCATTATATTAGATGGAACTTGATATTCTTGATTATTCATAAAAGTTGAAAGGCATGTTTTACCCTTGAAACCCATAACCTTGATTGTTTTGATTAGAGTTATATCCACCTATATTACCTATAGGTTCATACATGATGATAAATTCATTACTCAATTTTTCTACCATCCTCTAGATGTCTTCCATCTCTATCTTAATTGATTTGGGAGCATTATCCTATGTGGAAGTGTTATTAACAAGTACAGAAGGCTGACTCTAGCCCTCATGGTTAGAAGCAAAATTAATAAAGAAACTAGAATGTTGATTCTAATTAACATGGGTTAATGGTAATTGATTATGGACTGGGGTTTGGTTTTGTGTAAAACATTCTGGGTTACATTGGGGATTGGGTTAAAATTCAGGTAGACAGGTCCAAGGCTAAGTGGAGGTAATAATTTCAATTGAGGATACAATTATTTGTCTACATTGATTGCCTCTCTATAAGCCAAGGGTAAAGTATATATACCAATAAACCTATGAAAAAATACATCAATAATGGAATCTAGGGATTTTTTATACATTTTTAGGGCTAATGGATCATTAGGCTAATAGGCAGACTCTAATACACTATACATCTTTTGAAATTAAGCATTGAGTACTCAAATTAGCTCATTAGGCTCTCTTATCATGTTGATAATGTGTTGATAGATAATACTTTCACTGGTAACTTGGCCAAACTGAGATAAGAAGGTATCTTGACATTTATTCTAGGTTATGATTGACCCTTCTAGAATATTTAGAAACCAATCATATGTTGCTTCTTACAAAGTGAAATGGAGTAGTCTACAAGCCATGTCCTCATGAATTACATTTAGTAGCCCTAAGGTGGATTTGAAATATTTTATATATTCCTTTACAATCCTTCTTCCTAAGGGAGAGAAAGAGGGGATATATTTTTTTGGGTTTCTAAGAAAATCATACACTGCTCCTACAACATTGATAGTTGATCAAGTCAACCAATGAGGGGCTTAAGGTGGGGGATTAGGATAAAGTAATTGATTAAGAGGTGGGTTCTAGGGATGGGCCATTAAAAATATTGGAAGATGGGTCTATCTTCTTGGGGATGATGAATTTGACCTGGGTCTCCTATAAATACCACTATCAGATCCAACCTTTCTATGGATCTTTTTATGTCAACAAATGCTTCCTCCAGATAGCAGTTGTTAGAAGAAAACCCATGATAGTAAGCAGGGGCCAAATGGCTACAGCTTCACTATTATCACTCAATTAACTATTACACTCTTTATACAAATATTTTTTTAAATTTTTTATTCTCAGGATCCTTCAAAAAGGGCAAGAGAAGAGCATACTCTTTGAACAACTTTTATAGGCTACTAGATTTCTCAAGATTAAGAAATTTTTTGATGATCTCTCAATAGAGGAGAGAATTATTTATAGCAATTGGGAGGTCCTACCTAGAATCTTTGCCAAGGCAGTGTCATGTCCCATCATACTTTACAGCTCAAAAGTGATCTATAATGATATGTTGTTGGATGTGCTGGATGAGGACATCTGGCTTGGTGGGTCCAACATTGCTTCCACTTCAGTCAGCAAGTCATCTTCACTAATAGGCTGAAAAAGACATCTTATTTTGAAGGTACTAGAAAGATGCTAGTGTTGGGGTCTAGCTTCACATGCATGATAGCAGGGAGTGATATAGAAGTATGATTCCCATTCTAGTTGTCTTTGGATGATTGTATGGACAACTATGTCTTGATCATGATATTCTTCTTCATGGATACGATGAGGACCATATATTTCTATCCATATATATAGGTGTTCATTATGTGAGGACCTAATTTTTACCGTCCATGTCCATAAAGGACATTTTAATAGCTTAGTAAACTAGTGGAATAGAAATTCACTATTTAATATTTTTATAGTGATAACACCAGTATTTTGATGATGATTTGCTTGAATAGATGTTGCTGAAGACATCTACAGATCTTGTCCTACTGCATAAGTAATCCAAGTGTATCTTAGATGCAA
This sequence comes from Torreya grandis, assembly GCA_037957365.1. Taxonomy (NCBI): domain Eukaryota; kingdom Viridiplantae; phylum Streptophyta; class Pinopsida; order Cupressales; family Taxaceae; genus Torreya; species Torreya grandis. Next base: position 1,975,794 of record JARHVA010000255.1, on the reverse strand, counting down.
CCCTTCTCTGAAGATTTGTTCTTGGACAAGGATGTTCATAGAACCAAATCCTTGGTTGTAGATTTTGGTTAAGTTAAAACTCGGAATAGGTTGATGCATTAATGTAGCAAGTAGATTTATGCTAAACTAGTCTATTGTAATATTATCAGTACCTTTAATATGTTCTACAAATAAGTTAAACTAATTAAATAAAGCTTAACATCTAATATATTTATCATGACCATCTTTCCAACCATGATCTTTTTCTCTAAAGGTTAGAAATATAGTACAGTCAGTTTTTACAATAAAGTGTGGCAGATGCAAAAGTTTTAACATAAACTTCTCTAGACAATTCTTTACAGCGTAAATCTCTGTATCAAAAGAGATCCACTTGATAACATATGTATTGAATACTCCACTAGAGAATTCACAAACAAATTCTTAATTTTTATTTACATAAATAAGTACTCCTCCCCATGTAGTATCAGAGGCATTAGTGTAGACCAACATTTGCTCTAATTTTGGGATATGTAATTCTGGGAGCATCACCACCTTAGATTTAATTTTTTGGACAATGGTGGTGTGTTCATCTTTCCATTGGAATGTTTTCTTTTTCTAGAGAAGTTCTTGAAGTATAAACATGTCTTCACCAGAGTTAGGATAAAAGTTATTCAAATAATTTAACAATCCCAAAAATGCTTGAAGCTTTGGTTTGTCAAGCTTTTTTGGAAAACTAAGAACTTTCTCTTTGATGTGTGGCTAGATTTTCAACTTCAAATCTTGGATAATCATTCCAAGAAAATTAAATTCAGTTTTATAGAGATGGATCTTTGTATCTGATAGGACAATTCTTGCATCTTCTGCCAACTTGAAAAATTGTGTAAGATGGGAGTAATGGTCAGTAAGAGAATTACTGAAGATTAGTATGTCATCAATATATACACATAAAAAATTTGAAGTGCATTTGAAAATGTTATCCATGTGGGCTTGATAAAATTATGGGGCATTCATTAAGCCAAATGGCATAATAGTCCACTGATAATGGCTGAATGGCTAGTTAAACACTGTCTTTTCTCTATCTACTTCTTTGACCCTGATCTGATAAAAGCCTGACTTGCAATCAAACTGGGAGAAATATTTACATGTTTCTACTTTCTCTAGGAGATAGATTTTATCAGGGATAGGATATGGAAAAGGTTGAGTAATGGCATTTAATGGTCTATAGTTGATGACCATTCTTTTATTTCCTCTTTTTTGTTTTGAATGCTTGTTTACCATGAAAGCATAACAACAATAAGAAGAGGTTGATTTTTCTATGAAGCCATTACTTTCTAGTTCCTTGATCTATAGTTCCATATCATTGTAATCTTACACTGGTATTGGGATCTTTTTTCCAATCTTCATATGTTTTCCTTCAATGAGCTTAATGTTCATCTCAGGCATAGATTTAGACCATAACTATTGAGGGTTATTAGAATAGATAGTAGTTCTAATTTTTTCTCCTATGGCTTAGATTTTAGTAGGAATTACTAACTCAAGTGTTTGGGTCATTGAGCTTGGGAATTGCTCAGTTGCATAGATAAGGTGAGTGATCTTAAGCCTTTCATTATAAATAGTGAACATGATACTCTTAGTGGTTGATCCATAAGGTGAGTATCTATCTATAAAATCACCACCCAGTAGAATATCTATAGGTATTCTATCTAAAGCAAAGAAATCACATTGGAAAATTTTATCTTGGATCCCAAGGGATTGCTGGTGTTTATACTTATTACATACAAAACCATTCCCTTGGACATCTAGACTCTTGTAAGTTAGAGTATCATCTAATGTCTTCCAATCATTGATGATTTGGAATTTTGCAAATGAGAGGGAAGCTCCTGTATCTATTGAGCATCTACAAGTCTACTATTTATTTCTAAAGTTATGAATTGGGTAAACTTTCTATATATCAGCTGAGTGAGGTAAGCTGGTTGTGTAATTTCTAAGGGAGAAATGCTAGTACATACCAATTCTTATCTCCCTAGATCTTGTACAATATCATGCTCAGAATAGATGACTTCTTCTTTTGTTTCTTCTTCTTTTCTAATATTGTTGCATTCACCTTGGTAGTAATATTGGTTTGAGTAGAAAGAGCTTTCTACTTCTTCATCCTTTTCTTCTTTTGGTGTGGGTAATAGAACATCCCACTATGGCTCTATTGTTGGTGCTAGTATTTCTCTTGGAGGTTCTATACTGGTGAATTTATTCTTTATCCAAGAGGCACAAGGGTTGAAAGAGCTCTAAAATTGCAAAGGAAGATGCTGGGGCCTTTGCAAGGTTAGAGGTATCTTGGGCATAGAGGGTTGTCTCCCTCTGGTAGATTCTTGTCTCTTGGTATGTCCTCTAGTTCTTGGCCAAATGTCTCATTTTGGGACTTCATGGTGGTGATGAGACCAATTGCCATGCGCTTCATATGGGAGTTGTGAATAGTCATTATGTCAGGGCTATTGCATATTAGTGAGAGGTTGCTCCAAATCATCGACTAATGATTCAAGAGCATCTACATCTTCATCATATTTGAAGTCTTTAGTGGGGAGATCATCTAGAATTAGTTCATAGATGTCATCCTAGAGGTAAATATCTTCATCAGAATCAACTATATCCTACCACGTAGATGCATTGGAGGTGAACATGGCTTTAACTATAAGGTTCTTCCAATGACATTGTGGGGCAATATGGCCAAGTTTGTGGCAAATATAGTAGATGGGTTACTAGGCGTGAGGATGTAGAATACTGTGTTTCTTAATAAAATGCTAAGGAGGAACATATGAGTGTTTATGGGGAAAAGAGTTATGCTTAAAGGAAATATGGGGGTGGCACTTGTTTTACTACTTATGAGGTTGAACAGATGGTCGACAGCCAAAAGGGGTTGTTTCAGGGAAAATAGGAGCTATTTGGGATGTTTGATGCTTTGTAAGCTTTTACATAGTTTTAGTCTCAGAGACTAATTGCATGGCCTATTGCTTGGCAAAGTCTATAACATTAGAAAGAAATAGATCTTTAATGGTTAGACTTTTGAGATCTATATAAGCTATAACTTTATCGATAAGATTATAATTTAAAGCATGCAAAAAATTTAATTTGATCTCAGTAGATCCAAAGCTTTTACTTTTATATGCCAATTCTCTAAATTGCTTGGAAAATGCATCAAACTATTTAAGATCATAGAGCTCCATCTTAAGAATCCATTTCTTTAACTCCAGTTCTATGTTGCCAACTGGAGGAGCAAACTCGTTAATGATTAAATGGTATAATGTAGTGAGAGGATCAATTTGATGGTGAACACACTCATGTTGTTCTTTTTCAGTCATAGAATCTCACCATTGGGTAACAATCCCCCAAAATAATTTTGAAGCAAAGATTGTAGTACCTACTAGATCTAAATGAGCATTGACTGTAATAACTCGTATGGATTTATAGTAGGTAGAGATCTCATTTAACAAATTTAGCAGATCGTTTATATTCAAGTACCATGGCTAGAGTTGGACATGGGTCCTTTGCATCAAAGAAGTACTGAGATGTTTCTTATGAGGCTTGAAACTAGTACCAAAATTAACCTCATATGTCAAGGCCAGAATTTGTGCTTCAGATTCTTGATCTTGCTTGACTAACCAATCAAGACTCTCATCTAAAGTTGTTAATTTTATATCAATGGAAGACAACTGATTTTGCATATTTTTACAGACTTGGTTAGTATTGTCTTCAACAATAGTTATTTTATCTAAACTATTTCAGATGTATAAAACATCTTTACAAAGGTCATCAATATTTTCAAAGAGATGTGAATTAAATCTATAAATATAGTTCTTATGTTTGAACTCATTTGATGGTTCAACATCTCCTTGGAATGCTACAGAAAAATACTGAACAAGGTCTTCTGGTTGCTTGTACATTCCTTTATGTGGAGGCCACCTTCCACCTCTATACAGACTGACCTTATTTTCTGTATAGAATTCTAGCTTATCTTCCCTTGGAAGATTCATTAAAGTATAAGGTAACTGATCTTTTGGTTTAGGTCCTTGTTTGATTTCTTCATCTTCTATTAAGATGTGACCTATTTTTATAGCTTTCCTAGAAGAAGAGGTAGAGGGTCTGGAAGGAGAAAGAATAGAAGAATTATTAATAGAAAGGGATCTTGGAAGAATACTGATGGTTTTACCATCACTCTTATGCACCGTAGCTTGACCTTTCATCTTTGGAGAAACATTTTTTAACCAATCAAGTTTCCAATCAGAAGGGATTTCAATAGACTCTATATGGCCTTTTTGCAATTGGACATTTCCACTAAGTTTGCGAGTATAAGGTAGATTTTCTAAGATCTTGGGATGATTAGTATTTTTCATACTATACACAACAAAAATATTTATAGAAGCATATTTAAACTCTCCAAACATTTCTAAACCAAATAGAGAGGTAAACAAACCCTAAAAATCTAGGGACCCAAACTTTACTTATTTACATCCTCGATCATGGACTTCAACAGAGAGGTTTGGACAAAACTCAAAACAAATAACTTCATCATTTAAGCAACCAAGACTAGATAACTGATAAGCATGTTTAAAAATGACTTGGCATCTATCACACAAAGTGAGATATATAACAGGTTTGATATTACTAGGAATCAATGGGGTAATATGTATACAGATAAGGCCAAAATGAACAAACTTGACATCTTCATGAGACCTAATATAGTTTATCTTAGGTTTAGGTAACAAAGACAACAAATTTGTTTGGAAATTCTTTTTGGGATTATAACTCAATGTGAGTTCCACTGATTTGATTCTTGGCTCAACAAAAGACAAATAAGTAGATTTATAGGAAAACTTGGATTTAAGAAGTTCAGACTTCTTATAGACTTGTGAAGCTTTAATAGATGGAGGTTTATATAGGCTAGTTTCTTTTTCAAGATTTTCTTTTATGGTCTCAATGTTAGGAGATTCAGATAATTGCTCCGGATTAAAGGGAGGAAGTTCATACATACCTTCTAGTTTAGATTCATTTAGAATTTGTACTATGGAAGACATATAGGATTTACCAAAATCCATTGGTAAGAGGTTAAGGTTCTGGTAAGCGAGAAAATTCTAGACATGGAAACAAAGATGCAGATTAAAAAGGGCCTATGACAATTAATAATGGCTAGGGACTCAATGCAATAACTTTCCCAAAGAATTATTCAAAGCAAGGAAACTCAAAAGTCTTACAAGAAATTCGTATAGATGTGTGCAATAGAAGATTAACCAGGCTCTAATACCAATCTTTTTATGTCAATAGATGCTTCCTTTAGATAGCAGTTGTTAGAAGAAAACCCACGACAGTAGGCAGGGGTCGAATGGCTATGGCTTCATATCCAAAGGTGGTTATAAGAGGTTACTATTTGAGGTTGAATTTATTATTCATATAGGTGTATCTAGCACAACTCAAGTGATTTTACTTCTTAGGATAGAGGTGGAAGATGGAGACCCTTCTTATAACACCAATTTGAAAACCTCTATTGATGTAGTTTTTATACACACCCCCATAATTTCTTAAAAGGTTGCCTCTAACATTTTAGGATCAGTGGACAATATCTCTCCAAAGCACAAGTTTCAAGGTATTTGGTTTTATAACAACTTATTAGTAGAACAGTGGTTGAGTGACACATATTATTTAATGTTGTCACCAAATCTTACACCCTAGAAGAGGTTGTCTAGGCTCCTTCTAGATTTGGTCAACATGGGAACATTTCCAAGTATGTGGGTATACCTATGTTAGAAATAAGTCTCTAGGTTTAAGGGCTAGCTCCCAAAATATATCATGCAATGTTTATCAGTTAAGTTACTAATTATTTATGGGGGAAAAGAGTTATAAAATACATAAATTTAACATACTCTAAAGAAGGTGATGCACCATCATATTTCTACCATAATGAAATAAACATACAGACTAGTATCTAAGTTTTAACAAATTCTAACATGAGTATTTCAATATAAAGGTGAGATGTGAGTAGAAACACAAGGTAAATGAACCAAAGGGAAAATTTCACATTCCAAGGACAATTGTACACTTGAAAATCTTTACACACTAGACTGCACTCTATATGACCTATTAGACTAGGAACTCTTGCTCAAACATGAAAGGATAAGAGAAGGAATAATAGAGACCTATCACTTCTCATCATAATACATCACTTGTAGACTTAGAAAATTATTTAAAACTCAAAAATAGACTTGTATTAATGTTCAAAATTAGAATATAACATCAATATAGTAGGGCTTCACCATACGTGGTATGGTTGTTTTTACAATAGCTTAAGAGATATATTTATAAAAGAGTGACAATAAGAGAAAGGGAGCCTTAGAACTGAAAATAAAATCAATCAATTTGAATGTTGAACCATAGTTACAACTACTTCTACAAATTATTCTCCTTCAAACCATTTAATTGATCTGGGTCACCTCAAGTGGTTGCACAGCTACAATATTTCTTCCTTTATCTTCCCTAATGCTTACAATTATGGGATTAAGTTGTTTTGAGCTGACAACTAGAATAATGTGTCTAGAACAATCAGATCATTCTATTAGGGCTTTGTCATGGTGTTAGTTATTCTTCACTAGTTCACCGTTGTATGTAATGGTGAGGAGTAAGATCCCTTTCATGTAGTTGGCCTTTAGAGATGAAATCATTGAGATTTGTGTGTCAGCCTTGGTGGCATCCTTCAAAACATTAGCTCTAGTTCAAACTAAACCATGTTTAAACTCAACTCTATACCTTTTATTTACCTTGACCCATCAAAAATTACTTTGTCAACCTTTGTCTAAGTCATCTAAGCTTACCTTCATCTAATTGGCCATCAAAAACTAACTCAAATCATCGATATCTTGATTCATCTCACTCTGTTGATCTTGATTTGCATGATTAAACATGCTTATACCACTTGTTAATCATTTTTTGATCTTAGGATCTTGTTGTTAGTTTATTATTTCACATCCTTACACCACATGGTGACCTCTCAAACTCCTTAAATCATTGACTTGCTCATGTTTCATTAGATCTAAATACATGATTAAACATGATATATTGAGCTACCTGGGTCCATTCTTATGCTAATAGAACTTGTGCCATTAGATTTCTACTTGATTGATCCACACCATCAGATCTTGCCTTTTGAATTCTAACAACTATTTTTTAGGTACTAACTTTGACATATGCACAACGATCATGGGGATATTTGAGCTTCGATAGTTATCTATTGGGGCTTGAATTTGATGTTAGCATGAATGTCTTAGTAATGATCAAGCTCATTTTTCTAAGTATGGAAAACTTAATGAAATTTGACCAAGGAGCCAACTTTGCACATGCATCTACACTTTGGTAGATGATCTAAATCTTAGCACATAGTAACTAAGGACCAAGTTAAACAAACTCATATGGATAATTTATCTTTATATTATCTTATGTGTGAGATATAGATTTGTGAATATCCTCGCTCAGCTCTGTTGGAACCTCTTGAAAAGGGCTTAAGTATGGTAAAACACACATGAAGTGACTAAGGAGCTAACTTTTGACCTTTATAAATTTTGATGCACTTATTCAGAGGACCTTAAACTTGGATCATATGATCAAGCAACAAATTTGAACAAATCCATATGACCAATTCTCTTTGACTCATCCACACATGGTAGTGGTGATGTCAATAAAGTGCCTACTCATAATTTATGTTACTAGGCCCAAGTATCTTAATGAACACAATGAAGAACCAATTGGATCCCAAAAACTTTTAAGCCATTCCAAGCATTCTTGGAATCCGATGGGGGTTATGCAAAAATGGTCCTATCCTTAGAAAATGGAAATTTACACTTTAAGTGAACCCAAAGTGTCTTAAAAACCTTATGAGCAAATTGAGATCTTGAACTACTTCTTTTGCTTAGAACCTTATCTTCGACCTTTCTGTTTGGTTCACCTTCTCAAGAAAAGACCCTTTAGGAAAATTGTTTGGGATACTTGACTTTGGGCCACTTTGCTTGATAAGTGCCCTTCAAAAAAAGTGTATTGGACTAGTTTCCTATAAAATGCCCTTCGGGAAATGGACAATTTTCCCAAAGAAATAACCCTTGTCTTTTACTTCAAACATTTTTTTCAAAAAAAATTATGCCTTCGAGAAAATTGTGTGGACAATTTTCCTAAAATAAATCTAACACATAGCTTGAAAAAGATACCCTTTGATCTTTTTACAAAGGTCCACTTCTCAAATAAATACCTTTCAAGACTTTTATAGGATCAATTTTCCTGAAGAAAATCCCTTTGGGATTATTATTTTAGAGAAATTGTTCGAAACAATTCCCAACACTTATCCCAAAAACTTGAAACAAAACTCCTAAAATAAATAACACTTAGCCAAAAAAGTGGAACAATTTCTCTAAGGGAAATATGCCTTGTACTTTTGTTGTGAGTTTTCTATAAACAATTCATCTAAAGGAATTTTGAATGCTCTAACACTTGGCTAAAAGTTGAAATATCTCCCAAGTGTAACCTTAGGGTTTTTTGGACCTTTTTTTACAACTGCTCAACACCATGAAAATATTCTCCTTGCATATATGATAAAAAAAATGACCCTTAAAACACCAAAAGACATAAGGACTAAGCTAAACCATGACCACAACTAGAATGGCATATGAAATGACATCAAATGAGTTACAACATACATTATAACATTTGAAAAAAAAAACCTATAAAAGATTTTGACTGTAAGGGGTTGATCTATTTTTACCAGTGGGGAAAAATGGTCAACATCTTTGCCAATTTCCAAAGGGTGGCATGCTTGTTATATCATGAACAGTTGCCTAATCCTATATATTTGGATATGGAGTCATAACTATATAGGTTAGACATATAAATTTCCTTGAACAACACATGAAACATCGAAAACAAGAGGAATAAAACATAAAGTAAGGAACTAAGAAAAACACACTGTGCTTCAAAAGCACTTATTGGGACACAACAAAACAAGAAAGGAAACACACACCTAACCTAATATTTACAATATAGACCTTGAGCTATCAATAGTAGGGTTTTAAATGTATCCCATTCACAAGGATAGGTAGTTCTCCATTCATCCTTGCTAGCTAAAAGGAGTTGCTTTGTTTACACTTGGTGATGACATATGGTCCACTCTATAGGCCATCAAATTTAGTATACCTCCCTATATTTTCTTTATCTTCATCCCATTTCAAGACTATGTCACCTTCTTGAAATGATCTTGGAGTTACCTTATTATCAAAATACCTCTTCATCAATACCTAGTGATGCTCCATGGCCCAATGATCTTTACCTCTAGTCTCTTGTAACTCCATTAATTCTACCAATCTCAATTTCATTGGAGTGTTCTCAAGAAACTCTAGTTGGTACGCTAATTCTAAGGTAGGTATTTCTTAAAAGATAGATAGCCTAACTTCCCTTCCAAAGACAAGCACAAAAGGATAATTCCTTATTAGACCTCTTGGGAGTTATCCTATCAGCCCATAAGGCTATCTTCAATTTGGTGTGCTAAGCTCTTTGGCTATGCTCCAAGGTTCTCTTGAGGATTATGATTAGGTTCTTATTAGTAGATTAAACTAACCCATTACCTTGAGGATAATAGTTGGATGAAGTGCTCAATAATACACCATTTTTATTTTCCCAATCAGCTATCCTATCACCAATAAAATCAAGAGCATTATCTAAAATAATAGGAGTGTCAAACCTCATTATGATACTCTCATAGAATTCCAAGATAGAACTCTCATTAGCCTCCTTCAATGCTACTACCTCAACCCATCTTGTAAAATAGTCAATTATTGTGAGTATCCATTTATGACTAACATTTGATGGGGGATTTATCATGCTAATGAAATCAAGACCCCATTTCATGAAAGTTTGGTATACTTGGATAGGCTTTAGAGGAAGCATTGAAAGCTTCTACTTTCCTATAAAGAAAGCACATTATCCACATCTTCTCACCCAAGCATGGTAACCCTTGAAGAGATTGAGCCAATAATAGCTAGCCTTCATGATCATGTTAGTTGTGGTCCTTGAAGAGAAATGACCCCCTATTGTCCCATCATGAAACTTTTCAAGCAACACTCCAAAATCATCATTGTTAATGCATCTCAGTAGCACACCATTGATTTCCCTCCTAAACATTACACCATTCACAATAAAAAAGGGAATAGATTTTAATCTAAAATACCTCCTTTATGATCTATTCATATTATCAGGGTACTCACCATTTTGGATAAAATTGATCATGTCATGTGTCCAACTTTGTGGAGGTAACAGACCAGTTGGTTGGGGACACTAGTGGTTGACTAGAGCTTCTTCTTTTGATTCATGAAGTTTTAAATATAGATGTTGACAAAAGCCTTTACCCCTTACCAGTTTTGTCACTTTGATATCAACATCATACTCCATTACCTTAGTGATCTACCCTACCCTCTTTTCATTGAGATCTCACCTCAAAATAAACTCCTTGGTGCTAGGATGAGACCATAATATGAATCTTGTTATTTGACACCATATGTCTAGACTTATTTAGTCCTCTTACAATAACAAGGACTTGTTTCTCCATAAAGGTGTACTTGACTTCATAATCTTCTAAACCTTAATTGAAGAATGCAATTAGATGCTCCACGCCCTCATCAATATTTTGCATCATTATGGTTGAGATAGTATCAAGTTTGGAAAATGAATACAACATGAAGTCCTTAGTAATATTAGGATTCACAAGGGTAGGAGCTTCTGTAATTGCTTTCTTTATGGCTTCAAAATTGTTCTTACCCTCTTTAGTCCAAGAGAAGACCTAGTTCTTCTTGAGCATAGTTGTGATAGGTTTACTAAAGATTCAAAACCAAGTATGAACCTCATTAGAAAATTTTTCTTTCCAAAGAAACTTTGAAGACATTTCTTATGCAAGGTAAATGATAGGCCTAGAATAGCCTCTATTCTCTTAGTATCAATAGTCATACCATCCTTTGAAATCATATGACGTAAGAGCTTACCTTCATGAACAATAAAGATGCACTTATTTTTAATAAAAGATACATCATACTACCTGCATATTTCAAACACTTACCTTAAGTGTTGCATGTTTTTATTCACATCCTTATAAAATACTATTATATCATCTAGATAAACCAATACCATCTCATTGATCAAACCTTTGAATACCATGTCCATAACCCTTTGAAAAGTGGCATTATCATTAGATAAACCAAAAATCATCTTCCTATAAGCAAAGGTCCCCAATTTGGTAGTGAAGGATATCTTGAATTGATCATCTTTATTGACTAAAATTTGATTATTTCTTGAATAGGCATCTAGAAGAGAGAAATGATGAGAACCTACAACCATCTACAAAATTTACTCCATTGAGGGTAGAGGGTAGTGATCTTTGAGTGACACTCTATTAATATCTCTAAATTTTACACAAAGCATGATCTCCCCATTATTTTTTCTAACAGGCACAAGGTTAGCTACCCACATTGAATGCTTGATGGGAAATATTATCTCAAATTCAAGGAGCTTGGTGAGCTCCATCCTCATGAGTTGCTCAACCTTGGGGTTGATGGGTCTTTACTTTTGTATAACTGATTTAAATCCCAATTCTAACTCAATGGTATGGTGTGCTAGGATAGGATCAAATACTTTGAGGTCCTTATATTCCCAAGCAAAGATATCATGAAATTTTCTACACAGTTTAATGAATGATTGATTTTTTAATGTAAAACATACCTTGCCTAGTTTGAGGAGTTTGTCTTTGAAGATCAAGAACCTTTCATAATTCTCCTCTTTTGTAGACAAAATAACTAAATCCTTCCTCTTATAATTAATATCATCAAATACACTTTCTAAGGTCACCAAAATCATCTTAGGTATCTTATTAGTCCTTAGTTATATAATCTGATCACCCAACTATTCTTGGAGCCTCCTCTGATTTCTTGAAGAAAACTTAGCCTCATTTTGAAAGAAGCATGCAATGTGTTTATAACTATCAAAAACCTGCCAAGACAATTATAAAGTATATAAGTTCTGATAATGATCTTAATATGAGACTTCTTTCCTTCCTCTTTTATGGTAGTTGCAGTGTCAAATTAGGCTCCTATGGTAGCTAGTCTATCAGCATGACTATTTTGCTCCCTTGGGACTGAGTGAATGTTTAATGCATTGAAGTCTTTAAGTAGATCCCATACCCCATTCCCTTATTAATTAATCAAATGTTTCTTATCAGCAATCATATTCCTCACCTAATGCACAACTAATTCGTTGTCTCCATATACTTACCAGTTCTTGATCCCTTTTCTCTTTGTCCATTGAAGGTCATGAATCAAACCTTCATACTCAGCCACATTACAAGTGCAACTAAAATGAAATTTGTATGAAGTAGAATACTATTTTTTAGATGGAGAGAAAAACATAACACTAGCCCTTGCACCAACTTTACTTCTTAAATAGTCAAGAAACATCTTCCATAGTTCATCATCTTCACCCTCTTCCTTAGCAAGTAGAGGTGTTAGTATTCCTTCCTCATTTATACAATATGTTCCTAGATCAGTTTCCTCTATGAGAGTATAAGGATCCTAATCATAAATATTATTACCATATTCATCAAGAAAAAAATCTAGCATACCCTCAAGCTTGGAAGAAGTTCCATCATCTAGAATAGAATCATATTCTTCATGAACAACACAATTCAAATTAGAACTTGTCTCAATGTAAGGTTCAATATGAATCCTTGAAATAAGTTGTGTCTTAATTATCACCTTGGCCTTGTACCTTGTTCTAAAAGCCAAGAAAGACCAGTCAACTAAGAGATAACCACCTATCTTGGTTTTGAATTCTTTTGATAAGCAAATGGCAAAGTGGGATGGGAGATCAACCGCAATAATGTCTTGGAAGATAGGGAAACTAGGATAACCATGTAAGAAAATGTTCAAGAATTTTATCATCCCTACCATCTTAGTAGGTGTAACATCTAATTAAAGGACCCCTTACTATGTGGCTCATATTTTAGGACCAGCTTGTCAGCTACAATTTTGGGCATAACTAAAGTAAAATCTCCACTATCGATTATGCAATTATGTACCAATTTATCACCTATAATGAAGGTGAGGTAAAATGGTGGAGGTTTCTCATACCTAGTGGATGGTTTAATAATCTTACTAGGAGAATTTTCAATATTGATGTGGCCATGACTTTGATTTGAGGTTGAGGCACTAGTAAGGATAGTGGATAATTGCTTTTGTAGGAGCTCTTTTTGACTAGGCATATGAAGGACATCCCAATGAGAAATAGATTTCTTAGTATTCTTCAAAGAATATATGATGTTTAAATAAGCCATACCTACTTTCTCTTAGCATTTTTTAGGTAGATAATTACTTGGAACTTAAGGAATAAGGGCAGACCTTACCATATTTTGACTTGTTGGAGGTGTAGAAGCCTTTAGAACTACCACAAAAGCCTTTGAAATTATCACATTTGTAGTCATGTCCTATTGCCTTATAGGAGGATTGGATGATCCTATAGGCATGTTATTTCCACCTCCTAGATCCCTCTTCTTAGCCCTTATATTTTTTATGATAGAGGCTCCTTGATTTAGTACAAAAGTGTCTTCAACTAGAAAATTGGTGAAGATTTCTCTTTGAGGTTGCCAACCCTCATTAGCTTACATCATCACCTCATCTTCATTTTATAGGAGGGGAGTAACTATACCTTGAGACACCATAGCTTGTTCTCTATTATGATTGGCATCCATGAATTGGTCTTGTTTCTAGTCTTCTCCTTACACCAAATTATTATGAACTAGTACCATATCCTTTGCATTGGTGGTAGAGTTTAGATTGTATGTATTAGTAGGCCTATTGGGATTAGGCTACCATTGGCCTCTCTCTCTTCCATATTATTGACCATACTATTTTTGATAGGGGTGAGGGTTATAATAATTACCTTGTTTCACATTAGCTTTGTAATGAAATTACTTAGATATACACATAGAATGATTTTATATTGCACATAATAAGAAAATATGAGAGATTACACAATGATAATTGATGCAGAATAGAATACTAGATATTATAGCAAAACCACTTTAAGGGGGAAACCTCCACAACAATGCACTAATAGCATAATACTTCACAAGATTATTAAAAACTACCCACTACCTCCTATATATAGTCTACTTATCCAAGGTTATTCCATAGGCTGACCTATCTAAGAACATAGAGAAATATAACAAGTAAATAAAAGACGTATGTAAGCCACAAGTTAGCCACACATATCCCTAGACACACCAATGGTTAAGGGCATAATAATCCCTTCCCCTTCAAAACAATATTGTCCTTAATGTTGTGGTAACTCTAGATGTTGCTACATAAATGCTTCATCCTCCCAAGTGGCATCTTCACGTAGTAGATTCTTCCATTTGACCAGGTATTCTGTAATTGCTCTAGAATGTAGTTGTTTAGTGCACCATTGAAGGATCACCTTAGGATCAAGAATAACTTTACCTTCCTCATCCAATTTTGGTAATTTTATTTGAATGGTAACTCTATGTCCAATGAATTTATTCAATCATGATACATGAAATATTGGATGTATGCAAGCTAATGAAGGAAAATTTAACTTATAGGCCACACTACCAATTTTCTAGAAGATCTGATAAGGTCCATAATACTTATGGGACAGCTTGTTATCCTTTTTTTGTTGTTTCAATAACATTTGTTTGTATGGATGTAAGTGAAAAAAGACCCAATCACAAATTTCAAAATGCCTCTCACTTCTATGTTGATCTACTTTTTCTTTATGTGATTTTGGTCCATAACTAAATTTTCATTCAAACTTACAAGGACCTCCCATTGATGGTGAATATGTTCTTCAACTGCATGAACCTTAGGATGGACCTTCAAGGTTAAAGTGATAGATGGAGGGTGGTATCTATATAGTGCCAAAAAAGGAAAAAATTTAGATGAACTATGAACGAAAGGATTATACCACCATTTAGCAAGTGGTAGCCAATAAACCCATTTATCCTATTTATCAGAAACAAAATAATAGAGATATCCTTCCAGACATTTGTTGACTACCTCAATTTTTCCATCAGATTGAGGATGATAAGATGAACTATGAGCCAATTCAGTGCCTAAACATGTAAATAACTCAACCTAAAAATTACTAGTAAAAATGGGATCTCTATCACTGACAATGATCTTAGGGGTCCCATGTAGTTTCTAAACTATATTGAGAAAAGCAGAAGCTACTGTACTAGTAACAAATTGCTGGGATAATGAACAAAAATGAGCATACTTACTGAGACAATCTACAACAACCATGATAACATTTTGACCATCAGATCTTGGTAACCCTATAATGAAATCCATAGAGACATCTTCCCAATGTTGGCTAGGGATAGATAAAGGTTGTAAAAGACTTAAAGTTTTGATGGATTTGTCTTTGTTTTGTTGATAGATCATACATTCAGTGACATATTTTTGGACATCCCCCTTGAGACCTTCCCAAAAAAAATCTTGCTTGATCTTGTGCTAGGTTTTTAAAAATTCTAAATGACCCACAATTGGAGTTACATGAAGTTCTTGAAGGATTTTTTATTTAAGAAGAGAATTATTACATAGGTACAATCTATCTTTGTACCATAATGCATTACCTTTGCATGTGAATTTTTTAAATCCATCTAAATTTTGCTAAAGATTTTGAATCAAATCATGAGTAGTACTATCATGTTCCCATTCTGATCATGCTTCCTATAGCCAATCTACCTACAAAATGGTTATGGCACGTAGCAATGCCTCAATTGATTCATCTTTTCTTGATAGTGCATCTGCCACCACATTATCCTTGCCTTTTTTGTAGACTATTTCAAAATCATAGCTTAGCATCTTAGTTACCCATTTATATTATTCTTCAGATGACAACCTTTATTCTAAAAAATATTTAAGACTATCATGATCAGTTTTTACTTGAAAGTGATGACCCATCAAATAAGGTTTCCATTATTTAACTACATACAAAATGGCCATTATTTCCTTCTCATAGATGTACTTATGCTGATTTTTACCCTTGACATGATGACTTTCAAATAACAGTGGTCTACCTTCTTGATTGAGTATAACACCCATACCATACCCAGATGCATCACATTCAACCATAAAAGTCTTATAAAAATTAGGAGTGGCTAATATTGGGGTAGTGCACATAGCCAATTTCAATTATTCAAATACCTAGGTAGTTGCATCAGTCCACTGAAAGGAGTCTTTCTTTAACAAAGAGGTAAGTGGGGCTGCAATACTACCATATTTTTTGACAAATCTATGGTAATAACCAGTAAGTCCCGAAAATCTCCAAAGTTGCTTGAGTGTCTTAGGAATTGACCAGTCCACTAAATGACCCAAATATTCAACCTCACTAGCCCCAACAATACATTTGGAAGGTTTGGCATACAATTATTTTTGCTCTAAAATGGACAGTACCTATTTCACATGTTGCAAATGGTCTACCTAATTTTTACAATAAATGAGGATATCATCAAAGAATACCAAAACAAATTTCCTCAAAAATGGCTTTAAAATAGTATTCATCAAACTCTAAAAAGTAGATGGTGCATTTGTTAGGCCAAAAGGCATAACCAAAAACTCATAATGGCCCTCATGAGTCATGAAATTGGTTTTGGGTATGTCTTCATCATGGATCTTGATTTAATGATACCTAGGATGTAGATCTAACTTGGTAAAATAAATATCACCATTCAATTCATGTATCAAATCATCAATGATAAGAATTGGTTATTTATCTTTGATAGTGTACTTGTTGAGTTCTCTGTAGTCAGGGTACATCCTCCAAGTGTCATATTTCTTTCTCACCTTGATAACTAATGATGAGTATTCACTTTGGCCATTGTGAATGATTCCTGTATCCAACATCTCTTGTACCATATTTTCAATTTCACTTTTTTGGGCATAGGGATACTTATATGGCTTGATGTTGGGTGGTGTACTACCAGGAATAAATGTGATAACATGATCATGTGTGCAGCTAGGTGGAAGTCCTTTGGCATGTCTCTAAAGATAATGGAATGAACATCAATTATTTATTGCAGATCAAGAGGTAGAAATGGCTGAGTTGGCTATACTTCCATAGAAAATAAGTGAGCTTTAAATCCCTTAGTACCCTTACAGAGAATCTTTGTCATTTGATGGTAGCTAAGAAGTTGGGGAGATTTAGCCTTTAATCCTCTTATCTCAAATGACCTTTATTTATAATGAAAATGCATGAATAATTCTTGAAAATTCATCTCAATAGTGCCCAAAGTGGTGAGCCACTAGACTCATAGAATAATATCAGCTCCACCCATCAGAATACCAAACATAGGAAAAACCAATAAGTAGTCTCCCATGGCCAACTTAATACTATTACATTTTCCTAAATAGCTAATAAT
Source organism: Torreya grandis (assembly GCA_037957365.1). Classification (NCBI taxonomy): domain Eukaryota; kingdom Viridiplantae; phylum Streptophyta; class Pinopsida; order Cupressales; family Taxaceae; genus Torreya; species Torreya grandis. The sequence continues at coordinate 1,958,315 of JARHVA010000255.1, read as the reverse complement.
ACCACCATCTACAATCATAACCTAAAATTTTAGAGCTAGATAAATGAAGTAGTTCAAATGAGCAGCCAACTTAATATGGATGAAGTTGTGTGTGCTCCCAGAATCAATCAAGATAATGACATTCTATTTCATAAGGAAACCCATCACCTTAAGAGTTTGGGGAGTACTAATACCTGACAAGGCATGGCTGAAATAGTAGGCTAAGAGTCTTTAGATTCCTCCTCAGGAAATTTTGCATCTGCATCATGTACTTCAGCATCATCTTCATCATCATTGGCACCATCAATGTAAAGTAGCTTCTTTTCAGCATAATGATGGTCTTTTATCCATTTATTGTCACAACCATAACACAACCCTTTAGCTCACTTCTCCTCAATTTGTCATTGTGTTAATTTAGTGGGCTATGGAAATGATAATGCTAGAAATTTGCAATCATGACCAGTAATGAATTTTTTACTTTAACCATCTCTTTTTCTTCTATCATGTGTGCCTTAAGGATAGCTTCTAATATATATGTTGGGATAAACATTCAAACCTTGTATCAGATGCTATCTTTGAGGCCACCCAAAAATAGATCTGTCAAATTTTTCTCAGTGATATTTTCCACCTGTAAAGAGATATTCTGAAATTGATGAATATAATCCTTCATAGGTTATATTTTCCATAGCTTGGATAATTAGATAAAATATTTATTAAATACATTATTATAATAATGAGTGAACTCCTTAGTAAAAATAGTCCATGTAACAGGAGCATCATTATTTTTATTTTGAGCACATAACCAGTGATACCAAAATAATTACTCAGGTTCCATATACAAGGATGCCACCATCACCCTCTAAGAACTAGGGGTTTGATGCAATGCAAATAAACTCTCAATTTGGTTAATCCAAGCGAGAGGATACTTACCATCAAACTTACGCATGTCCACTTTTGATAACATCAATTTCATACTAGCATGGGCATTATTGAGAGGAGGATTTGAATGTTGAAGTGGAGGGTTGTTAAGCTAAAACTAAGATGTGAGGGTAGCTAATTGCATAATGATATGTTAAAATTCACTATGAACTCCATTAATCTCTTTGTACATCCTTGAAACATCAACTTGGACTATAAAAAATTCATCATGTCTCACTAAGTTTTTTATGTCCTCTTGAAGCTAAGAAATCATCAGATCTAAAGTTCTAGATTCCATGTCATCGATAGAAGGAGTATTAGGAGTTTTTGGTGCCCCTTTTCTTCCTTGAGTTAAAAGAACTACCATAAATAAACCCTTGGAAGGTTTTGACCCTAAAAAAAAAAGTGTACCAAGAAATGATACCATTGTAATCACCTTGTCAATATGAATCCAATGATTACCTTTTCACACTAGAGTAAAATTTTTGGTACCAAAAAAGGTGTACCAAAATAATACACCATTGTGATCATCTCATTGAGATGAATCCAATGATTGAAAGTGTGCAAGAGGAAAAAAATTCCAAATTTTTTTTTTAAATATTTTTTTTTTCAAAAAAGTGTTTCGAGTAATATTACACTGACAAAAAAATTTAATTCTTCCCAGATTGTAGGTTATGTTTTTTCACTTTCACTGCTCCCAAAATCCATGACTCACTAGATCCAAAAAAAATGATGTAGGAAACTTGCCCAAATTGAAGCTATGATACCACTTGTAATGAAATTACTTAGATATTCGTATACAATGATTTTACATTGCACATAATAAGAAAATATAAGAGATTACATAATGATAATTGATAGCAGAATAGAATAATGGTTAATATATCAAAGCCACTTCAAGGGGGAAACCTTCAAAATAATTCACTAATAGCATAATACTTCACATGATGATTAAAGACTACCCACTACCTACTATATATAGTCTACTTATCCAAGGTTATTCCATAAGCTGACCTATCTAAGAACATAGAGAAATGTAACAAGTAAATAAAAGAGGTATGTAAGCCACAAGTCAGCCACACATATCCCTAGACACACCAATGGTTAAGGGCATAACAATCTTGTCTATTTTGAGCCTCTAAGGCTAGGAACTTTGCTTTCCAATCAACACTATTTTCTTCTTGCCTAGGAACCATCTTAGTTTTAGTATTGGCATTAGGAACTTGAGCTACATATTTAGTACTAGTAGAAGCATGAGACAAATAAGGCATAGATACTCTAGGTGGAAATATTATAGCTTGAATGATATTATTTTCATCTTTAATAGAAATCTCATATGCTTCAGGGAGGGTGGATCCTCCCATAAATTGAAGCATGACATAAATTTTAGTCCTAATGGATCATAAATAAGTAGGGAACACAAAACTAACAAGTGATCTCATAAGAGGAGGTAACATATGACAATTCTTCTAAAACCTTTCATTAAAATCATGCATTACTTCTTTAGGTTCCCTCTTTATCACATTGAGTTGATGTATGAGAGAAGCATGGTCGCTTTCATTCCCAAATTTTAAAGTTAGTAACACTCTAAACTCATCCATGTCATGATGCATCCCCCTTCTAGAGTCATATACCAATAAATATATTTCCCTTTAAATAACATAGAAAGGAGTCTAATGGTAATGTTCTCTTGAACAATATTGTGGAAGCTACAAAAATTAGAAAAATCTCTAATGTGCTCACTAGGTGTGATATGAATCTCACTATTAAATGTGGGCACACCTTTGATGGCATTAGGAAGGATGGAATCATATGCATGAAGTTGGATTGGATTATCAGTGTTTAAGGTAAGGAAATCATGAGGTCTAGCCATGTCTTCTTCTTTAATATATCCAACTTCTTCAGCATCTTCCGTTTCCTCCCACCTATCAAAATCTACTCGTTCTTCAAAGGGCAAATCAGGTTGTGGATATTGAATGGCAAGAGGGATCTTAGGTTGAATGGGTATATTAATAGGATTAGATGGTCTATCATAAGATGACCTAGTGAGGACCATGAATTATGGGGGTAAGTTTATACACAATAATGGTCTAAAACTAGATTTACTTTGAAGAGTCACCAAATGCTGAGTAGCACAGCACTTTGCAGTTGGTGTTGTTAAGACCAACATTTACCTTGACAAGTTATCTTGAATACAATGGGGTCCCATCAGGCATGATATAACTATTGTCACCAAATCTTTCACCTAGAAGAGGTTGTTTAGGTTCCTTTCATATTTGGGAAACATCAGAACATTTCTAGGTATGTGGGTGTACCAATATCAAAAATGAGCCTCTAGGTTTAAGGGCTAGCTCCTTAAATATATCATGAAATGTTTGTCACTTAAGATAATACTTATTTATGGGGGGAAAGAGTTATAAAATACATAAATTAAACCTAATCTAAAGAAGGTGATTCATCAAGAATGTCTTCCACATGACCATCATATTTCTACCATAATGAAACAAAATATACATACTAGTCTCTAAGTTTTAATAGATTCTAACATGAATATTTCAATATAAAGGTGAGATGTGAGAAGTAACACAAGGTAAATGAACCAGAGGGTAGATTGGACACTCCAAGGATAATTGTACACTTTAAAATCTTTACACACTAGACTACAATCTATATGACATGTTAGACTAGGAACTCTTGCTCAAACAAAAAAGGATAAGGGAAGGAAGGATAGATAACTATCACTTCTCATCACCATACATCACTTGTAGACTTAGAAAATTATTCAAAGCTCAGAAAAAAAAATTTGAATTAATGTTGAAAAGCAAAATATAACATCAATCTAGTAGGGCTTCACCATATATAGTGTGGTTGTTTTTATAATAGCTCAAGAGATATATTTATAAAATAATGGTAGTAAGAGAAAAGGAAACTTGGCACTAAAAAAGGGAATCAATCAATTTAAATGTTTGAACTATAGTTACAAATTCTTATGTAAATTATGCTCCTTCAAACCATTTGATTGATTTGGGTCACCTCAAGTGGATGCATAGTTATAATATTACCTCCTTGATCTTCCTTGATAGTTAAAATGATGGGATCGAGTTGTTTCAAGCTAGGTTCCAACATCAATGTGGTTAGAACAATCAAAACAATCTTTTAGGTATTTTTCCTAGTGTTAACTATTATTCATTGATTCACCATTGCATGTAATGGTGAGGAGTACGGTCCCATTCATGTAGTTGGAATTTGTAGATGAAACCATTGAGATCTATGTGTCCACCTTGGTGGCATCCTTCAAAATGTTGGCTTTAGTTCAAACTGAGCCATGCTTTAACTCACCTTCATACCTATTATTTACCTTACCCCATCAAAAATTACTTTATCAACCTTTGTTTAAGTCATTTGGGTTTGCCTTCATCTGATTAGCCATTAAAAACTAGCTTAGATCATTGATCTCTTGATTCATCTTGCTCTATTTATCTTGATTAAATGATTAAATGAGCTCATGCCAATTGTCAATGACATGTTGAACTCGAGATCCCACTATCATTTTACTGCTTCACATGCTTACAAAATGTGATGACCTCTCAAGTAACTAGACTCATTAACTTAATTACATGTCATTAGATCTAAATCCATAATTAAATGCAAGCCATTGATCTACCTGGGACCATTCATTTGTTAATCGAGCTTGCACTATTGTATTTTTTCTTGATTGATCTACACCATCAGTTATTGCCTTTTGAATTCCAACATCTATTTTTTGGGACCTGACTTTGACATCCATGCAATCATCATGGGGATATTTAAACTTCAATAATTATCTATTAGGTCTTGAATTTGATGTTAGTGCAAATGTCTTAGAGATGATAGGGCTCATTTGGCAAAGTATGGAAAACTTAATGAGATCTAACTGAAGAGCCAACTTTGCACATGCATAACTTCTCTATGTTTGGGCAGATGATATAAATCTTGACACTTAGTAACTAGGGACTAAGTTGAACAAACCCATATGGCCAATTTCTCTTGAAATTATTATATGTTTGAGATATACCTTTGTGAATATTCTCACTCATATTTTCTAGAACCTCTTGAAAATGGCTAAGTATGGGAAAACACGCAAGACTAAGGAGATAACTTTGAACCTTTGTAACTTTTGATGCACTTAGTCAGTAGACTTAAAACTTGGCACATATTATCTAGTAATAAATTTGAACAAACCCATATGACTAATTATCTCTGACTCATCCATAAATGGCAATGGTGATGTCAATAAAGTGCCTACTTAGAATTTTTATTACTAGGCCCAAGTATCTCAATGAACACAATTAAGAACCAATTAGATCCCATGTACTTCTATTCCATTCCAAACATTCTTGGTTTCCTATGGGGGCTATGAAAATCTAGTCTTGTATTTAGCAAATGGTAATTTACACTTTAAGTGAACCCAAAATGTCTTAAAAACCTTGTGAGCAAATTGAGATCCTAGACTACTTCTTCCACTTGGAACCTTGTCTTCGAGCTTTCTATTTGGTTCACCTTCTTGAGAAAAGACCCTTTGGGAAAAGTGTTTGTAAAACTTTGCTTTAGAGCATTTTGCTTGAAAAGTCCCCTTCAGAATAAGTGTATCAAACCATTTTCCTATAGAATTCCCTTAAATAAAATCATTTGAACAATTTTCCTTAAATAACCCTTGTCTTTTGCTTCAAAAATTTTTTCTAAAAGAATTTATGCCTTTGGGAAAATTGTGCAGATAATTTTCTTGAAATAAATCTGACACTTATCTTGAAAAAGATACCCTTTGGGATTTTTGCAAAGGTCCACTTCTCAAATAAATACCTTTCAAGACTTTTGTATGATCCATTTTCTCAAATAAAATCCCTTTTGGATTATTGTTTCAGACAAATTGTTCAAAACAATTCTTGACACAACGAAAAAGACTCAAAACAAAGCTCATGAAATAAATAACACTTAACCAAAAAAGTGGAATAATTTATTTGAGGGAAATATGCCTGGTAATTTTGCTATAGGCTTTATGTGTATAATTAATCTATAATAATTCTAATGCTCTAACACTTAGCCAAAAGTTGAAATATCTCCAAAGTGTAACCTTAGACTTTTCTAGACCTATTCTTGCAACTACTCAACACCATGAAAATCTTCTACTTGCATATATGATCAAAAATGACCCTTAAGACACTAAAAGACACAAGGACTAATCTAGACCATGACCATAACTTATAATGGCATATTAAATGACATAAAATGAGTTAGAACATGCACCATAACATTATAAAAAAAACCCTATAAAATATTTTGACTGTAGGGGTTGATCCATTTTTTCTAGTGGGTAAAAATGGTCAACATTTACCATGGGTGAATTAGATATGGGTGCACCTACATCTACTTTGAGTGGGTGTAAGGATTATAATTTTAACTAAGGTGGGCATGGTTTTAAAATTAACTTCAAAAAAAGAGGAAAGAGTAAGGCAAAAAGGGAAGGTCTATGGAAAATCCAAGGATAAAGCCTTTCAAGATTGGTTTGAGTTCAAGTAGGACAAGGAATCTAGACCAATACTTGTTTCAAGATGTTGTATCACATAAAAAATAAAATACAGTAAACATTCAAAGGAAACAAGAACATAATATACTTAAACATGTAAAAATCAAAGGTTGCCTAGTTGTTAGATTGTCATTGCACATCTACAATAGGATTATCTATACATGTAAAAGATTTTTAAATTATCTATACCTAAAAATGAAAGACTATATTTAAAATAGATACCTCATACACAATTTAAGCACTGATACACTAGAATGATAAAATGACTCAAACAATCCACAAAATTAAAGAAGAATGAAGATTTGCACATCAAGTCCAAGTCAAGCAGAACTTCTTTGAATTTCCTATTAATATCAATATCCAAAATTATCCTCCCTTTATGAATGGGCAGTTACATGTATTTATAAGCTTGGGGTGGGGAATGTCTCATCTTTTCATGTTTTTCCTAATATTACAAGTCCAAAAATAGAACCTCTAGTTAAAAACTCATGCAATGGTACATGTTATAATGATAAAACTCAAAATAAATTTTCCAACTAAACATAAATTATGCATGTAAAATAATAGATGGGGAAGTAAAGTACCACTTTGATGATAATCATGAAAATAAATAATTATTCTAAAATTATAATATTAATTCCATGCCATTACTTGGATTAGTTAAAGAAGACTTTATAGTTGCAACTATGGTGTAGACTGAGATCTGTATGAAGCTAGGGGGCACTAACTACTAGTTGTGTATGTTGCAAACCTAGAAGCTACCTCTTTAGCGTTGATCACTTCACCCAGTGCATATGTTATAAAAAATTCATTAACTATTACCTCAAAATTTAGTAGTGAAGGATTTAAAATATTGATTACCTTAGTCATTAACTTATCTTATTCTACCTCTAAGATTTTAAACTCAGCTACCAAAGCTTTAGCCCTTATCACTATATTCTTGGCAAAACTTACCAAATGTAACACTTCTTAGTTTGTCTTATAAATGGTACCTTCTAATTCTTTTTTAAATTATTCAAAATTTGAGTGGATATAGTTGTCAAAATTAGGTCAATTCACCAACTCCCCTGTCTACGTAATCAACCTAGTTACCCACATGTGAGCCAAAATTTGTAGTGCTTCAACTTCATGATTAAAAAAAGACTTAGAAGCTTATTCATTGATTGATGTTAATTTATGGAGACATCCCTTGTGGAATCACATAATTTAGGCACCAAGAATCATCCATGGTGGTCATTAAACTAAGTTGATCAAAAGCATTGATTTTGGATAACTGGACTAGGAAGTTCAATCTTCTTTCTTTGTCCTTCATTATGTTTCATAAAGTAATAATTTATATTCTATGGGCCTGAATAACTACCCTAGATACTCTAATATTGAGCAATATTTTGTACATATTTATAGCTACACTCTGTACCTCAACAATTACCTCCTAAGGAGATTGTATAATATTCATTTGTTTCCACCTCTTTAGGGCTTCCTTAGTATTTTGGTGCATCTCCTTTAAATCCAACCTATTAGAATCTACAAAATTATTGAAAACCTCAATGTACTCAGTAAGATCATTGGGGTTTCTCTTGGGTCTTTTGTCCAGTGAGAATAAAGTTTTTCTCTACTCAAAGTTTATCTCTCCCTTTGTTCTAGTATATATCATCTTCCTCTTCCTCACTCTCTATATGGTCCCTTTTTCTTTGTCAAACATTGTAGAAACTATGGGAAGCTCTATCATAACTAGATTTTGTCTTTCATCACTTTTTTCAACTACCTTATCCATTGAGGAACTATTCATTTACCTATTTATTCTCCTTGGGAAATTTCTAAAGATGTAGAAAGTTGAGAGGTCATAGGAAGGGATGTGGTCACCATGATTCTTAGTGAGGTAATTATATGGAAACTTGGGGAAGTTTTTGTCCAACCACTTTCCATGGAGAGGTTTATTTTATTGATGTCACCTCAACTAAGAATTTGGTCAACCCCGGGGTTATCTCCATAGTCATGGTTGCTTTTGGTAGAGTCAATGGCTAGGGCATGGGAAATTCTAGTTTGGTTACCTTTTTTTTTGAGTTGGTGGCTTATTGAAAATGAAAATTATGATTAAAATATCAAAATGTAGTTTTATATGAGTCTTTATTAATTTGGTGTATAAATAATATTAGATTATATACTAGTAACAATAATTTTCAATAGGTTTTTGTGTTTGCATCTATATTTATGTCCAAATTTGAATAAGTTTTTAGGTGGGAACTGTTTCTGTACAATTTTCACTTTCACATTCAAAGAGAGAATAAGAAACTAAAAAGAAATGGTCTAAGGCTTGTATGTACCTGGATGAAGTCGTGCGCACCAAAATTCAGACGATAGCGAGAACTCCTCTCTGGTTGTGGAGGATGACACCTGCAAGAGGAAGAGACTAAGACAAAGAAGGCGTTAGATGAGGAGATGGTGGGTTGCCAAGCAAAATCTTGATCCCAAAAGTACAATGACTTCCTTGAGGGATGTCAACCCACTGACTGATAAAAGTAATGTCTAATAAAGAGCAAAATGATAGAAAGACTGAAATGATTAAAAATTGAAAAGAAAAGGGAAGCAAATGCTTACCTGAATGATGCTATCGGGCTGGTCACAGTCACTGACGTCGGTGGTCCTACTGGCGTCAGTTGTCAAAATTTGCCGACATCGGTTAGTCTACGGACATCGGTTAGGGCAGTGGTCTCTGCAGCCAGCGTCAATCAGCACAGTAGCCTGTGGTCGGGTCTGTGGTCTATAGAGAAGTCTGAAAAGGGGTCTAGATGGGTTTGTGGTCTGTGGACAGGGTCTATGGACATGCAAAATGGTCTGAAGAATGGTCTGAGGTAGTCTGAGGGTCTGGTCTGAGGTAGTCTGAGGGAGTCAAATAGATAGAATGTCAAATGGATAGAAGGGTAGAGGAGGCCAATAGGGAGATAGGGAAATAAGGATTCGGGTCTGGCTTGGTTGACACTCTGGTCTAGGTGGTGATATTACTGGAAAGCAATAACTGAAAACATAATGAAAATATAGACAATATACATACCTGTGGCCTGCAGAAGGAGTGCTGTTGATACCTGTCCCTATTGTTGATGTAGCCTGTGTGGAGGACATGTTGTTAGTGTAGAAGCCTGCTGTGTGAGGGAGAGTGAGAGGTCTGGTTTGAATATTGGCAGATTGATTGGCAGAGTGGTGGATGGTCAAAGACTGAAGATTCAAGGATTCAAGAGTCAGATCAAGAGCAGGGGCGAAGGAAATCGAAAGAGAGGATCCGCATTCCAGAGGTGGAATGCAGTCTTGAAGGCTACCGACGTCGGCATAACCACCGACGTCGGCTGAATAATGACTGACATCAGTGGCTACAGAATGGAGATAGAGGCTAATTTTAGCCTTCTACCCATTCTTACACACCGCCGGGTCAAAGGGCCGTGGGAAAATGGTCGAGAGGGTCTAAATAGGCGTGGGAGAATGATGAATAGGCCATAAATGGGTCATGGGAGGATGAAGGGAATCCAAAGAAGGGCATCCTAGGGTGGTGAGGTGGCAAGGGAGAGAGAATTATTAACTTAAAATAAGATAATTATTTCAAATTAATAAGACATAGGTTAGGAGTGGTTAAGTGGACCAAAGGGGACTAAGGGGGGGAGAAAGGACCAAGGGGTAGACACGATTTCGGTGTCTACATTTGAAGACAAATGGAGAAAGGGGTGAAGAATATGATTTTTGACTAGTCTATGATGCAAGAAAAGAAAAAAGAGTTCTTTTTAATCCTGCTTATGATGTCTTTTAGAAGAGAAGAAAGAGGTGAAAAAGGAGAAACCTAATGCACCCTATATGAACAAAAAGAAAAGAACCCAAGGAAGACCCTAGGGTCCCACCAAGCGTGCTAGAATGTTTCTATATGATTTTCACTTTCACATTCAAAGAGAGAATAAGAAACTAAAAAGAAATGGTCTAAGGCTTGTATGTACCTGGATGAAGTCATGCGCACCAGAATTTAGACGAAAGCGAGAACTCCTCTTTGGTTGTGGAGGATGACACCTGCAAGAGAAAGAGACTAAGACAAAGAAGGCATTAGATGAGGAGATGGTGGGTTGCCAAGCAAAAGATTGATCCCAGAAGTATAATGACTTCCTTGAGGGATGTCAACCCACTGACTGATAAAAGTAATGTCTGATAAAGAGCAAAATGATAGAAAGACTGAAATGATTAAAAACTAAAAAGAAAAGGGAAGTAAATGCTTACCTGAATGATGCTATCAGGCTGGTCACAATCATCGACATCAGTGGTCCTACCGGCGTCAGTTGTCAAGGTCTACCGATGTCAATTAGTCTACCGACGTCAGTTAGGGTAGTGGTCTCTGTGGCCGGTGTCGGTCGGGGTAGTAGTATGTGGTCGGGTCTGTGGTCTATAGACAAGTCTGAAAAGGGGTCTGGATGGGTTTGTGGTCTATGGACAGGGTCTAATGGACATGCAAAATGGTCTGGAGAATGGTCTGAGGTAGTCTAAGGGTCTGGTCTAAGGTAGTCTGAGGGAGTCAAATGGACAGAATGTCAAATGGATAGAAGGGTAGAAGAGGCCAATAGGGAGACAGGGAAATAAGGATTTGGGTCTGGCTTGGTTGACACTTTGGTCTGGGGGGTGATATTACTGGAAAGCAATAACTGAAAACATAATGAAAACACAGACAATATACATACATGTGGCCTGCAGAAGGAGTGTTGCTGATACCTATCCCTGTTGTTGATGTAGCTTGTGTGGAGGACCTATTGCTGGTGTAGAAGCCTGCTGTGTGAGGGAGAGTGAGAGGTCTGGTTTGAAGATTGGCAGATTGATTGGCAGAGTGGTGGATGGTTGAAGACTGAATATTCAAGGATTCAAGAGTCAGATCAAGAGTAGGGGCGAAGGAAGTTGAAAGAGAGGATCCGCATTCCGGAGGTGGAATGCAGTCTTGAAGGCTACCAACACCAACATAATAGCCGATGTCAACCGAATAATGATCGATGTTGGTGGTTTTGAAATGGAGACAGAGGCTAATTTTAGCCTTTTGCCCATTCTTGCATGCCGCTGGGTCAAAGGGTCATGGGAAAACGGTCGAGAGGGTCTAAATAGGCATGGGAGAATGAGGAATAGGCCATAAATAGGTCATGGGGGGATGAAGGGAATCCAAAGAAGGGCATCCTAGGGTGGTGAGGTGGCAAGGGAGAGAGAATTATTAACTTAAAATAAGATAATTATTTCAAATTAATAAGACATAGGTTAGGAGTGGTTAAGTGGACCAAAGGGGACTAAGGGGGGAGAAAGGACCAAGGGGTAGACACGATTTCGGTGTCTACATTTTCCCCTTTTTGTCTTGTTGGTTGTTCTTGAGGAACTGCAAGACAAAATTAGGAGTTGGTTGCCCCAGGTATGGGATATGGTTGATTTTGTCCTATTGATTGTTCAAGTGAACTACAAGACAAAAATAGGAGGGTTAGTTTCCCCGATGTGAGATGAGGTATTCACCCTCAAAGCAGGAATCAAGGGAAGGGAACCTGGAATCAGGTGCTGATTTGACAGAGAGTGGATGAGGATGGATATGGTTAAGGTTGAGGTGAATGCTGCAATAGTTGTGATTGCGTGCATACCACTTCACAGGATGGTCAAGTTAAATTGTTAAAGGTCGAGGGTCGAGGAGTGCCAAAATTGAAATAACCGGGCCCCAGCATTTGGTCATAGCTGATCGAGTTATTCAATCTAAGCTGAAGCTCCAATGGTCATCGTGTTTTAGGTATCCCGGGCTCAAGAAGTGTTCCTAGAAACACAAAAAGTCACAAGTAGTAGGGATCAATCGGCTTGCGATCTTATACTTGTGAGGGTCATAAAGAGTCTGTGTACAATTTTTCTAACCAGTCGTGGGGTAGCATACATGCAAAAATAACCAAGGTGAAGTCATCTTGGAAGTGGTCAGGGTCGGAGGAGACATGTATGATCTCCATGGTCATTGGTCGAGGTGGATAGATGGATGAAAGAAAGTGGCCGAGCTAACCTCAGAACACTGAGTGCTGCCTACATAGCCCCGGTCTTAGGGCCTCAGGCTAATGTAGTTCTCCCTAAAAGGGAGGGAGAGGGTCAAAGTGGTCGATGGTCTTGGTGGAGGTCAAGGTCATGGTCAAAGAAAATAATGGTTTATCCATCAAGGAGATGAACAAACGAGGGTGGTCGAGCTAACCTCAAAAGATGTCGTGTCATCTGAGTGCTGCCTACATAACCCTGGTCTTAGGGCCTCAGACCAATGTAGTTCAAACTAGTTGAGAAGATTGGTCGATGATTGATCTTGGTCATGTGTTGAAATGATGAGGAGAAGATGATGTTGCAGCCTTTTCCATATTGTGTAATGGTGTATTCTACAACATTGGTTGAGGGGTCTTTCATCCCTAGTAATTTTCCACAGTCGTGATGGATGTATGCTAAAAATGAATTGAGGTCTATTTATGCTTCAGCAAGTATTAGTTTATGCTTAACATAAATTGTGTTTGGTTGATAGTTTTTATGTGTATTGTTGTCCATAGAAACTATGTGAAATGAATGATGGTCATGTCCTTGGTCTGAAAATGTTTTGATTGGTTTGGTTGGATAGATAATGATTTGGTTGGATGCGTGACAAAGATGTGACAAAAAGTGAACAGCAAATTGCTCTTTCATTGACAAGGACCAGAATGATGGCATAGGTAAGGGGTTGTTAGAACAAAATCCCCTTTCATGCATTACGTCGTTGACTAGTGGTTGTGTTAGAGAAGAAATCGAATCACTTGATGTTAAGTGAGCTCAAAATCCCTTGAGTATGTTGGGGTGATAGGATTGATGTGAGATGGAAGGGGGAACCCTTTTTGGCAGGAAAAACTTTGCCTCTTTTAAAGGTGACCTCGAGAGCGACTATAGACAAGTCCATGACTCAAATATTTGTTAGTCAGTTATTTATTTTTTTGGGCAGACTGATCGATGCGGAAGCCTGCGATGGGATGTCGTCTTACTTTGTGGTCATGTTGTGAAGCTGATCGATGCGGGAAGCTTCTGAGATAATGTTGTTTGTAGCAAGATTTAGTCATAGCCATCCTTTGAGGGGGTGGTCTATATTTTGCTTTATATGTTTTTGATATGACTTTGGCCTAGCTATCCTTCAAGGGAGCAGTCTAGTAAATACAGCAATGATGATGTAGCTATATTTCGAGGGAGTAGTCTACATTTATAGTTTTATGACCTTGGAATATGCATCCCATTTTTATATATATTTGATTGATCTGTTGACTGGACTTTTGGTCATGGACTTGACTATAGAGGTTTAGAGGGTTTCCCTTTTATTAGGACGAAGCATTCATGCTTGATAAAAGGGTTAGGATTGAGGGTTAAGGGAGATAGGAATGACGGTGATAGAGACTGCTCAAGGGATCGAGCTCAAGTTAAACGTCAAGTGAATAATTACTTGACTAATAGTGGACTGGTCAAAGATGCAAGACATAAAGGGGCTCAGGTTCTGACAAAGTCCTAACCTATGATTGTGTTATGATGCAAGGTCCCAGTCAATTTGGAGCAAACTTGCCCCATTTGCTTCGTTTCAAATTGGTCACATGTTGATTGATGTTGAAGGAGTTGGTCACTGTTTGGTCAAAGTTTGGGGTCGATGCTGAAGAAGTTGGTTGATATTTGATCAAGGTTTGATTGAGGTCGATTTGAATGTTTGGTCGAAGATAGGTTGAATATTTGGTCGAGGTCGGGTTGACGATCTGGTTGAGGTCGGGTTGAATGTTTGGTCGAGGTTGGGTCGATGCTTGGTTGAGGCCTAGTCGAGGTTTAGGATTAAAAGAGTGATTGATATTTAGTCGAGACTGGGTTGAAAGGCTGGTCGAGGCTTGGATGAAATTTGAATTCCCCCAATAGCTAGAGAGAATGTTTGATAGATTGGTCAAGGTCAGTTGAGACTTGGTGGCCAGATTGACTGTATTGATGTCGAATAAGGGGGTTAAAGGTGGTGAAGGGACCATAGTTAGGCGTGGAGATCCCGATTTAGGTGACGAGGTTTGAGAAGCATGGGCCGGTGTTGATGTTTTGTCGAAGGGGTGGTCAAGAGGATCCTTGATAAGAAGGGAATCCTTTCTCCAGTGTTGAGGAATGACAGCTTTAAGAGTGCAGCAACGCTCAGTGTCATGTCCCAGAGTGTGATGATAATGGAAAAATTTAGAGTTGTCAAACCAAGATGGTCTTGATCTGAGAGTTGATGAGTGGGTCGGTGAGGAGGGTGAAGGTTTGTTGACGATGTGGTCAAGAAGAAGGGTGTCTTTCTCCAAGCATTGGTGAATGACAACCTTGAGGGCACAACAATGCTCAGTGTCGTGCCCAGGCGTGTGATGATATGCACAAATTTGAGTGTCGTCGAACCAGGGTAGTTTTGGTCTAAGGGATTGATATGGTTTAAGAGGTGGGAGATTGATGTGAGAAGACTGCAAAAAGTGCCATAACAGCAGGGCATAAGAACCTGCTAATGGGTCTGGATGTTTTGTTGTAGTGGGGGTTGACGACTTTGGCTTGAGAGGCGTAAGAGGCATTGGTCATACCATCATTTTTGCGGGTGGTGTAACCACATGTGGAGATGGAACTTTGGTGGTGATAGGTGTTAGATGTTTTGGAAGAAATGTATGTCTAATGGATTGAGGGAGTAATGGGGGCGGCTTGCCTCTGTGAGGTATGGGAGTAGGAAGCACTCCTATTAAAGTGGACGGATGCGGGCCCAAAATTGAAGGTAATGATGAAGGTGGGGGAGGAGTCCTCCGGTGTGGTTTAATGGCCTTCGTTGGTTTGGTGTGAGGGCCACTATTGTATGAGGTGAGGTTAGATACGGGTTCGAATTCGGATGTGGATGAAGGCGAGTGAGATGTAGAAATCTCAGGCAAAAGGCAAGAGGAAACCGTGACTGGGTCTTCCTTTGTCGACATGGGCAAAGAGACTGGTTATTCTCTTGATGGAGAAGAAATAGGAGAGTGTGGCTCTGCAGTTGGATAGAGCGTAGGAATGGCCATGGTCTCGATGTGTGGTCTAGGCGTGGGGAATGTATGATCCCCCATTGATGACAAAAAGGATGAGGGTGAGGCAGTTGGTGTGGGTGCCATCAAAGCATCCTCCAATATGAGAGAGGTCGATGGAGGACTAATAGGAGAGGAAAGTTCTTCATCCTGTGGAGGAGGAATAGGGGAAGAAGGGTCTTCCACCTATGAAGGAGGTTAGTCAGGGATCAGAGAATAGACAGTGTCGACCGTGTGTATATCATGGTCTTGAGGGTCATTGGTTAGAGTCTGGACATTGTTTTGAGTAGGCGGGTGATTAGGAAAGGGTTGTTTGAAGATGTCGAGGTTTTGGTTGGCTAGAGCATTTGGGTTATCTAGGATAAGATCCCCCTTGTCTAACATGTCTTGGACAATGTTTTTGAAGGTTTGACAGTTGTCCATGTCATGGCCTTTGATACGGTGATAGTTGCAAAAGTCATTCTCCCTATACCATGCAGGAATAGGTGTTGAGGGGTCGAATCGAAGTGGTCGAATTGAAGGGAGATTGAGGACCCCCTGCTTGACGAGTTTATCCAAGACAGAGGCATATGACTCTCCAATTGGAGTGTATTGACGTTGTATGGATCGTCGTTGGAAGTGTTTATTGATGTAGTCTGATGTTGAAAATTGAGGTCAGATGGTTATTATTGAAGATGATGGTCTAAAGATGACAGTGTTTGTCGACCCCTTGGACTGGGAGTGGGTAGAAGAAGGTTTGGACGAAGAAGGGTCATTAGATTTTGCATTGTTATTACGCAATTTGACCTTATTTTCATTGATGGCACAGAGTTCAAGCTTTCTTGCCATGGTGAAAGCTTCGTCAAAGTGTGGAATGTCTGAATCTGCAAGGTAGAAGAGATGTGCCTAGCACATGCTTGAGAAAAGAGGTCGATGAGCTCAGGTTGAGGTAAGGAGAAGGAGAGCTAGTTAATCAAGCCTCTCCAATGGGTGACAAAATTGACTATCGATTCGTCGTCAAATTGCTTGATGGAATAAAGGTCTGTGATTGAGACTTGTTTGGTGATGTTGATAGAAAAATGGTCAAGAAATAATTGGGCGAGTTGGGTGAATGAAAAGATAGAATGCCTGGTAAGAGAGATATACCAGTCAAGAGTGGGGCCAGAAAGTGACATGGGGAACGTGCGTAGAAGTAACGCATCGTCATGGGCTATGAGATAACAAGTGTGTCTGAACGCTCGTAGGTGCTGTTGTGGGTCCTCCTTACTTTGAAAGTGAGTAAATTTAGGGAGTTCCCACTGGTTGGGGTATGGTTGGATAGGGACAGAGGGATGGATGGGTTCGTTGCAAATTTGCTCATATGAGAGCGCATTGCTTGAACCAGAGATAGAAGTCTCAATACTGGACATTTTGTCCATCAACATTTTGATTAGGTCAGCTTGTGGATTGGTGGGTAGGGCACCCTCTAGGTTGTAGGGTACCTGGAAGGTGGTCGAAGATGCGTATGACATACTTGGTTGTGCTTGTGTAGGCACAACATATTGGTAGTGCATCATAGGGGTAGATGTCATGGTCAAAGGGGCTTGCATTATGAAGTTAGAGGACACAAGTTGACTGGATACCGCCAGAGGTGGTTGAGTGGCGGCACTGGTAAAAGGATAGGTTGTCACTCCCGCTTGTATAGGTGCAAGAGTGGGTGAGGTCGAGACAACCAAGTTCTGGTATGGTGTAGAACTTGGTTGAATTGTGTGCGGTTGAGGGGGTAATGACACCCCGATGGAGGCAGGTTCAAAAATAGATGGGGAGGCCAAACTTTGCGTATTGGCCATGGTCAAGTGACTGGTCAAGACAATAGACTGAGTCATGATGGGTTGGGTAGTGGATGACGTTGATGTCATTGCCGCTACACCAGAAAGGTCTCGCATTTGGTTTCTTGCGAGATAGTTTTGGAGGGCTTTGACATTGAAGTCCAAGAATCTTTCAAAATCTTGGTCTCCTTCAGGGACAATGGGGGTCTGAGTTGGGGTCGGTCGAGTAGGAGTTCTTTCGGTCTCCAAGTGGAAATCCATTATAGGACTGGTTATGGACGAGGAAGATGGAAGCGGTTGATGCCTCGCTTGGTCAAGAAGGGTCAAATTTCAAAAATTGTGTTTTTTCAGTTTCAAAAACTCAGAATGTAGTTTTTGGCAGAAAAGGGGGCAGGTTTTATGCTACTATTTTGAAAAAAGGGACTGTGATAGTGACCGACGTCGGTTAAAAAATTGATGTCAGTGATATCAGATGGTCGACGTCAGTCAGATAATCGATGCCGGTGAGGAAAGGTTGCCGACGTCGGTGGTAAAACTGGTGCCGGTGATTGTGTTTTCTAGAAACCCAAAAGATTTGAGAGTTTTTGGAAAAAAGGAAGAACATCCTCACTAGCTCAAACAAGCAGATAAGAACAAAAAAGATGATGGAGACAGGCAGACCCTAAGTGTTAAATCCTAAGAATCAACTTTTAGAATCTTGTGGCTTATGCCTTAAAGTGATGTTTGGGAGGTTGGCTGTCAGAATGGGTCCTAGAAGAGGTAGTCTATGGATGGTTTCAAGTTTGTTTAGGCGCTCAAGAGTCTGGGTTAGGTTCAGTACGTGGCCTGGTGCTAAGGAGCAAGCTCCCCTCACTTCACAAGCCCAGTGATAAGCTGGTCTTGCTTAGCCAAAATATACCTTCCTTAGAGATTATCCTCTACCATAGAACGGAGTGGGCTTTCCCCTTGGTGGTGAAATCTAAGTGGGATTGCCGAGATGGGGTAAGGTATCTGCTGGGTGATGAAATCTTAGTTGGGCCTTGTCTCAAGTATTGTTTGATGTTTGATTTAGTGCAAGTGGTTCGGTTGTGTAACATAAGTGTGATTAATTCATGATGCTGTCTAATTACTAGATGTGAACTAAGAAATGCAAGCAAGCAGAAATGAAATGTAGTGTGTTTTAAGCCCAAGTCAAAATGTTAGTTTGTATGAAGACAAATGGAGAAAGGGGTGAAGAATATGATTTTTGACTAGTCTATGATGCAAGAAAAGAAAGAAGAGTTATTTTTAATCCTGCTTATGATGTCTTTTGGAAGAGAAGAAAGAGGTGAAAAGGGAGAAACATAATGCACCCTATATGAACAAAAAGAAAAGAACCCAAGGAAGACCCTAGGGTCCCACCGGGCGTGCCAGAATGTTTCTATACGATTTTCACTTTCACATTCAAAGAGAGAATAAGAAACTAAAAAGAAATGGTTTAAGGCTTGTATGTACCTGGATGAAGTCATGCGCACCAGAATTCAGACGATAGTGAGAACTCCTCTTTGGTTGTGGACGATGACACCTGCAAGAAGAAGAGACTAAGACAAAGAAGGCATTAGATGAGGAGATGGTGGGTTGCCAAGCAAAAGCTTGATCCCAGAAGTACAATGACTTCCTTGAGGGATGTCAACCCACTGACTGATAAAAGTAATGTCTGATAAAGATCAGAATGATAGAAAGACTAAAATGATTAAAAACTAAAAAGAAAAGGGAAGTAATTGCTTACTTGAATGATGTTATCGGGCTGGTCACAGTCACCGACGTTAGTGGTCTTACCGGCATCAGTTGTCAAGGTCTACCGATGTCAGTTAGTCTACCGATGTCAGTTAGGGCAATGGTCTCTACGATTCGTGTCGGTCGGGGCAGTAGTCTATGGTCGGGTCTGTGGTCTGTAGACAAGTCTGAAAAGGGGTCTGGATGGGTTTGTGGTCTATGGATAGGGTCTAATGGATGTGCAAAATGGTCTGGAGAATGGTCTGAGGTAGTCTGAGGGAGTCAAATGGACAGAATGTCAAATGGATAGAAGGGTAGAAGAGGCCAATAGGGAGACAGGGAAATAAGGATTCGAGTCTGGCTTGGTTGACACTTTGGTTTGGGGGGTGATATTACTAGAAAGCAATAACTGAAAACATAATGAAAACACAGACAATATACATACCTGTGGCCTGCAAAAGGAGTGCTGCTGATACATGTCCCTATTGTTGATGTAGCCTATGTGGAGGACCTGTTGCTGGTGTAGAAGCCTATTGTGTGAGGGAGAGTGAGAGGTCTGGTTTGAAGATTGGCAGATTGATTGGTAGAGTGGCGGATGGTTGAAGATTGAATATTCAAGGATTCAAGAGTCGGATCAAGAGCAGGGGCGAAGGAAGTTGAAAGAGAGGATCCGCATTCCGGAGGTGGAATGCAGTCTTGAAGGCTGCCGATGCCGGCATAAACATCGATATCAGCCAAATAATGACCGACGTCGACGGCTACAAAATGGAGACAGAGGCTAATTTTATCCTTTTGCCTATTCTTGCATGCCGCTGGGTCAAAGGGCCATGGGAAAATGGTCAAGAGGGTCTAAATAGGCATGGCAGAATGAGGAATAGGCCATAAATGGGTCATGGGGGGATGAAGGGAATCCAAAGAAGGGCATCTTAGGGTGGTGAGGTGGCAAGGGAGAGAGAATTATTAACTTAAAATAAGATAATTATTTCAAATTAATAAGACATAGGTTAGGAGTGGTTAAGTGGACCAAAGGGGACTAAGGGGGGGAGAAAGGACTAAGGGGTAGACATGATTTCGGTGTCTACATTTGCCCCTTTTTTCTTGTTGGTTGTTCTTGACGAACTGCAAGACAAAAATAAGAGTTAGTTGCCCCAGGTATGGGATATGGTTGATTTTGTCCTGTTGATTGTTCAAGTGAACTACAAGACAAAAATAGGAGGGTTGGTTGCCCCGATGTGAGATGAGGTATTCCCCCTCAAAGCAGGAGTCGAGGGAAGGGAACCTAGAATTGGGTGCTAATTTGATAGAGAGTGGATGAGGATGGATATGGTTAAGGTTGAGGTGAACGTTACAATAGTTGTGATTGCGCGCATACCACTTCACGAGATGGTCAGGTCAAATTGTCACAGGTCGAGGGTCGAGGAGTGCCAAAATTGAAATAATCGGGCCCCAGCATTTGGTCGTAGCTGATCGAGTTATTCAATCTAAGCGAAAGTTCTAATGGTCATCATGTTCTAGGTATCTCAGGCTCAGGAAGTGCTCCTAGAAACACAAAAAGTCACAAGTAGTAGGGATCAACCGGCTTGCGATCCTATACTTGTGAGGGTCATAAAGAGTCTGCACACAATTTTGCTAACCAGTCGTGGGGTAGCATACATGCAAAAACAACCAAGGTGAAGTCATCTTGGAAGTGGTCAGGGTCAGAGGAGACAAGCATGACCTCCATGGTCATTGGTCGAGGTGGATAGATGGATGAAAGAAAGTGGCTGAGCTAACCTCAAAACACTAAGTGCTACCTACATAGCCCTGGTCTTAGGGCCTCAGGCCAATGTAGTTCTCCCTAAAAGGGAGGGAGAGGGTCAAAGTGGTCGATGGTCTTGGTGGAGGTCAAGGTCATGGTCAAAGGAAAGAATGGTTTGTCCATCAAGGAGATGAACAAACAAGGGTGGTCGAGCTAACCTTAGAAGATGTCGTGTCATCTAAGTGTTGCCTACATAACCTTAGTCTAAGGGCCTCAGACCAATGTAGTTCAGACTAGTTGAGAAGATTGGTCGATGATTGGTCTTGGTCATGTGTTGAAATGATGAGGAGAAGATGATGTTGCAGCTTTTTCCATATTGTGTAATGTTGTATTCTGCAACATTGGTCGAGGGGTCTTTCATCCCTAGCAATTTTCCATAGTCATGATGGATGTATGCTAAAAATGAATTGAGGTCTATTTATGCTTCAGCAAGTATTGGTTTATGCTTAACATAAATTGTGTCTACTCGATAGTTTCTATGTGTATTGTTGTCCATAGAAACTATGTGAAATAAATGATGGTCATGTCTTTGGTCTGAAAATGTTTTGGTTGGTTTGGTTGGATAGATAATGATTTGGTTGGATGCGTGACCAAAATGTGAAAAAAAGTGAAAGGCAAATTGCTCTTTCATTGACAAGGACCAGAATGATGGCATAAGTAAGGGGTTGTTAGAATAAAAGCCCCGTTCATGCATTACATCGTTGACTAGTGGTTGTGTTAGAGAAGTAATCGAATCACTTGACGTTAAGTGAGCTCAAAATCCCTTGAGTATGTTGGGGTGATAGGATTGATGTGAGATGGAAGGGGGAACCCTTTTTGGCAGGAACAACTTTGCCCCTTTTAAAGGTGACCCCGAGAGCGACTATAGACAAGTCCATGACTCTAAAATTTGTTAGTCAGTTTTTTTTTTTTTTTGGGGCAGACTGATCGATGCGAGAAGCCTGCGATGGGATGTCGTCTTGCTTTGTGGTCGTGTTGTGAAGCTGATCGATGCGAGAAGCTTCTGAGATAATGTTGTTTGTAGCAAGATTTAGTCATAGCCATCCTTCAAGGGAGTGGTCTATACTTTGCTTTATATGTTTTTGATATGACTTTGGCCTAGCTGTCCTTTAAGGGAGCAGTCTAGTAAATACAACAATGATGATGCAGCTGTCCTTCAAGGGAGCAGTCTACATTTATAGTTTTATGACCTTGGAATATGCATCCCATTTTTATATATATTTGATTGATTTGTTGACTGGACTTTTGGTCATGGACTTGACTATAGAGGTTTAGAGGGTTTCCCTTTTGTTAGGACAAAGCGTTCATGCTTGTAAAAGGGTTAGGATTGAGGGTTGAGGGAGATAGGAATGACAGTGATAGAGACTGCTCAAGGGATCGAGCTCAAGTTAAACGTCAAGTGAATAATTACTTGACTAACAGTGGACTGGTCAAAGATGCAAGACATAAAGGGGCTTAGGTTCTGACAAAGTCCTGACCCATGATTATGTTATGATGCAAGGTTCGAGTCAATTGGGAGCAAACTTGCCCCATTTGCTTCATTTTGAAATTGGTCACATGTTGATTGATGTTGAAGGAGTTGGTCACTTTTTGGTCAAAGTTTGGGGTCGATGCTGAAGAAGTTGGTTGATATTTGATCAAGGTTTGATTGAGGTCTGTTTGAACGTTTGGTCAAAGATAGGTTGAATGTTTAGTCAAGGTTAGGTTGACGGTCTGGTTGAGGTCGGGTTGAATGTTTGGTTGAGGTCGGGTTGATGCTTGGTTGAGGCCTAGTTGAGGTTTAGGATTAAAAGAGTGATTGATATTTGGTCGAGACTGGGTTGAAAGGCTGGTCGAGGCTTGGATGAAAGTTGAATTCCCCCAGTGGCTAGAGAGAATGTTTGATAGATTGGTCAAGGTCGATTGAGGCTTGGTGGCCAGATTGACTGTGTTGATGTCGAATAAGGGGGTTAAAGGTGGTGAAGGGACCATAGTCGGGCATGGAGATCCTGATTTAGGTGACAAGGTTTGAGAAGCATGGGCCGGTGTTGATGATTTGTCAAAGGGGTGGTCAAGAGGATCCTTAATAAAAAGGGAATCCTTTCTCTAGTGTTGACGAATGACAACTTTAAGAGTGCAACAACGCTCAGTGTCATGTCTCGGAGTGTGATGATAATGGCAAAATTTAGAGTTGTCAAACCAAGATGGTCTTGATCTGAGAGTTGATGAGTGGGTCAGTGAGGAGGGTGAAGGTTTGTTGATGATGTGGTCAAGAAGAAGGGTGTCTTTCTCCAAGCATTGGCGAATGACAACCTTGAGGGCAAAAAAATGCTCAGTGTCGTGCCCAAGCGTGTGATGATACGCACAAATTTGAGTGTCGTTGAACCAGGGCGGTTTTGGTCTGAGGGATTGATATGGTTTAAGAGGCGGGAGATTGATGTGAGAAGACTGCAACAAGTGCCATAATAGTAGGGCATAAGAACCTGCTAATGGGTCTAGATGTTTTGTTGCAGTGGGGGTTGATGACTTTGGCTTGAGAGGCATAAGAGGTGTTGGTCGTACCATCATTTTTGTGGGTGGTGTAATCACACATGGAGATGGCACTTTGGTGGTGATAGGTGTTAGATGTTTTGGAGGAAATGTATGTCTGATGGGTTGAGGGAGTAATGGAGGCAGCTTGCCTTTGTGAGGTATGGGAGTAGGAAGCACTCTTATTAAAGTGGATGGATGTGGGCCCAAAATTGAAGGTAATGATGAAGGTGGGGGAGGAGTCCTCCAGTGTGGTTTAATGGCCTTCATTGCTTTGGGGTGAGGGCCACTATTGTATGAGGCGAGTTTAGATACGGGTTCGGATTCGGATGTGGACGAAGGCGAGTGAGATGTAGCAATCTCAGGCAAAAGGCAAGAGGAAACCGTGACTGGGTCTTCCTTGGTCAACATGGGCGAAGAGACTGGTTCTTCTCTTGATGGAGAAGAAATAGGAGAGTGTGGCTCTGCAGTTGGATAGAGCGTAGGAATGGTCATGGTCTCGATGTGTGGTCTAGGCATGGGGAATGTATGATCCCCCATTGATGACAAAAAGGATGAGGGTGAGGCAGCTGGTGTGGGTGCCATCAAAGCATCCTCCAATATGAGAGAGGTCGATGGAGGACTAATAGGAGAGGAAAGTTCTTCATCCTATGGAGGAGGAATAGGGGAAGAAGGGTCTTCCACCTTTGAAGGAGGTTGGTCAGGGATCAGAGAATAGACAGTGTCGACCGTGTGTATATCATGGTCTTGAGGGTCATTGGTCATGGTCTGGACATTGTTTTGAGTAGGCGGGTGATTAGGAAAGGGTTGTTTGAAGATGTCGAGGTTTTGGTTGGCCAGAGCATTCAGGTTATCTAGGATAAGATCCCCCTTGTCTAGCATGTCTTGGACGATGTTTTTGAAGGTTTGACAATTGTCCGTGTCATGGCCTTTGACACGGTGATAGTTGCAAAAGTCATTTTTCCTGTACCATGTAGGGATAGGTGTTGAGGGGTCGAATTGAAGTGGTTGAATTGAAGGGAGATTGAGGACCCCCTGCTTGACGAGTTTATTTAAGACAGAGGCATATGACTCTCCAATTGGAGTGTATTGACGTTGTATGGATCATCGTTGGAAGTGTTTATTGATGTAGTTTGATGTTGAAAATTGAGGTCAGTTGGTTATTGTTGAAGATGATGTCCTAAAGATGACAGTGTTTGCCGACCCCTTGGACTGGGAGTGGGTAGAAGAAGGTTTGGATGAAGAAGGGTCATTATATTTTGCATTGTTATTATGCAATTTGACCTTATTTTCGTCGATGGCATAGAGTTCAAGCTTTCTTGCCATGGTGAAAGCTTCGTCAAAAGTGTGGAATGTCTGAATCTGCAAGGTAGAAGAGATGTGCCTAGCACATACTTGAGAAAAGAGGTCGATGAGCTCAAGTTGAGGCAAGGAGAAGGAGAGCTGGTTAATCAAGCCTCTCCAACGGGCGACAAAATTGACTATCGATTTGTCGTCAAATTGCCTGATGGAATAGAGGTCTGTGATTGAGACTTGTTTGGTAATGTTGATAGAAAAATGGTTGAGAAATAATTAGGCGAGTTGGGTGAATGAAAAGATAGAATGCCTGGTAAGAGAGATATACCAGTCAAGAGCGGGGCCAGAAAGTGACATGGGGAACGTGCGTAGAAGTAACGCATCATCATGTGCTATGAGATAACAAGCATGTCTGAATGCTCATAGGTGTTGTTATGGGTCCTCCTTACTCTGAAAGTGAGTAAATTTAGGGAGTTCCCACTGGTTGGGGTATGGTCGAATAGGGACAGAGGGATGGATGGGTTCGTTGCAAATTTGCTCATATGAGAGGGCATTGCTTGAACTAGAGATAGAGGTCTCGAGACCAGACATTTTGTCCATCAGCATTTTGATTAGGTCAGCTAACAGATTAGCTGGTAGGGCACCCCCTAGGTTTTAGGGTACCTAGAAGGTGGTCGAAGATGCGTATGATGTACTTGGTTGTGCTTGTGTAGGCACAACATATTGGTAGTGCATCATAGGGGTAGATGTCGTGATCAAAGGGGCTCACATTATGAAGTTGGAAGACACAAGTTGACTGGATACTACTAGAGGTGGTTGAGTGGTGGCACTGGTAAAAGGATAGGTTGTCACTCCCACGTGTATAGGTGCAAGAGTGGGCGAGGTCAAGACAACCAAGTTCTGGTATGGTGTAGAACTTGGTTGAATTGTGTGCGGTTGAGGGGGTAATGACACCCCGATGGAGGCAGGTTCGAAAATAGATGGGGAGGCCAAACTTTACGTATTGGCCATGGTCGAGTGACTGATCGAGATAATAAGCTGAGTCATGATGGGTTGGGTAGCGGATGACGTCGATGTCATTGCCGCTGCACTTGAAAGGTCCCACATTTGGTTTCTTGTGAGATAGTTTTGGAGGGCTTTGACATTGAGGTCCAAGAATCTTTCAAAATCTTGGTCCCCTTCAGGGACAATGGGGGTCTGAGTCGGGGTCGGTTGAGTAGGAGTTCTTTTGGTCTCCGAGTGGAACTCCATTATAGGACTGGTTATGGACGAGGAAGATGGAAGCGGTTAATCCCTTGCTTGGTCAAGAAGGGTCAAGTTTCAAAAATTGTGTTTTTTTAGTTTTAGAAACTCAGAATGTGGTTTTTGGAAAAAAAGAGGGTGGGTTTTAGGCTACTGTTTTGAAAAAAGGGACTGTGATAGTGACCGACGTCGGTTAAAAAACTGATGTCGGTGATATCAGATGGCCGACGTCAGTCAAATAACCAATGCCGGTGAGGAAGGGTTACCGACATCGGTGGTAAAATTGATGCTGGTGACTGTGTTTTCCAGAAACCCAAAAGATTTGAGAGTTTTTGGAAAAAAGGAAGAAGAACGTCCTCACTAGCTCAAACAAGCAGATAAAAATAGAAAAGATGATGGAGACAGGCAGACCCTAAGTGTTAAATCCTAAGAATCAACTTTTAGAATCTTGTGGCTTATGCCTTAAAGTGATGTTTGGGAGGTTGGCTGTCAGAATGGGTCCTAGAAGAGGTAGTCTATGGATGGTTTCAGGTTTGTTTAGGTGCTCAAGAGTCTGGGTTAGGTTTGGTACGTGGCCTGGTGCTAAGGAGCAAGCTCCCCTCACTTCACGAGCCCAGTGATAAGCTGGTCTCGCTTAGCCAAAATCTACCTTCCCTAGAGATTATCCTCCGCCAGAGAATGGAGTGGGCTTTCCCCTTGGTGGTGAAATCCAAGTGGGATTGCCAAGACGGGGTAAGGTATCCACTGGGTGATGAAATCCCAATCGGGCATTGTCTCAAGTATTGTTTGATGTTTGATTTAGTGCAAGTGGTTCGGTTGTGTAACATAAGTGTGATTAATTCATGATGTGGTCTAATTACTAGATGTGGACTAAGAAATGCAAGCAAGCAGAAATGAAATGTAGTGTGTTTTAAGCCCAAGTCGAAATGTTAGTTCATATGAAGACAAATGGAGAAAGGGGTGAAGAATATGATTTTTGACTAGTCTATGATGCAAGAAAAGAAAAAAGAGTTCTTTTTAATCCTGCTTATGATGTCTTTTGGAAGAGAAGAAAGAGGTGAAAAGGGATAAACCTAATGCACCCTATATGAACAGAAAGAAAAGAACCCAAGGAAGACCCTAGGGTCCCACCAGGCGTGCCAAAATGTTTCTTTACGATTTTCACTTTCACATTCAAAGAGAGAATAAGAAACTAAAAAGAAATGGTCTAAGGCTTGTATGTACCTGGATGAAGTCGTGCGCACAAGAATTCAGACGATAGTGAGAACTCCTCTTTGGTTGTGGAGGATGACACCTGCAAGAGGAAGAGACTAAGACAAAGAAGGCGTTAGATGAGGAGATGGTGGGTTGCCAAGCAAAAGCTTGATCCCATAAGTACAATGACTTCCTTGAGGGATGTTAACCCAATGACTGATAAAAGTAATGTCTGATAAAGAGCAAAATGATAGAAAGACTGAAATGATTAAAAACTAAAAAGAAAAGGGAAGCAAATGCTTACCTGAATGATGTTGTTAGGCTGGTCACAGTCACCGACATCAGTGGTCCTACCAATGTCGGTTAGTCTGTCGATGTTGGTTGGGCAGTGGTCTCTGTGGCCAGCGTCGGTCGGGGCAGTAGTTTGTGGTCGGGTCTATGGTCTATAGACAAGTCTGAAAAGGGGTCTAGATGGGTTTGTGGTCTGTGGATAGGGTCTATGGACATGCAGAATGGTCTGGAGAATGGTCTGAGGTAGTCTAAGGTAGTTTGAGGGAGTCGAATGGATAGAATGTCAAATGGACAAAAGGGTAGAGGAGGCCAATAAGGAGACAAGGAAATAAGGATTCGGGTCTAGCTTGGTTGACACTCTAGTCTGGGGGGTGATATTACTAGAAAGCAATAATTGAAAACATAATGAAAACATAGACAATATACATACCTGTGGCCTGCAGAAGGAGTGTTGCTAATACCTGTCCCTGTTGTTGATGTAGCCTGTGTGGAGGACCTATTGCTGGTGTAGAAGTTTGTTGTGTGAGGGAGAGTGAGAGGTCTGGTTTGAAGATTGGCAGATTGATTGTCAGAGTGGTGGATGGTCGAAGACTAAAGATTCAAGGATTCAAGAGTCGGATCAAGAGTAGGGGTGAAGGAAGTCGAAAGAGAGGATCTGCGTTCCAGAGGTGGAATGCAGTCTTGAAGGCTACCGATGCTGGCATAACTGCCGACATCAGCTGAATAATGACCAATGTTGGCGGCTGCAGAATGGGGACAAAGGCTAATTTTAGCCTTCTGCCCATTCTTGCACGCCGCTAGGTCAAAGGGCCGTGGGAAAATGATCGAGAGGGTCTAAATAGGCGTGGGAGAATGAGAAATAGGCCATAAATGGGTCATGGGGGGATGAAGGGAATCCAAAGAAGGGCATCCTAGGGTGGTGAGGTGGCAAGGGAGAGAGAATTATTAACTTAAAATAAGATAATTATTTCAAATTAATAAGACATAGGTTAGGAGTGGTTAAGTGGACCAAAGGGGACTAAGGGGGGGAGAAAGGACCAAGGGGTAGACACGATTTTAGTGTCTACAGGAACTAGAATGGAAGGAGATAGCTCAGGGGGGTCATGACCCAGTCCCCTCCCTTTACTCCCAAGGAATCTACTCCTAACAAGGGCCTCTACACTGATCACATGACTCCAGCTATGACTCTTGGACATAAGTGTTGGAAAAAGGTCCTGGTGGTTACTAATCCAAGTGGATATTTTCACCCATTGAGTGGAGGTTTCCATCCTTCGAGTGATCTGATCATTTTTTAGTGTGAGGGTGTTAAGTATCTCAAAATTTTAGACTAGACCATCTTTAGGGTGGTCTCATCCATGTAAAATATGCTGGTGAGAAATTTCTTTGCATTCAAACCCAATATAGAGTTAGTGAGAAATTGGGTGGCAACCAAGTGGGCTTTAAAGGGGAGTGTCTCAACCAGTGTTATGGCAAGTGGATTATTCCTCTTCAAATTTACTTCTCATGAGGATATGTTTTCAATCCTAACTAGAGTCCCATAGATCTATGGGAAGCACTCGCTCTCTTTGTGTAAATGGAAGCCTAGATTCAACCCCAATGCAAACCTTAACTAGTCAGCATTGGTCTAGGTTAGACTCCTAGGTCTCCCACTTGAATTCTGGGATGAGGAAATTTTTTTCTTGGATTGGGAATTCTTATAGAAATTATGTGACTATTGACAAAGTCACTAAGGCAAAGACAAGTTTAGTCTTTGCTCTATTCTATATTAATGTGTATATCCTTAAAACACTTCCCACCTCCATTATACTAGAATCTAAATATGGGAAGTGGAAATAGAACATTCAGTATGAGAAGTCAAGAGTTTTTTGTCAGAACTACATGAAATTGAGACATGTTTTTACCCAATTCAAGGCTCCTAATAATATCTAACCTTAGAAGGAGGTGTAGGTGGATCCAGTTGAGACCATAGATGACTAGTCCTTTAAGGGAGACATCCTCAATATCATCACTTCCCCCTATTTATCTGGGAAAGGATTTGGAGGTGGTTGATAAAGGGAAAGGAAACCCCCATGGCCCCCCAAAAGAAGAAGTGGAGATTCCTTTAGGGGAAGACTAGGGGTTGGTTTTTATTAGGAAAGACCAAGGCCTAGGTGAGGATTCTAAGGGAAACCTTAGCAACCAGTCAAAAGACTTGAGTAGTGGACATGAAAAGAGGGAAGAGGGCAAGTTAGTCTAGTCTTCTATAACTCCTTCAACTGAGATGACTCTTGTAGAAACTACACTAGATATACATATCCTAGAAGTTAAAAAGGGAGGCTTCAAGTTGGAGATAAGCATTTTGTATAAAATTTTCTCCCTATCTCCAGGTGCAAGAACTAGCAAGAATGTAGAGGAATTGGATAATTGGTCCACTATGAATAAAAAAGGCAAAGGTAATAGTAGAAAGATAGCATATGTAGGGGGGAGAATAGTAGGGGTAGACCTTAACTCATGTAAACAAATGGAAAAAGAGATTGTTAGGGGTAGATAGACCACCTTGGTGGTCCCCCTTAGGAGGACTAAAAAAGGAAGATAGTTTCTTGTAATATCAGAGGGCTTAATAGCCCCCACAAGAAACTGCTTGTTAAGAACTACATTTTAGACAATAAATTAGATATTCTGTTACTTCAAGAAGTCAAGATGTTTGAAAACTTCAAGCTAGTGGTGAGAAAAATTTGGCCTAATGCCAACTGTGTTATTAGTGAAGCTCAAGGAGCTTTGAGTGGTATTGCCACATTATGGAACTAGAATTTTCAAGGGAGGATGGTAGCTTATTCTAGGTATTATATTGGACTTTCCTTCTAGTGTAGTTATATTCAGTGGACTTTGATCAATGTCTATGCCCTAAATACTCATAGTGGGAGAAAGGAGGTCTGGGATAATCTCTCAAAAAAGATATAAAAAAATTACGAGAGAACTAAATGGATGGTGATAAAGGACCTAAATAGCCCACTCTATCTATCTGAAAAAATGGGGGGGGGGTCTGACAAACCACTATGATAGTATGGAAGACTTAGTAGACTTTTTAAGCAATACTAGCCTAATGCATGTGGATCTAGAGGGCCAATATTTTACCTAGTCTAATAGAATATAAGGGAGTAATCTTATTCAAGTAAATCTTGATTAATTCTTAATATCTTCCAACTAGGCTATATTCAACCTTGTTTGTCTGGTTACCCTTTCAATATTAGGCTTTGATCATAATCCTTTAATGTTAAAATACCAAGAAATGAAATCTAAATGTCCCTTCCCATTCAGATTTGAAATGATGTGGGCACACCACCTAGAATTCAAAGGTTTCCTGATTGAATGGTGGAACATTTCTATCTAGGGAATAACTATGTATAGATTGGCCCAAAAACTGCCAATGTAAGGAATATAGTTAAGGGATGGAATAAATATACTTTTGTTAATGTTCTAGTTAGGAAGAGAAACATACAAGAATAAATATTGCAAGTCCAAACCAAGATGGAATAGGGGGACTTTTTGGAGGAGATATAGACTTTGGAAAACTCCTCAAAAGATTGAGTTTTAACCTTAAAGGAGGAGGAGGAGGTTTATTGGAAACAAAAATCTAAGATTCAATGGTTAAAAGAGGGGGGTAGGAACATGTCCTTCCATCAGTCCATGTTGAGGCATAGAAAGAAACACTCCATAGGTAAGCTCAATAATGAGAATGGGGATGTGATAGAAGATGATGAGGAAATAGGGAAGTTGGCCTCCAATTACTTTAAGAACCTTTTGGTATCCTAATAGGTCAAGACCCCACAAGGAGATAACAAGTTCCTTTTAGACACCATCCCCACCATTTTATCTGATGAGGATAATAGTTTGCTAACTAAACAAATTATAGAGGAAGAAGTTAGGGTTATTTTCTTCTTAATGGGAGCTTTCAAAGTTCCAAGCCTAGATGGGTTCCCCCTAGCTTTATTCCAAACATTATGGGATGTTATTAGGAAGGATATCATGAATGCAGCCAAAGATTTCTTTTAGATAGGTAAAATCCTATGACAGTAGAATAGTACATTTATAGCCCAAGTCCCTAAAAAGATGGATGCCTTCTCCATGTCATACTTTAGAAAAATCAACCTCTATAATATGATATACAAAATCTTCACTAAGATTTTGGTCTTCAGACTTCAACCACTTTTATAAAAACTCATTGCCCCTAGCTAGAAAGGATTTGTTCTATGTAGGCAAATTCTTGATACAGCCATCACCACCAAATAAATCATTCATTCAATCTCTAAAATTAAATCCCTAGGTATGATATTCAAATTAGATATCTCTAAAGTATAGATTCAATTGGAAATTTTTTATTAGAGTACTCAATAAATTTGGCTTTCAAGACTAAATGATTAACTTGGTGGAGTGTATTTCCATAGTCAGATTCTCTATTCTGGTTAATGGCTCTCCCAAAGGTTATTTCCCCTTAGGGAGAGGCCTTATATAGGGGGACCCCCTTTCTCCCTATATCTTAATCTTTTTAGTATAAGTCATGGGTAATAATGCCTGTAAATTGCTGATGCATGGGTATTTTAGAGGCATTAATCCTACTTCCATAGCCTATCCATCGGTTATCCAACAATTCATTGATGACACTATATTATTTGGAATTGATTCTATAGTGGAAGCAAGAAGATGAAAAAACCTACTTAACACCTATGAAGGGGCCTCTGGGTAGAGTATCAATTTTGAGAAAATCCATATCTATTTCATAAACACTCAGGAGGACCTTCAACAAAAAATCACATGAACTTTGGGATGCTCTAATGAGAGGTTGTTTTCTACCTATCTTCAGCTTCCGCTTACAACTTCTAAAGTCACCTTGGATTACTGGAACATGATTATTGAAATTATATAGATAATTTGGTGGGTTGGAAAGGATCCCTACTGATTCAAGTAGGTAAGTTTCAAGTCCTCAAAGCATCCCTTCAAGGCATCCCTAACTACTTCCTTAGTCTATTCAAAATCTTTAGATTTGTGGTTGAGAAGATTGAGCAGATACAAAATAAATTCCTATGGTCAAGGGTGGAAGAAAAGAAGAGGATTATACTAGTAGGATGGGAAAATGTTTGCACTCCTAAATATCAAGGAAGCCTCAGCTTAAGAAGGTTACATCTCATGAACAAATCCCTCATGGAAAAGATAGGGTGGAACCTAATTCAAGGGAACAAGGATTGGGGTAACATCATGATAGATAAGTATCTCAATGGGGATAATGGTAGAAAAATACTAATGGAATAGGGTCTTCTTAAAGGATCATTAATCTAGAATGGGACTCTCAAAAACTTTGGTCTCCTCTATAGAAGCATCAAATAGAATATTAGAGATGGAAATAATGTTAAATTTTGGGAGGATAGATGGCTAAAATATTTACCCCTTAAAGAATTAAATTATGGTATAATAATGGATAGATATTGTCTAAATATATTAATATAAATGGGGATAACAAGATTATAAAAACATCATAGATTATGCCCCTGATCAGGAGGAGATTAAAGAGGTTACCCTTTAACTTCAACAGGAATTGGCTGAATTTAGGATCTCCCTTTTTTCCAAACAAGATCAGATGATCTAGGACAAGAATGACAAGGGATTTACACTGTTAAAAGTGCCTTTGAATTATTTTTAGACACTAGTGAGGATAGGTTGTGGGGGAAAGTTTATATTCCAAAACTTCTACTAAAAATTAACTTATTTTGGTGGATGTTAATACATAACAAAATATTAACTCTAGACAATTTAAAGAAGAGAATATTTCAAATTCCAAATAGATGTATTCTCTGTGGGGAGGAGGAAGAAATGACCACTCACCTCATTCTTCACTACAACTTTGCTTGGGAGGTTTGGATCCTAGTTATGCAAAGGCTCAACTTGACCTGGGTTTTTTAATGGAACGATGGTAGACTTGGTTAGAAATTAGAGACCCCCATTCATATTTACAATAGTGGAGGATTTATGGGTTCAAATTTTCCCTCACCTTGTGTGGAAATTATGGAAAGAATGCAACAACAAAATTTTTAGGGAAAAATATAAAACCCCTTTGGAGGTGTTTCAAACATTCTCTAAGCTACTAGTAGAGATTAATAATACTAGCAAATTCAAAGCTAATGAGAGCCCTCTAGGTCTAGAATAATAGAAAATATTGGAATAATGGACAATAAGCCCAAACATTTATCAAATTTATAATTCTAAAAAGATATTTAGGGCCAACACCAAATATACCTTGCCTCAAAAAGGATAGTTTAAGCTCAACTTTGATGGGGTGGCTAAATGGAACCTAGGGGTGGCTAGTGGAGGAGGCATTATTAGGTCAAATTTTGGAATGCTTATGGTAGCATACATTAGGGGAATTGGCATTAAAATAAATAATGAGGTAGAATCCCTTGATATGTTGTGGGTAATTGAATTTGTTATTTCCCTAAACATTTCAAAACTTCATGTTGAAGGAGACTCATAATTAATTATTAACACTACTTTGGGATTAGTGAACATAGGTTAAAAACTAGCATATATAATAGGAGACATATAATTTATTCTTAATAATATGGAGGGGTATAAGTTCTCCCACATTTATAGGGAGGGAAATGTGGTCGCAAATTCTATAGCAAACCTAAGAAGCAATAGTAATGGCTGGCGATGTTGGAGAGCTCTGTCTAATCTGCTAAGTGAGATCCAAATTCTTTTCAACAAAGATGGAAGTACGTATATGGATTAAGTGTTGAGGGATATTTTCCATATGCATGATCAATTCAAGTGGGGGTGACTATTTACCCTTGAAAGGTAATAATATACTTATGGATTATGGAACCGATGGATTCCAAGCTTAGGACTATGTCATTAAAACTACTATAGATCTTAAAAATTGGCATGGGAATGTGATTAAAGAAAACATGGAGATGGCCAGTAAACACACAAAGATACCCGTGTGGATTTTGAAAGGTGGGAGAAATATTTGGCCTAAATATTGGCTTACTTTAAAACTAAAGAAATAAATCCACGCTGACTGGGTGGTTGACTGGACATCAATGAAGTGAAAGAGGTGGACAACATATAAGCAAGATATTATGATGACAAGTTAGATGGGCAGGGTGATGAGTTTCCAAATGATGATTATAGGAGGGGATGTTGATAGGTCAATTTGTATCAAGCATAATTATTTCTTAACACACCCCATCT
The DNA here is from genome assembly GCA_037957365.1 of Torreya grandis. Taxonomy (NCBI): domain Eukaryota; kingdom Viridiplantae; phylum Streptophyta; class Pinopsida; order Cupressales; family Taxaceae; genus Torreya; species Torreya grandis. The sequence goes on along the minus strand of JARHVA010000255.1, from coordinate 1,923,722 downwards.
GTAGTGATTATTGCATGAGATGGTAGATGTAGGTCAATATCGAGGTTGAATTCTAATGTGAGAAAGGTTACACAGATATCTATAATTATTTTGATATGATGATCTTATAACTCTCACAATCCTTGATAGGATTGAAAATAATTATTAATATTGTTGGATATCTTGTAATGCAAACATTGGTCTTTACCTTAAACATTCTTGTGGGCCTTGTGTCTCTTTGGTTTTGAATATGGGTGGTGACATTGTCAAGATTGAGTTATCCTCTTTGAATGAATTTTGATAGGACCCTATGCTCTGGCACATTATCCAGGAGGGTGAGGTGGATTCTTTCATTAATGGTATGATTGGTCATGATAATAATATGTCTCATTAGTTTATTGAGTCTTAGGAAGATAATTCCAGACAAGTCTATATGGGGGTATTGGTTTTAAAGTGTCTGAGGAGGTGATTCAGCAAGCCACAGGGGCTCCCCATCAAAGGGAAAAAAATTAGTTGGTGTATCAGAGTGTCAAACCCAAAAAACATGGGTATTTTCTTCAGGGAAGGTGAGGTTGCTATGAAACTCCATGGGGAATTTGAAAGAGAGAAGTTTCCAGTGTCATGGGGGTAAATTTGTCTCATGATAATGAAGTTATTCACTCTTGAAGGCAAATTCAAGGTATTTTACTACTACCACTTTGTTTTACTCAACCATTTCAAGAATAAGATGGAAATTAGCTTCCCCTTTTTCCTTTTGTCTTCTTTATATAATTTCATTAAGTTGGCTAAGGAAATTTAGGCCAAAAATCCTAACTTCCCCCTCATTCCCATCCACCAAGGCCTCATCTTTATATTATACCATTTTCATTTAGCCTTGTGCCCCCAAAAGTAAATCAAATTTAGCCTATTGGAAGGCTCCCCATCACACCCCTCTACTACTATTAAAGGTAAATGCAAAAAATCTATTGAGACCCCCAAAATCTCCCCTAAAACTCTATTGGAGGGGCCTAAAATTGAAGACTATAACACCCTAATTAGGATCTCCCTGATTCCAAGGCTAATTCCCCTAAGTTACTGTATGGTAAGCTTGCAACATTCAGCTAGGGGACTAAAGGGGTCTGCTAAAAGGGGTCAAAAGGTTTTTGAGGAAGAAGGTAACATCCAGTCTAAAAAGGTTAAATCTATAAAGGAGGATCATAGGGGAGTCGAGGAGTCAGGGAAAGTTTTGGACCTAGGTCCTAATCTAGTTGAGAATGAGGTTGAGGGTAGTGTGGGTGTTCATAGGTCCAACCATGTTGTTGGAATCCCATCCCTGAACCCTTAAGATATTGTCATCTTTGATGACTCTAAATTTTCTAAAGACACTTTTGAGGCTAGTGAAGATGGGACTCCCTTAGATTTGGAGCAAAAAGTTGAGGGAATGAACCATTTTCTTGAAATGAATGAGCCCTACTCATATGAGATGGAGGAGGATGTTGTATAGGCTTGAGGCTAGGAAAATAAAGTTAGTTTCTCACTTTGTGTCATGATGGTAGAGGAAGTCATGGAAATCAAGGCCAAAATGGACAAAAAGCATAAAAAATGGAGAGTAATGGTTGAATATGCCACCAAGTCTCTTCACATGAGGCTTCTATGTTTGTTGTAGTTAAGGATTTTGATAACAAATCAAGGGATGTGGGTGTGAATAGTCTTGGTGACTATAAGGAAATTGTCAAGTTCTTTGCCAATTATGGGACTACTAATAGTCCTTAGTTGCTTTGTTGGTTATGTGTATTTGCTTGTGTTTTTCAATCTTATTTTCTATTGTAGTAATGTGTATGTGTTGTTAGTGTGCTATTTGTGTGTTGTTTCTACCTTTTGGGAGGATTTTTATGCTTGTGGAGTGGCTTTGTAAAGGTCTTAGGACCCTATTTTCTTACTTATCTAATCAAAAACTATAGGAGTGGAATATACAACACTAGGCATTATTTTAGGTAAACTTACAATTGGAATTTGTACACTAGGTATTGAATAAATGATGGAATAAGCTATCTTAGAAATATTCTGAGTTTGTTATGGGGTGATCCCAACCAAGATGTTTCCTCATTCTTGTTTTCCTAGATTTAAAGCTATTATTTTATCCATCTCAACTTATTCATCATCTGTTTGTGTTATTCATGTGTATTAGTCTTCTACTTATGAAATATAATCAACTAGATATACTAATTACTATGGTTCTTCTTATTCTATATTTATGGTAGGCTTTATATCTTTATCCTCTTCCTTAACAACTATTTCTATGATAAAGAGACCAAGTGATGGTCTCTCTTCCAAATTTCTATTCAGGAAAGGATCAAGGGAATCCTTGTGTTTCCTTTGGTATGTGAAGATAGGTGGTATGAAGGGTGGATGAGATGGTAGAGGGAGTGTGAGAACAACTGTGGTAGGAAGTGGAGATAAATGTGATGAAGTATAAGGTATGGAGAGCATAGACGTTCATTAAGGTGACTTAGAAGATTTAAGACATCCATGAGGAGTTGGAACTAAAGTGAAATATGACTTTAAGAACTCTAGAAGTCTCACTTGAGTGACCAAAGTGAGAGGAGGCAAAGGAGTCATCATAAATTGCTCCTCCATTGACCAACTGAATAAATGATTAGCCTCTCCATTTTTGTCATTGTACCTAAGACTTATTCATATGATGATGTGGAGGTGGAAGGAATTTGAGGACCAGTAAGTCCTCTCAAAATCTCCTTCTTGAGTTGGGGATTTTAAGTCCCTTTGGCTCCCATATTAATCTACCTTTTCTTTTATGGCTTCTACTTCTAGGGCAAAAGGATGATCTAATGGCTAAGAATATTGTGGTGGAGATGGAGGCCATTGATAACTCCATGTTCTATAAGTTTCCTCCTCTATGGCCTCTAGATTATATTACAAGGCCTATGCTAATATCATAGATATCTTTCTTTCCTTAATTTTTATCCATACTTCAGAGTCATCTGAGGCATTAAAGAAAACCTAATCATGTAAGTCTAGTGACCATAATAAACATGAAATTTATTATTCTCCAAGATGGTTTTGAGGTACCCCTTTATCCTTCCCCTATGGTCCCATTCCTTGAATGGTGCAAACTATAAGTTGTAAGCTATCCTGGGTTTACCAATTGAAATAAAATGTGACCTAGTCACATACTAGTGTTGTCCAATATTGAAAGGCATTTTGAAGTAGTAAGCCAAGTGTATTTGGCATAATCATTCATCAATGTTATTTAAAACTTGGTAAGATATATATTTTTTTTAAATATGATTAGGAACATGATGAGGTAGTAGCAAAGGAATAGTCCTAATACCTTCCACACAGATGATAATTACCTTTGGGTACAACCAGTAATCATCCATTTTGGTGAGTGTCCTTATTATATTTTTAGAAAGTTTGTGCATTTTGTGCCATTTATAGCTTGGTATATATGAGTATATACCTCATTTATTATTATTTTAATATCATTCATGTACCTATGAATAAACATGAAGGATAAATATTCTCTGACCCTATTTCCTAAATACGTAGTTGATGGTTGACATTCTTGTCCATAGGGATTACATATAGTAGCCATTACCACATCTAGTAAGTAGGACATCATATAAAAAATTTAATCCTTAGGCCTCTTATCAGGGTAGAGTATATGTGCTTTTATCCTTTCACTTATAATCTCTCCTAGGGCTACCAATTTGTTAGTTATCATCAATATCTCCAATAGTATTACCCATTCAACCTGAACATAAGCAATACTTGGCAATCCATACTATATGTTTAATAATTCCATTGCTATTAAAACCCTAGATCTAAACTTAATAATGAATTTGGTGTAAATTACCCCCTTATGATTTAGCCTTTGGCCCTTTTCAAGTTATTTCTTCATCTTCCTACCCACATTATTATGCTCAATCCATATATTGGTTGAGACTTGATTGTAGGTAGTTTCAGTGTATGGAAGCCTAATGTACCTTTTAAACTCCCTTCTTGAGATGTAGGCAAATGTAATCTAGACTTTTCTCATGTGTATTATGTCACCTACAATGGTTTTATTAATGAATAGAACCTTTAATATGTCAATGCATAGCATTACCTATGGTTTAGCCGCATCCTAGTGGAGGCCATATTCTTTAAATAGTAACAAATCATCAATTTATTATTTGGATTATGGGGAGAGTTTATCCTCTATTGAATAGAATTGAATTGAATCGATCTCTTCCCACAATGTTAAATAATAAGGGAATTTAAAATTAAAAGTGCTCTTCTCAAATATTATGCCTATATATTTCATTAATCCTGTAAATGAGAATGTGAATGGGATTGAGGGCTTACCTTGCTTTGATGAAGAGGTCATTTTTATCCTTTTGTCACTATAAATCTTATGAGATTATGAACTAATTCATTTCACACTTGGTGAGTGAATAAATTTAAGGCTCATTAGATACTTATGGAGCTTGAGAATGCAATCACTTTATGAACAAAGTAAATAATAAAGTGAATCTAATTTTCACAAATTTTATATATATTACTTGTAGGATTATGTATTGAATGTATTTGTGTGCCCAAAATGCTGATAACAAAATTTCACCATTAATTATCTTTTTGATTTGAATATGCCAGTTAACTTTGATGGGTGATTTATTTACCAAATGGTGAACTTTTCTTAATTCTTCATGTCTAGTCACTACTTTGAGATAATTGTCATTCATTCATTAACTTGTTTCTTTATCATGTTTCAAACATTTTTCCTTATGTTTTGGTCATACCTTCCCTAGATAGTGCCATATGTCATGCTCTCATTAACTTAGACTTTTAAATTTATTTATTGTGTCTAGGACATCTTGTAGTGGTGATTTACCATGATTAATCCATGTGGCACAATCTCAAAGGCCTAGAGACTTGAGAACTCAGAACATTAGATTGATATCCCTTTTAGTGAAGAAATCTTTGTGGTCATGGTTCAATGTGATTGAGACACATGGAATGATCTTGGAGGCCTAGAGACTTAGCAGATCAGAGCATTAGATGGGTGACCAAAGGACTATTTAACCTTTTGACAACGTGGATTATGGTAAATATGCTAAGTGTTGATCATTTAGAACCCCAAAAGCTTGAAAGCTCATGACATTAGGTTGTATACCAAAGAACCATTTAACCTTCCCATAGACATAGATTACCATGATCGAGACATGTGGACTAATCTCAGAAGCCTAGAGAATTAGGATCTCAAAAGCTCAGAATCACACAAGACCATAGAACTATTAAGTTTGTTTATAAACAAGTGAATTTTTTGTGTCTCCATTTTAGTGTGAATATGATGCATGGCATGTTTATAGATCTCAGGAGGCATGAGGTTTCAAAAGACTTAACCTTTTATAATCATCCAAAACTATGGATGATGTGAGAGAGATAGTGTCTCAATTGCATGAAATATTTACTATGGGCTCAATTGGAGGAAATCAATGGTCTTCAACTATTAATCCTATATTAAAAAATATTCATAGTAGGACATAAAAAGATTAAATTTTTTAGTATGCAAATCATATCAAATTAAAACTTTAGGAAAATCTAAGGTTTGAAATGAATTAAGATACTAGTTCAAACTTGAAAATTTATGATTTTCTATAAATAACCCTACATAACACCCTAGTCATATATCTTTAGGCTCATATCTCTCTAGGTAGAGGTTTTTCAAAAATGGGTCCCATTTTTTAAACTTTTGAAAATGGGGTGTGTATGTTAGGGAACAACACCATGTTTTTTTCTTCACTGGTGAGTTATATTTGCATCCATTGCATATTTCCAAGTTTTTAATTGTAGGGCTTCCTAAACTATAGAGGCTTAATAGATTCAATAATTATACTCATTAAGGCCAAACTAACCTCTCCATGAGCCACACTACGAGTCTTTGGTCTAGTGGTGGATGTGTCTAGGACACCATCTAGTTTAGCATCTCTTAGTGTACTTGTATACCATTTAGGCATATAGTGAGTGGTACTTATGGGTGGTGGAGCTACACCATTTCTCTAATCATCATCATTGTCTTCTTTTGGGGGATTTTTATCTTCTGTAGTTTTAATGGGAATTATTGGCTTGTCAGTTGAGCATGTAGAAGGAGATACTACTTCTATCTTCTCAAAAAACTCAACATCCCTACTAGTGTATATTTTATTAGTTTTTAGATCTATGAGTCTATAGGCAAGTGTGTCTTCATTTTACCCTAATAAGACATACTTTTTTTCTTTCATGTCAAGTTTAGTTCTCTCATTTTAGGGAATGTGCATACTTGTTTTGAATTTAAAAACTCGAAGATGTATTATAAATGGATTTTTTCCTGACCTTACTTCCTATGGTGTTACCCCATAAAGAGCTATAGTGGAAACTCTATTAAGAATATTTACTATCATTTTGACTACTTATACAAAAAATGCCTTTGTCAAGCCAGAATAATGTAATGTACATCATACCATTTCCATGATAGATAATTCCTCCATTCAGCAACAAAATTTTGTTGAGGGGTATGTGGAGGTTCTATTTGATGATGAATGTTATTTTTTATCAAGAACATTTTGAATTCATCATTGATAAACCCCCCCCCCCATGATCTAAGCAGAGGGTTTTGATTTTCTGACCAATCTCATTTTCAAAAACAACTTTGAATTTTTTTAAAGTTTCAAAGGTTTGACTCTTTATTTTTAGACAATAAACCTACATCTTTTTAGAATAATCATCAACAAATAGCATAAATTACTTAAACTTAGCATAACTAGGTGTCATTAATCTACACATATTAGTATGCACTAGATCAAGTTTTCCATGGGCCTAATATATAATTTTATGAAATGGAGATCTATGTTGTTTACCTACTAAAATTTGACATTTATCTATGCCCTTTTTCAAAGGTGGAAACCCTCTTACCATGTTAAAATGATAGAATGTTTTGATATATTTAAAATTGGTGTGACCAAATCATATGTGCCACAATTATGTCGAGTTTGTGTCCTTTACAACAAGTGCCTAATTATCTTTTTGAATGAATTCAAGCTGAAAAAATTAGATTACATTGGATGATCATGCAATAATTTTGTATTTTTTGGATTTATCTTGATTAAAACACAATTTATTTCCAGCTTTACAGTCAAAGTCAATTTTTAGATTATGATCCAATAGTTGATTGACTAACAAGATCTTTTTTTTAAACCCAAGTACTATAGTATAATTTTGATTTTGAAAGTTTTCATGCTAAGAGGGAAAGCAATGTTTCCAATCCTTTGTACACTGTAGGAGGTATCATTACCCAAATAAACATGCATTTGTTTTGGGTGTGTCCTTCAAAGTGAAAAACTAAACTTTTTATCTAGTCATATGTAAGGTTGCACCTAAATCAACATACCAGATGTCACTTTATGAATGATATTATTCATGGAATTTGGTAGAGTACATGAAGTATCCATCTTCATCATTATCTTCTTGTTTAATAATGTTACCTTATTGCTTTTTTTCTTCAACCAAATTCCTTGTTTATGTTGTGGTTTACTAAGATAATGGGGATGATTGGTTGTTAGTGGGATTTTATCCACTAAAAGATCCATTTTTGAATGTATTATACCAAAAATATTTGATTTCATGTCACTTAAGAGCATAAATTAGACATTATTTTCTAGATTTAGCCCCTTGTGGGTTCTACCGAGGATTCTATTTTGATGATGGATTTGAAGACTATATGGGTTTCTCGCCTTTATATGAAGTGAGAACATGTCCTTCTCCTTATTATTTATTATTTAAATACTCTTCTTATTGTAAAATATTCATAAATTTTTCAAAATTTGGTTTTTGTTCTGTGATAATCAAGGTGGTTACAAAAATCATGTATGAGGGTGGAAAAGATATCAAGACAATGGGTATAAGACAGTCATCTGAAATTGTTTCACCTAAGAATTGGAGTGATGCCCTCAATTTTGAAAAATGTTTAAGAAATGATTATACTTTTCACCTAACCTCAATTTTAAATAATGAAGTTGACTTTGTAGGTGAAAAATAGTACTCTCAATTTTTGCCTTATAAACTGTTTGTACTTATCCCAATATTCCTTGGTTGTTTTGGATTCACATATGTGTGGTTATACCTTATATGATACCCCAAACATTATGATCAATGATGAAAAGTATTATTATTAAAAATTCCTATCTAAACTTTCACCTATACAATTATCAATACTTGCATTCTATCTACTCAATCCATGCTTGTTTATCATCTCCTCTTGACTTTGACATCAATCTCCTGCAATGATCTCTATTGATTGGGATTTTTTTAATTCCCTGATATACATTTAGAATTACCATACAACTCAAATTATCTCATTCATTTCAATCTTTAAATCCTTTCATGCAATCCATATCACATTAAAACCATGACTTTCATTATGGTCTTCTCACATAGTCGGCCTGTTGCTAACACAATAGGAATTATAACTATCTAAATTATAATTGTTATTAAATTTAGCCCTTATTGAGACCTAATTAGGGTCTATCACACCCAAATTCACCCATTTATTACTTTAAAAAAAAATTAGTTCCCCTTAAATATCATTCCATACAATAATTTGTGGGTTCTTAGTCAATTTATGCATACATGGTCACCAGAACAAGGCCTACAAGTATGTTAATTAGTATTTTTGATCTCAACAAGGTTATATACACTTTGAATAGAATTATATAGGTTAATATTTTTTCAAATGACCTCTTGGAACCAATATCCACTTATATAAACCCCTTTGTACTATATTTACATTCAAAATAAATTATGAATTGTGGCCTAGACACAATCTAGCATAGAATACATAGGTTTCAATATTTGTTTACAAAAGATACATGGGCAAGATAGACCATAATATAGTAAAATAATTAAATAAATTTAATCACACACCATTTCCAATGGTAATGACATTTCACACAATTTTGTTTACTCTCTGAAGGTACTCTTTCTCGTACCTAGAATATAGGAAATATAGGAAAAGAACAAAGTCACCACAAATAATGTTTTACACAAGGTTTATAGTCTTTGTACCAATACTCATTTGCCTTCATAAACACATAATTTTCCTCTGACATAAGGCAACCCTTGCTTACGACTCAACAATACATACATAATTTATCATTCCCAACAATGTTTCTCACCACAGCTCTCATACTTGAGTAGGATATACTGGCCTATGTTAAATTACTTAGCAATGTATATGAAAACTATTTAAGGAAACATTAAGAACTTCAAACATGTGAAAAATAAACTTAAAAATACTATAAAATTGATAACATAACATACTTTAAACACAATGCTCTTTTAATACTCTATTTGCATAATCACCATTATTGCTCACATAGTGAACATAGGGTCTATCAACTAGTTTCTCATCAAACAAAAAGAACTTTATATTCATGTTTTTTGGGTTTATAAACTTTTACATTTAAATCCAAACCCCTCCATTCTCTCATACACTAAATCTACCTTACTACACAAAATCAACCATCTATTTAAAGACCCCAAATTCTCTAACTAACTTAGTAATTGACCATGTACACTAGAGAACCAACTCAACTACACAACAAAATGAATCAATAAGGGTGTTGTTAACCCATTATTGGAACCTAACCACCTATAAATAGGTGGAGACCTCTCACATGCCCTTTAATACCTCAAACACATCATTACTCTACCTTTATAAATTTGAATTTTCAAATGAGGAAAAAAGGTAGGAAACTCTTTAAAAGACACTAATTCAAATTTTGACAAGTTCTAATAACTCCTATAAATCTAAAAAACTTAACACAAACTCCAAAACATGAAATTTAGCTTATGTACATAATGTGGTAGTGATGCTCCTACATCAATCAATTTCATCTTTTGATTAAATTTATCGTATTTACTTTTTTTATCAACATCTATTGCATGTTAGGTGTAGGATCCATCTAAAATAGGCCAATTTTTTTCAAATTCTAGTTGAGTTTTGATCTTTGTATTCTAAGTAGAGTAGTTGTCACCTTTGAGCAACTAATAATCTGATAGAAATAATTTTGGTGCTTGTGTATCCATGATAAATATTATGTGATGGATTGGTTCCTTATCACTTCAGGTATCAAAGTCTCCCTTTTTATATACCATCAAACTGATATACAAGACCTTTTTATATATGTTCCCTTCCTATATACCCATTAGTAGGTGGAAGAAGTTCACCCTTTCTATATACATGTTAGTATGTGAAAGAGACATTAGCATACATGAAAGAGTCTAGTGCATGGTACCTACATATTACCAAAAGGAGTTCATCCAATCGTTAGCATCTACTTAGATAAAATTTTGCATAAATGTATGTAACTTCCTTATATACTTGAAATTTCTACCTATCAAGATTTATGCCTTTCAATTATAATGAATGCTTAATGGAGGGATGGTTATGATTTCATGTCCCTTATTTTTCCCTAATGATCTATAGGGTTGATGCTCAGATGTTTTTGTTTAAGCTATATTAGACTGTGAATGTAGTAACTCAAGAAAAATGACTTTACCTATAAACGTGGGTTAGAGGCATAGCTTATATCGAATTATGTGTTTGAGTTTAAAAATCTTGATTTGTGCAGTATAGTATTGAAAAAGAATTTATAATGTACTAGAAATATACAACACAATGAAATTGCACTCTCTTTTTTTGCAAATTTAAATTTTTGTAAAACTTTTTTCTTTTTAAATATATGATTCTCTTCATTAAATTAGCTAACTATGGCTAAATTTAAGGAAAGCAATAAAAATGGTGGTGCCTCTAAAGCTTTTGAATTATTGGGTCTTAAATCCTTCACCTCCTTTTAAATAAGGATGAACCTTTACCAACTCACCTATGCATCATTACAAACCCTTAGAATAGAAAAATTGTATTTGAATGTTGAAAAGTCTGATTTATAAAGAAAACCACCTTCCTAAGAATACCATAGTTTTATAAAATAAGTGGTTTTTGAGAAAAATGTAGTAAAGGACTTATTTTAAAGACAGTTTTGAGGTTAGATGAAGTGGTTTTAGGTATAAAAAGGCAATTTTGGAGAAAAATACAATAAATAAGGATTTTAAAGGAGGTTTTAAATAAATAAAGGCTTATTTTGATGCTTTTTTCAATTATTAAGATTATAAATTTATTTTTGCATCTATAAAATATAATAAATGAAATTACCAACCTTTGATACGGTTATAAAGAGAGTCTTTTTTTTATAAATATACTGAAGTGCATATACCATCATTCCTTCTCCTCTACTAGGCATATTATAATAGTTTGCATATGGAGTGTATAATTTCATGTGGTTGGAAGACATTTCTAATGGATTTATAGCATGATGTCTTTAAATATCTTCAAGTAGGTTAGGTGTAGTCTTCAAATTTATTTGATTGAGACTTGATTCAGGTAGCACACTGACTTATGACTTCTACAATCCATTAGAGACAAAATATTTTGACTTGTATACCACTATTGAGATGGTAATGTAAGTTCACCAATATGTAGTAGATGCAAAGCTACTGGTTAATAAGATTCAAGACCATCCACTCACATTCTAATTACCTATGGTTGGTAGATATCATTGCTATTGCATTTTTCATGAAGTCTCATGGGGGATGGCTGGATAATGGGATCAAAGGAATCTCAAAGTAATGAACTCACAATTTCTTTTAGAGTGATCAGACTTCTCCTAGGTATTTTATCAACCTCACAGGGTCAAAAAACTCTTAGGCTTTGATACTAGATAATGTAGACAAATAATATTTTATTTTTTCTAATTGAGTAATTTTACAAAGCTCTTATTTATACACATCTCTATACTCAATAGAGTCCCTATAAAATAGGGAGAGCATTACCCAATATCCCTATGAAGTAGGGCTGAAAACAAAACTCCTCCCAAATATGTTATGGAAGTTACAAAATGCTTTTAAAAAAAATATGAAATGTTCAATTAATAAATTAATAGCTTATTAAAAATTATCTACTATGGGTAATAACTCACATTATCTTTAAAATGGTGAGTTAATCACTCCTAGATTATTCCTAATAGTGTTCAATCTAGGGTGAATCTTAAAAGGTGCAAATTTACATTCAATATTATCATGGACAATCAATGTTATAAATGGATAAGGAGATAGTTCATAATTTAGTCAATTTTACTAGTGTTTTTGTCTAAGTTATGCTTATTAAATGATTTAGCTAAGAATGAAAATAATTTTAGTGTTAATGGAATGCATTTGATTGATCCTATTAATTTTTTAATACATCTTAAGAAGAATTAGAGGCTATAAATATTGACAATTTCAACATTGAATCCTATGCAACAAACTTTTTTATCACTAGTGGTCTCTATGATGACTCACCAAAGAGTCAAGGAGAAAAAGAAAGTAGTTTGTCTAGATTTCATTTAGGAATCCTAAGCTTATTATAAATAGTAACCTTTCCCATTATTTAGATATGCTTGATCTTATTAAATATCCGTGATTTATCTCTTTGTTTGTAAAGGATTTTGGTAATTAAAAAATTATCTTATAAGAAGTAATAACATGTCCCCTTGTTTAGGTATCTTTGATCTTACGGAGGGTGATTAAATGTCTCATTTTTGAATAATTTGTTTTTATAAGACTATGTTACTTCATTAATAATTTCTAAGCTTACGCATTGTACTAATATAATATGGTGTTTATGAATGCCAAATATCACAAGTGACAATGAATTATTTTCTTTTTTGTAGAGGATTTTATGACTTGATTAAAGTGTAAGTTTATAAATAGTACTGATGGTTTTATTTATTTAGGTATGATTTTTCTTGCCATGAAAGATAATATGGAGACCTTTCTAACAAATTCTTATAAGAAGCATATTTATAAATCAAATATTCCATTGAAGAAGTCTAAGTTTACAAGTAGTACTAATGTATCTCATTATTCAGGTATGCCTAATCTTAATATATATATATATATATATATATATATATATATATATATATATATATATATATGTTGTTGTTGTTTTAATTTATTTATTTTATATGGCTTTGGTACTAAAAGGTAGAGGAGGTATGATCATACTAAATAACATTGATGTATTCCCTTGATCGTGTATGAATGGCTCTACTATCTAGAAGATATATAGAATGTCCTTATATTAGATCCTTGAAAATTAGAACTTCCTAAATTTGATACTCCATTAAAGATGTCCAAGTCGAAAAAGGGCCATGACAAATCTATAAGCTTGTATACATTGTTTGGATAGGATACTCCATTAAATAAGATTTATCTTACAATCATTACTAACTTAAACCCTTACTTATTCTTCCCATATCTTACAAAAAATAATGAAATGTTTATTTCCTTGAATTTGTTATTTGTAGAAGGATTTTGTACCCAAAGAATCCCAAGCTTAAGAACAGTGATAATTTATTCCGTTATTCAAATATTAATGACTCATCTATGTAATAGATTTATAATTTACTTATAATAGAAAAATACAAAATTGAAGATCCTCGCACAGAGTTTGATTAGGATTTTTGATACGAAGATACCTCCAACTCATGCAAATGGCCTAATTTGTGGTTTATAAAATGTAATTTAGGTGTGGAATCTGAAGGAAATCCTATTGAGTTGTGTGGAATTCCTCCTTTTAGTTTGGATCAGAGTAAGATAAATAAGAGTGCATTGAAACTATCACATTCTAAAAATTTAGACAACTCCTCCAACAAAGATAGGGTGGTTGGAGAGAGTTCATGCACACATGTTACGTATTCTCTACAACTACAAAAAAATTGAGCATTATATTGTGATGTAGTTATGTTTAATCTTTAATTTATCTAATAATAAAGTCTTGAGATTTTATAAGAAAAGATTTTGAGCAATACTTTTGAATACAATTGTGTTATGTTTTTTACTTATCATTTTAAAATATAATTCTTGAGATTTTCACAGACAATATGTTGATATTTTTTTAGATATAATTGTGTTTTATCTTTTATTGATTTATTATAACATTGATGTCTTGATATTTTCACAAGAAAACATTTTGTGCATTACATTTGGATGACACTGTGGTTTATCCTTTATTTACCATTATAAATATCCAACTGAGTAACTAAGCTTATACCATCTCATTTATAAACAATTATGATCAAAAATATATTTTACAAAAAAATAATGGAATATTTTTTTTCACAGTAAATAAATTTAACAAATTAATATTGAATAATTTGATACATCATATCTCTTAGAACTATATCATTTCTATGGCTTGCATATCAATTTAGAAAATACCCATATGGAATGACATAATTATGATATAATACCCATATTCACACATGATCATCCCATGCATTGGTTCAATTTGATCTTATAAATTTAGATCATCAATTATTTCCCGCATCAAAAAGAAGTAGCCAAATTTATAAGGATCCAATCCAATATTAGTTACACCAAGCATACACAAACAATGTGAGCAATGTTAGGGTAAGTAAAGTTGTAAATAGTAATATAAATTTTCAAATATGTATGTATGATTATATTAAACTTGATTACAGATTTATCAAATTGTAGTATATTGTATCAAACTTCAATATGGATTTCATCCATTTATGTATGATTGTATCAAACTTAAATATGGATTTCATTAATTTGTGTATGACTCTATCAGAAGTGATAGTCACTTGAGAGATTGAACTTGAAGCCTTGAAGTGCTTATATTGTCACACTATGATATTAAAATTTCATAGTGAGAGTAGAGACAATATGGGGATCATTCTACCATGAGAGCTGGTCATGGCCTTGTATATACCAAATAGCAAAACTAGGAACTGATAGTGACCCAAATAAGTTCCAAAAGTTATCTTTTGTGTCTTTATATATTTTATTTGATGATACTTTGGATGAAAATTAATTTTATCAAACACGTAAAACATTTTTATATTATATGCTAAATTTTTAATCAAGTAGTTCCTTTGTTTAATCTTCAAAAATCAACACCCATTTGATAAGACCTATTTTTCCAAATTAATGTAAATTAATTTTAGTAAAGATATAAATTTTTATATTGTTCATAAACTATTAATTTTTAGTAATACGAATTCTATTTCAATAATTTCCTTTTCTTAACCTTTGATAATCAACAAACATTTGATCATAAGCCACCTTATTTGAAGTTTATTTTGGGTGAAATATACAACATAGCAATATCATGAGCCAAAATATGGCATAAGAATGGGCTCTACATGTTTTGGAACTTATCAAGATGATTTCACACCTTGATACTTGAAAAATAGATACTAATATCAATGCATAAAAACTAACTTCGCATGAAATTTGTAATCATTGCCTTCTAATAATGGGATCATATTGAAAAAATTATTTTTTAGTAAATGCATATCATTTTTCAATTATTTTATAAATAATATATTCATACATAACATTTATATTTTATTCTATTTTGAGGTTTGTAATAAAATATTATTTTAAACCCCGAGAAGAAAAACTTAAAAAAACATCATTTATTCTTTCCCCATGGCCATCTACCATCTGCTCTGAATAAGAATAAAGTGAATCCTAAAAAAGTGCATACACCATAGAAGGAGACCTCAAGACTTCCCAATAAACCCTATTATTACTTGAGAATAGTATTATGTTCCTCATAAGTAGGATAACCAACATAACTTTGAATATTTTATCATTACAATGTTAATATTGGTCAAATAAAGCTATTAAGATTTAAGAATGCAACACATATATCATCTATGTTCAAAATTTTAGATTTATAAACTTTACTAGAAGTGAAGTTTTGGAATGAATAAAAAAATGACCGTATGAATAATAAACTACAAATAATGAATACATGAATGAATCATCATGTGTTTACATTCTGATCAAGAAAAAGTCTTAAATCTTTGACTCTATGATAATTTTTATTTTTCATATCCTTCTTTATTGTTTGAGTAGTGGATAACCCTTTTATTTCATCTATAAAAAATTTAAACATTATGATACGATGAGGTCTCTTGAGTATATTTTGAACACTTATGTTACCTTGTGCCTCTGGTTCCATCTCCATATTTTTAATAAGATCTTGTTGTATTTCAAGTTCTTTATGAAATTTCAACAATGGATCTAAGTAGATATTATCCTTATGACAAACCTACCAAAATGATGTGAATCCACTAAGCTTCCTCTGTATTTTCACTCATAGCTTTGATTATAGACAGATAATTATTCTACAATAGAAAATAATTTGATTAGGCTAGTGTATCAAAATAATTTATGAGTTGGTACTAAAATAATATCATTACCATAGGAGGAATGTTTGTTGTTCTATTTTTTCTCTACCATGACCTAAATATTTGTCTAACTTTTTTAGGGGTGGTATCCTCATAACAAGAATCCAACTCCACCTCATATTTAATATGAATACTTTTAGGGTCCTTATCATACTCCTCTCGAAGATCACTTTAAACATATGTTGGTAGCATTTTATAGTGTTTCCCTTTATGAAAGACACCTTAAAATATTATGATAATCTTGGGATTTTTTTACCTCATCTCATTAACAAAACACATTTTATCTATTTCAACCTTGCTTTTATGACACAAACTTTCACCTTCAATGTTTGGATGCTTTAGTCCACCTCCTTGTTTTATGTTCAATTTTTTCATTTCCATATGTTTGCACTCCATAACCTCATTCCTTAATCATTTAATATATCATGAAAAAATATACTTTGTCATTTATAGAGCATGGTTTCCTTGAACATGCATAAATGGAACCATCTCATTTCCAAAACTTCTTAAACACAACCAGTTCCATTATGTAATAATGAGGCCAATCCTATATCGATAAAAAAATATAATACAAAAAATGCCTAAAATAATAAACTATAATCATAAATTTAATCAATAATTACATCTAGGCATATTGGATAGAGTTGTACCTTTCCTCATATTGAAAATGATCATGTCCTCAAGAGGATTGCAATTGCAACTTGTGAAATTATTCATAAGTCTTCCACATCCTCACTATTTGTTTTAACTTTTCATTTTTAAATAATTCAATACCCTATGATAAAATAACACTTATCATTTATGTAATGGTAAACACTTAATCTTACATAAAAATATATATTTATGCAATGGAAAGCACTAATCTTCTTCTTGAGACTAGTATAGTATGCTAAACAAAACATCTTACATCATCAAAACAAAACACATAATTATGAAATTTAAATTTAAAATTACTTCATCATGAAAAAGGATCTTTTTAGATGTGGTTACATCTAATTGTCCATTGTTGAGATCCTTGTACCTTAGACCTTTGTGGGTCACTTTGTTCCCAATTACCTGAAATCCCATTTTTTTTTTTGAGTTATTCCCAAATTTTAAATAACTTTGATTTATCAATGAAATTATCTGTATGTTTCTTGTCATATTATTGTGCCACTCTCTATATTTCTCATAACATATTTAGCACAGTATGAATTCCAGCATGATGGGCACAATATACAAGCTTTGACATCAACCTAGGTATAAGATGAAATGGTTGAAAAATGAATGCCATTAAACTCAATTAAATAATTTATTTAACCATAAAATAGTCTAAAATAATAACATATTTTATTAAAAATTTACCTTAAATTCATTATTTCTATCGATCAAACATTTATTCACAACTTTTAAATCAGCACCATACAAGTTTGCATCAATGTCTATAACAGGTAGGTCAATTTTATCTTCGCATTGTTTGTTACATTCAAATGCCTCATAAATGTTCATTTCTTAAAATTTAAGTACAAAATGAGGTTAACATGTAATGGTGAACAAATGACATGTAAATTATTAATTTCAATAAAATAAATAACTTACAAGATGCAACCTATGAGGCATTGAGTACATATTTGAAATGTTCTAGATTGTATCTCCATCCTAAATATAATGCTTCATGGTAATTATTTGTATGTCTCTCTTTTGGTAAGCTCGCCAAGGCAAAAATATATTCCCCATCACAAAAAATTCATTACTTCATACCAATATGCAAGTCACCACTAAATCATGATACTCATACAAATTGACCTTCACCTACCTACCATATGATCTATTAATACCTTCATTACAAAGAGAAATTATTTTGTTAATAAAATTATCTTCCAATGTGGGATCTACAACATATGCTAAAACATTTTTGTATTCCTCTTTTCCATAAAATTAACCAAGGCTAATACAAGACATCATCCCATTATCTTCTAGTAGCGCAAATAAAATTTTTGATACTTGGCCACCTCGATCATAATGGACATGAGAATTTATTCCATATTTGAATGCAAATTCAGATAATCATATTCTATTTTTCCTCTCATATGTTTCAAACATAAATGTATCATATGATGCTACATACATAATTCATACCGTAAACATCAAACCATTTATTCTAACCCAGTGCATAATCAATGCTTTAGCTTCCATAGCCCATAACTTCATTTCATCAACTAAAAATTTTGGGGTTTTTCCCTTAATTTAAACACTATTTTTATAAATTTATGAGGCATTTCAAATCCTTTTGGGTCATTCTTAATTCAACAAATATAAAAACTATGTTTCTAGGTAAACAATCATTTCAAATCTTATTCACAAAAATAGAATGAATTTTATCAATGGATCCATCCAAGTGAATAACCACATTATCAACCTTGGACTCTTCATTATGATTCTTGATGAAGTGCCTAATTCTATAAATAATGTCATTATATTTCACCTCCTCAATTATTTTTCCTAAATACTATTTTCCAACTTTCATAAATTTATTTCTTCCCTCTTTCAATATGTCATAATGCCAACCTACCCCTTTTTAAGATCTAATAAGTGTTTTATTGTACAATAAGAGCCTAATCTATTATGATATACATTTATTGAGTTACAATCAGTACATTTATATAAAATATACTTATTATCATATTTCAATAATATCATCTTTTCCTACATCTCTCTTAGTATTGTGTCTTGTTCCATGTTATGATTGAATTGATCTCTTAAAGGCTAATCTAAAACTACAGTGCTTTGAACCAATAAAGATAAGGTAAAGGTCTAGTGATAAACAATCCTTATCATAATTCCATATGTATTTAATCTTTCTTACATATAATATTTAAATATGTGTTTTTCCAAAATTAAATCCTTCAAATTTTTTATTTCTCATGAATTTTGTTTTCAATATGGATATATGGAACCACTATTACTTTCCAAAATAGGCGATAAAGGTTACCTGTGTACAAAAATATACTCATTTATTGATGTTGGAAGTGCATCATGGGTAACTAATTTTAAATGAGACCCTATGTTTGTTGTAACATTCTCATCTAAAAACATTCCACATTGATTACATGCAACTTTTGATGTTCCTCTTTTACCTCTTTCTTGAGTTAAATTTAGGACAGTGTCAATTTTGGGAAGAAGTAGAATATCAATATATTAATTCTCCTTACATCTCATCTACAAACTAGAACATTTTCTATGGATATTATGTTTGAGTTATCCATTTGATAAATTTATGATAAATTAAAACATATTAGCAAAATTGTAGTTCAATGTTGGTACATATTCATCAGGTAGGAAAACAACTTATTCTTCTCCTAATGAAAACTTATTCAATGCTTTCATTCAAGGAAATTTAAGGAAGAGAAATAATTAAAGGAATAACTTGATAATGAAATATTCTATAAATAATTATTCACTTTCTGGGAGTATCATTATCAATTATGATGTTCTTTAACTCAATGAAAAGAAAGAGTCTCCTTTACAAATTTAACTTAAAACACCTTTATACCAATTACAAGAATATTCAATCTTGTCCTACCAAATATTGACCCCATTCAAAAGGAATAGCCAACATAACATTGCCACAATTGATTCACAACATGATACCTTATAGGTATACACAAAAATTATCACTAAATATCATGAATTATCATAAATATGATATAAATACATTTAAGGAAGACACATACCATTAATTGCATCCAAAAACCATTTATTATGAAGAGATACAAGTAGAAAACCTTTTTACAAAGGATTAGTGCTTAAATATTCCTACATTATTAGGTTTTTTTCAATCATTCATTGCACTAATCCCTTAGCAAAATAGATCACTATAATCATTCCTTTAGCACAAATATAACATAAGTAGGTTTAATACTTTAACCAGTCAAGGTGACAACTTAATATAATTTATTCATCATATAAGGAACGCATAACTTCAAAAAAAATTCTTATAATTACATTGACATGTTAAAAATGTAGTAACCAAATGGCCAACTAGAATTCATTTAGTTGACTCATAACAAATTTATATATAAAATCAACCCCCAACCATGTTCGAAGCAAAATTATGTCTTAGATTAAACCTTATAATATTTTACAGACACATTTATAAACTAACTTGATTACTTTCCCAATATTTCCATATTTAAATCAAATACATATCAAGTCAACTTGAGGGACCAACATTCAAGGTTACCTATATCCAATTAATAGAATAAATCTTCACCAAACATGTAACACCTTAAAACTACCATAGTGATAACTTACACCTCTTGTAGGTAGTACAACATCAAGGAATGGATGCAAAAAGATGAAACCATTGCATTCAATAATTATTTTCAACCAGCATTTCAATGCAAATAACTTCCCTTGATTTCAAAACAAATCAGGAATATCTAATGGTTATCAACAACTTTAAATTTATTCTAAGTATAAAAATTCATAAACCCTTTTAGGATATCCTTTCTTACATACTAAAAACTAATGACAATAGATAACATAATGATTTGACCTTGGAACTTTATATTAAATTTCAAAAGGACCTTTCACTAGATGCATGATTCTAAAATATAACTTCAGTCTTTATATGAGTACATAAATCACAATGAACATCATCACCATTACACCTATCATTAGTTTGAAAATAGATAGACATATATTCTTGGTCTAATACAATTATCTAATATATCATTTACATATCCTTCTAGGCCTATGGAACATTCAACCACACAAAGAAACAACAATGCTAAACCATTATAACATATACACTTAACTCGTTATTACAACCAAGGAAACTGTATAACTTTGAATTTACTCTAATATTATCAATTTCAAAGAAACTATGTCACATTTTGAACTAATATTATAAAATAATGTATTGGCCCAAGTCTTCCTCATACTAAAATTGCATAAAACCTAGAATACCATTACAATTAGGCATGGGTAGAATTTTGCACATTTTCCTAAACAATTCATCTAAGTATGAGCACTCTAAAACCATCAATACAAAATAGATATGAATGAATAAGACCCTTCTATGTTGTATTCACAATAGGGAAACAAAGGAATAGTCAACACTTAAGTAATTTTAAACTTGCACTAGAGCAACCAAAACTACTAGAAATCATAATAATTGTTGCATTCATTTGTTTCCATAAACAAGTTATTTAATTTCAACTAGCTCTATAAATAAGGTACAACCAATCCATTCTACACAATGTATTCATTGTTATTATGTTTATATTATTAGATTAGGCCCTTAACTCAACAATAATAATATCAATTAACAACATTACTCAACTTCTTGTAAGTTATTCTACTGAGTAAGCATAAAACATCACTAGTAATTCTAACCAGAATATGAGACAAAAGAAACATATAAATGGTCTTAGTTACAAAAACCAACTCCACATTGATCTTTGGCATTGGTAATTTTAGGTGAGCATTGAAGTCATACCATACTAGCTTCTACAGAGTGTTATCTAGGATCATTGGCCAAAATTTGCATGTAATTTTAGTGTTTTCTATTTCTGCACATGTATTATCTATGTAATGGTTTGATTTATAAAATTTGATGATTATTTGGATTATTATCACATGCTCATGATTTTAAAGTATAAGTTGTATGTTGTGAGCTTTAGGGTTCTTATTTACTATAAAATGTAAGCTTTTTAGAAGAACAATGTAGGAGACCCACATCGGAGATAGATACCACATTTCTGCTATAGGATTTAATTTTTGGTGGTATCTTTCAATTTCCAATTTATACTCTTGAGTTTTATAGACATTCCCAGTATGTACATAATCATGAATATATTTTTTTCATCTATAAGTTATGGGTTTTGGGACCATTATGAGGCTTAAGATTTAAATATATCAACTAAAAATTAAATTATTAATATTTATGGAATATTAATCAAGTGTGTTTTAAATATCTCAAAATGATCTCTTTGAGTATTTATTATTCTAATGACATTTGTTTATTTATTAATAATTATAATATAAATGAAATTTATTCAATTAATTTGTCATTAGAAGGCACAAGCATCACAAACATTCATTAGTAGAACACTTAATAAAATATATAAGAAACATAAATATTTGTTAGTAAAATGTATTTGTTAATAGAACACAAGCAGCGTAAGCATTTATTATCAAGGACATACCACCCTAGTAATTTATTATCAAGTACATACCACACTAAAAATATATTAGTTAGTATTTTAAGTAAATTTACTAATATTAGGAAGGAAATTGATCTAGGGTTTTTCTTCCTTGTAGCTAGGAAGGATCCTCACAAAGGATATAAAATTCTAGTTGAGAACTAACTAGTTCATACTCATCCTAGTATTGTTATTTTCTAACAACAACTTGAATAGTTTATCTGCCATTAACTTGTAATTAATACTAAAGAGTATATGAGGGAGGTAACTCCTTTTTATCCAAAATTATTTGTATGATGTTTTTCAAAGTAAAGTACAAGAAATAGTTTCCTCTACTTTGGAGATTACTATTGTTGAGATAAAAAAGAGAGATGAAGGTTATTATTTTTATTGTTGAGAACACATAGAACAACATGGAACATCATACTTTGAGAATTTAAAACCATGGAAAAATATGTAAAAGTATGTTGTTGTAGTTGTTTAGCACACATGGAACAACATACATTAGAATGTCAGCAGTTAACACTATTTACATTAATAACAAGAACTGATTCTATAGTCAATGTCATTAATATAAAACATGATTTTAATTTTTTCTAGATCACTATATGATGAGTTGATTACTCTATGTATGGATATTTGTGAATAATATGAAATAATTTCCATTATTACAAATCTTGAAATAGTTAGTATCTGTGTTCTAAATGAAACTCCATACAAAGGCCTTTGGGAGTCCAATATGTATTATAGACATTCAAAAAACTAGTATTAGGGTTCCAAATTAAACTATAGCCAAAGTAATTTGGGAGTCCAAGCTAAAAGAAGATAACCTTAGTGTGGGTTCATAAAAAATATATAGGTGTTTAAATTGGAAAATCTAGTTTGTCATTGTGATATTGACATTACAAAAGAAGAAAGGGCCACTTCTAAAAAGTATCCCCTTAATGACTCTAAACAACTCCTAATTGTGTCATATGCTTAGTTCTCTATTTTAAAAAAATCTAGTGAAATTATGTTGGAAAAGAGAGTGGACTTCATTAAAATGGTTACTTATGATATATGTTTGGGAGCATCACACTATCCCAAAAAGTTGGATGATTTTGAAGCTATGTTATTTGATTACAGAATGTATCCCATGAATATTGATTCATTTCAAGCCTTAAACAAAATTACAATTATCAGTCATTGGGAGTTGATAGTAGACCTTGAGATTAAAAAGTAAAATAGAGGCTTAATCCCTTAGATATAAGGGAAGTGAGTTTGTTTCTCCACATACCTTAAGGGTTATAAAGAGCTATTGTATAAGGTACAAATGAATTTGAAAAAAATAAGTCCATTGTTCCCTTAATCTCTTTTCCACCTAATTATTTTTCCATTGCCACCATCAAACTAGATACCATGAATTTCATTGGTTCCATAACGTCCTTCCTATACATTAATTAAAATTGTGTCAATTTCATTACTATTTTAATAGTTTTATGTATTTCTATAAATTTTTTGGTAACTTCTCAGCCCACTCTTATTTTTATAAACCATGTCTTATGTATAATTGTTATTATGGAATTAGTGGATGCTTTAGGTTATCCATTTGTTTCCTTGTGGTACATTGTGATCTTATTATGTTTGATCTTTAAATTTTCTATAATTCCCCTTATAAATTAATTTAAAAAATGTATACATGTAAGGCTATGTCACTAACTATCTCATGGGGTATCCAAATCTTGATATACGGTGATTGTAGAGAAATTTGGATGTGCATTTTGATTTATTATTTGATAGCATGTTGGTTTCGATTGAATTAATTATAAACACTATTACAACCTGAAAAACCATCTAAAATGAATACAACTCTTTTGGATACTACTTATAGATTTATGTCTATATATTGGAAACAAATATTTATTTATGATCACATTCAAATTGTATAAATCTCCACATACCCTTATATTTTTTGTATCTTTCTTGGGTGTACACCATTGGTTGTTACTTTAAAATTTAATTATAATTCTAGCATATGCTTTATTTTTTCATGTATTCGAGTTTCATATCAAGGGTTCATTGGATAAGGCATTTAGCTTACCAGTATCTCTTGTAGTATTAAATCAATGTGGTGTATACATAATTATTACAAAACTCATTTTGGATCTTTATAATTTCATGCAAAAGCTTATTTATGTTGTATGAATAAATTAATAGTTTCCTTTGTCAATTTGTGATTTTATTTTGTCTTCATTGTAATCATCTAATAAATTCTCAATTCTTAAATTAATTTCATGTTGTTGTACCCATATAGTGTATATTGTTTTCTTATGGAAAGTCACATGTGATCTAATGTTGTTGTTTCTTTAGTGAAATTTTGACATTAGAGCACGATAATATCCCTGAAGGGATGGTTCTGAGTAATGAAGATAAATTGTATGATGGGCATCAAAATAAATTTTCCCATAACATTTGCATCTAACTTTATTCCTCTATAAAAGGGAGTATATAATTTATGCATTAAGAATGTTATCCTTAGGGGTTATTGTTGGCTTCTATTCAACTTTAATGGTTCTTTTCTACCTCTTTTGCATGTGTGATTTGGTATTGTCATTGTCTTGAGGGTCATGATGAATTTTCAAGTAGATTAACCTTATATGAAATTAATTAATGTCTACAAATGCCTAAAATTAGCTATAGTGTCCACCAAAATTTACCAATAAAAATTGGGCCAAGAATATTGCTTAATGCATCTACAACCCATATAGAGAATACATAAATTAAATAGTATATAAGAAAGAATGAACATAAGTTTAAGTAAGCAATGAGAGATAAGATATAACAAAGCTCTATAAGAATGAGGTGCCATGGTAGACATCCTAGGGGCATGGATGTCCTCTAAGAATGTGTCATATATGGTATCAATCACATGTTATCTTACTATCCAAGGTGAAAAAAGACTTGTCAATGAGTTTTGTATGTTCAAATTATTAATGTCTTTGTATTCTATGCTAATTACTCTTATATGAAAAAACCTACTCACAAGAAAACTAGTAGCTTGTATTATCTTGGCATTAAATTTAAGGTATAATGAGCCTTAGACCACCAACATAAATTGATCTTTCTTAGCCTATGGTGTATTATTTTTTCGATGAATAAGACAAGATATTTTTTTCCTTATAGTTTGAAACTTTTTATAAACTCATTAAAGTCCTTAAAATAAAAAATGAATTTTGGCTAAGAGTAGAGAGAGCATCTAAATGTGCATACTCAAACTTGAATTTATGGAGTTTAAAATTTTTCTAGTATCTATAAAGATGATGGTTTGTTTTCATGCATAATTCATGTGGAAAAAAACCTTTTACTACAATACAAGTGTCAAAACATAACTAAATTTGGATATGACATCAATGAGGGCATCATGAAAGTATATGGGTAGAAACAAGGAAGAATATTTTGAATCTAGCTTCCAAGTTTTAGGGGAATTTATATAACACTCCAAAGGAGGTCCCTTAATAACAAGCTTGAGTTTGAGAATAGAGGTATCACTAGCACATCAGTTGAAACCTCACCTTTATCTTATGAGTTGCATTATAGTTTTAAGGATGTGTGAAATATAATTTGAATGCAAGTAAACCATGCATTAAATTCTATAAAACATAATAATTATTTTATTTTAAATGTGTTCAAAATGTAATGAATATAATTACATATGGTAATTTTATTGCCTAAGTTTCCTTTGATAACATGGAGACCATGGTCCTCTTGGCATGATCCTACCCTATATATGCCAAGGTTGGACCCTATATTTCATAGCCAAGAAGTACAAGAGCTATGAATAAGGTATGGAAGAGGAGATCCAAATATCTTTAAAATGAACATGAATGAATTATTTATCCATAGTTCTTAGTTGAAAATGCATTGGTTACTTTTACATTAGTGATAGGGGTGAAATTTTAGGAAGTTATAGTGAACTAGATTTCACAGCCATGAGGTATAAGAGATATGACCAATGTATGGAAGAGGAGGCCCAAATATCTTAAAATTGAACTTGAATACATTATTTACAAATAGTTATTAGTTAAACATGCATTGGTTAATTTTACATTGCTATCATGGATGAAATTTAAGGAAACTATAGTGAAAATAATACCTAGATAACCAATGATATATTCTTTTTAGATATATTTAATACTATCGGTTTTATTATGTCAAATTTAATATGTACATCATAGTTGTTAACTTATATTTTAACACATCTAACTATCTTTAGAGGTATTCAAAATGAGAAATCATATTGATGTCATAAACCAAGTGAAAAAAATTAATTTTGAACCAAATATGGTGTAATTTTTTTTAAAATGAGGATATATAACTCTTCAATATAATGGGAAAAAAAACATTAGCAATACTCAACAACTTTTTGTACACCTAGTGTTGCATGAAATTTACATCATGAGTGGTTCCTACTCTTTCATATAGTGGAGAAATAATATTTTTATATAATGTCATATTTATGAGAGCCTTTAAGGTTGGTTGTTCCTTCATCTTGATCTTATTGAAAAAATTACTTCAAAAAGAAATAATAAACCTACTATTTTTTAGATTTTTAGTCCTTGGTGATGGTTGTAAGAATGTATTTACAATCATACATTGGAAATTTTATTTTGAATAATACTTATGTATTTACACAAAGCTTATTTATTTTAACACATATTATGAATAAATATAGTCATAAATTGTTCAAACCAATAATAGTTGGCTCTCTCGAACAATACCTTGAATGGGTTAATTCCTAGAAACTAGAGAGTCTTAGGAATCTACATGAACTTAATTTTCATATCTTAATATGAAACATCCCTCCTATAATAATAGGGAACCTTATTAGACTGTAAACTCTTTCCTTATACCATAATCTATTGAATAGTACAATCCCCCTTAAACTAGTTGAATTAAACTTGAGGTTGTTTTTTCTTTATAAAAATCAGTTGTTTGATAACATCCCTATAGAATTGGGTAACTACTCTAGTTTAATCTATATATTTATTGATTTGGAAAACAATTTATAGGAAACTTCCCAATCACTCTTGGAATTTTTAAAAATATGAGTTTATGTCATTTGAGACAAAATAACTTGGATGGGGAAACCCCTTCGAGGTTGGGATGCTATAAAATCCTTAAAGTAATAGATTTTACAAATAATTATCTTATGGAAAAATACCAACAACTTTTGAATTTCTTGAATTTTTTGTAATGTTGGTCTTATATAATAAACCCCTTGGAGGACTTATTCCTAGAGACTTAATGCATTTAAAAAAACCTTACCAAAGTGAATCTCTCCAATAATAAATTGAATGAAATCATGAATCCTCTTTGTGATTTAATTTTTTTTATCACATTGGATTTGATAAACAATATATTCATGGGACAAATCCCATCCTAGCTAGGCAATTCAAAAGGTTTTCATCATCTCCACTTGGGTAGGAATTATTTGAAATCAGAATCATTAGATATATTGGTTAGATGTAGAGGCTTAGTTTCTTGGACTTGTCTTAGAATAAACTCAAAGTTGAGATCCCTACAGAGCTTTCAAAATGAAATGAATTAGATCATATAGATATCAATAATAACCATCTTTATGGACCTATACCTACATGGTTTGGTTATTTTCATAGGCTTGGAAAGCTAAAGCTATCCTTCAATGGATTTTATGGACCAATTCCATCTAAACTTGGGAATTGTCATAATTTATTTTTTCTTCATCTTGACAATAATATGCAAGAAGATTAAAGTATAAGGTTTAAAATGAAAATGGTGTTCATTCATGAATGTAAATAATATATTTATATTCATTATAGCTCAACCTATCACTAGACATGTTGGGTATAATATTTTATACTCTTCAATATTATGTCCATATATTTATAGGTCAAACTTTGACATTGTGTATCTTTATAATTTAACCATTCAAGCTTGATAATAGACCACAAAGTGAAATCCAAAATGCCAATTTTATAAATCCAAATTCATCCTAAAAAAAATTAGTTGCATGTTATGTATATTGTGCATGTACTAAAATATAGGATATGGTATTTCATTTTTTATTACTTGACTTCATCTCAATAGAATTGATCCATTTTCATGAATATTTTTTGAACATTTTTGGCCTCTTTATAGAGCAGTCTACTCTTGCTATGTGATGCATCTAGTTTCTTAGTAAATTGCTCTTGACCATATGTTAGATGATAGTTTGGAGGGTTTTGTTTGCCTCTCACATTAATGGTCCATCCTAAAACAACTTAAAATCCCATATCTTTGAGAGTGATTATGGTAAAATGATTTTAAAATTTATTATTATTATTATTATTATTATTATTATTATATATATATATATACATATATATATATATATATATATATACATATATATATATATATATACATATATATATATATATACATACATATATATATATATATATATATATATATATATATATTCCTTAATGAGACATTAAAAAAATTTAGCTAGTTTTTAATCTAAGTCAATCACCTCTAATGTAAAATTAAAAAAATTACCTGATAAATCATTTTTTATGCAAAATAAAAAATTACTAGGGTTTAACCTGGAGCAATCACCTCTATTATAAAATAAAAAATTACGTGTTAATTTTTTTTCAAGATTATAAAATAAAATTACCCACTAATTTTTTTTTGCAATAAAAATTGTAATATAAATTACTAAAATAACTTAATTACATTCATTAATTGAATGATATCATTAATTAAGTTAACTTCACTTAACTTATAATTATTTGTATAGAGTCACTTTGATTTTTTTAGTTTTTAACTCATTTTTAACCCTATTTATTTTATTCAATTGTTGCATTCTAGTTAAAATTTAATTTTAAAGATTTTTTTTAACTAAATCATATTTGGATAATTAATGTTATAGATTATTTGTGAAGAGAATATTTTAACAAAAATAAATATATCTTTTATTTTTTAGATTTACTACATTTTATTCATTACGAAGGTTCAATGAAGGTGGGATAATATTATGACTATGTATGCCCCTATTTTTAGGTGAAGGATGTATCTTAAGAATTACTCATCTTAAAAGAAATAATTATATGCATAACATTATATATAATAGATATAAGTAGTGTAAATCATGTACTAACATATCGAGAATATTTCATCATAGTAAGAATAGATCATTTGAGTATAATGAAATATGCATCGTAAAGCATATAAGTGTCATGTCAAGATAAAGATATAAATTAAAAGAACAATGAATAGGAACATAGCAATGAGCATCCATAAACTAAGTAATATCTATGTGGAATGTGCATGATATGTATCAGGGCATCACAAAAAATAAGAAGAGTGCATGATATGGATCATGACACAATAAGCTCAAAAAATAATTATAGATTTATCTACACATAGAAAATATATTTACACACAGTATCATGGCCATGATACACACAATAAATTACATGCAATAGCACTCAATGTCACACTATGCAAGAGCCACACACAAAGGGAAATCAAATGTCACACAAAAATATAGTCAAACACAATGAAAAATCAAATGTCACATAGAATTAAAGTTAAACACAATGAATAATCAAATTCACATAGAATTATATTTAAACATAATGGACAATAAAATGTCACGTAGAAGCAAAGTCAAATAAAATAGAGAAAGAGTCACAAAATGTAATAAATGAGAAAACATCACATCATGTAATATGCAATATCATCAATCACACATATAACAAGACTAATCTGCATAATCAATGTATGTCATCAATGCATATAAAAAAATATAATACCTACTAAAATAGGATTCTAAGTGATATGAGTCAGATCAAATAATGTATAATTAGTGTAAATAAATCCAATATGATTAATGGAAATAGTCAAATAAAGATAAAACTTGTGTAAATTAGTAATAAGATCCTAGTGAAAACATGTTCCCAATGTAGTAAGGTAATTTTTGGGCCTAGGAATGTCCTACATCTATCTGTTTGTTTCATATAAAACTTATATGTCTTGCATCTCACTCATGTATACTATGAAACACATGTGCATATAAAAATTAGATATATATAATGTATTATATATGATAAATCATAAACAAATTATGTAAACAAGCAATATATGTCATGCATAGGTCATTATTTTAATTTTTTTACTTTATATATTTATTCTTGGAATCTAAGAGGTACATGTTAAAACTAATGAAAGTGCATGATGCTCATATGATTCTTCACAATTTTCCCCTCAAGTGAATCCAAGTGATAAACTATATAACCAACTTCTTTTTGAGTGAAAAAGGTCCTAGCCAATTTGGTTTGAACTTTACTTTTTAATATTAATCTATATTATTATTATTTAGTTCTCTTTCAAAGCTATGTCACCAACTTTAAATCCTCGATTTTATATTTTCTATTTATATGATTTCTTAATGTGAAATTACTATAATTTGAGGTGATATGTAACTTGTATGCATTTTTCATCCAAAAAAATTAACTCATGTAATCAATTTTCTCTATACTCATTATCCTTAATAATCCAATTGATAAAACCATACAAGGATGGCATTTCTAGTTCTAAGGGGAAATGTTTACGTCCCATGAATAAAAGAATAAGGAGTATCCCTATTATTTTATGAATAACCATATGATAATCACTTAAGACATAATCAATCTAATTATGCCAATCATCACCATGCTTTGTAACTATTTTGCTTAATATTTTGACAATTGATTTATGTGTTGATTATGTTTACCCATTTCCTTGTGGATAACAAGGAGTGGAAAATGTGTGACAATTTTTTATTTATCATAAAATTTCTTAATTTTTTTTTATTTTTAAATATGATCCATTATCTTTTACAATAGTTTATGGGAACCCAAATCACCAAATAATATTTGTCATCTAGAACTTGTATATATCCTCCTTTGTAGTTGATTCCATGGTTATTACTTCCACCCATTTTTTAAAGTATTATATAGTTGTAGTAATAAATTTATGACCATCTAATGATTCAAAATTTATATTACCTATCAAATCAAATTCCAAAAGAGGAAATAGCCATGGTGATATTGTAAGTTATAATTCTTGTGAATCTACATTATTTAAATTATTGTGTTGTTGGCACATGTTGCGTAGCTTTGAATGTTCTTTACATTATTAATCCATTGTATGCCAATAGTAACCCATCCTTAGTAAATTATAAAACATTATTTTTTGGCTAAAAATTCCCCCACATTACCTATCATGTACTTCTTGTAAAGCTATCTTAACATCTTCTTGGATAAGACATTGGAGTAAATTATCCATCAAATAATTGCTTCAAATAGATATCCTCTAATAGTAACATTAAAAAATACATATCATTATAATTTGTATTTTTAATTCCTGATGAAATGGTATGGATTAATTTATTTACTCAATAAACTATAAATAATGCTAAACCATTTTAGATTTTTTCACTATGCATGGTTGCAAGAATTGATAAAGCTACTATGTCTAATGCCATAATTGATGAATATAGTAATAGATGTATATTAAAGTTTACTAATATTCATTAATATCAATAGGTACTAAATAAGAGATAGTCTTCATTACATTTACATGATGATTATCCATAGTATACTTTCAGTAGAAAATATGTCCATAAATGTTGTATCATATGTCTATATGGGATCAACACTTCTTTTTTATTTGATAAACATTTGAAAACCAATTTAAAATGACTTGTGAGTCTATATATACTTAAATGTCTTGTACATTAAAAATTTAGAGATGGAAATAATTAACATTAAACTTGTTACTACTCTATATTAAGCATAACCTCAAATTAAGTAAGGGAACAAAATAATACTTGCACTTACTAAGCAAATATCCGCCCTGTTTAGTGGATTTTATCATGGTTGTGATGGATTATGATTGTTCAAAAAACCATGTAATATTACAATAGCATGTACTTATGAATATTGATTACTTTATTTCCAAGATGACAAAGATTTTATTAAAAGAATTCTTAAGATATAAGATGATCATATTGAAGGGTGAAGGGTAAATTTATAGATTTTTGAATGGGAAGATAAATGGCTGAGATTAACTTTGAGTTTAGATGGTTGATATTAACTCATTTAACCCAGGGATTGCATGCTTTTATTTTCCCTAAACTTATTTTAAAATATTTAATTTATTTTTGACTTGATTTATTTAATTTATTTATTTCTTGTTGGAGGTGAAAGCATTAAATCAAGGAGTTAATTGATTGCATTGAACAATGAGTGGGTGGGTTTGATTTTTAATGAGGAATCCACACGGGGTGATGACATGGGTGGGGATAATTAATATAAATTTATTTTAATTAATTATGTGTTTATGAAATTAGTTAGGTAATTAACTACTTAATATTGATTAATTAGTTATTTATTTATGGAGTGATGTAGTGGGAATAAATGGGATTAGTTAAATAATACGATGGTGTTAGTACAAGTTAGGATGCATTGGTGATAAAATTAGGGTGGCATAATTAAGGTGTCTATATTTTCCCCTCTTTGAAAGGGAGTTGCAACTAAAAGTAGTGGATTTTCAAAGAATGTATAAAAATAAAATGCGTGAAAGAGGATACCCCTAGTGGCATGGTTGGTAGGTATATTCCCCCTTGAGATGGAATGCAAGGATGAAATATATGGATGGTGATGAAGGAGCATCAAGCAAAAATTATCAATTTTATGTTTTGGTCATTAGAGGTCAAAATTTGGTCAATGTTGGGTGTTATTATGTGTAGAGAAACCTTTTAAGGTCAAATTCATGTAGATGAGGTCATTTTGAGTCCCTAGGGGTCATACTTTAAGTTTGTAAATTAAAGGAGTGAATAGTGGTTGGACTTGGTAGAGTATAGAGGTGATCAGGTGTATAAACATAAAAGGTGACTTTAAATACAATCTTATAACTATTTATCATAAACAAGACAACCCTGAAGGCATAAACCATCTTGTTTGCATAGCATAAGGTAAGAGTGCATACTTATATGCATGGGTATGATAAGTAATTTATCTTGTTTATGTTATATTATCATTGAGAAAGGATCAAAAACTCCTAAGGAGGTCCTTCATGAAGAGATTACAGTCTGAGTGAACAAAAGGTTCTTGAAAACCTCTATTATACAGTCAGGCAATACTTTGCTACACAGATATAAAATAAAGAGAAGGAGTGTTCTGTTGGACACCCATGTGTGGTTTCTATTCAAAATAAATTACTTTGAAGAAGGATTGACCAGGTAAGAGAAGTCAAGTAATAATTAGAATATTTTAGAAATTACACCAACTATTAGAACTTTGTTACATAGTTCACAACCCTATTATGAAAGGTGATAGAAAGGACATACAGAAGAGAAGAGAGGAATGACCATTACCTCACTTAGTTTTTGGTGTGAACAATGGGATATAGGATATTTTTAATGAACATTCATAAGAGAGAGAACCATGTTAGAAATTGATGATACACAGACCCTTTTTATGTACCAGTAGTATTGTTTCATGATTGAGTATTATCATCTTTGAAAGAATCTATATGAGGAGTGAATTATTGGATCCCAAATTATTTGAGAAAGTTTATTGGGGGATTATTAAGTTTTTTTTAGTCATTATTTGCTTGAAATATTGTTTTGGATTAAACAACAAAGACACAGTCTTGTGTAAACCCTTGTAATATGCACAGTCCAAGAGAAATGGAGTTAAAACATGTGGGTAGAGGATTAATATCTAGTTTCTAAAGGTTTTAAAAGTTGTATGAGGATAAGACAGAGCCTATGCACCTATCAAAATTTTAATAAAATCTTTGAAATGTTCATTAAGTAATTTTTTTATGCTCTTAAGCTAGAATAGGGGTATAAAAGCCCTAGATTAGGGTTTCTCCATTTTGGAGAGTTTGCACCGTTAGAAAAAGATGAAACTTGGTGGTTAGGGATAAATTGATGTGAAAAAATATAATTCATAGGTTTTGGGTTTGTATGGACTCTATATATATGGGTATAGGAGACTTTATCTGTCAAGGAGACCTAAAGACCTAATTAGGTATGTACTAAGAGGGAGAAAGGGCATCTAAAAGACAAGATGGGTCTTGAAAAAAAATTTGGATTTGAATAGGGATAAAGGGTGATAAAAATGTCTTTATATCCTTAGTAAAGATGAAAATTTACTCAAACCAACAATAATTATGAAAATAAAGGTTACAAGCCTTGAAAGAACTTTGTGAACTTGGGGGATGGTAAAGAGAGTAGAAGAGTAAATGAAAGGTTTTAATAGGTTGATATAGATGTCTTAAGATCATTTAATACCACAAAAATAATAATATTGAATCCCTACTATCTATACCAAGAGGTGGTCCTTGTGACCTATCAAGATTGACTAAGTAAGAGCTAATATGTAAGTTGCATGCTAAAAGGTTCAAAAGGTACAATGAGACAGTTGACATAAGTAAGTGTCCTAAAGAAGGTTAAAGCCATAAATAAAGTTTTTTGAAGATGCCAAAATAACATGTAATTATGTAAAGAGACCATCAAACCAAGGAGTAAGAGATAAATTGAATTAAAGAGATGGAATCCTAAAGATCAAATCAAATAAATGCATGTGACCAGTCAGGTTTACAACCAGATGGTGATATTTATGATGACTTCTTCCCCATGCCTCTACATCATATGTGATATCTAAATAATAAGAGGGATTGAAGTTAAGTAATTTGGGATAAAGTGGAAGTATTATGGATAGTTAGTTTGAATGAATGCTAAGGAATGAATGTTTATGAGTGTTGATGATGAATGTTACTAATATTTCATTGAATTTCAAATGTTTGAGCAACATGATATTTTTTATAGCATACAACAAGATGTACGATCATAGCCTCTAAGATAGAGGGTACTTTCAAGGAGGGTGAAGTTTTAGGAACATTAGATGAAGGATATTATTTGATTACATGAAATATCAAGAGGAAAGATATGATCAAGGAGATAAGTGTAAATTTCATGATATTAAGGGAAAGTGGGACCAATAATATCATGCACCATTTCATAATCTGGGACATCGTATGATAGGATCATTAGTTATTTAATAAAAAATTGATATTATTGGGTATCCTTTTACATCTCAAGAATAGAACCAATGGTAGCCATGGTATTTATAAATTTGTTACTTATATGAGAGACTTGTTCACATTTGATGTGATCTAAATATTACTTTATGTTTTGAACCATTGTTTTATAAGGAATGATTTTTTTGTCTTTGGCTTGGTACTCATTTTTGACTAGTTTGATGAAGATTTGAGAGTCACCATAGACTAAAAAATGTTGAATGTTCCACTGTATTTCTAGTTTGAGGCTCAATATGAGTGTTTCATACTCAATGATGATATCGGTGCAAATAAATCCAATTATTATTGTTTTATGGATGATATCACCTTGTTTTATAATAAACAAGATGTCTAACCCAATCCATGGGTGGTGAAGGTTCCTTAAAAATAAATTTTCCATTTAGATGACTGATTAAAAGATAAAATTGACTTATCTAGAAATCCAGTGATCAAAGGTTGATTGTCGAATAGTGGTGCTTTTATAGATGATTTATAAGGACATGTCCATTTATATATTTTTTATTTATGTATTGTATGTCAAACTCATTGAGCAACATGACCCATTTTTACATTCTACTTACAAGAACTGATTTTGATAAAAGATACGTAGAGGATCAACCTTGGAAACAAGTTTGGTTTTGTGGTTGAGCATATAGTATCGTAGTCTTTGAGAATTAAAAAAATAGCTAGACGTGATGTATAATTTTAGGTGTGGTTGAGTTCATATTATACCAAATTTAGATTGACATAATAAACAACTCTTTTATTTCTTGATCATCGTGTTGAGATAAGAGGGTTCCTAATTTATAGGTTTATCCAAACTAAGTAGAACTAACATTCAGGGATTTAAAAGATAATATTTAAGTTGATTAAAATCCTATTGATATTATTCATTATAATTAAATACAATGTCCTTTTTTAATAGATACATTAGTGTTTGACATTTATCTTTAAGTTGTGAGATGAGTCTTCTAATTGCTTAGATTTGTACCTATAAACTACATAGTTACTTGAGGTTTTAAGGAGGAAACACTTATGTGGTGGCTTTGAATTTTACCATATCAACATCAATACATATTTTAGATACAATATATTAAAAAAATTTACCTAATGTGACACCAAAGACACATTTTTTAGGATTGAGGTGAACCTTATATTCTTTAAGGTTTTTTAAAATTATTCATAAAATGGTGAGATGTCCTACTCTAGTTTTCAATTTACCCAATATGCCATCCACATAATCCTCAACATTATCATGAAGCATATCATGGTAGATAATATTCATGTGTTATTTTATAGTTTTCACTAACATTTTTCAAGCCTAAAGGAATTGGTAGCAAATTGTTCCCCAGAGTGTAGTGAATGTTGTTTTGTGTTGATCCTCTAGTGCAATTTTAATTTGATTGTATCCTAAAAAACCATTCATGAGAGACAACATATCATAACCTAATTTCAAGTTGATGATCATGTCAATATTGGGTAAATTAAAATTTCCTTTTGGGCACGCCTTATTGATAAATTTGTGTTCAAGTAGATACTTATTAGTTTATTATCGACAGGAATGATGTTGGTTATCCATTCAGAATAGTCAATTGGTCATATAAACCCAAACATCAAAGATATTTTTTAGTTATTATTTAATAAGAATGGCCACTTTGGGATGCATATTTATTAGTTTTTGTTTTATTGGTATAGCATCTTCATGTACAATAAGTTGATGCACCATAAGGATGGATCCAATCTGAGCATATCAGCATATGACTAAGCAAGCAAACCTACAAATTATTTTAAGAGGGTAACCAAAATTTCATGTTCCTTTAGACTAAGATTAGTCCCAAGTTTAATGATCCTAGGATTATCCTCTATTCCAATTTGACATTAATAGTTTCCTCAAAAAAAATTATAGTCATCCTATAACTATGTGACATAGGGAGAAGGATAAGTTCCTCATCTAATAGTTCCTCATTAAGGTTTTCACCAATAGACTCATCTTTATTTTCTTGATTTTGATTTTTTGGATATAATAATGCCTCAAATAATTTTTAACTAGGGAACTTCAATTTTTCAGTTTTTATTTTCTTTTGATTTTTAGATTTATTTTAACTAAGGAACTCTTCATGTTCCCCAAAATATGTTGATGTGTCTAGGTTTATTTCAAAACCCTTTTTGTGATCCCTTAGTTGGATTTCATCTAAAAATCCCATGAATTTTATGATAGCTTCATTGTTTTGAAAGAATTAAATTGGCCTATGATCTTATCAGTCCCAATTGATAAGTTTAGGGTATTGGAGGTTAAGGTTAAGGGTTAGGATAGCAATGTCATTAAAAATATTGGCGGTGGAAATATTCATGGAGACTATGAGAGGAGCGTGTTTCAATGTTGGAAGAAATTTCCTCCAAGATTGTGTAAGTGTCACTAACATCCTCATACTGATCAGCATGGGGTTTAAATCTAAAGCCATGAGATTCTTAATTTATGTGAACATGTATGTGTTCTTAGATCCCATGGTCTTGAAGGCCTAATCATTTTCATTTTTAATTCATGATTTTACACATCTAATTTTCTATAAGATACCCATTACTTTAAAATAAATTTGATAGTTTTTCATCATATATCCAGGAATCATTGGATATTTCAATTGTCTCATCTATAAAAGATCTTGATTTGATAAAAGTGGTTGTGCCAAATTGATAGAAGATCAATTATATCTTCTTATTCATGCTAAATATACTAATAATTCAAGTATAAATGGGAAGTCTACCCACATGGAAAGAATCTTGTACTTAATATTATCCACCACCTTTGTTAAAAATATTGAAATGAGATTGAGAAGGTGGGGTTTTATATGTGTGTAGGATGAAGGATTTGTTATTTATAATAATGTGGATCCATATATTTCAAAGGTATTTTTCATGATGGTGTGATAATTAGATTTAATATAGTGCCCCTCCAACACTATTAACTATTGTAAAGGTTGAAGATCACCAAGGATAATCACTTCCATTCTTAAATGCATAAATTTGATGCACTAATGAAAGGTAGATGGGATGGCTTGTATATCATGAATCCATGGCCAATTGATAAGGATGTTGTAAGAGAGGTCAATATCAATGACATGGAGTAAGGTTTGTTATGTGACATTATCAACCATTATGGGAAGATACATAAATCCCATTTATTTCATTTCAACATTATCATATAACTTAATGGTGATGGTATATGGATCCAATGTTGTGATAGAGAAACCAACCAAGATGTTTGATTAATGTCAAGGTGCATATATTCAAGCCTAATCCATTATCTACAATAACTCTTTTCATTTTATGTTTGGTGATGAATGCCTTAATATACAAGGGAATATTATGTGATGGTCCAATGGGAGGCATGTCATGTTGGTCAAAGATGAGTTGATAACTTGAAGATAAATGTCTAATAATTTCTTGGAATCAGGATAAATCAATGTCTTTGGGGACTCTTTACCCTTGGATAAATTTATATAATATGTACTTATAAATAATAGATGTTTTGAGAAGATCTAATATGGATATTTGGGCATGAATTTCCTCTATCTATTTGATAAGGTTGTATTATCCTATAAGAGTAGGCATAGGAGGCCTTTGGGTAGTGATTTTGTTATGCCTAGTTGTGACAACACAATCTATGGTTGTGACATGATTTTCTATATGTTCAATGTGACCAAAAACTACATTGTAGGAATCGGAGGCTCTTTTATAATTGACATAATTGGTTTGTGTGTTTTGACCTTGATTTTGTTAGGGAGGAGCTTAATCATTTTTGGAAAGAGATCTTGGTATATCACTAATTGTTGATTATTTTATGTGAATTCACTTCTTTCGATTTCAATATATTCTCTATCAAGTAGATATTGAAAATAATTTTTCAACTTCATACATCAATTGGTTGAATTTCCTTTGATTTTTAAAACTCATTATATTCATTATATTTATACCATGTGGATTTTGGTTTTATTTTTTCAAATGGCCTAGTTTATGGGGAAATGATCATGCCTATAACTACCAATTGATGAAATACAAATTATAATGATTTACATTAAATATTATAATTCTTTATTTTGATCTCATGTTTAGGATGGCCCAAAGGAATGGTAATTTTACAAGTACATTGGACAACCTGAATGTGTTTTGAATTAGTAACTCCATCATTGATAACATTTTTATTTTTTCCAAAGAATTTTGGTTTTTTTTATGGTTTTTGATTTTATTGGTCCTTATGGAGAAGTTTCACTAATCCTTTAGTGATAAGGGATTTATCGATCTTAAATCCTTTTTCAATTATTTCATCAAAGGAAGTAGCACAATGAACTTGTAAATGAAAATCCATTTGTTGATTGAGATTGATGAAAAAAATTCTAACCAACTATTTTTCAAGGATTGACCAAAGGAACCTACTATCTAAGATTCTTTATCTTTGTAGGAATGAAGAGAAGTTTTATCCATTCCTTTATTTTGAATTACATAAGTCTATCATTGTAAGTTTATTTCTAATGTTGTAGGAGAGGTGTATGCCAAATATTTTGGATATATCTATAAAGGTTGTGATGGATTCCTTAGGAATATTTAAAAACCATTACAAATTTTGGCCCCTAGACTCCAAAGGAATGATTTGATTAAGTAATTGTCACTATATTCAACCTCTTGACAATGAATAAGTCTTTGGCATGTCCTCTTGAATCACCTTTACCTTTTAATTTTTTAATATGGTTGGTCCAAAGTAAGGGGGAAGGGTACTCATAGAATTTATCTATCAAATTAATACATACACAACTCCTAAAATTTGTATTTTGTTTTACTATGGTTTCCTTCCTATAGTCCTTATAGATCATCCTTCATAGCTTTCCATTCTTTTAAAAATTACATACTCTTGATTGGTGATGATGGGGGTTTTATAAGGAAGGAGGTTTTATTAGTATTATATTATTGATTGTTGGATTTTTTATTGTGTTATGAAAATTTTGACATTGAGGAACTTATATGGGAGGTTAAGTTTGTCAAATGTTGATGTTTGGGTTTAATTTGGTCAAATATGATTTGATTTTGGTCTTGCAAAACTTGTGTTAGAATTGATTTTACTTTGACAAGGTTTATATGAGAGACATTTGGATTGGAGTTTTCACTTGTTGACTTTATATATTTTTTATTTTGCCTAGTTGGATGACTATAGGTATTATGTTCTTGGTTTATATGGTTTGATATTTCATGCTTGTTATGTTAATATATTTGTTAGGATTATAATTTGCAATAATCTTAGCTCCTATTTCTATGATTTGCATGAGGATGCTCTCTTTATTTTCAAATATGAACTAATTTATTGAGCTCTACCTTATTTTGTGTTAAAAAAATCATTAGTGTCATATTTTTAATTGTTTTGGTTTGAAAGTCTATCATTATCATCATCATTA
This sequence comes from Torreya grandis, assembly GCA_037957365.1. Classification (NCBI taxonomy): domain Eukaryota; kingdom Viridiplantae; phylum Streptophyta; class Pinopsida; order Cupressales; family Taxaceae; genus Torreya; species Torreya grandis. The sequence goes on along the minus strand of JARHVA010000255.1, from coordinate 1,882,637 downwards.
GTTTTATCTTGATTAAAAGGTCCACCAAAAATAAATGGACCTTAATTAAAAGGGTTTTTAGTATTAGGATCTTAGTTCCACCTAGTTTAATATCTTGTTTTAGGTGCAATTGATTTTATTTGGGTTTACTTTTAGAGTGGTTTACACAAGGGGTGATGAGGATCATCAATCCTCTTCATTTAATAATGTCAATCCAGGGTTGGTGTTTGAAGGTAATATGTAATAGGAGAAAGATATCTATGCCAAATGGTCCCTTCTACCACACTCCACACTTGCAAAAATTGAAAAGCACTCTTGCAAAAATTAAATCACACATGCATGAAATTAAATCACACTTGAAAGAAAGTAAATTGTTGAATTGAAAATAAATGATAAACAAATAAAACACCTACAGGTTCACAACATATTATAAATAAGAATAGTTATAGATAAATAAATAAAATAATAATTACAACAAAATAATAATTACAAAATAAAGAAATAAAAATACATCGATCTATCTTCCTTGGAATGAGTGGCCAGCGCATTCCTTGGAAGAGGATTTATTCAGAACATAAGCTTTAGAATAGATTACTCAAAATGATGGAGATAAAAATATATTGATTGATTACATTCAGATGTGGAAAGTTACTCTTATAATTTCATGCTTCTAATCAACACCTCATTCAGGAGTAATAATTTATATATTCTATCATATCTTAGTCTCCATAAAATATAGAAAGAGATAGTTATTCTAAAATAAAACACAATCTCAATCTCCATAAATTATGGAAAGAGATATTTATTCTAAGAATACAACATAATCTCAATCTCCATAAAATACGGACAGAGCCATTTATTAGAATGAAAGTGTACAAATCTATATTTAGATACAATCTATGAATGGAAAGTCTATATATATATATATATATACACACACACACACAGAGACACACACACACACAAAGACTCTAAATGGAAAACATTCTTATGGTAGTTGGAAATGATCTTGGTCATATTAGAATAGACCAAAAATAATTAGAATGCTTTTAAAATGAGTTTGTGGTAGTTTTTGGTAGTCCGTATCAAATATGTCAAAGTTTGTAACTTGCTTATAGAATTTCATAGCTTTCCTGTAGAAGTCTGTAGCTTGGATGTAGAAGTTTGTAGCTTTCCCATAGAATTTTTTAGTTTTCCTATGGAAGTCTATAGCTATAACTTGGTGAGTTTGAAGCTAGTCTAAAGTTATAGACTAGGTGAGTCTGAAGATAGTCTATAACTAGTATGAAGCTAATTTCGAAGCTAAGTCTAAAGCTACTGGGCAAGTCTGAAGTTGAGTCTAAAGCTATCGAGTGAGTCCAAAGTTTGGCCAAAATTTTATTTAATATTTAAGATCTACTATAGAATACTTTGAAACTACTCCAACATTTTTCTTGAAATGCTTACTCTTCATACTCCATATTTTCTAGCTTAGTATGGATTGTATATGCAGATATTAACATTTTTTCCCATAATATTAGAAATAGGTAATAAAGAGATAATAATGAAATTTAAATAAATAACCATTATATATACTTTATATTTTATTATAAATAAATTATAAGTTCAGAAACTACATTTAGATCCACCTCTTATGCAAGGAAAAAGGATGTTGTTTCATGTATATAATGAACCATGTTTTAGTCTCATCAAGGGGGAAATAAATAACATAGAAAAATAACACCCTATGCTAGTCAAGTTGGTTTAAAATAGTATAGTGGTCCATAAATATGTCTGAAGGGTGAGTGGGTAATATTAGATAATTTTGTTTTCCAAGAATCACCACACAATTACAGATGGATCATTGCTAAACTAGGTTTAGACAGGTTTACTTGGGGATTACTCAATAGACCTTCTGGTACATGAGGAAAAAATACATGATACAAGGGTGTTGTTTAAGGCATGTGTATTGGTGGTAAAATCCACCTCATTTCACTTGATGGTTAATCAAGATTATCCAATTGAAACAACAACTCCAAGGAATATTTATTGTCTACAAAAACAAAGACTTTGGCTAGTGCTTGGTGATGAGATCCAAGTTACCAAATCCCTAAAAAAAATAAGATATGTATACACCATTTTTTATTTCTAAGATAGTTTTATGGCATGAAGAAATAACATACATGGGTAGACTTATGGATACACAAGTGATTGAATCATTTTTTATTATCAAGATTGCACTAAGGCACAATATAAGAGCATATATGGGTTAAGCCACACAAAAATATAAATAGTAAAAAAAAGACTTTTTTATTTATGATTTAATGCTTGTGTTTACTTTGTTTGGTTTTAGGTATTATTTAAGCATAGCTGCACAAAGTGGTTTTTTCTCACATGTGCACAAACTCTATTGGGGAAGGAGGGAGAGGAAATGAAAGGCTCAACCGATGATGATTCCCCCTTATTCTTCCCTTCCACTCTCTCTTAAAAGGAAGTAGGCTATGGAAACAATTTCTCCAAGGTCCCTATCTACTAGGTCATGGTGTACCAGATACTGTAGTTGGATGATGTAGTCTGTTCCATAAAATGGGCCTATTTAGATTACTTATTTGAGAATTATGAAAGATACTTTTGGTTTATATTTTGTCCAAAATAACTTACTAATTCATAATTTTTAATGAAATCACTGCTAGTTTGTGATTATCTCTAATCTATTGATTTCAAAAATGCATAAAAGATGGGTGATATGATAAACATGTAGTCTAGATAAAGCTTGGACAACTGATTTCAATTTAGATTATACTATAAATATAAACTAATAGATGTATAAAATATATCAAAAGAGACAGAGGGTAAGGATAAAACAAAAATGAACTCACTTTCTAATGAGGATAGTTTTCGTTCTGTTGAACAAGAAAACCTATTAATAAATTAGTCCCTATTTTACATCATAGCACAACCAAAAAATAGAGGTGTAAGAGTCTGAAGACCAACAAGATATGTAAAATAGTAAAAAAAAAGCCATAATAGACATGTGCAGGCAATAAGTATCAATCATAGAGACTACATATAACAAAATTTCATGAAACACAATATTAAGGTTCATAAATGTTTAAATGAACTATAAAAAGACCTTCAAATAGCCTCAGCTCATAGTCAAATGAAAAAATAAATTATGAAAGCAATAAATTATAGGAGAAGGAAAATGGCCGATTCCTCTAATATGGCTCTGATTATAAATGGACTAACAATAGATTGATGCTAGAAGGAGGGTAGTTCTGGTTCTACTAAATAGAAAAAAATATTAAAATACCAATCCCTATTTGGCAAGCATAACACAGCCAAAAAATAGAAAACATGCAAGAGTCTAAAGACCAACAAGCCACGTAAAATAATGAAACAAAGCCACCATGTACAGGTGTAGGCCATGGATATCAATAAAAAAGCTTCCATTAAATAAATAATTCATGGAACACACTACTTAGATTCATCAATGTTCATGCAATCTAAAGAAAGGCCTTCAAACAGCCTCAAATCATGTTCAAATGAAAAACTAGACTACAAAAGCAAGAAATTATAGAAGTAAAATGGCTAAGTCCTCTACTCTGGATCTAATTCTAAATGGATCAACAATAGATTGGAGCTAGAAGAAGGGTAGTTCTAGTTTTGTTGAATAGGAAAACCTCTTGAGAAACTAGTCTATGTTTGGCCAGTATAGCACAACCAGGAAATAAAGAAGGTGAAAGAGTTTGAGGACCAACAAGCTACGTAAAAGAGTGAAATAAATCCACCATAGACATGCATAGGAAATGAATATAAATCACAATGCTTACATATAATATATAGTTCATGAAACATAATACTAAGTTTCATCAATGTTTAAATGAACTCTAGAAATAACTTCAAACATCCTTAGCTCATGCTCAAATGAAAAACTAAACTATGGAAGAAATAAATTACAAGAGAAGGAAACCATCCAAGTCCTTTCCTCTTCTTCCTTTCCCCTTAGAGTTGGTGTAGCTATGCCAAATAGACTACCAATAGGCTAGGCCACACAAAAATAGAAATAGGTGAAAAAAATACTTTTTATTTATGATTTAATGCTTATGTGTTTAGTTTATTTGATTTTAGGTCTTCTTTAAGTATAGCTACATAGAAAAGTGTTATTATTTTTAGATGTTTAGTGCTTTGACATATGATTTTAACTACATAAGAGTGTTAGTATGATGTAAAACCATGATCACAAATCTTGCACATAATAAAATTAGAGATATGGAAAGAGGAACTAAGAAAAAATGAGATTCATAATACTAAAATCCCAAACCCCAATGCATAAATTCTAAACACTAATCCATATATGTCAAATCCCAAAGCATAGACACCAAACACTATAGAAATTCCAAACTCTGATGTAGAAATGCCAAACCCTGATGCATAAATGCCAACCCTTGATGTAGAAACACCAAACCCTTATGCAAAAATGCTAAGTCTTGATGTATAAATCCCAAACCCTAATGCATAAATGCCAAAGCCTAATGTAGATATTTAAAACCCTAAATAATCACATTTAAAAACTAAAAATGCCATTGTTGAGTGTAAAAATGCCACTTTTGGGTACAGAGACACTAATACACAGGACATAAATGTTGTTACATAGGAAAACAATATTTTGCGCAGAGGAGAGTCACCGAACATGTTAAAAATTTATACACAAAATTCATAAATTGAAATAAATAACAAAAAAAGTAGTTCCTACTCTAAATTAAGTGTAACCTTAGATTGAGAGAGTAAGGGAATAAAATAATACTTACACTTACCAAGCAAATATTTCCCTTATAGAGTGGATTTGTTCATGCATGTGATGGCTTATAGTTACTCAAACAACCATGTAAGATTCCAAAAACATGTATTTATGGGTATTGATTACTTGATTACCAATATGATAGATATTTTTTAGATTTTTCCTCAAGATCTAAGATGATCATGTTAAAGGGTGAAGGGTAAATTTATATATTTTTGGATGGGAAGATGAACTTTTGAGATTAAATTTGAGTTTCGAAGAGATTATCTCACTTGACTTAGGGTTTTCATGCTTTGATTTTCCTTAAAATTATTTAAAACATATTTAATTTTTTTTATTTACTTTATTTATTTAAGTTATTTATTTTGTTCAAGGTGTAAACATTAAATCAAGGAGTTAATTGATTGCATCGATTAATGAGTGGGTAGGTTTGATTTTTAAAGAGTCCACATGGGGTGATGACATGGGCTACGATTATTTATTTTTATTAATTATGTGTGCATGGAATTATTTAGGGAGTAATTAATTACTAAATAATTATTAATTAGCTAATTATCCATGGAGTGTAATAAAGAATAGATTAACTTAATTAATAATGATTAATTAGTTAACTATTAATGGAGTGATGTAGTGGGATAAATAATTAACATGGTGGTGTTAGTACAAGTAAGGATACATTGGTGATATAATTATGATGGTGGAATTAAGGTGTCTACATATTTTATCTATAATGTGAATTCAATGTACAATCCTAGATTAGTGTCGCATATCCTGCCATGTTATATGTGCATAAAAATCTTAGTTGATATATAAATGGCATAGGTTGTCCTTGAGGATTAATTACGAAAATACCTATGCCAAGGCCTAAGGTGCACTTAGATACATCAGAATATATTGTCCAAGGATTGTCATCAATGTAATATGTTGTAATAGCCACACTAAAAGTATCATTGATCAATGTTATGTCTATCAGAGTTGTTGCCAAAATCTGGATAATGCGAGTGAAATGGAGACATGATCACATGAGATGAAGCAAGTGCACACCACATAGATGCTAAAGCAATTTGAAAATAACACAAGAAGATAAATTGCACAAGATAAAATCGATAAAACCAAAATCTAATTAACATGAGATGGCCAAAGTGAGGAATACATATAAGAGAGTACGTAAGTAACTCCTCCAAAAAAGGTGGACAATGCACCCCAAGTATAGACTGTAACTCCTCTATGAAAGGTGGTGACAAGGTGCTAAGAATAGAGAAGTAACTCCCATCAAGGGAGTTACTTATGACATTCTTATGACACCTATGATGCATTTATGACACACACCTCCACATAAGCTAGCCTATCCCACAAATGTAGAAAAATTCCATGTATGCACAAGAAATACAATTTCCCTAATTAATAAATAGGGAAAAATAAAAACCTACACTAATACCCCCCATAAGCGCAACTTAGGTGGGCAGTGTGGAAATATAAAATAGGTCCCGACAACTAGGCCTGATGAGGTACCCATGTACAAATGCAATCTCCCATAAGATAGAGAAAAGGAGAAAACCCGTAGGAAAAAACTCCCCCCCAAAAGAGAGACATAAAAGAAAAGAAGAGGCTAGAAGGCCCCCCCTGAAGATGATGTTATTGCAGATTTGGACTGCACCCCAAGAAGAACTCATAGATGAATGAACTTGCTCTCAGTGAAAGGTTTGGTTAAGATGTCTGCAACCTACTCGAAGAATGGAAAAATATCAAGTCAATGACCTGAATATGAATAATCTCCCAAATGAAATGCATGTGAATCTCTATGTGCTTGGTCTACTAATGCTAAACTGGATTCTTTCAAATCTGAATGGTACTCTGGTTGTCACAATAAATGATGGTGGGCTACCTGATAGGAATGCCAAATTCAGAAAGAATCCCCTAAAGCCAAATAGCCTCAGTAGTTGCATTAACAGCTCCCCTGTACTCTACCTCTATGGATGATATAGCAATAGCATTCTGCTTCTTGTTAGACCAACTGATAGGACCAGAACCTAGAGAGAAACTGTAACTAGAAGTGGACTTGTGAGTCTATGAATCGCCAGCCCAGTCTAAATCTATATATCCAACCAATTTAACCTCTATGCCAAATCTATAATGAATCCCATATCTATGTGAACCCTATATGTAATGCAAGATCCTCTTAGTTGCTTTCCAATGTAGCTCATGAGGTTCTTACATGAATCTGGAGACAAGTCCCACTGTATATGATATGTCAGGCTTAGTGTGAGTCAAGTAGATGAGACTACCAACAAGTTTTCGATACCAAGTGGCATCAACCAATGGTAAAGAATAATTAGCCTCAAGCTTGACTCCTGATAGAAAGGGAGTCAGAGATGGCTTGCAATCAGCCATGTGAAACTGAGCCAATAAGTTAAGAGCATACTTAGGCTGTGCAAGAGAAATCCCTAAATTTGATTGTGAGATCCCAATGCCAAGGAAGTAGTGCAATAAAACCAAGTCTATCATGTCAAATCTATCCTAGAGAGATGACTTCACCACTGCAATAGTCGATGAAGAACTCCTAGTGATCAAAAGGTCATCAACATATAGAACCAAAATCAAGAGTAAATCATCCTATCGCAAGAAGTAGACATTAGGATCAGAATGGCACCTAGTGAAACTTGCTGTGAGAAGGAAGGAATCCATCTTGGCATACCAAGCTCGAGGGGCCTATTTGAGGCCGTAGATAGATTTCCTAAGTCTGCATACTAAGGAAGAATCTTGAACAAATCTTGGTAGCTACTCCATGTAGATCTCCTCCTCTAGGTCTTTGTGAAGAAAGGCACTCTTCACATCCATCTGATGCACATCCTAACCATGTGTTGCAGCAATAACCAAGGTGAGTCGAATATAAGTCATCTTTGCAATGGGTGCAAAGGTCTCTGAGTAGTCAATGCCTGCCACCTGTGAGAAACCCTTGGTGATAAATCGTGCCTTATACTTATCAACTGACCCATCTGCTGCAAACTTGGTTTGATATATCCACCTACATTGAACCATCTTTCTTCCCATAGGAAGTGAAGTCAAATCCCAAGTGTGATTTTTGAATAAGGATGAAGATTCTTCCTCCATAGCATTATCCCACTCAGGTACCCCTGATGCCTCTTAAAAAGTGTGTGGATCTGAAACTGAAGCAAAGAAGGCATGTGGATCTCTATAAAAATCCCCCCTAGTACGTCTATCATCTGTGGGATCTCTTGCCTAAGTGCCAGCACTCTCAAGTGTCTGTCTAGCCCAAAGTGGCCCGAAAGTTAGTGAGTCAGGTGCTAACTCCTCATCCTGTGACTGACTAGAGGTGGATGACTCTGCATCACTGTCCTCACTGTCTGAACTTGAAGAAGAATAAGATGTCTTTGGCTTGAGAACCTGCTATGGCTGATCTGAATCTTATGAGAAATCATCATGAAAAAGTAGATCTGATGAGGGAGAATAAGTGTCAAGTGTTGAGTCTCTATGACTCTCTTGAAAGTGGACACTTATCTTGATGAACAACTCATGAGTGACTAGATCTAGAAGATGATACCCCTTAATACCATCTGGATATCCTACAAAGATACAAGGCTTGGACTGACGTTCCATAGCTTTGCATTTTTTCTTTAGAATGCGGGCCATGGCTGGGGATCCAAAAACTCTAAGGTGCTCAACATCAGGTTTCCTTTTATGCCAAGCTTCAAAGGGTATTATCCCCTTCAAAGCTTTATAAGGAACCCTATTTTGAATGTAGCAAGCACAATTGATGGCTTCAGCCCAGTACTGTGGTGCTAAGGATTTGGAGTGAATCATACAACTACCCATCTCTTTCAAGAACCTATTTTTGCATTTTGCAACCCCATTTTGTGAAGGACTATAATTGGCTATGCACTACAAATCAATCCCCTCTGTGGTGCAAAACTACTCAAAACTAATGCTGACATACTCCCCTCCATTATCAATTCAAAGAACCTTGATGGATTTCTCACTCTGTTTCTCAACAAGAACCTTGAAGTCTAGAAAATTTTCAAACACTTTAGACTTTTGTTTGAGAAAATATATCCAAGTGTACCTAGAGAAATCATTAATGAAAGTGAGGATGTAATTGGCTCTTGTGAAAGATGGTTTGGGAAAGGGCCCTGATACATCACTGTGGACTAACTCCAAGCTTTGCCTTTGTCAAATTTTGCTTCAGAATGCTTCCCAAGGGAGCATCCCTCACAAAGTCCTTTTGAGAATTGGACATGAGGCAAGCCAATGACCATGTCATTTTTGCAAAGTTGCTGAAGGTAGTGGTAGTTAAGGTGGCCAAACTGCTCATGCCACAATTTTATAACTCTATCTGAATGAGTCAGCAATGCTATTGGAGAAGAATCTAATGCAAAATGTGAGGTGTATAACCTTTCTTAGTGATCTGCCCTACCCACTACCACTGTAGTATCACTATGCAACTCCCTAATAGCCACTAAATTTGGTGAAAAATTAACTCTCATGCCCCGACCAATGTGAGTGATTTGGTACACTGATAGGAGATTGGTTAAAAGAGAAGGAACACTTAGAACATTATTGAATGTTCCTCCTTCCATTTCAACTGACCCTCTCCCTACAATAGAAACTGATGTGTCATCACCCAAACTAATTGAAGTCATGCTACAAGGCTCTAAAGATGAAAACTCAACTAGTGAAGAGCCCATGTGGTGAGAAGCACCCGAGTCGATGACCCATGAAGATGTAGAAGCTATTGTAGCTACAAGGGCCTTGCCCTTTTCTTTCTCATTACCCTTGCCTTTTGCCTTGGTAGAATCTTGGGTAGATGAATTCTGCTTGATGGACTCAGGAACACCTATGTTGTTCTTCTCTAGAAGATGAGTTAGGTGATCTATTTGTTTCTTCATGCATTTGTGTTCATCATGCCCTATCTTTTTACAATAGGCACACTTAACCTTCTCTTTCTTAGGTTTAGCATTGGAAGAGGAAGTCTCAATTTTGTTTTTGGCAAGATTGTTGTTTTCTTTCTTCTTCTCCTGGTCCTTTTTCTTTTTCTTCTTCTCCTTTGTTGAAGTTTTATCCTTACCATTTTCAGCTATCAAATCTTGGGGTTGAGTAGACTTCATTGTGCCCATTTGAATTAGCTTATCTTGCTCCCTAGTCAAGTTGGCAATGAATGAATCCAAAGAAGGCATTTTTCATGTAGTGCCAAGGGCAATTTTTGTGGCATGGAAAGTGGAGACAAAGACTGAATAGCTTGGACCTGACTTTGCAAGAATAGAAAGTATGAGTTGATCATCTTTCTTCTCTATCCTGCATTCTTTCAATTGTAATCTAAGGGCCTTAAACTTAGTGAAGAAGTCCTGTAGGGTGTCAAAGTTGCTAGGACTTAGACTTATGAGTTCATTTTTGCGCTCATGACCTCTCATCTCATCAAGCTTCCCAAATAAATTTTCTAAGGTGTCCCATATGTCATTGGGAGTCTAGAAGGATTCTAGATGGAATCAAAGTTCTAGAGACATAGACAAGCTCAGTAATCCATAGGCTTCATCACTACGATTGTACCACTTGACTTTTTTAGCATCAGTGTTGGGTTCTACTTCAGTACCCATGGTGATCCTATACAACCCTTTGCTTCTAAGAATGATTGACATTTAACCTTACATTCATGATAGTTGAAGGGTGCTAGGGGTTTAAGTTGAAAAGAATCCATTTTTTAGCTGAATATAGGTGAAGTTGTGTTGATTTCAAGTTGTGAATTTATGCAAAAAGGAGAATGAAAGGAAAGATATGCAAGTTGTGAAAAGTAATCACACCCCCCCCCGAAATGTTGAGCCCCCCCCCCCCCCAAATATGCAAGTGCACGCTCAAAAGTCATTGGTCTCAATTGATAATGCATCTTAGAGAAATCAGTGCAAGACTTAAGCAAATAGGACGTCAGACTCAGCTGAAAATGCGTCCCGAGAGACACAAATTTTAGGCACTTTATAAAATAGTTAATTTTTAATAAATAAGAAGCCTAAAATGTGGAGAATTGATTACAAACACTTTTTAAAAAATTGGCACCCAAAATTGAGCTACCATTTGCAAGATATTAAAGGTTCAATTTTCCCGTAAACTAGTGTTTTTACAAAAAAAACACTAAAACATTTTTAAAATGCCTATTATGAGAGAGAAAGTGGCCTTCCAACCACTCATTGGATTCATCACAGAATGAGGAATCTAAAGGAGGTTTGTGTGAGGGGGAATTGGCCTCCCGCCAACTTGGGCCTCACCCTTCGTCTTCAACAAGCGAAGATACAAGTTTCAAATGAAAACCCTCAAATTACAAAACTGTCTAAAAAACTAAATATTCAGTCAAATTGACTGATTTTTGTTTTACAAGTCAATTTTTAACTAAAAATAATGAAGCAAAGATAGAATTGATAGATGCCATGTGTCCAAGGGGCACCACATGGGATGCCAAGTAAGGAAGGGGTGCCAAAAAAGCACAGTCCAGAATTTAACTTGCAAAAAAGACAAAAAAATTGCAGACTTGCTGGAAACCATATGGTTGATGGCACCTTGCTGGAGAAAGGATAGAATGGGACGCCGTACGGCTGTGGCATGGAAAAAATAAAGGTGCCTTGTTGCTGCTTGGCGCATTAGAAGGACAGAAGCTTGGCATAGAAAGTTGACTGCTATTGGAGAGCACGTGGGTTTGCAGGCTAAGCGCATGGGTTTACATGCTAAGCGCATGGAGTGCAGAAGCTTATTGAGTACTGTGCCTACCTTTGTTGTTGAGTGTTTCACCTCCCTCTATTACTGAGTGTTGTGCCTCCCTCTGTTGCTAAGTATTGCGCCTCCCTCTGCTCCCTATACTCAACAATGGCACACAAGCTAACTACTGAACCATCCCCTGAAGTGAAGACAGCCAAGACACCCAAAGGCCAAGGATTTTCAAGAAAAATGATACCAAAAATGATATATTTTTTAATTTTAGATCAGATCTAGAAAATAAAAAAAACAAAGAGAACTCCACTCCTCTTGATTTCAAAATGAACTACAAGCATAACCAGACACACGATTACCATTCTTGCTCTGATACCATATCGGAGTTGTTGTCAGAATCCAGATAATGCGAGTACAATGGAGACGTGATCACATGAGATGAAGCAAGTGCACACCACATAGATGCTAAAGCAATTTGAAAATAACACAAGAAGATAAATTGCACAAGACAAAATGGAGAAAACCAAAATCTGATTAACATGACATGGCCAAAGTGAGGAATACATATAAGAGAGTACGTAAGTAACTCCTCCACAAAAGGTGGATAAGGCACCCCAAGTGTAGACTGTAACTCCTCCATGAAAGGTGGTGACAAGGTGTTAAGAATAGAGGAGTAACTCCCATCAAGGGAGTTACTTATGTCATTCTTATGACACCTATGACACATCTATGACACACACCTACACATAAGCTAGCCTATCCCACAAATGTAGGAAAAGTCCATGTATGCAAAAGAAATACAATTTCCCTAATTAATAAATAGGGAAAAATAAAAACCTAAACTAATAATGTCAAGTAATGGTGTTATCACTAATTGATTGATAATTACTATATACACATAATATTTTCAAACTTTTATTGATTACTCACACTTTGTATCTTTCAAGAACCTGTCAAGTCTCAAACTCTCTGAGTGCATGCCTTAAGGGGTACACCAAAAAAGGGGTGGGAAAACCATCAGTACTTCATAATATTTTTGTCCCTTTTACCACTTGTCTCCTAAAAACCATTTATCCTAAGCTTATTCTTCTCAATCATACCTCCTCCATTATTTTTCCTCTTTCCATCATCCTTTTCTTACCTTAACACCCTTTTGGATGGTTGACTATACTGGTTCAGTTGTACTGGGTCAACCCAGTATAGTTTAGGGGTATTTCTCACTTTCCTAACTTATTAGACTTTCAATCGACCCAACTCAAACCTAGTGAATTGTCTTGAAAAACACACTAGGTCAACTAGGTTGACCCTATACAGTTAACATTCTGAGGAAGATTTAGGGAAATATATACCTATATATACAAGTTTATTTCATACCATTCCATAAGATAAGAATTATTAGAGAAGAAGTACAAGTGAACATCTAATTATTGGCCATTCTACTTGAGGAATAAAGCTTAGGGTTCTATACTTTATTTGGAGATACACATCTTATCTTGTGGAGAAGTCTTTTGGATGCTTAGATAGGTTGTGTATCCTAGAGCTAATTTATCTTGGTTATCCTTACATACCACAACAATCTCTTGCAAATCACCTTAGCCAAGGGAAATATTGAGGCCTGATAGGTTCATCTTCAAAGGTAAGTATTCCTAGCTGTATTTCTCCTTTATAAGAGTAGATAGATAATGCATTCGTATTCTTCTCCCATGTATTAGGATTTTGTATACATTGACAAGAGTATATGTTTTCTAATACATGTTTAGTTTATTTTGTTTTATTGTTTCTAACCCCCACTTTGTGTCACAAGCTTTGGTGTACACTAGATTAGATTTATTGTCTTGTTATTAGAATAAGTGAAATGTTTTAAAATTTAGGACTCTATTAGGGTTGTTGTGTGACTGTGTTAAACTTTAGGCTTTGTAACCCTTCATATCATGATATGTTGTGACAAATGATCCCCTAATCAGGTCTAGTGGATCCCCATATTGGTTATGCTCTTGCTTAACAAGTGTATCCCCAATCAAAAGTGTAAGTATGCTTTATCTTCTCCAAGCTAGGATTGATTTATAGACATGATGCATTTCCAATTGCATATTATTACTTGTCCGTTTTATGGACTTTTGAGATATGTAATTTAAATCAAATTACATAAATATCATTACCCATTTAATTATACATCCATAAAAATGTGATTTTGACAGGGTAAAATTTAATGCATACACCTTTTTAATAACATGTGTTTCATTATTGAGCATATAATGCCAATTTGTTTGTGATGTAAAAATAAGAGCTACACATAGCATCTCTATTGTATTATAATTTATTTCATTATCAACTAGTGTATAATTGATGTAATATATCACATGCTCTATGTCATCATCATTGTATTGTGCCAACAATGCCCCTAAGGCATGATTTTTAGCATACATGTATAACAATAAAGGTTGATTCGGTATAGGAGGCATAAGGATAGGTGGATTAACTAGATATTCTTTGATTGAATCAAAAAATTTAAAGAAAATTTTCATCCCACTCAAATTTCATATATTTCTTTAATAATCATGTGAAAGGTTGTATTTTATTAGCTAACTGAGCCACAAAACATATTATTTAATGAACCTTTCCCTATAAATATTTAAACTATTTCAACCCTTTTGGCAAAGGCATGTCTAAAATAGTTTTGATCATATTTGGATCTACTTTTATACCTCACTAAGATATGATATAACCTAGTAATTTTATTGATGTTATGTCAAATACATATTTTGGGGGGTTTAAGTGCACATTGTATTTTTGCAGTCATTCAAATATCCATTTTAAATTTTTTGCATGATCTTGTTGATGTTTAAATTTGGTAAGTAAATAATATACATGATATTTTACTTTATAATGTATAAAATTATGAAAAGTATTATTCATATCTCTCTGATAAGTGACCCTTGCATTATTTAATCGGAAGGGCATGACCACATAATAAAATGTTCCCCATTGTGTGGTAAATGATATTATTAATTGGTCTTTAGGTTAATATTTATTTGATTATATCCAAAAAAAATCATGAATAAACGATAACATGTCATAACTAGTTATAAATCTTACAATCATATCAATATTCGGTATTGGGAAGTCATCTTTGGTAAAAACCTTGTTTAAATCATTATATTTTGTACAGAAATTAATGTCCATTAGGATTTTAAATTGGCACTAAATTATAAATCCACTTAGTATAATCAATGAATTGAATAGACCATGCATCCAACAGTCTCAAATTTTCATATTTAACCAAAAAAACTACTTTGGTTGCATTTTTTTAACTGGCTTTGCTTCTAGGTGTAGTACTATGTTAAGTATTTAAACTATAGTGTTAGTTCTAAGCATGTATGAGTAATCACAATAAAATAAGTTGGGTAATCATATCAAACTTTTATAAAATCATTACCTTCTTAATCCTTTAACACGTTTTCTAGAATTACTAGTCTCAGATCATTTGTTCCATAATGGAATTCCATTATTTCTTCATTTATCAAAGTTATTTATACATATGGTGATATGGGAATTGTTTTTGGGTCATCTAGTTATTCATCAATATTAGGACCTTTGCTCTCTCCAAAATATTCATGAAAATTTTGAATCTAAAGATACCTATTCTTATGATATGAGGGAGGGAAATCCTCATATGCCTTCATGTATTCTAAGAGAGACTCTTTGTTATAAATTTCATCTAATGTCCAATTTTTTTATGAAACTTTATCATCAATTTATTTAGGATGTACTAACTATAATGTTGATACATGATGAACTTCCCTATTCCAACCTAGTATTTGATTTAATAAAATGTGCGTAAACTTTCCTTATTATTTTTTGAATTATTTATGTAACCAAGGCTTTGTTTACCTTTATGAACAATATTTTCAATTGGACTAACACTTGTGCATGTTCCCCAATCCCTATTTTGTGTACCACAACTTTTGAAAATATTTTATTCCAAACCCATATTAATTAAGTAGGATAAAGATACATACGAGAGATTATTTTTAATTGATACTAGTGATAGTTTATCATTGTGTGAAAGATGATGTCCACACTCCTCATGAGAAGGATTCAAATGAGGTATTTAATTTTGCATAGATTGTGTCATTGTAAAATTTTCAAATGGTTTTTGATCCATAAGACAAGTGCAAATATATCCTTATTGAATAAATTTTAGACACACACGTAAAGTTGAAGTAACTACATTCATATCATGAATCTAAGTTTTTCCCAACTATATAACTGAGATCATTGAGCATGACTTGGCATATTGTATTTATTGCTTTAGGAACCATAGTGATGTTCAATGTAGTTTTTCCAATAAATTATATATTCCCAAATCCCTAAATATTCATATCTAAGTAGTCAAGATCCTTGGCTTTTATAAAAATTAAATTAAGTACACACATTAAAAATATCAAGTCAAGATCCATTGTCTACCAAAACCTTCTTAACTCCCATATTTTTTATTTTTACTTAAATATATAATGGGAGGTGTTGATTAATATTATGTGTGAGTGGTAATTCTTCTTTCTCAAAAAATATTATTTCCTTAGTCCATGGTAATGTATTTATTTTAGAATAAAGATAATGTGGTTCATTATTGATTGGATCACATAGTATCGCATTGAGAATATCCTTATAAATAAGTGACTTATGATGTATCTCCAATATAGAAATTTTAGCTGGTTTATTTTAAATTTATCAATAATGTCATACTCTTTTGTTAAATTGATTGGAGTCATGGGATATGGTTAGGGACGAGGAGGGATAATTTGACTACCTTTAATCTCACCTCTCTGTGTTGTTTCAACATGATCCTCAGAACATAATATAATTCTAAGACAAATAATAATAGATGGATGGTAGCCATCACTATGTTGAGGTCTAGGAAGAGGAACAAAAATGTGTCATATATGCTCTTTGGCATCTATTTGACCAAAAGCATCTCAAATTGAATATTTAAACAATTTGTGATACTAATATGTATGAAAAAATTTATGAATATCATCATCCTTAGTTTCATTATTCACAATTTGAATCCATTCAATTACATGATTGTGAAATATGCTACATATTTTAAACTAACAACATGTAATTATAGCTATCATAGATTGAATAATAAAATATAAACTAAGTAAATCCATTATAGCCAAAATTTGATTTGATAAGGAGAATGAAAAAATCTAGTCAAAAAATCATAGATAAATACAAAAAAATCAAACCCTAGGAAAAATAAAGGGAAACCCTAAAGAATCTATGGTTTTGCTTCACTCAAGTCAAGGATGAGGTTCACTAACATGTTTCATATTTTTGAATTAATACAACCCTAATAGGATAAAACTAATGATAAATCAAATTGATTAAAGTGTAAAATAACTAAAATAATATGAGCATAATTAGTAAAATAAAATAACTTGTTATTTATGGAAAACACTATAAAAATGAAGTATGTATCTTATTATAGGTCTGTGTTGATCTGTGGTTAGATATAATCATATATAAATATTTGAACTAGAAATAGAGATTTTAAATGATTTTAAACAAGTCCATGTTTCTTAGACACATGTGTAGTGGGGTATTATCTAATAGGGTGTGGAACTATTCTACATCTCTACATTGATATGTGATAGTTCTAACTAATGTGTATACATATGTTAATGGCTCATGTGTACACAAATGTTTTTTATCCTACATGAATGTATCTATTATCATTTTCCTTCATTTAAACTTTAGCTAGGCACTATAGGACCAAATTTAAAATAGAAATAACGGGTGAAAAGTAAGGTTTGAGATGACCTCAACCACCCCCTATGGTTAAGTGTTTCCTACATACAATACTCTAGAGAGGGAATTTAAACTAAATGTAGTTATCCCACCTAGCTAAGAGATTGAAATATTGTGTAATATCAGCATGCATTCAATCTTGTGTATGGATTTCAACACTTGAAAACTTGTGATTTTACCATGCAGTGGTATTTAGACTTAGCTTAGATATTTATCCTATAGGTATTTTAGATTTGGAAACTTTAGGATAATTTCTCTCAATTTGAAATATTTTTAGTGATAGATAGATAATTACTAAACATGAATAGGTTTAAGATTGATGTTTATATAGTTGACCCTAGGTAATTTCCTTTAAATTACATGCAAACATATGGGCTAACATATATGAATAATTTTAATTTCTTAAATTATCAGTTAAAGGGTGCGTGGATAGGTCCTACCTAAGTGGATAAGTCCATAGTGTTAGAAATGTATGAGGAAGTGTAGAACTATCCAAAGAATAGTAGTGATATGTGATAAGGAGATAGTCTAATAATTATATGTATTTATTTAGGTAGAACCTATGGAAATCATGTGTAACAATAATGTCAACTCAAGAAGGTCAAGCCCATATATAGACAAATGGCTAAGGATTAATGTGAACAAGAGTCATATATGTGTGCATAAGTAAATTATGTAAAAGGTTGTTAAAAATACACATTTTCAAGTTTATTATACCAAATATGAGTTTTAAAAAAAACTAGAAGAAAATGAAATAAGCAACATAAGATAAAAATCTAAAAAATAGATTTGATAATGTAAGATCAAACCATAGGAAAAAATATGTATACACTTAAAGAAGGGATGGGTATGCCCCCATTTGGAATGGTGGATATAATATAAAGAATAAAAAGGCTTGGTTAAAACATGTGAAATAGGCTTCAAATATTAAATTTCATAAATCAGTCATGAAACCCTAAGGGGTAACCTCAAAAGATATAGGCATTGAAGAATTTTTCACCAATTTATTTTAACAATTTAGTGCATAATGACCTAAACTATGCACAAAAATTAAAACAATTTCACCATTCAAATTTGATTAAATACATTAAATACAATCATAAAGAAAGATCTAAACTAATCTAAAATAGACAACATAATTTTTAAATTTGATTTAGAGGGCCAAAACACAAATACTCAAATGTTGGCTTATCTGTGCATTTTTAGAAATGTTTCAGTAAGGAAAAATGATATAAACAAAAATACATAAATTATTTTATGATATGATAAAATTAAAAATGGGTTAAATTTTGTATCCCTATAAATTTATCCAATTATTTCTAGATAATGTACCTTTAGCCATCTATGTATTGTTTCAAACTCTGAAATTTTTTATGTTGTTTTCATTCAAACTCCTTACTTGTTTATATAAGTTTTCCACAAATACATAAAAAAAGAAGGGAAATTATTTGGTTCATATAACCTCAAGGTATTTTTAGCTACATATCTCACACACTAGAATTAGACTCCATGTAGATCTCATTTCTTGTAAATAGAATCTCGAGTAAGGGATTTACCACCTCTTCCCTAGATGTGAAGATGAAAGTACATGAACATTCACCTAAATACTATTTTGGTATAAGTGGATGATGCCACAAAACTTGAAGATGATGTATAAAAAATATTGTCTTAATATTCAATATTCATAGCAATAAATGGTGATGTCTTCTTGATAAATGTTGATAAAATAGTCATAAGAGACATAACTTATAAAAAGTATTGAATGTGAAAGCTAGATAGTCAAATGACTAAGGGTACCTTTTTATGTGTGTATGTATGCACGTGCACGCGCGCGCCCACACACACACACACACACACACACACACACACACACACACACACACACACACACACACACACACACACACACACACACACACACACACACACACACACACACACACACACACACACACACACACACACACACACACACACACACACACACACACACACACACACACACACACACACATGCATGCACACGCGCACGCACACGCACACACACACACACAAAAAAAAAATCACATCTACACATGGGTCAATCATAGAAGATAGCATAAGAAGACACATTCATACACCCTTAATCTATAGAATGTATAGGGATATTTGCAGTTGACTTGTGGCCTACATGAACTTTTGCCTTATCATATGTCTCTAGGTTATTATATTATTAATAGGGTTGGCCTATGGAGTAAACATGGTTTAATTAGTGTATATATAGGAGGTAGTGGTTATTAGTTTAAGACCATATCATGAATTTTGTTCTTATTGTATGGTTGTGGAGCTTTCCCCCTCGAAGTGGTTATGTCATATTAATCAAGTATTTTTATATGTTGTAAAATATTGTTATAGATTTACTTATTTTTATTTTATTATTTTAATTTATTTCTTTCAATTTACTCTTGATATTTGTATTGATGTAATTTATCTAATTAATTTCATTAGAAATGGTATTAGAGGTTCAATTCGAGCAAGTTCATTCGATGAAATTTTTTAAGATCTAGCATAGTGATTGTTCTGTGAACTGAAGGATAAAAATCATAGCTTGAAATTTGAGATAATTTATTTTTTCTATCAACACAATATTTTTTATGTTTTTTTAAGTCTTTTTTTTCACATTCTTGTAAAAAAATAATAGTCATTGGATTTGTCTCAGTGAGATGATTGCAATAGTATAAGTATTCAATGATATATTTTTCAAATCCAAAACCCAAAACCTTGAAACCCAACCCTAAATTACAAAAACTTACAATCTATAGTTAATTCATGGCCAATCCAATCACTATATGACATGGAAAATGGCAAGCCACACTAGGAAAAACACCTAGTAAATAAGAAATGGAGTCTATTTTTTTGGCTCAGGGGTTTCTAAGTTACTTAACCATGATGATGTAAACATTATGGATAAAAAATAATATTTATATGATCTCAAATTTGAAATTTACTTAATGAAATTAATGTTTGTAGACATACAATTTATATCATTGTCGTGTCAAAATTGTAAGTCAAAATGACTTCTTGTAATAATGCACAAACTGGACCAAATAACATTGAAATTCTTAATTCACCCGCACATGTCACATTCAATTTCAAAAGTTTATTGATACATCTCTAATTAGGGCAAGGCATCATAATTAATCGTCACCTTCTTAAGATTCATCTCAAGTCGAATTGTAACCTAAAAATTTGACATTTTTAATCATTTATGCCTGATAATTTATTAAATTACAAGAATTAAAAAAAAAGCTAAATACGATTACTTAACTAAGAAAATCCAATTAAAAGGTTAAGTGAAAAATTCATGGATATTGGATGAATATCTAATTTTGGCAATTTTAAATTCAATAAAATATCTAAAAGTGATATCATCATGACATCATTGGTCACAAAAGTCAAGAATCCAAAATATCAATATAAATACACTAAATATTAGGAATGGTGATTCATGTCTATTAATTTCCATATTAATTCTAAAATTCAATGCCTTTGTTCCACCAAATTTGACTCATATTGGTCCATTGATTCTCATCTTGATATGGATGGTCCTCCTCATTTTTCCAAACCTATATATACCAATAAACCAATAAGATATTTTATTGTGTAAATTTATTATGTAGAAAATATGCCAAAAAGCTTCATCTATTCTCCTCTAATTGACCCAAAAACAATACTATATAATGTTTGGGTAAGTATTTGATGGATCTTGAACCACAACACTACTAAAGACTTCAATCTCTACATTCGGGCACAAACATGCATGTGAGATGGCTTCGAAGGGAACATCTAAGCAAAAGGTAAAAGCATCTTGTTTAGATTTTTATTCCATTATTTTTCAACTTGTAGAGTCCAAGTGGTAAAATTTTATGTAGGGCACAAGTCAACTGCAAATATCCCTATCCCTAAATAAATCAACTTTTACCATTACCACATCCATGAGCACTTCAACATACACACAAGGAATAAATTAATTGTGAACAAAACCAATTGTTATTCACAAAAAACATATGAAAATCATGATTTAATATAATAGAGAGCCCTTGCTTAACTAGGCAAGGAGAAACAAGACTCAAGCCTAACTAACCAATGTGGGATAAATCCTCACATAAAACAAAACTAGCAAAAGGATGAAAATCCTAGCTAGAACCTAGCTAGCTTGATAAATATACTCTAACACCTACCCTTAAGTGAAGTTAGGGGCTAAAAATAGAGGATACATTGTGAAGCCACATGTCCCTATGGATGCCAATCCATCTTATCAGAGAACTGTTAACAAATGATTGAAGAGATGTTTTTGAAAAGCACTTGATGATTTGATTAGTGCATCAATTTTATTTATCATACCAAAAATTGGTTACAATAATTTTTACAATAGTTATGGAGGTTATCATTTTAGACATGAACTAAATTTAGTTAAGTATTTATTACATTATTTAACACCCCTTCTTAATGAATAAACTAGAGATAACTCCAAGTTTGTCTCAAAAATTTACAAAAAGAATATAACCAAGAGGTTTAGTCATTAGATCTATCGACTGCTCTATAGAAGCATAAAATGAAGAGAAACATCACTATAATCAACCAACTATCAAATGTAGTGATGATGTATCTCAATGTGTTTTGTACAATTGTGAAAAACAAGATTGTTTACTAACTTCAATGCACTTTTATTATCACAAAATAGTGGAGTACGTGTCTATGAAGTAAGTTCCAAATCAGCAAGAATATGACATAGCCAAACTGCTTCATAACTGGGACTGACTATGGCTTTGTATTCTACTTTAGTGGAAGAGAGAGAAATAGTATGTTGAAGCTTGATCTATCATGAAATAAATCTTAAACCAAAAGAGAACATATACCCAATGGTATATTTTTGAGTATCAATTGATCCTCCCCAATCAGAAAATGTATAACCAATTAATCTAAAATTTTCTATCCTCTGATAGAGAATGCCAAAGTTAAGAGTTATTTTGACATATCACAAAACATGTTTCATTATTATCTAGTGTACTCAATTTAATTGAGATAAAAACTAAGAAATGTAACTAACATCAAAACATAAATTTGGTCAGGTGGTTGTTAGATATATCAAGCTGCCCACAAACTATCTATATAATGATTCATTGACTAGTGATGAAACATCATGAGATGATAATTTCAGCCCTACCTCCATAGGTGTAGAATCAAAATTACAATCCATCATTATAAAATTCTTAAAAAGATTAGTGTCATACTTTAATTGAGAAATTAAAATGGAGTATTGTTGTTTCTAGAATTCTACACCCAAAAAATAGTATAGGAGGCCTAAATCAGTCATATCAAAAATAGTGCACAAATATGATTTGACATTCTGAATCATTGTGTCTCTACTACCTATGATGGCAAGGTTATCAACATACATAATGAGTATCACAATGTCATCATCAGTGCTTTTGATATAGATATTTGGATTAGATGGACTCTGTCTAAATCCAAAATCTCTTAGATGCTGATCAATTTTGATGTACCAAGCTTGATGAGCCTGTTTAAGCCCATATAAAGACTTCACAAATTTGTAAACTAAATGATCATGACCAGGTTCCTAAAACCCTTTAGGCTGCACCATGTATACTTCTTCATCCAAATCACCATTAATTAAATAAATTTTTACATCCATTTGAAACACTTTCCAACCAAACTGAGATACGATAGAAAGAAGTAACCAAAATGTGACCATTTTTGCAGTAGGAGAAAAAGTCTCCTCATAGTCTATTCCCTCTTGTTGTGAAAATCCTTTAACAACAAGATGGGATTTATACTTATCCAAAGTACCATAATCCTTGAATTTGACTTTATACACCCATTTTTAGCCAATGGGTTGATTACCTGGAGGTAAATACACCAAAGTATTATTTTGCATCAAGGCATCATATTCTAATTGTATTGCTTGCTCCCACTCAGGTTTACACTATGCATTAGAATATCATTAGGGCTCTAAAATAGTGAAAAGATTAGAAGTAAGAGTAAAATACATAATCTCTTCATCATTTTTTGAATCCATAACTGAATTTCTTGGTTGATGAGACCATGTATGAGATTGAGGAAGATCATCCTCTCATACATCCTGTAGAGTGGTGTAATACCACTTGGGTCTCTTTTGTACCAAAGAATCTTGTTCTTACTAAATAGTAGATGGAGAACTTGTCAACTCAATTTGATTATGATGATGATAGATGAATGGAGTGTTAGTCATAGATTATTGTATTGAAGACTATGAGGGTGTCTCTAAAACATGTGGTTCCTCATCCTTTAAAAGATGTACAATACTAGAAACCTCTGGATTATCATAGATAGCTTGTTGATTACAAAAAAAAATGATTTTGTGTTTTTTACATCAACATCTTGACTAATGATGATCTTGTTAGTAGACACATCTATTAGTCTATATGCCTTAGAGTGAGTACTATAACCAACAAAAAAATATTGTGCACATTTAAAATCTAGTTTAATTATTTATTTCTTAGGAATGAGAGCATATATAGTAGAAAAAAATAAAATGTGTTACCTATGGTTTGATGTTAGACCAAGATCATTACGAAGTGATGTTATCCAAAGCCTTGTAGGTACTTTTATTCAGTATGTAGACTGCCATGTTTACTATTTCTCCCTACTATTTATACAACACACCTTTCTTATGCATCGTAGATCAAACCATATCCATGAATATGTGATTTCACCTTTTAACCACTCCATTTTTCGAAGGAATTTATGGGTTTTTTTAAATACTAATGAATTCCTTCCTTGCCACAATAGTTCTGAAATAGCTTTGAAGTGAATTCTTCCTCATTATCAGATCATAAGGCTTTGATTCACTCACTTATTTGATTTTCTACCAGTGCTTTGAATTTTACAAACTCAACAAAATATTCAAACTTATTATTCAAGAAGTGGACCCACATTTTTCAAGAAAAATCATCTATGAACAACAAAAAATACCTTGCACCAAGAATAGTAGATGACTTCCAAGATGACTTGTATAAATCTGCATGAACAAGATCAAAGAGTCATTTTCTCTCTAGGCACCTTCAGTGGGAAAAGGTTTTTACTTATATTTGCTAACCAAACAACCCACATACATATCATGATTGACCTAGATAGTAGGAAATATAAGAACCATATTCAATTTTTAGAGCTTGGCCAAATAATAAATATTGAGATGTCCAAATATCTCATGCCATACAACACTAGTATTATCCTCCATAATTAATGCATTCAAACTTACAATGGTAGGATCAACAAGTATATACAAGCCATTTTGCCCAGTGCCTAGGGATATGACTTTATCATTTTTGATATCAGACATCATGCATTTCTTTCCTAATAAATTTACTGTAACATGAGGGTTTTTAGTTAACTGGTCGATTAATAGAAGATTTTTTTTTATCTTAGTTACATACATAACATTCTTGACTATGAACTTGGTAGCATTATTCAATATAATGTGTATATCTCTTATCCCTTCTACATCATGTGATCTACCATCACCCAAGGAAACTAAATCTAAAAAACTTTCCTTTGTAGTGAAATTAACATACCATTTTTTTGACATGTAAAATACCATGATGCACTAGAATCAAAAAACCAATCACTAGTAGTCCTCTCATCAGACTATGGTGCCATGAGAGCATATTCTTCTTTAGATTTAACTTCAACTACTACCACATTTGCATTCCCTTTTTCCTTCTTGTTATGTGTTAGATCATATTGTCTTTTTATTCATTCTTTCTTAATATGACCAAATTTTTAACAATAATAACATTTTACCTTGAATTTTGGGGAAAATGAAGATGTATCTAAATGTATTTTTAATTTCCTTTTGGATTGGGTGGTAAATACACTTTTTGATTGGACAGAACTAGGGTCACTGAAGTGTGTCTACCTATGTTTTTTATATAAAATATAAACTCAATCAAAAGTGGGAGTGTTACTCTTTGTAATCAGGTGCAAATATTTAACGAATGATTCATGAGAAGGTATCAGGGTATTCAGAATAAGAGCCATCATATCATCATCATCCACTTTTTTGTTGATGGCTGAAAATTAGTCATAGAGATCTTGAATCCATAATAAATGCTTTGATAGAGACCCACCTTTTGACATTGTTATGGAAAATAATAGATTTTTCAAAAAAATTACTTGACTCTTTTCTGAAGTCTGGTACTTATTATTGAGACTAGTCCATAGTGCACTTTCTTATGCAGCATTTTAGACTTCCAAAATCATATCATCCAACACAAAAAAATTTAATAACAGGAGGGCTTCTTTATGACATTTGTCATAATGGGAAAAATTCATTTCCAATCATTATTTTGTGTCAAATATAATCTTGTCACAATCATGATATTCTATAATTATCAAGATTTTATGACTCCATACATTATAATTTTGCCTAGTTAATTTTTGGGACTCAATAAGGATGAGGTTTTGAATATTAGTCATTTTTCACTCCAAAAAATAAATTTTTAACCAAGAAAATAAAATTCTAAAGATTTATCGAACTTATTTTACTTTTTTGATATTTTTTGTTTATTTTTCTGATTTTATGTAATTTTCCAACCACCCAAAAATCACACAAAAAAAAAACTAGAAAATTGTGAAAAATAAATTATGAACTCACTAAAATTTTAGGATTTGAATGGAAGTTAATGGTCCTAGAAAAAAAGTATTTTACCCAGTGCCCTACCTTGCCAAAAATTGACTTTCAACTAAAAACTTAAACCCTTCCACCTTTCATGATTTTAGATGACCCTTTCACTATAGACTTAAACCCATCTACCTTCTATGATTCTGCATGACCCTTCTATAGATCTTCATATGCCCTTTTAATGATTTACTATGTGAATCATGTTTTGTCCTGCATTGAATTTGACTGGCATTAGAATTTTGTTTTATGCCCCTACCATAATTGTGTAAAAACCATTAAACCTTTTTATGCCCTTCTATGCAGTTAAACATGGTAGTGGTGCATTCAAATGTGACTACCCAATCCTCTTTGTGCCTTTTATTTCATCATTTTCCTTTTATGATTTAAACTTCATCTTTAAATGTGATTGTAACCTCTACATTTTTTTATGACCCATGACCTTTTTATGTGTCTCCACAACCCCTACATGTTTCTCCATGGGACTATGTCAACCTTCTATGATTATTCACAGGACGGTGTCTTCTTCTCCACACCTTTGATCTCCCCTTCCTCTCATTTGTACCCTAGAATGAGGGTTTCCTCAAATCAAACACTCATATCATATTGGCTTCCTCGAGTGATGGCTCTGATACCACTATTAAAAATGATTGAAGAGATGTTTGTGAAAATCACTTGATGATTTTATCAATGCATTGATCTTATTTATCATACCAAAAATTGGTTACAATAGTTATGGAGGTTATCGATTTAGACATTAATTAAAATTAGTTAAGTCTTTATTACATTATTTAACAAGTACATGTATGTCAAGTCACTATAACAATGAAGTGAAAGTAAGAATGGTGTTAAATATGAGGATCACTGAACATAAAAACTACTCTCCAAAATACTAGGTAGAGTGATAAACTTGATGAAGCATTACTTGAACACCCTCAAACAAGATGGTGAGAAGTGAGCACAAAGACTGGTAGGGCTACCAATATAGTATCATTGGTGGGGATACCACACTAGTCTCACTATAAAAATCACAAAGAAGGCCATGGAGTCAAGTAACAAATCCTCATATGATTTCTGAAAAACAAAGTGCCTGAATAAGATACCCATATACAAAAGAGAAATCCATAAAAAACTCACATAAGTTCAACATATATATATATATATATAACTCTCATAAAGTGGAGAAAAGAGAGAAAACCCATAGGAAAAACTCTTCACCAAAAAAAAGAGAAAAGAAGAAGAGAGAGATAGAAATCCCCCCATATATGATGTTGAAGTAGTCTGCACTCAAATTACTTGTAAGTCACGAAGTAACTCAATCTTCAAGAGTGTTTTGAATCCACTACTTGATCACAAAAACAACTAACACTAAGCTTCACCAGAATAACTTCAATCAAGAATATTGTTAGTGGTGATGAGAATATAAAAGAGTATTGCATGTGCAAGGAATGCTCAACACCTAAAAAATATAATATACACCATACCCCCCCATATTACTGATTAGGTGGTGCATGAGTTTTCTGAATCCACTACTCGAACACAAAATAAGTTGACATTGTATGCACCATAATAGATATATATCATGCTAAAAGAGACTGTCAAATTATTGAAAAAAGATAAGATGACACTGGGATTCACCAGAATAAATACATTTCAAGTTGTAGGAGACTATCAACTATCAAAAAATTGGTGTCAAAAATATAGAAAATGTCTCTCAAAGATGATAGTCCGTGGTGGTGATGGAAGAGACAAGCAACTGAAGAAGTGAAAACGTGCCTAGAATAAATCACACAAATGCATGAAGGTAGATAAGGTTGAATCAGCAAACCCCTCATGGCACTTTATAAATTAGTGTAAGTAAAATATAACCCATACACAAAAAACACCAAAAAGAAAACAAGGAAGACAATGGGCTTCACCTGAATATCTCCAAATGATGAGACTATCGACCTATCAAATAAGTCATTAAGAATCATAAGATGTACTTCTAAAATAAGGGATCAAAAAAATTCTTCATAAAAGAAGGCAAGGTACTAAAAAAGAGCCTTGAGGAGACATGACACAAACTACTAATGTGTCAAAGTACCAATGCATGTCATGGGCTTATGGAAGAGTGTGGAAAATGGTGAAAAAAACCATCATGTATATAAAACACACACCAAAAAAGGATCAACAGCCAAAAAACAATAACTTACAAAGCACATGCAAAAGGACATTAGACTCAACCAAAAATGCATCCAAGATAGTGCATGCACAAAGTATAATACAAAAATTAGTAGTGCCCATGGCACTTTATAACTTTAGTAAGTTTACAATAAAATAGGACTGATGAAATGGGAATGAAAAATAAATCACTTTTGTAATAAATGGCACTCAAATCCAAGTTACCGAGAGAAAGTTATGGCATAATCAATTTCCCTTCATTAATGGACTATTGTAATTAAATTTTCAAAAGCAATTTTAATGCACAACAAAAAAGGGCGTAAGGTAGCCTTCTAGACACTCACTGGAACTGACACAGAGTGTAGAATGCAATAGTTTATATTGTGAGGAGAAATTGGTCTCCTACCAACTCAGGCCTCACCCTTCATCTTTGACTAATGAGAGAACAAAATGAAATAAAGTAAAACCATTTACAAAATAACTTTATGTCCCAATAATATATTGTTTTATAAAAAAAACAATCAAAAATTATCTATGCCCCACCATGATTATCTTCCCCTGGCAATAATTATCTCCACCACTCAACAACCACACTGTGTTCCCAATAAAGAAAAAAAGATGTCACTTGCCTTATTCTTCCACTCAATATTGTCCCTCCACTAAATCTAAGCTCCCACCTTATAATGTCTTCAACATTTTTTTTAAAACATATAATAATGTTAAATGCAAAAAATATATTAGAAGACATTTTTGACTTGTCAAAAAATGAAGGAAACCTAATTTCATTGGTTTTGCACTTGAGTGGTTGATTCAAAACAAGCTTTACCATCTCAAAGGCCAATGGTGGAGACCCTACACAAGCAGTTTCAAGTCATAAAGTAGGTCATTTTTCATGTAGAGGAAGGTATCAGGCATAATCATGAATAATCCATAGACCAGGAATTGAGAGGAAGACAACAAGGCCAAAGTAACACGTAAGAGACAAACTAGGTAGACAAGATCAGTTGGAGGCCATCAGGTCTTGACTAGGATATTAAACTATAGAAACTTACATTGGACATCTGAGCTATCCTCATGGGTTATACTTATTTCATGATGAGTTTTTGCATCTCAAAATGGTAGTGGTCAGCTTAGCATATGGCTCAAATAATGATCAATGACCTTAAATAGATAACGTTAAGCAAAATTGACCCTCTCAACTAAAATAGATCAAGTATACCAAGTGCCCACTCAAACCAAGTATAGCAGAGAAGGTAGTAGACCATCGATAGCTATGAAGGGCCCTAGAGAGGCAATCATGGTAGAGGTTGATCTGAAATAAATCAAAAATACCAAAACCTTGCTAAAAAATAATAGGCCATAAGAGAATATCATGGGCAATGGCAATAGTTGAGGAGATCAAATGTAGGTGTGAGAGAGGTCTGGTTGTTTTAATTGAATGTGGATCTAAAAGACGTCATGGTATGGAAAATTTGATCAAAAAATTGTAAATCCTCTACAATATAATCAAAAGACCTCTCTATTTCTCTTTGCCATTTTTTAAAACCCAAACAGAATTTCTTCCTCAAATGCATTTGATTCCAGGTTAAGGTTTTGGATAGTAACTCGATGCCAAGAGGTATATGGCACTAACTTAGATGAGTAGTGAATCTACAAATTAAATTTCTTGAAATAAAACCTTATATAGAAAAAAATATTTCTATAAGAAGGTCATTAATTACAAATTGAATTTTGAATAGCAACAACATAATATATTAAGAGTCAAAATGCTTAATCAATGTTGACAAAGAACTACAACTTGTATGATCCAAGACAAAGGTAAATTTTTAACAAAAAAACCTTAAATCTATAAAAAGTTCTCAACAATTGACAAGAATATGGCCTATCCTTGGAGGGGAAATCTAGATATATAAGGCCAAGTCTAAAAAAGAAAAATAGAGGTTGCAACATAAAATTGTTGAGTAATGGCTATTAGAGGGTGGCTCTGATACCATGAAAGAGTTCACAACACTCTTCAACCAAGATATCTCCAACACACCATTACCATATTCATGAGTACTTCATTATAGACATAAATAATAAATAAACTATTAACAAAACCAATTGTTATTCATAAAAACCATATGAAAAGCATGATTTAATACAACATAGAGCCTTTGCTTAAGTAGGCAAGGATAAACATGAGTCAAGTGTAACTAGCAAATGTGGGATAAATCCTCACATAGGATAAAACTAGCAAAAAGACAAAAATCCTAGCTAGAACCTAGCAAGCATGAGAAATATACTCTAATAGACCATGCTTGAGATGTTATGTTCTTTAAGTTTGTTATTTATTTTTTCACTAATAAATAAACTAACCTATTTCATATTCATGTGTTTACATTTGGCATGGCTGATGGGAATGTGCACCCACAAATCTCTTTCTAAACCTTTTAAGTCTTCTAATTACATAATTAGATTATTTTTTAACACTAATTTTTCCAAATTTCTTCTAAATTTCCCTTGTTCCATTTCCTACACATCAAAAGGATTTCCATGTGAATTGGTGAGATAAAACCTACAAATTAAGACTTTGACATACATATCATTGGGACTGCATTGTATTACTCTCTATGTTCTTTATATGTTTGAACAGATCAACAAGATTGGTTTATGCATAGGTAATATTTCCTTGCATATCAATGAGGTTGATTGTTAATCATTGAGTTCACACCATTAACATCATTATGATTTCTTATAATTGTTGGGATTTACCTACATGTTGGTAGGATTGCCCTACTAAATGGTGGATTTGCATTTATGGTTTCTTTGTGTTTTTCTACAACTGGTGAGATTGGCCTAGTAATCAGTGGCATTGACTTAAAAATAGTGAACTTGATGTTGGACATATTCATTGATGTATGAAGGTTTGTCATTGATGTCAAATGAAGAACGTAATTTCAAGCATTAATGACAAAGGTCTTGAGTTGAACAGACTTATTACAGAGCTCCATGAAGTTGTGTGTGTGTTTTGAATGAATATGAAAATACAAGAATAGTCAGATGAATGTATTTGCTCACATGGTTATCTTGACAGATATGGCTAAGTACATAGGTGGGTGTTAACAACATTTGCATATATCTCTTTGTGGCTAAATGTAAATTCATAAGGTTGTTCCTCAACTAAAAGTCTACTAATTTTCCATACTTAGTCTATTTTGTACCTTTGCATTTGTTTGGGGAATTCTTTCAAAGAAAGTGGTTCAATGAATTCTTTCAGGAAAATGGTTTAGACTTTGTTAGACAAAATGTCTGCAACATAGTTTCTAAAGGAAATAAATGCAATTTGGATATCTTTCAGAGAAAGTGGTTCAGTGAATTCTTTCAAAAAATGGCTAAGTCTTTGTTGGAAAAATTATCCTGAATAAAAATTTTGAAGGGATCTTTTCAAAATGTCAAAGGGTAAGTGATCCATTCAAAGTTTTTGAAGGGATCTTTTCAAAAATGTCAAAGTGTAAGTGAACTGTTCAAAGCTTTCAAAGGGATATTTTCAAAAATGCCAAAGGTTAAGTGAACTATTCAAAGTTTTTTAAGGGTACTTTACAAAAGTTTTGAAGGGCATGTGACCCAAACAAAAATCTCAAAGGGTACTTTGCCAAAGTTATGAAGGGCATGTGACCCAAACAAAAATTTTGAAGGGTACATTACCAAAGTTTCAAAGGGCATGTGACCCAAACAAAAAATTTAAAAGGAAATTTTTTAAAGCTCTAAAGGGCATGTGATCTAAACAAAAGTTTCAAATAGGTCACTTATAGAAGTCCTGAAGGACACTTTCAGAAGAATGACATTGATGAATTCTTTAGGAGAATTTTTCTAAGGCAGTTGGACACTTACAATATTCTTTAAGGATACTTTTAGATGGAGAGGACACTTAAAAAGTTCTTGAAGGATACTTTCATATGGAATGAACTCTTACAAAGTTTTCAAAGGGTATTTAGAAAGAAATATAGGTCACTTGCAACATTGTTGAAGGATAAGTGTGGAGTCTCATAGGGCATTTTTAAAAGTGTCAAAGGATCAAGGTGAGTTAAAGGTCAGGCAAGTCTGAACAAATCAAAGGAGCAAAATCAATACATGAATGCTGAATAAAATGAGATGAGCTCAACATACTGAAGGATAACGACCTAGCCAATGTAAAGAGCATGCATCTTTAATGATCCAATAATGCACAAAATCCAAGACTGAGAAGATCTAATAAAGCAAGTCAATCCAAAGTTTCAAAGTACTTGAAGGTTAATGGCATAGTGGTAGAGTTAAATTCTAGGCATGTCTTGAAAGATCTAACAAAGTGAAAGCATTATAAAGACTCAGGATGCAACGAGATAATATAAGAAGCTCAATAATTAACCAATGTGTTAAGTAAGGAAAAACATTCAAAGAACTAAATAAATGAGGCAGTTACAAAAATTTGGTATGATGGTTCAAGAAAATCAATAGTCAAATTTTTTAATAACTGTGAAATAAAATGAGTAATCATAGATTCATTCCAATTGTGTGAATGTTGTATATAAAGCGACAAGGGTAGAATTCAAAGAGGCTCAGAGAATGGAAGTCAAATAATCATTTGCTTGGAATGAGAAGAGACAAGCAATGAATGTAAAATGTATTAAGTAAAGAGACTCATCTAAGTTTTGATTTATGCAAAACTTCCAAAGTGAATAAGAGTAGGGAAGGAAAACAGTCATTTTTTCATTTTTAGAATGAGAGGAGTTGAGTCATAGATGCATAAATATGAGACTCATCTGAGCATAGAGGATTAATGGTTAAATTTGAGAATACCAGAGTGTCAAACAAATAAATTTAGATATAGAGAAAGGGTGCAGGAAGAGTGAAGATCACACAAGAGTGTGTTGAATGAAAAATGATCAGTTGTAGATTAGACATGCAATAAAGAATAGAGACTTGGATTATTTTGTGAATCTAATTCATGAATTTAAAGTGTAAATATCTAATAGGTTGGTACCATCAAATTAAGTTGGGTTGGTGCTTAGTATAGGGAGTGGGTGCTTCCTTAGAGTTGGTGCTCTTAAAATAGGGTATTGGTGTCTCCTTGGGATGGGTGTCCTTAAATGTAACTAGTGAGGTTTAGTCAGTGAGATAAACTTTGTGAGGCTAGATTAGAATAGTAGCTTCTAGTAGCATTCTCATCATGGTTTTTCCCTTTGGGTTTCTATGTATAAATCTAGTGTTGTGTGTTGTGATTTTGTGCATGCAATATCTTTCATTTATTTTTTTAAGATTGCATATGTTTAAAATTCATCTTAAAAGTTGTAAGTAATTCATTTTTAAGATCTATTGATTCACCCCCCCTCTCAATAGATAGGTATGTTCAATAATTTGTATCAAAGACAATGGTTCCAAAAAAGAAGCTTAATCAACTTAGGTTGATCTTGGAGTTTGAACATAAAATGGCTAGTCATGAAGGAACTTCATCAAACAAGGCACCTTTATTTGATGGGTCTAACTGTGCCTTTTGGAGCATAAGGATGGAAGCATAGGGGTTTGATGTCTAGATGTCTATTGAGAATGGATACACACCCCCTATTATTTATCCTACTGATCAGGCAGTGAAGAAGGCATGTGAAAATAATACCAGAGCAAAAAATACTATTCTTTATGGATGGTCAAATAGTGAGTTTATTAAATTCATGCATTGTCAAAGTGAAAAATACATATGGGTCAAATTAAAGAGCATATATGAAGGCGATGACAAAGTAAAACAAGCCAAGCTTCAAACACATAAGGGATAGTTCAAGATCCTCAAGATGAGTGAGGAAGAGAAGATTGCAGACTACCTCCTTAGGGTAGATGAGATTTTAAATGCAATCAGAGGACTTGGAGAGATAATGGATGAATTAGTCATTTTCAAAAAGGTTTTAAGATATCTGACAACAAAACATGATTCTAAATTTTTTTCCATTGAATAAGCAAGAGATCTGAACAAGCTCACAGTAGATGAGTTACATGAAACTTTCACTACATATGAGATGAGGCTGGGAGATGCATACTCATCCAAGAGAGAAGTTGTTTTCAAAGTTTCTAAGTAGGTAGAAGAAGAAGAAGCTCCTAATTTTGAATCTGAGGAGGTTGATGATGTAGAGGCCAATTTCATCAAAGTTTTGAAGAAGGGATTAGGAAAATACAAAGGTAAGTTCCCCTTCAAATGTTTCAATTGTGGAAAGATAGGTCATTTTAATACTAAATGTCCACATAAAAAGAAGGATGACTCTAATTCAACTGAGAAAAATCAAAAGGAGAAATCCTATTATCCCAAGAAGAGGAAAATCTTCTTTAAGAATAAAAAGGGAGTGTACTCAAAAGAAGATAGTGACTCGGTTAATGACAATAGTAGTTCAAGTGATGAGCATGATAGTGATTTTATGGCCAAACAAAATGAAGTTCTATTCATGACTTATGAATCAACTTTTGTATGCCAAGAATCAGAGGACTTAGATGATGATGAAGAAGAAGGAGAAGTAAAGTTAGAATGTGAACTCATCTATGCTTTAAAATAAATTGATGAGCTTAGAAAAGAAAATTCTAAACAAAAGAATCTTAGTCAAAAGGAGTTTGAGAAATTAAATAAAAGAAATGAGGAATAATATCAAATGATAGTAAGTTTGAAGACCCAAGTTAAGGAGGCAAAGAGGATAAAGGATGTGGTCAAAATTGATTTGCAATAAAAATCCTTAGAATGCTTGAAGATGGAGGAAGAAATCATGGACCTAAGAGAAAATCTCAAAAATATCAAAGAAAAAATTGATAAATGCTTGAAACTAAAAGGAGGATCTGTAATACTGGATGAGATGATCAGCTCATAAAATCCCTTCAAATAAAAATTAGGTCTTGGGTATGAGAAAGGAAAGAGTCCCATGTTGAGTACAACTAAGAATCTGTATGAAAACTTCAAGGCAGCAGTAGAATCAGGAATTAAAAAAGAAGAAAATCATATTCATGAAGAGAAGAAGAAAAGTAATAACTCTATTCCTAAAAAGACCAAGGTTACTGCTACAAAAAACAACATAACAACAAAGAACATGAAGAAGACAGAGTTTAGGAGACCTCCTTTATATCCCCAAAGGAGAATGATAACTAGGTATTCTTCATAATTTTATGATTATTGTTATAGTTATAATCAATTTGGCCATAAAGCAATTGATTGTAAGATTGTACCTAAGAGAATGATAAGTTTCTTAAGTAATAATTCATTTGCCACTCTGCTAGATCTAGATGTTTTATGCTAAAACTGTAATAATTTTGGGCATATAGCAAAGCATTATAGAACAAAGCTTATTAAATCAAATTATAATAATTCAAAAAGGGTTGAGACTCCTAAAGTGAACAAAGGCTCACAAATCAATGACACAATAAAAAAAAGTACAGTCAAGAAACTCAAGGAGATATGGAAAAAGAGAAATCAATCTATGATCACCCAAATAGCACTGCATGCTAAAGAGAAAAATCTATGGGTCATATATAGTGGCTACTCAAAGCATATGACCAGTGACAAGAGTAAGTTCACCGAATTGAGTTGAAACAAAGAAGGGACTGTCAGTTTGGGAGACAATACTATAATCAAAATTAGAGGCAAAGGAACCTTGTATATTGATGGAAAGCTCCTTAAACATGATGTTCTTTATGTTGAAGGACTAAAACATAATTTTTTGAGTGTCGGTCAGATGTGTGACAATGGATATTAAGTCATATTTGATGCTAAAGGTTATGAATTAAGAAGGTCTAGAAAAACTGTTACACATGGAAAAAGGACTGAGAGTAACATATATAATCTAATTGAGGTAAATGATTCAAATTATATCATGAGAAATATTGATGAGAGATGGTTATGGCACAGAAGGATGGGTCACGTTAACTTTGACAATTTAGTCAAAGTAAGTTCTAACAATTGTGTAAGACACATGCCTAAGATAACCAAGCCTATTGACACAACGTATAGAGAATGTTAGCACAGTAAATAGACCAGGGTCTCATTCCAAACTAAAGAGTATGCAATAACAAAACCTCTATAGATAGTTCATAATGATCTTTGTGGACCAACCAAGACAAGAGGTTCTAAAGGAGTGTATTATTTCATGATTCATAGATGACTACACTAGAATGACATGGGTAACCTTCTTAAAGGACAAGTCTCGATCCTTTGATAGATTCAAGATTTTTAGAGCCATGGTTGAAAATGAAATTGGTAGAAAGATCAAGCACTTTAGATCTAACAAAGGTGGTAAATTCAATTTAAATGAATTTATAGACTATTGTGAAAAGCATGGAATTAAGAGACACTACTTTGTTGCAAGAACTCCATAGAAAAATGGAGTTGTTAAAAGGAAGAATAGGACCATCAAGGAGATGGCTAAAACAATGTTGAAAGAAGCCAACTCGTCAGATGGTTATTAAAGAGAGGTAGTCTAGATGGAAGTATACATCTTGACCAGAGTTCAATTAAGAGTAAATAGTGACAAGACTCCATATGAACTATGGTATGGAAATCCTATTTCAGTCAAGTATTTCAGAGTGTTTGAAAGCAAATTCTATATTTGAAAAAAGGAGAAAAATCTAGGTAGTTTTGAGTCAAGATGTGATGAGGGAATATTCCTTAGTTATTCCACTCATAGCAAATCCTATGTTTTCTACAACAAAAGACTGCTTAAATTAGTGGAGAGCATCCATGTTAAATTGAAGAGATCCTCAAAGAAGAAACTAAACCTGTAAAGGAGATCAAAATTGAGGAACCAAAATAAGAAGTTGAGGATGAAATATCATAGAATGAAGAAGAGATAAAGAGGCCTAAAAAGGCACCCTCAAGGTTTATTCAAAAGGATCATCCTAAGGAGTAGATCATTAGCAACATGAATGAATGAGTCTAAATGAGGAGAAGGGTAGCAATGAGCAAATAATAGGTAAGTTTTGCTTTATGATCTAAAATTGAGCCCAAAATGTATGTTGAGCCCAGCAAAGATGAGAATTGGCAAAAGGCCATGGATGAGGAACTAAGTCAAATAGAAAAGAACAAAAAATGGAAGTTAGATCAAATACCCACATACAAGAATGTCATAGGCACAAAATGGGTCTTTAAAAAAAAGTTAAATGAAGATGGAGCTATTGTGAGAAACAAAGCTAGACTTGTTTTCAAAGGATATGCTCAGTAGAAGGACTAGACTTTGAGGAGACATTTACCCCACTGGCAAGATTGGAAGCCATCAAAATGATTTTATCATTCTCAGTCTTTAATAAGTTTAAATTCTATAAAATGGATGTTAAGTCAGCTTTCCTGAATGGAACCTTGGAATAATAAGTCTATATTGAACAACTTGAAGGTTTTCAGCTAACATATGAAGAAGACTATGTGTGCAAACTGAAGAAAGCACTATATGGTCTAAAATAGGCACCTAGAGCATGGTATTCAAGGCTTGATTAATATTTTCAACAAAAAGGATTTATTAAAGGATGTGCAAATAGTAACTTGTATGTTAAGTCTGAAAATAGACATACGTTGAACATAGTTATCTATGTTGATGACATCATTTTTGGTGGTAGTAGGAATAATATGTGCAAAGAATTTGTAAATAAAATGCAAAATAAATTTTAAATGTCCATGCTGGGAGAACTTTCATTTTTTCTTGGTCTACAAGTTACACAATCCAAAGAAGGGATATTCATATCCCAAACCAAGTATGTAAAGGAGATGCTCAAGAAATTTGGTATGGAGGATAGCAGACCAGTTAGCACTATCATGATAACTGGATGTAAATTGAGCAAAGGTGATGAATCTCCTGAATTGAATCGTACAATGTATAGGTCTATGATTGGTATTTTATTATATCTCACTACATCAAGACCAGACATCATGCATATTGTATGCATGGTTGCTAGATTCTAAGCTGCACTAAAAAAAATACATATAAATGTAATAAAGAGAATATTCAGATATATCAAAAGCACAGTAGACTATGGCTTATGGTATCCTTCAAGTGATGATTTCACTTTGATAGCATACATAGATGCTAATTGGGTAGGAAGTATAGATGATAGAAAAGTACTAGTGGTGGTGTATTCTTCCTTGGTAACAGACTTGTTTCATGGTTGAGTAAAAAATAAGAGTCAGTTACACTATGTACAGCATAAGTAGAATATGTTGTAGTAGTAGCATGTTGCACTCAAGTGATGTGGATGAAACAGTCACTAAAATATATTGAAGTGGAGTTCAAAGGACCAATTCCCATTTTGTGTGACAATTCAAGAGCTATAAATATATCCAAGAATCTGGTGATGTATTCCAAAATAAAGCACATATCAATCAAGTATCACTTTCTGAGAGAGAAAGTTGGTGATCAAGAGGTTACAATGGAATATGTTCCAACAAAAGATCAAATTGCAAACATATTCACTAAACCTTTGCCTAAGGATCAACTTGAAACTTTGAGATGGCGGTTAGGAATGGTAGCTCCTACACCACATTACTAGTTCCTAGTGATCAGGCATGTCTCTAGGGGGAGTATAAAAGGAACATCACTAAATCCTAGAAGAAGAAGATTTTAGGAAATGGTTTCATGGCCTAAAGGGTGAGTTTCAAATAAATTATTCTTATCTTATAGGTCTAAGGATCAGAACAATGCCATACCTAAAGAAGTGCACTTCAAGTGGGGCTAGTTGACTTTATGGTAGAAATCTTTGTCATTAATGTCTAAGGGGGAGAAAAGAGAAAGATGCAGGTGTAAAACAAAGATTGTGCTACTTTTCAAAGGATGTTTTTGCAATCAATGACAAAGGGGGAGATTGTTGGACATATTCATTGATATATGAAGGTTTGTCATTGATGTCAAATGAATAATTTACTTTAAAGCATTAATGACAAATGTGTTGAGTTAAACAAACTTATTCTAGAGCTCCATGGAGTTGTGTGTGTACTTTGAATGACTATGAAAATACAATAATAGTCATATGAATGTCTTTGCTCACATAGTTATCTTAACAGATATGGCTAAGTACATAGGTGGATGTTAACAATATTTGCATATATCTCTTTGTGGTTAAGTACAAATGCATAAGGTTGTTCCTCGGCTAAAAGTCTACTAAGGTTGTTCCTCAGCTAAAATTCTACTAAGTTTCCATACTTAGTCAATTTTGCACCTATGCATTTGTCTAGTGAATTCTTTTAGAGAAATTGGTTCAGTGAATTCTTTCAGGAAAATGATTTAGAATTTGTTAGACAAAATGTCCATAAAAAAGTTTATGAAGGAAATGAGTGAAATTTAGAATTCTTTCAGAGAAAGTGGTTTAGTGAATTCTTTTGTAAAAATGGTTGTCTTTGTCAAAAAAATTATCCTGAACAAAAGTTAAAAAATTATCCTAAACAAAAGTTTCGAAGGGATCTTTTCAAAATGTCGAAGGGTAAGTGAACCATTCAAAGTTTCCAAAGGGATATTTTCAAAAATGCCAAAGGGTAAGTGAACCATTCAAAGTTTTCAAAGAGGTCTTTTCAAAAATGTTGAAGGGTAAGTGAACCGTTCAAAGTTTCTGAAGGGTACTTTACAAAAATTTTGAAGGGGCCTTTTCAAAATTCTAAAGGGCATGTGACCCAAAAACAGATCTTGAAGGGTACTTTGCCAAATTTCCAAAGGGCATGTGACCCAAAAAAAAATCCTAAAGGGTACTTAACCAAATATTTGAAGGGAATGTGACCTAAAAAAAAATTAAAGGTAATTTGTTAGATCTTTGAAGGGCATGTGATCTAAACAAAAATTTTGAATAGGTCACTTATAGAAGTCTCGAAGGATACTTTCGGAAGGACATTGATGAATTATTTTAGAGAATTTGTCTAAGGTAGGTGGACACTTACAAAATTCTGGAAGGATACTTTTGGATGGAGAAGACACTTAAAAAGTTCTCGAAGGATACTTTTAGATGGAATAGACTATTACAAAGTTTCTTAAGGATATTTTAGAATAAATATAGGTCACTTACAACATTATCGAAGGATAAGTGTGGAGTCTCATAGGGCATTTTCAAAAGTGTTGAAAGATCAAGGCAAGTTAAAGGTTGAGTAAGTTTGAAGAGATCAAAGGATCAAAACCAATACATGAATGCAGAAGAAAATAAGATGAGGTCAACATGCCAAAGGATAATGGCCTAGTCAATGTAAAGAGCATGCATCCTTAATGATCCAATAATGCACAAAAGTTATGACTGAGAATATCCAATAGAGTGAGTGAATCTAAAGTTTAAAGGTAATCAAAGGTTAATGGCACAGTGGTGGAGTTAAAGTCTAATGATGTCTTGTAATATCTAATGAAGTGAAATCATTCAAAAGACTTAGGATGCAATGAGATGATATAAAGAGGTCGAAACTTAACTAATGTGTTAAGGGAAAACATTCAAAGAACCAAAAAAGTGAGGTAGTTACAAAAATTTGGCATGATGGTTGAATAAAATCAACAGTCGGGTTTTTGAATAACTATGAAATAAAATGACTAATCATATATTCATTCCAATTGTGTGAATGTTTTATATGAAGTGACAAGGGAAGAATTCAAAGAAGCTCAGAGAATGGAAGTCAAATAGTCATTTTCTTGGAATGAGAATAGACAAGCAATGAATGCAAAATATATAAAGTAAAGAGACTCGTCTAAGTTTTGATTTATGAAAAAAAATTCAAGTGACGAAGAGTAAGGAAGAAAAATAGTCATTTTTTAATTTTTGGAATGAGAGGAATCGAGTCGTAGATGCAAAAATATGAGACTCATATGAGCATAGAGGTGTAATGATCAAATTGGAGAATACCATAGTGTTAAATAAATAAATTTAGACACAAAGAAAGGGTGTAGGAAGAGTGAAGATCACACAAGAGTGTGTTGAATGAGAAATGAGCAATTGTAGATTAGACATTCAACAAAGAATAGAGACTTGGACTCTTTTGTGAATCTAATTCATGAATTTGAAGTGTAAATTTTTTATTGGTTGGTGCCATCAAAT
This sequence comes from Torreya grandis, assembly GCA_037957365.1. NCBI lineage: Eukaryota > Viridiplantae > Streptophyta > Pinopsida > Cupressales > Taxaceae > Torreya > Torreya grandis. Next base: position 1,841,451 of record JARHVA010000255.1, on the reverse strand, counting down.
TAAGCTAGGTTGGTGCTCAGTATAGGGAGTGGGTGTTTCCTTAGAGTTGGTGATCTTAAAATAGGGGATTGGTGTCTCCTTAGCATGAGTGTCTTTAAATGTAACCAATGAGGTTCAATTAATGAGACAAACTTTGTGAGGTATTTTAGAATAATAGCTTCTAGTAGCATTCTCACCATGGTTTTTCCCTTTGGGTTTCCATGTATAAATCTAGTGTTGTGTGTTGTGATTTTATGCATGTGATATCTTTCACTTATTTTTTTAATATTGTATATGTTTAAAATTCATCTTGAAAGTTATAAGTAATTAATTTATGAGATCTATGGATTCACCTCCCCCCTCTCAATAGATAGGTGTGTTCAACACTTGACCTATTGATCATTGAGGTTGCTTAAAAGGTAATTTTTCTTTTTGTGGTTTTATTTATTGAGATGGTAAATTCATCCTATAAAGTAGAGGTCATACTGGTAATCATTGAGATCACCAAAACTATGTTTTTGACTCATTTTAGAGTGGTAACAATATGTTGGAATCAATGGGATCATCTTACAGTATGGTAAGATCATCCTTTAGAATGGTGGGATCACCCTGTGTAAATTTTTTTGAGTCCTAAAAACTACAAAATACTAACTTCATTTGATATCTAAAAAAATTGTTCAAACACTTATTTATTTTTCTTGTAGGTTTTGATATCTTAAAAGGTTGTTTTACACAATTAAAAAGACAAATTTAATTCATATTTATATTTGGTGATTAACAAGGAACATGTACTTTAATTTTGTGCTCCTAAGAGCACTTGAACTTTATAATTTGCTTGAGGTACTTTTGTTTTTTTACATAAATTAGCATGTATATAATCTCCCCTTGCCCATTTTAGGGATCCTAGGTAACCCAAAGCACATAGTTTACTTGTATTCTTGTCTACCTGAAGGACTATTTTGAAGTATGCTCTTCTCTTACCCATCTATGGGGTCTTGAGAATTAGAAATAAAACACATCTTTCCTTTTTTTCATTTTTTTGACTACATGGGGTGGACTTCATCACCTTCCTATGCATTCTAGGGGTGAATTGACTAATAATTCACATCCTATCATCATACCAGCCTCATTATCTAATGGGATATATAAATTTATGTTATGATAGTAGTATCTTATTTTGAATGTCCTTCAGAGCTTGGTTCTACTGGTAAAACTTTACTGAGATTCTTATAGATGAAGTGATCACAAAGGGACTAGACCCTTTAGCAAATGTCCCATTGAATCTTGACATCCAATTAAAAAATCCATGCCCTTCAAGGACCATCTAGAGATCCAAATGAAAACTTTATAATACAAAATAGTTTTTCTACTACATTCTCATTGATGAAGGGGTGAAAAGGTATCCACCACCAAAGATTGTCTTTTCTTACAGACCTTTGAGAGAAGGGTGGAATTAAAACACTACCATAATTATTTTAATTACTTAATGAACTATTAAATTTTTAATCCTCTCAAAAGCACATATATCAAAAGGATCAATGATTATGTTTTAAACATATGTCAGTGTCTAAGGTACATTTGTGATTGTTTGAATATTTTCTCAAAACTAGTTTTATGTTCACCACATTCAAATAAATACTTCAAGTTCTAGAAATAAAAGTCACAAAACATGTCTTCACATATTCATACAATAAGGTGTTACATTACCCACTTTTTGAACCATCCTCCTTACATTTTATAGCATTAAATTTTCCAATTTAAATAATCTCTTGTATCATTTAGCACCATTACACTACCCATTCCATTCTTAGTTTCAAACTTACATTTTCTTATGTCAAAACCAACTCTAAAAATTCTGAAACTGTTTGATCTTATTCCAATTTCAAGTTTTAAAAATTGGATCAAAGACCAAACAAGTTTCAAACCTTCTCAAATTCAAGTAACATTTCAACCATGTATAGGTACACTAGAAGTGGGGCCTCTTACAGCCTTAGTTTTCAAGAAGAAAACTTATCTGAACTGTTCCCTCTGATTTTAGAATCTAGTCAAGGCCAATTTGAAAATCAAATCATGGAAGATAAAGATGAGGCACTTCTAATACTACTAGAATCTAGAGCCAAGCTCCCACCAAACTTCCCTATAGAGCAATTACATAGCCTTGTTCAAGTAGAGGAGACTGTTAGAATATTTAGTGTGTTCACATTATTAATTTGTATTGTTGATCATATATATTGTTAATAATAAACAATATATTACAATTAATAAGTTAACATGTTATTGTTGTGAATAACAACAATATTATGTGAATAGACTTAGTGTGTTTGGGAGGTTAGTAGTTGAGTGATTGTAGGGATTTAGGAATCCCCAATTATAGGAAATATTTTCCTATATACATATAAGTATGAGATATACTATTATTGTGTGTGAAATTATATCTCTGTGTACTGCTTGTATTTGTGTTTATCTCCTTTATTTTACATTAGTGTTATAAGAGCAAGATGAGATTTTGAGCATTGTGAGGGGCATCCACAATTTTTGACTGCCCCATTTGATGAGAAATTTATTTTGTTAGATGGCTATTTATAATCGTTTATGCTTTAGGTAGTTGCAATCAAGTTTATTTTTTGGAGAAAGTTTTAGTACATCAATTTTGATCAGGATTTACCTTACATTGAGTGAAGTACATCAATTTCCATGGCTTGAGCAGTATCAAAGCAAGTTGCTCGCTTAAAAAAACATATACAGTGTAGTAAATATCTATTCTTACGTCTACATCAACATTTCTCCATGCTCAATCCTTGTATCATAGTTTTCATTTGTGGATATCTTGCCTTGTTTCCATTCCATGCATTGAATGCAAACTCCATATCAAACTAGGTATACTACTCTTATGAAATTCTCTTAACTACCATGTCACTCTGTTGATCAATGATTATCTTAGGCCAGATCTAATTCATCCTCTTGTAAATTGTTAAGATATTTTTATTTCAATGATTTTAGATTGCATCCATATTGGTTAATTATAATAGCACATTAATTGATATCTAGATAAGCGATGTTGATGGCCTTAAATAATTGTTGTAGTAAAAATAAAGCTTATGCAAAAGATTTATCTACAGAATCTAATTGTGTTTCACTTGTTCATACAATGGCAATAGCATCCCTTGCTACCTGCAAGACACATTATATTTCCAAGAATTTCTCTACTAAAGTCATTAGTCTCTTTGCATCATTATTTCAACTGACACATCATGTTGTACAATCATTTAGATGATATCATTCCATCACACTCATCTGAAGTTAAGCCCACATTTGTATTTATGAGATTGGTCTTTGTTTTTAATCTTAGCTATAAAATTGAGTGATGAGTTCTTTATAAAGTTTGTTTTGATTTCTGTAAAAGTCATTGAGTCATTTAAAAGTCTTTATACTTTAGATAATACTTTTTTAATTATTTAATGTCTTATATTTAAGTGAATGCTAAAAGCTCTAGTCTTGAGTCTAAAGTAATAAAAGTCAGAAGTAGTATTTGGTTTAATATTTTTTATGGTGGTATTTTGTCATGTCTTTAATTGATTAAAATTTATCATATATCAAATTTAATGTAGTGTGTCTTAGATGTCAAAATTTTTATTAGGTCCATTGTCAATAGTTTAGTTGTCACTATAAAAAAATGAAAAAATATCAAAAAATAAAAATAACAGATACATTTGCACTTGTACGTGACATCCGTATTATGGGGGGATTTTCCTTGAAAAAATCATGAATTGAAGATTCATCAACACGTGTTGAGTAAGCAAAAACATACTAGAGGTTGGAGGCTACACAGAGGATGGAGGTTATTCAGTGACCTCTTGTCAGGCACCATTAATGAGGTTGCATACTAATTTGGTGGCCTTGTGTTTTTTTTGTGGTGTGGTTTTTATTATGGTAGATACATTTACTTTTTAAGTTCTGTGGTGTGGAAATCTTCACATTATGGAATAGGAATAGAAAGTTATGTTTCATTTTCCATTCAGAACTAAATAGACTAAAGTTAAGGAATACTATCAATGGTAGTGGGAGTCTTCTTTATTGTGTGAGATTGAGTGGCATGATCATTCACAATGGATACAAGTAATAAGTTGATTTCTTATAGGGTAAAATGTGACATTCAGTGTGTGTTTTTCATTTCACTACTTATTTCAAACACCTCTACTATTTGAAGACAAGGGAGAGTGTGGATATAATAGAATGTGGTCAGTAATTGTATAGGAGGGTAGCTAAATTTAGAAATTATTTGACTATAGAGATCCTCTGACTACCTTACTTCTTTATGGAGATGATCAGCTAGTGACACGTCTAGTGCAGTTAAATGGTGTATATGTAGGAAGCATTCTAGTGATCATGTGCATCAAGATCCAGACATCAAGATTCAGATAGTAGAATGCAGACCTAAAAGTATGCATTGGCATATGATTTTGTTTAGGTCAATTCCTGAATATGTATGTTTTCCCCAAGATCACATTAAGGGGGTGTAGATAGGATTAATAATGTTCACAAGGGGGTGACTGTTATAATATTTAGTGTGTTCACATTATTAATTTGTATTTTTGATCATATATATTGTTAATAATAAAAAATATATTATGATTAATAAGTTAGCATGTTATTGTTGTGAATAAAAATAATATTATGTGAATAGACTTAGCGTGTTTGAGAGGTTAGTAGTTGAGTGATTGTAGGGATTTAGGAATCCCCGATTATAGGAAATATTTTCCTATATATTTGTAAGTATGAAATATATTATTATTGCGTGTGAAATTATATCTCTGTGTACTAACTTGTATTTGTGTTTGACTCCTCAATTTTACATTAGAGACACCTCAAGTGGTAACTATTAACCAAAATTAACCTATTACCCAAAGTTTCAAACTAGCTATAGCATTATATAACAAAGGGAAGGGACAACTTGTTGACCCATCCTAACATGGTGGTATTATTGATTCTACAATACATTAGATTAGTCAATGGTATATATGTTAGCTTGTAGCTAATTTTAAAACTTCTTTAGTTGTGACTTCATTCAATAATACCACATTTATAGACCAAAACTAGTTGCTTGAATAACTACAATAATCCTTGTCCAATTCTGAATCTAATATAGATCAATTAGTTCCTTCTAAATAGGAAATTCTAATGAATGCTTCACACAAAAATTCACTTGACATGTACCATATATTTTTTTATCATCAAGATATCCTTTCAAATGTGTAAAAGTACCTAACAATCTAAAATATCAAGTTGTAAATAACCCACCACCACAACAAGCAATGGGTGGCACACAACACATATTACCTAATTCTTTTAATTCATAAAAGCAATTTTTTTTAATAAACTAGGAGAAAATTCCTTAAAATCAACAACGAATTCCCTTTAATTCACAATAGCATATTTCTTAAAATCAGTAATAGGTTCTTCTAAATCAACAATACCTTACCTATTCACATTCAAATCAAAACCAATATCAAGTTCCTTATCAATCTCAAAATTTAGGTTATAGGGTGCATATCCCTAATAAAACCATGCAAAGGGGGTCCATCCCTACTTACAAAAACTCTAACCAAGCCCATCAGTCCACCAATACCCAACAAAATGCCTTTCTTTTGTCATAAAGTGCTCCCAATGTCCAAGAGTGGAATATGATGAAGGAGACTATCTCAAGACTTCAAGTAAGTGACCACACCAAAAAGTATAAATTAAATGAAATGTTCCCCTATCCTTTTGATCTTAGTGTTATCTAAGTGCCTTTCCCACCTCATTTTGAACTGCCAAAGTTTGAAAAATATAAAAGGAAATGTGATCCCATAGAGCATTTATAGGCATTCTTTATCACATGTCAAGAAGTAGCTTACAAAAATATATATTTTCTTTATTTGTTTCCTTGTAGCTTGGGTGGACAAGCCCTAAATTGATTCCTCAAACTACCAAAGGGATTATAAACACTTTTAATGACCTATCAAATAAGTTTATCAATCACTTCTTATATAATATAGAGCATGAGTTGATGATGGTTGACTTATGCAATGCTAAGCAACATGGGAGAGAAATATTCTTGATTTCATTATAAAAGTGGAGAGCCCTAGTGAGTCACTTTACACACAATCTACCAGATAGCCAGTTAACCGATATTTTGCATAGAACCTAAATTTTGACGCTGCCTATAATTTGAGACTTTAATGTCCCAACACATTCTTAAAAAATATTGAAAGGGGGTGAAGATTGAAAAGGCACTTATTGACAAGTTTTTAGTAAATATATACTCTCAGGCCCAACCACTAGCCTAGAATCAAACACCAATTCAAACAAGTGTAACTAAAAATCTTAAGGTATTCAACAAGAACAAAAACATGGTTGGAAATGAGGTTAGAGAAGCAAGGCATGTACAAATGGTGTGACTACTACATGTCTAGAATACCCCACATAATCCACTGCTCACCCTACCATGAGATCCCCTAAGACGGGGACACTTCAAAGATATATTTTTTAGTAAACTAGGTGATCCCATTGAAGCAATGTTCCAAAAATTAGTTTTTGCTAATATGATAATTTGGCCAATTCTAAAACCCTTTTTGGAGGGCCAACCCAAGCTAGTATGGTATCATGAGAATGAGTATTGTGACTACCATCATTTCATCAGCCATGCAATCTATATATGTGTGAAGCTAAGGCATATTATCCAAGATCTTCTTGAAATGGATAAATTGAATTGGAGAAGAGAGTTCATAATACTAATTAAGATATGGGTATCTAAAAATATCCCTCCCAAAGCACAATAATCAATAATAAAGGAACAACCAAAATTAAGGCTAGGGTCATAATCAAAATCAAGGTCAAGGTCATCATCAAAGTTAACTCCATAATTAGAACCAAACCAATCACAATCAAGATCATGATTCAAAATCCAACCAAATTGGTTACCTCAATGTTTTCTATGATTATAGCAATGTTATAGGGCATGTTACAAGTAACTATATTGTTAATATTCAATTCATTCTTTGTACACCATCTAACACTCTTTTTAGTGTTATCCATTTTATTTTTGGACCTCCACCTGATTCTTCTAATTTGAGTAACTCCCTCCTAACTCAATATTACATAGTTACAACTAGACATCCAAGAGTTACGCTCTAATGCCCTTTGCCTTATTTTGATAGCAATATCATTCAAGATTCTACACCTCTTAAAATTAATCCATTTCACCCATTTATTGAGAAATAATATGATATTAGTGAATAACTAAGCAAAACCGTCTCACATATTTACATCATGGATCTCTTGTATACATTATAAGTTTACAAGACAATATTAAATAAGCTTCTCCAATAGTCCAAGGTACATAATTACATTGATACTAGTCAATTTTTAGTGTTTTAGGGACATTTATCCCCAAGAAAACAAATTACATTTGATCAAAGTGATATGTCATACCTTGGTCCTATACACAATAATCCTTTGTATATCAAATCCATCATTTCTTGTCACAAAGTTAACTGGGTTCTCATAGATAATGGTTCAGGGTTGAATATACCTTTATTGAATTTGATCTATCATTTGGGATACATATTAATAGATATGTATATATATACCATTATGATCAAATCCTACAATAATGCAGAAAGAGTATCTTTAGGTACCATTTTTTGCTTGTCATTGTTGGGCCTGTCACCCATGATACCCTTCACCATGTAATTGATATAGAAATGCCATATAATTTGCATATTACTCACCCTTGGATATATGAAGCATGATAAGTCCCTTTCATATTCCACTAATGCATTACATTCCCTCATTCTAGATTAGAGGTCACTATTCTTAGTGATTCACAACCATATCAGTATTGTAAGAAACTAGATGCCATGTATGGGAATTACAATTATTTCCTTAGCACTAATTTTCCAAGCAAGAAAGATAAAAAATAATTTTTGAGTCTCCAAAGTATAATTACATTGACCCTAGTGACCTCGTATCCACTTCTTATAATCCACCTCATGTATCAATTTCCTCCCACTTTATCATTAAAGAGATTAGCATTGCCAAGTATCAAATTTAGGTTACTCTCCACGTTGGTAAACTATCTAAGTCCCCTAAAACCTATAGAAGGCCTAAACCTACCCTCGACATGCTCAACATGGTATGGAAAAAGAAGACCATTTCTCATCAAAATCAACCACTTGTGTTTGTAAAAGATACATCACCAAACCATGATCAACCTACTAGTTTTGAAGGATCTTGGTTATATGGTGATAGTTTTTCTACATGTTTTCAAAATCTTAAATACCCCATTCATAATGGAATCATGGATAATGAAAACGATAAAGGAAAAGGTTTGGGGGTAAAATCACAAGGTATTCTTGAACCCATATCTATAGCAACACATGTAATAAATAGAGGTCTTAGATTCATGTCACCTGAGGGTGACCCCATAGATTTTGAGAGTGATACTACTTTATTGAATGATGAAGAAACTCCTGGAAATGACACAACATCCCATTATATAACATACGATGAGTTAGTCAACACCAATTTTTTTTGATACCAATATTATTATTATTGGCATATCTCATTCTCCCCTTTCCCTCCATTATCCCAACCTATTTGATTGGGACCAACAAGATTCTATCATACCATTAGATGAATTTTAGGATGAGGAGTTAATTGTTGAGTTCATGGGTCTTAGATATGGGTTTCTAGTTGGTGATAATAAACAAGGTGTTGACTTCACATTAGACCCTATTGCCTACTTTAGAGAACATGTGAACTTCTTTGGTTATGATAAAAGTAAAACATCAAGATCCTCTAGTGAAAACATCTTTAAGGCACATTTAGATTAAGGAAAAAGTAAAAAGAAAGACAAGTCTATGGATGAAAACCTATTTCAAGTGCCCTTGGATGGAAAAGTTTGATTACCTCCTCAAGAAGCTCAATGTCCACCAAGTCCAAGTATTACAGTTGGTTCTAACATCAGCTCAAATGAACACAAAGTCTTTGAACAATTGGTTCAGGACTTTACAAAATAGTTTTTAATTGGCCATTGCTAACATGGTTGATTATGATTATTCTTACATGGATGAGCCCTATGGCTCAAAAAAAGATAACTAAGATTAGTTCCCTTCTTTTTGTACTATTGTTGAAGATGGTTCTACACTCCTTATGGAAGACACCATGAAAGTCAACATTGGCACTTACGATGATCTAAAAAACATTTAATTAGGTTCATCCTTTATACCCATAATATTTTTTAATTTTATTGATTAATGACACTTTGTATCTTGAAAGAACCTATCGAGTCTCAATCTCTCTGAGTGTATGCCTTAAGGGGTGCACCTAGAAAGGGGTGGGCAAACCATCAGTGATCCATAAGATTGTTGTTCCTTATGCCACTTGACATCTACACACTTGTCTCCTAAAACCATTAACCCTAAGCTTATTCTTCTCAGTCCTACCTCCTCCAATCATTTTCCTTTTTCCATCATTTTCTTGCTTTAACACCTTTTTGGGTAGTCGATTGTACAAGGTCAACTAGGTCAACCCAGTATAGTTTAGGGGTATTTCTCACTTTCTTAGCTTGTTAGCCTTTTGACCAACCTAGCTCAAACCTAGTGAATTATCCCTAAAAACACATTAGGTTTACTGGGTCATATAATTGAAATTTTTGGGAGGATTCAATGAAATATCCACCTATATATACAAGTTCATTTCCCACCATTTCATAAGAGAAGAATTAATAGTGAAGAAGTGCAAACGAATGTCTACTTATTGACCATTTTACTTGAGGACTAAAGCTTAGGGTTCCATACTTTCTTTGGAGATATAAATCTTATCTTGTGGAGAAAGCTTTTAGATGCTTAGATAGGTTATGTAGCCTAGAACTGATTTATCTTGGTTATCCTTGCATACCACAACAATTTCTTGTGAAGCACCTTGGCCAAGGGAGAGATTGAGGCTCAGTAGGTTCATCTTCAAAGGTAAGTATTCCTAACTTTATTTCTCATTTGTAAGAGTAGATAGATAATTCATTTGTATTCTTCTTCCATGTATTAGGATTTTGTATACATTGACGTAAGTATATGTCTTTTAATACATGTTTAGTTTAGTTGTTTTATTATTTATAACCCCTATTTTGTGCCACAAGCATTGGTGTGCATTAGATTAGTTTTACTTTATTATTATTAGAATAAGTGAATGTTTTAAACCTTAGGAATACATTAGGGTTATTGTGTAATTATGTTAGACTATAGTCTTTGGAACCCTTATTAGCATGATATTTTATGACAAGTGATCTCCTAATCAGGTTTAGCAAATCTCCATATTGGTCATGCTCCCACTTAACAAGTGTATCCCCAAGTGTAGGTATGTTCTTTCTTCTCTGAGCTAGGATTGATTTATAGACATGATGTATTTATAATTGTATATATTCTAGTGAACCCAACATTAAACTAACCCTTGCAAGATTTATTTCACTTATTTTCATTCTTTTGATCATATATTTTGACATACTAGATCAATTCTGTCGACCTAACTATTTATCTCTATGCATAGGTTTCTAAGAACAGGGAATTAAATCGACCCAGTATAGGTTTCTAGACTTTTAGACATCTAGTTTAGTTTACTAGGTCAACCCAATTAACCACTTATAGTTTTATCACTTTGCAGTAGGTTCTTGCACAGCTTGATCGATCATGTCAACCCAAATTACAAGTTTCTCAAGCATACCTCAAGGTTCTTCATCAACAACTTTCCTTCATTGTATCTCTGATCCACTAAGGTTCATTTTTACCTCTATGTGTCTCTCTTTTTTATTTATTTCCTTTCATATTCTGTAGCCAAAAAAGTTACCCTTGCACAATTAATTGCATCGACCCTGTCGACCTAGTTTTATGTTTTATATGTTGTCTAAAATAACTGGATCAACCCTGTCGACCCAATTCATTTTTAGACTTTACTTTCATGGTACATGTTCGACCCTATAGACCATGTTCTATATTTTTTGCATATAGTTTCAACACTATACCTTGCTTCAAATTGGAATTAACCTTATTTCTGTTAGTAATTAACTCATACATTTCTTTTCCTATTGTTTGTATGCTTAACATAGCTCGCATAGTCTAATTAGGGGATTTTTAATTAATCACTTAGTTTCACTATTTATATTTTATGTACACATGACCAATCACAAGAATATAAACAAGCATTTTAACATTTTATCTACCCACAACCAACCAACTTGGATTTCATCACCAAGGGGGAAGCTGACTTGATACTCTAGTCAAGTATAAAACATGGTTAATGGTATATTCTAGCTAAACACCCAACACCCTTATTGCTACAATGTGTGAAGTGAGGGAGTAGGCCACAATACTAACCTATATTATTTCCAATACAATCCCTTTCATCCCAAACTACCTAAAACCATTCTCAGATTGATATCTAGTACCTTGCTTATTACCAACTTCTAATCACATTAAAATCATATCTTAATAATCTAATAAACATTCAGGTTGACCAATTAGTTAGCTCTTTATTTTTCAAGTTGATTTCTTTCTCTTTGTTCAATTTTATGTGCAAAATCTTGTGTTAGCCAACGTTGGTGCAAGATTTTGTTTTGTGTGCCTAAATTGGATTAGCCAACATTAATCCAATTGATTATATGTTTCCTTTCAATACTTACTGCTTTTCATTACTTGTAAAATTATCTTGTTTTATTTTCATAATCTATTTGTAGGTTTATTTAATTACCTATCTATTGTACTGGATTGACTTAGTTGACCTAGTACCTTTTCTACCTTCTATACACTATACTGGATTGACCCAATTGACCCTATATAGTTTTACAGTCCATGTTTCTATGCTAGGTCAACCCAATTGACCCCGTACTATTTTAGTCACCTCTTTGTCCTTTGCCTTCTCATCTCTCTTCTTTTCCCTTCATCATGGACTTTTTTTTGGTAATGACACTGAGTTACATTCAACAAACATGATGAACTTAACCAATCCTAATAGGGTCTCCCATATATAGAGTAGGGCTTCTCTTTTGAATGCTAGTAATGTTCATATTTCCACTCACACAATGAACTATGGGACCCCTCCTAATACCTCTTTGTATCATAATCCTCCTCTTTTCTTAGAGGATGAACTTGAGTTAGAGTATACTCCTGAAATGTTTTTATTTATCTCTAAATTTCCTCAACATAGAGGAAAGGATCCTTATACCATTTATAACCTCATAATTAATGGTCAAAAAGAAGAGCCCCATTCACCTAATCCTACATTCTCAATGGGATTTTGAGGTACCACTTTCTTTGGTTCTCAGCCTCTTCCTTCAATTTTGACTCCTTATTCCATGACATCTTCTTCTCTAACCTCTTCTACCTCCATGACTAGTATCTCAATTAACATGGCAAGTTTTACATCTAGTGGACCTCTCATAAAGTCCACTATCCTTAATATTTCCACTAGTTCATTGTTTGATACCTAAGGCAATCATGCTTCTAATGCTTCTTCTTCTCAACCATTCACTAGTCCATCTTTTGCTCCACAAGCAAATTTTACCACTAGCACCTCATATTCTCATAATTCTTCTCAAGCTCATACCAATACTGATAATGGTATCCAAGCCACTAATACCAACACAAATACCAAATCTAATGTTTCTAAAGCTAATCAAACACACCAAATTTTATTAAAAACTCTCATCAAATGAATACCTTTTAAGCACATAATACAAATCAAATGATGAGAATGTAAAACCACCTTCTTAATCTTCAATCTCATCCACAACCAATAGCTTGGGGCACACATAACTAGAATGTTCCCCCTCCTCCTCTTCAATATTCTCAAGGAAATCTCATTCCTCAACCTCACTTAGTCAATAAGACCATAAAACATCTCCAAAATGAACCTCTTACTACTCAAATTGCCAGCATTGATATAGGATGTATAACACCTACAATTTATTATAATGGATCAACCGATCCCACCATTCACCTCAAAACATTTATAATTCTTTACAAGGATTGGGTCAAATTAAACACCTTTTCTGCTACCAAGATCTTAGCCAAAACCCTCATGGGTGATGTGTTGGATAGGTACAATCAACTTAGAGCTCATTCCATTTCTAGTTTAGTGGACATAGTAAATGCTTTAGTGCAAGAATTCCAAACTAATGATGTTCCTAAAAACACTTTGGCCCATTTCATTAATTTCAAACAACATGAGAATGAAACTTTCCAAGCCTTTGTTAAGAGATGGAAGACTTTGTCAAACAAATGTGAACATAACATGGTGGATGACAATATTTTTCATCTCTTTACATATGCTCTCTTTCCTAAATTACAATATTGAGTCCACACTCTTTCTCCACGTACCTTGGAGGAGGCTATTGACCAAGCTAAAAGACAAGAATTATTAATGCATCAATTCGATCCACCCCAACCTTATATAGGTCCTCATCTCTTACTCAAAAACAAAAACCATAATATTACCAATGATGGTGTTACTGATTCTTATGACACCATTCACAATGTTTAAGTTGTCATTCCTAACCCTTCTTTAGAACCAGCTCCTCCTTCTCAACAATATATCAATCCTCATTTCTCTTCACCTAACAATAGTAATGTTCACAAACCTATATTCTCAACTAAATTGCTTAAGCATCTACTTAGGCCTCTTCCATGAGAGCTTGACCCTACTCAACCTATGAAATCCTAGTATGATCCTAAAAAAAATTGTTGGTTTTATGCTAGTTGGGCTCATTCTCATGAGACATATAGACAAATTCATAATTATCTATGGATTTTATTCTTTACCCTAATTTCAATCATGATTCCATTACTTGTAAGTGTCAGCAAGCCTATGAGATTGATTTTAAGGACTATAAAACATATAACAAAAATCAAGCCTTAAATCAATCAAATGTTCATTTGGATATCTACAAAGATCCTTTACCTAATCATCAACCGATTCAAGATACTCAAGACAAGCCCACCCCTTTTACCAACAATGTAGAAAGTCCTGTTGAACTAACTTCCAAATAAAATGTGGTTATCATGACTAATATGTGAAGTGTGGTGGCTTTCATTGATTCTCGACCTATTTACACTCCTCTTTCACATAAGGTATATCGTGTTATCTAATATTATTCTCCAACTCATTTAAATGAATTGGGGCAAGAAGATCTTATCACTTTTGATGATCCAGTTTTTTATTACCCCTTGGATAACACATCCCATTTTATTTCTACCTCTCTTCCATCATCTTCTAATACTAATCATAACCAAGCTTCTACTAACACTTCTTCCAATTCTCAAAAATCAACTTAAACCAACTATTTCATCATCTCAACATGGTTTACCACCTTCTTCTAAAACTTCTTCTTCTCAAAAAAAAATCAATGTACTTCAGATCCTCTTTTTGAGGACCTTCTTAACCATTATGCACCTTTATCTAACAACCTTCTTATGGGTTATGATGAATGGGATCCCATTTCATAACTCACTAATCTCCCATCCCAAATTTCATTCCTTGAACTCATGATGACTTCTCCACATCATATAAATCACCTCATGTAACTCTTATTTGAGATGAATGTCCCTCATCCTACCCTTGCAAGATGGGAGGTAGATTTATCTAGTTCTGAAGATAGTATTTTATAACAATGTGAAGAGATGTCTATCAATGTTGACAAAACTATAGACACTTCTCTTTCTTTAAAATTTCCCATAGCTTCTATGATTCTTGAAAAGATTCTACTTTGTGCAGATGATCCTCCCTTATTTTTTAGCATCCAAATAGGTGATAAACAAGTCAAGCATGCATTGATTGGTGAGGGTTTTAGCACATGTGTCACTTCTCTTAATTTTATTAAAAACCTTGGATATTTTGAATTCAATCTCAAGTATACATGCACTACATGCCAAGGATATGATAGATGTCAAATGCCTCCCCTAGGTTGTGTGTGGCTTTCCATTACCATCCCACCTATCACCGTCTATGTGAAGGTGATGATCTTTAACTTCCCTCTTTCTTATAACATCTTGTTTGGTAGGCCATGGACTCACCACATGAGAGCTATTACTTCCTCCACTTTCCAATGCATTAAATTCCCTCACAATGGATCCATTTACATGAGTCAAGGTGATACTAACCCTTGGAATTGTGAACAATTCCAAGATCATGGTGTCTGCAATATTCCTACTCTTGAGCCTTTACCAAGCATTTCATTTCATGAGTCTCAATGTCTCAAATTTCCCATCAATTCAACCTAAGGCTATAGTGGGAATCTTGAGTTCATTGGTAACATTCCTCCTAACCTCTTATATTTCGATGATGATGATCTTGATGAGATTAACTTAAAGATCAAAACTTCTGATATCTCACCTCATCTCATCTTATAGCTTCTTGCTTCCTTGTAGCCTCACTCTCTCAAACCTATTTGCCAATGACATTCCCTTAGTCTTGACCAAGACTAGGCATTTTATTCACCATGCTTCATCAGATGATAAGGTTATCTCTACTTATGGCATTGATCTTCACACCCTAGATTATGATGATCGTTATTCCTTAGATGATCTGTTATTAGGTGGTCTTGTTTAGGCCCATGATGTTGAGATTTTTTGTTATCATTCTTCTTTACTTGAGTCTTTTCATGTATCTCATCATTTTCCTTCACTTATAGTTCTTGATTTTTGCATTTTTTCCCTTAATTATAGGGTATAGATGACATCGACACCTCTAGTTTTTGAGGAGACACATATTTTTATGTTCATGGATTATGTTATGACTAGGCCTTACCATTTTTCTAGGTACCCTAACCCTCATAGCTAGTTTACCCTTAAGGTTAGTGAAACTTTCCTTAGACATTTTGTAGAAACTACTCCTCCCTCAGTAGATCCAGCTATAGTTGAGCCCCTTCCCACTCTTACTATAGTTGACCTTGTTTCTAATCCTACTATTATTGAGCCAGTCCCTATTTCTGATGTTATCACTCTTTCTGTTGAGCCTAGTTCCATTCATTCCTCATCATCACCCTCCCTAGGTGATGGTTTGCTTCTCTTACCTAAGATGGCTCCTTTGCCCATCAAATGGGCCTATGAGTATTCTTTAGCTTCTTTCACTCTTATTTTACCTCCTTTCATGAGTGCTTATACTAAAACCACTCACAAGCATATATGTTGCTTATATGAGATAGATAATCATTTTTATACCCATTGCCGCAAGTTGTGATAATATATTTATACCTTGTATCCTTCTTCCCCATCATCAGACAAAGCCATACCTCCCTTGAATGTACTTCCTAAATATCTACCCAAGTATGGTGAGGTATATTATCTATGGTAACTATGCAGCACCCATCACACTAATCATTTTTGCATCCTCTAACAACATCTCAAAGATCATCTTATATCCATTTCCAAACCTTCTTCTATCACAGGCCATTCCTATAAGAAGGCTTCTCCTTCTTATCCCATGGCTCCACCTCCAGTGGTTCCATCCCCTCCTATGGTCCCTTCACCACCTTTTGTGCCTCCACCTATGATTCCTTCACTTGTGGACCTTCCCTCACCTATGAATACTTCTCCACCCATGAGTCCCTCACCTATGGATCCTTCTCCACTAGTGATTCCTGCATCTCTAGTAGATCTTGTTCCCAAGCATTCTCCTGACTAGACTTTGCCTAATTTTTCTCCTCAGCACAATCCTTCAAGCATTCCTATTTTTTCAGTTGAGGAGATCAAAAAAGAAGAATTCTCTTAGTACTCATTAAAGATTGATGAGACATTCGTAAAAGTTCATCTCTAGTTTCATAGATATTTATCCAATGTCTTGAATAATGTGTGTGGATAGATTTACCGATATTTATGAGCACATGCATGGTGTTTTCACATTTCATATTGGATTGGATGTGTGCTCCATGGAATCTTATTTTTATATGTTATATCATTTGACACTGTGTCAATTTTTTTCTTATTTTATAAAATGATCTTACTTGTATTATATCTTGCTTATCTTATCATTTATATTTCACATATGTTTGTCTTTCTTTATCATTGCTTTCTCTCTCTTGCTTGATTTTTTCTCAAGAAACTCTTTTCTTTTCTCTTCATGATTATTTTTCTTTCTTATCCTCATTTTTCATAGATAATTTGTCATTGTGATTTGGTTATACAAACCTTGTTCCTCTTTGTTATTATCTCCCTTTACCATGTGATTAGTTAGCAAACAATTTATCTCATTATTAAATTCCTTTTACTGATCGACTTTGGATCTCCTTTTTCCCTCTTCCTTTTTTTATAAACTAAGCATATACACAGTTGAGACTTGAGATCACATGCTAGTTCATTGTCAAGCCTAAGTGTCTTAATTAGTCTTTATCTTTGGTTACTTAGCTTCTTTTAGCCCTATCTTATAGCTCATTTGTGTGTATCACTATATCTTTCATGATTGGTCATTCCAAATCTGTATGGAGGAGGAATCTTAAAAAGCCTTCAAAATAACGTTAAAATACAAATCATTTAAATAAAAGGAAAAACTATTTTTAAAAGTCAAATCACATTAAAAGACATGATTCAAAGTACATCTCCTTTTTCTAGTCAAAGCTCAAACTCCATAGTTAGCCTCATGGTAGAGCCAAGGTCCTTTGGGGTGCGGTAGGCCAATAGATTAGAAGAAGAGAATAAAAAAATCTTTTAGTGCTACCTGCTTTCTCATGTAAGTACCCAATCTTCATAGTAGATTGATGAATCTATAAGGGGTCCTAAAGAACGGGGAACACATCATGGGAAGGTAGGTCTATTTTAATTTTTCTTGTATCAATCTACCTTCATGAGTATATCTTAGTAGCATGCCTATTTTCATACAAAGCTTTATGTCTATAGCGAATAGGTTTCCTTTGTACATAGATGACCATTAGTCACTTAGTGTCTTATCATGTCCTTAGTATGTCTCTTGCCTCTTAAAGCCTTTTCATAAGATTCCTAAGTCTCGATTTTTACACTCCCTTTTTAATTATTTATATCCCTCATATTTCCCGTTGAGAAATATTATTTTGTCTACTGATCACTCCCCTTGGGATTTCATTTGTGAGTTGTATTATAAGACTGCGAATAGGACTCGACCATCCTCATAAATTACCATATTATTCCTTCCTATTACCCACATCCTTTATTACTCAATTTTTTTTGTTCTTATTTTTCCACCCTAGTGGTGTTCTCTTTATTGAGTTACAATGTAAGACTGTGGATAGGACCTGACCCTCATCACAAAATTTTTCAATACCCAAATCACCATATAAATTACATGTGTCAAATTTGAGATAAGATTTGATCATTTATGAAGTTACACTTCATTTTACATGCTTCCCATCTTGATTTAGTATATTTTATGCTTACTTCATTTTTCCTTCACCTTTTTATTTTCTTATTTTCTGAGTGCATGTAAGATTTCAACCATTTCTTGAATTTTTCATACTTCCTAGCTTGAATTAGTATGATCAATTTAAGACCAATCTTTTACAATTTTATTTTTCTATCATACTTCCCAGCATGATTTAGTATGATTGATTGACTTAATTAATTTTTTTTAATTACCATTTATGCCTTTTTTTATACCTTCCATTTTATTACATTATTGTCATACTTCCCAACAGTATATTAGTATGATTTTAGTTATTTTAATTTGGTGCAAAAATCTTTCACATTGGTTTAAAAGCAAATTCTTTTTTTACCATCTTGTTTTGCCTTTTCTTGGTTCTTTATACTTGGTCATTTCTTGTTATTACACATTTCCCAGCTTGAAATAATGTGTAGTACATTTTCTTGATTGATTATCTTTTTCCAAGTCCTTCTTGCATGTTTCATTTTAACCATGCATGTGTCTTTCATAATGATAGAAAAGAAACCACATCTCATATATTTCATATAGCATATACAACAAAGTTAAATACATGTGCTATAAATAAATATATCAAAAGCATCCACAACCTCAACCATAATAAACAAATAGAATAACCCATAATGACAACATACATATCCAACAACAATATGCCAAAATGATCCATATATATATATATATATATATCATATTTGATACAATAAATGCAACAATATACAATGCTCCAACTCTATGGCTAGGTCCCATCCTATCTATCTCATGGCCTAGCCATGCTACTTGTTGATGCCTCAATCTAACTCCTCTAAATGGTACATTGTAACGAGGCCATTCAAGATCTCAATCCCTCTATCTATCCCTTTAGGTGCATTACCCACATCTATGACTCCACTAACTAGGTCTAGATCCCTATCATCTGCGTTATTGTAGCCAAATGCATAACTCTCTCATCTGCTAGGGCTTGTCATGCCTATAGCTCCTCTACACCCATCATTATTGGTGGTTGCATCTTCTCTCTCTACACCTATATCTACCTTGCTACCTCTTCAGCTAATTTAAACCAGCTCACCTAAGCTAGGGCAAATGGTACACTCAAATCCTCTAGTGTTATGGGGTCATATGGCTACAGAGCCTCATCTAGGATGTCATGGAGTGCTCCCCTCACTAGGGACCCCCATCTTTCCTCCTCATCCTCACCAACACCTAAAAAATCACACAAGATGGATATTAGATCATTTTTATATCTCAAAATATCTATATATTGATCTTTACTTCCAAATAAAAACTTAAAGTAATAATATTAAATCTCTTTTTACCTATCTGTATCTCGACTACTATGGTTCACCATCTGCACAACAACCTAACACAGTTTCCTCATCTGTGTGACCTCCTAACACCTCCTTTGTAAGCCACCTCCTCAGTTTAAACATATCTATCATAGCTCATGTCAATTTTAGCTTGCATCTGATTGGTCTCTTTGCCATCTCTTGTAGCTCACCTATGGGGTCATCCAGGATGGCAATAGTCTCCACTCTCTCTCTCCTCATATCTCCATTGATGCCATGTCCTCAATGGCCACTGATCATCTCACTATAGAGTTAGTAGTGGTACATTTGGTATCTCTGCTTTTGCCTCCTATCCTCCTGCTTAACCCCTCATCATGCCCAACCAATCCATGGTCACTCTTGATGTGGCCTTAATGTCAACCTCACCATTAGTGGCCCCAGTCTTCTCCTACCCCATGGCTTCCTCATATGTTAAACCCACTACTCAAGCATTAGTATTGATGTTTTTGGATGAATTAAGCCCATCTACCCTGACACCCATGCCACCACATGTGGATCTCTCCAGCATAAATAGTGTTTAACCACCTCTATCCTCTCTATTATTGGTTAAATTATGTCCCAACTCACCCATGTAGCTGTTATATGCTTGTATGTCTTCCACACTATGTCTGCACATCTCACTAACTACAACGCTATCATGTAGGGCATAGCCCATGTTACTTGGTCCTCCCTTCATCTTCACACTCAAGGTAACCTATCATTGATTGCGTGGGGCAACCCAACTGGTTGATACATAGGAAACCTCTCATATATCTAAGATTTTAGAAATGTAATCATTCTTATGGTCCTTTGCCTTCTGACCAGCATCTCATACATATCATGTACTAATTAAATCCAAATGACAAAGCCTAAGTCATATAGAACTCACTCCTATAAGGTCATCCTACTCAAGGCTACCATGAATAGTGGTACCTTATCGTCTGACTTATGACATAGTACCCACTATGTCATAAGGCCTATCACAACCTTCCAGATATCTAGAATCTATGATGTATAGACATCAAACATGCCAACTCTCTTGCCTAATAATATCATCTATGAGCCTATAGCCCACATGGCTAAGGCTCTCCTCTCCTATAGGTTATTTGACATCCCTACCATCACCTATGCTCCTACTATAGGTATCCCCAAGATGGCATGGACATCCTCTAGCATGATAGCCACCTCTACTATATCCCATCCACCTTCCATCTAAAGGTGTTAGTCAATCATTCCCAATAATTGAGGAACATAACTAATAGATCAGCACTGAGGGGGATTCAACACATCTTTGCTATCTCTCCTATTCCTATGGATCCTAGTCTAGCCCTATCTCCATCTAACAACCTATAAAACAAGTTTGGTAAACATGCCACATCCACAAGTCTCCAAAATCTCCATCATCCCTGCACCCAAGAAACAACAAAGGATGTGTTAGTTCCTCCATGTCATGTATAGTCAAAATACATTCTTTTTACATTTCAACACAAAAAATAAGCCTACATTACTTTATTTTATTCTTTTTAGCTTACTTTTAGCCTTCTTGGTCTTTCTTGACCTTACTTGGTCGTTTTGGGCCAATCTAGCCCTCTTTCGGCCTTTTGCATGCTTTTTCATATCATTCTAGCTCTTTGGTCAAATTAGTTTGACCAAAATTTTCCTATCTTTTCACCTAGTTGACTCAAAATCTAATTCAACCCCCTTCTCTTCCCCTCCCTAGTGTTGAGTTTCCATTAAGGACCTTTTGAATCACCTGGTAACTTCAAACTAGGCCTTCAGCCTACAGAATGTATAGGGTTGACCCATACCTACTAGGTTAGCACTACGGATTCTGCTCATTTCTAGACTACTGGGTTCACTGGGTCGACCTAGTGCTTTTTGCTTATTGACCCCTTGCATTTTCTAAAAAGAGTGCAATTTTCTTGCTTTCTACCTCAACCCTCCAAAACCATTTCCCATCTTCCTATTTTCTACCCTTATAATCTAATTTTGTCTCATTTTGACATTTAAAAATGCTCCAAATTCAATTTTACTATAAATTCACTTAATTCAATAAAAATTTCAAAATTTGGTTTGAGATTCTTAGTTGCATACCTATAGTGACCTATTGTCACCTCTGGAGCCTCTCCTTGTCTAGCCTATCGTCTCCTCACCATCCTAGCTTGTTTTATCTCTAGATCTCTTTTTCCCTTCTCTCACAAATCAAAAATAGCAAATGAATTATCTTTTGCCTTATTTAAAAACACTTTTCAAAATTCATATTCTTCAATTATTGTCCTGTAGATTCCTTATTTTGCTTATATATTTATTTCTACTCATCCATTTTGCAAACCATAAAATGCATTATATTAGTGATTATGTAGAGAATATTTTCCACTATCATATGCCTATCTTCCAATTTTTTTGATTTTTGGCTATTTCTTGCACTAACTTCTATAGGTTCATCTAGTGTTCTCTACATTGGACACCTTCACATTTCTTAGAGTCTACTTCTTTATTTATGACACTAAGGTAAGTTAAAGGTATGTGTTTTTCAATATAATTCTTTCATTTATCTTATTTATTGCTTACTTCACTTTACTTAGCATCAGTGTTGTGTGTTATCATCTTCTACTTTCTGAAGCA
The DNA here is from genome assembly GCA_037957365.1 of Torreya grandis. Taxonomy (NCBI): domain Eukaryota; kingdom Viridiplantae; phylum Streptophyta; class Pinopsida; order Cupressales; family Taxaceae; genus Torreya; species Torreya grandis. The sequence goes on along the minus strand of JARHVA010000255.1, from coordinate 1,819,096 downwards.
CCATCTTGTGTTGCATTTACGTGACACGTAATGAGATTTGAATGGGGCATATGTATACACATAATATTTTTAACTTTTATTGATTACTAACACTTTATATCTTACAAGAACCTATCGAGTCTTGATCTCTCTAAGTGCATGCCTTAAGGGGTGTATTGGGAAAGGGGTGGGTAGACCATTGGTGCTTTGTAATATTGTTATTCATTTTTCCAATTGCCATATACATACTTGTCTCCTAAAACCATTAACCTTAAGCTTATTTTTCTTAGTCCTACCTCTTCTAGTCTTTTTCCTCTTTCCATCCTTCTTTTCTTGCCTTAAAACCCTTTTGGACATTCAATTGTACTAGGTCGACTAGGTCAACCCAGTATAGTTTAGGGGTATTTCTCACTTTCTTAGCTTGTTAACCTTTCAGCCGACCTAGCTCAGACTTGGTGAATTATCCCCAAAAATACACTGGGTCGACTAGGTCGACCCTGTACAAATGACATTTATGGGAGGATTTAGGAAAGATCTGCCTATATATATAAGTTCATTTCCCACCATTTCATAAGATAATAATTAATAGCAAATAAGTGTAAGTGAACATTTGCTTATTGACCATTTTACTTGAGGAATAAAGCTTAGGGTTCCATACTTTCTTTGGAGATATGGATCTTGTCTTGTGGAGAATTTTTTTGGATGCTTAGATAGGTTGTGTAGCTTAGAGCTGATTTATCTTAGTTATCCTTATGTACCACAAGAATTTATTGTGAATCACCTTGGCCAAGGGAGAGATTAAAGATCGATGGGTTTGTCTTCAAAGGTGAGTATTCTTAACTTTATTTCTCCTTTGTAAGAGTAGATAGATAAGTATTCTTCTCCCAGGTATTAGGATTATGTATACATTGATGTGAGTATATGTCTTCTAATACATGTTTGGTTTAGTTGTTTTATTATTTATAACCCCCACTTTATGCCAAAAGCTTTGGTGTGTACTAGATTAGTTTTACTTTCTTGTTATTAAAATAAGTAAATTTTTTAAACATTAAGACTCCATTAGGGTTGTTATGTGATTATGTTAGACTGTAGGCTTTGGAACCCTTCCTACCATGATGTGTTGTGATAAGTTATCCCCTAATCAGGTCTATCGGATCCTTATATTGGTCATGCTCCCACTTAACAAGTGTATCCCTAATCAGAAGTGTAGGTATGTTCTATCTTCTCCAAGCCATGATTGATTTATAGACATGATGCATTTTTGAATGCATGCACATCCCTCACTACTAAAGAACATGATTTAATTATTTTTATCTTAAAGGACTTCATTTATATATTCATATGGTCCTATGCAGATACGTTGGGTTCAGACCCATATTTAGTAGTACATCAACTTGTTTTGCATCCAAATGTCAAACCAATCAAATATAAGTTATATAAATTGAATTCGCATATTTTTGTCCTAGTTAAAAAAGAGTTAGAAAAGCTATTGGGAGTAGGTTTAATTATACCACTTGATTACTCATAATGGATCTCAAACATTACTCCAATCAACAAGAAACCCCAAGGAATTCACTTATGTACTAATTTTATAGATATCAATAAAGCATGCCCTAAGGATGATATTTTTTTGTCAAACATAGACATGATAATCGACTCAATGGCAAGATATGAGATGTTTTCCCTTATGGATGACTTCTCAGGATATAATTAGATAAATATTGCACCTAAATACCAATATAAAATCATGTTCACCACTCCATAGGGGGTGTTTTGTTATCAAGTCATGCCATTTAGTTTAAAGAATGTCGATGCAACTTACCAATGTGTCATAACTATAATATTCCATGACATTATGCATGATATTGTTTAGGACTATGTTGATAACATCTTAGTTAAATAAAATACATGAACAAGACACCCCAAAAAAATATGAATAATCTTTGAGAGACTTCATGAGTATAAGATTCACCTCAATCTTAATAAGTGTGTCTTTAGCATCACTTTTGAAAAATTGCTTCTGTTTATTATGTCATGTAAAATCATCAAAGTTGATCCTACTAAGGTTAAATATATTTTGACAATGGATCCTCCCTCTAATATGAAGTAATTCTATAGCCTATAGGGTAAGATCCAATCCAGGTTCATGTCACAATTGGTAGATGGATGTCATCCTTTTACACATGTTTTTAAGAAAGGTGTCACTTTTTAGTGGGGTACAGGTTGTCAACAAGATTTTGAAGAATTGCAGACCTATTTGGCCAATCTACCATTATTGACCCCAACTACACTAGGAATCTCATTGTTCCTTTATATCTCAGTAATAGAACATGCATTGGGGGCAATTTTGGCTTAGCATGATAAATAGGGTAAGGAACATGAAGTCTACTATTTGATCCACACACTTGTAGTGTATGAACACAATTATTCAAAAATTGAGAAAGATTGTTTAGAAATGGTGTTCACTTCCTAATATTTGTGGCAAACATGTTAAATAAAAAGACCATTGTTATGGCCAAGATTGATCCCCTCAAGTATCTATTATCCAAGGAAACTTTAAAATTTTGCATGGGTAAGTGGGTAATGTTGCTAAGCAAATTTTATGTTGATTATTAGAATCAAGAAGCCATTAAGGGGTAAGCCCTTATGGATTAACTTGTTAAAAATCCTTTGCTTGATACTAATCCCCTCATCTTTGATTTCCTAGACAAGTCTATCTTGACCTTGGAATAAGTGCTTATTGAATCCAAATAATGGAAAATATACTTTGATGGTTCATTCATGTCTCATGGATCTAGAGCTAGTATTTTTCTCATGACACTGAAAGGGGATCTCATTCCCAAGGTGTTTCACACCAGATTTCACCACACCAATAATATGGTCGTGTATGAGGCACTCATTACAGGACTTCATCTTGACTTACAATGGAACATTCAATAGTTAATGGTATATAAGGATTCAAAGTTAAAAATTAATTAAGCTACAAACTAATACCAAACTAGAGATGAAAAATTTGTACCTTACAAGAGTATGGTTGACAACCTCAAACAACATTTCAAAACTCTTCAGTTTTAGTAGATACAACATACCAACAATTGATCATTTTATGCAATGGCAACCATTGGGTCTATGATAGTAGTAGGCAACAACGTTAAAGAGTATCAATTTATCATTGAGAATGTTATTCAACCTACTCATGTACATCTAGATTCTGAGATGGTATGTGATATTGATGGTCCCAATCTCCCTTGGTACTAAGACCTATACAATTATCTCCAAGACTAAATTTTTCCTACTAACTTATCTCAAAACCAATTCAAGGACTTCATTCATAATTCTTCCCTTTATACCATAATTGGTAATACACTCTATCATAAGGGCAATGATGTAATGTTTCCTTGTCATTTGACTTTAAGAGAATCAAAGTTAGTGCTTAAGGACATACACGAATGAATTTATGGGGCCCACACTAGTGGCATGGTCCTTGCCAAAAAACTCCTCCAGATAGGGTATTATTTGCCAAAAATGGAAACATACACTTGTCAATATGTCAAAAAGTGTATTTCTAATAAAAGGCATGGTGTTTTGATCCATGCTCCTTCCGTACCACTTCAATTGATCACTACACCTTGGCCATATTTAATGTGGGGATTTGATCTCATATGAAAATAAACCCCACTTCCTCTAATGGACATAAACATATCCTCACTGGGATAAAGTATTTTACTAAGTGGATAGAAGCCATTCACCTCACTTACATAACCAGAAAGTAGATCTCGAAATTCATTTATTTCTACCTCATCTACCTCTATGGCATTCCCTCCACCATTATATCTAATAATGGTGGATCATTCAAAAATAAATACATCAAGGCCCTACATTCCGAATTTTATATTGAGCATAAAAGTTATGTGACCTACTTTCCTTAAGGTAACAGCCAAGTCAAGGCATCAAATAAAAACATTCTTAAAAATACATCAATTACACTAGTCTTACTTACAATTATTTTCAACCTTATGGCTACCATACCAGTACCCACACACCTACAAGAGCCACACCATACTCTTTAGTTTTCATTCTAAGGCCATTATCCCTATAAAGATCGAGTTGTCCTCTTTATGCATTTCCTTGTAGAATATCATTGATGATGAATAATATAGAGTTGTTAGATCATAAGAGCTGGATATCTTGGATGAGAAAAGGTTATCTGCATTAGACCATTTGATATCTTATCAAAATTAATTATGCCACAAATGTATTCTTCATAGAGAGTTTGAAGTTAGTGATTTAGTGCTAAAAAAAATTAGAAGAATACCACTGTTGAACATAAAAAGAAAGGCAATTTTGAGGCCAATTGGCTAGGTCCATACGTTATTACTCCAAATTATGGTTTTGGGGCATATAGGTTGGCTACACCAGATGGACAAGAGTTTGAGGAGCCTATGAATAATTTTCACATCAAACAATTTTTATGATTAATTGATCTAAACCATTGTCTATGAGAGCCTTTGCTTGGGGGCATCCATTTCAAATTCACCCATTTCCATTTATTTTACCATTCCCTAGACCATTCTTATCCTCTTACTTATTATTACCATCATGATCTTGAATATAACCAACTTGTGTTACATATAGATTTAGAGAACATTTTTGAAGCCACTCCAGATTGATCAACATCAACAGCCTCTTTGTAGATAAGTATATTAAGCTATATCAACATAAGTGTGTTACATACTTGATATTTCTTTGAGACATCCTCAAAATAGTTATCCCCATATTATTTCCCCTTTGTGTGCCTTCTTATCCCTATCTTTATGTTACATGGTATTTCCCTTTGCCTCGGGTTTATAATTAGTTTATGGTAAAGTACCATTACAGTTGGTTTAGCTCTTGTTTGAACCCCTACCTAAGGTTATTTTTCTTTGCTATAAATTTCCTTTTACATTTGTCAATATTCCCTTGCTTTCCTTATTCACAAAAAATCAAAATCATTAAAAAGACCTAGAACACCATAGAAATAAAAAAATTGAAAAATGGCTTACAATCCCTACAAGAAATATAAAGTCACAAAATCTTCTGGGTGGGAACCTCTTATCTAGTCCCAATTATTTCCACTCATCATTACCATTCCTCCATTATATCCTCCCATTTCTAGGAGAACTGCATCAACCTAAGGTCCACATAGACTATGTAGGTAGTATTTGGATGCATGGGGCATCTTAGGTCAGCTCAACCACTCTTCATTTTTGCTTCCATTCCCATTTTACTTTACCATCACCTTATGCTCTCATCATTTTGTGAGCAACCATTATCTTACACTCTTGTCATTTTGTGAACCCATTCCTATTTTTCCTCGTTAATCAAATTCAGTCTCCACCTTGTCATCACTTTTAATCTATTCCATTTCTTGGGAGAACTACATTTGTCTTAAGGTTTATATGGACTATGTAAGAAACATCCATTTTCATGGGGGAATTTGGTTGTAGCTCAACCACCCCTTATTCTTTTATTCCCTCTTTCATGAGTCTAATCATCGCTTTAGCCTATCCATCATTCCATTGACTTGGGGTCAAATTTTTCAAGCCTAATACCTTACTAATCATACATGCACAAATTATTGGTTACATAGTTTTATATTATTGCATTGTGTTTTTCAATGTTTTACTTGTATAATTGCTTGTTTTTTGGTTTTAAACTTTGTGTGTTTTATTGTTTGTTTTTGTTTAAATGCAACTTGTTTTATAGGTAAGTCTTAATCTTTCATATCTTGATTTTAATTTATTTACACTTATATTTAAGTTATTTTTTGGTCTATATTTTGTTTAAATAAATTATGTTTTACACTTAGGTCTTAATGTTTTATATATGTTAGGTTATAAATATTTGCATTTGAACTAGTCCCTACACAATTGACTTACAATGTTATCATAGGTTATTTATGCTTATGGTGCATATTATCATTTAAAATTTTGAAAACCAAGTGCTCAAGTATACCAATTTTGTACTAAAAACATCTCTCTAATCATGATCTAACTATCTAAACACATGAGCAAGATGTCATTTCATTTCCCATAATCACATCACATGAAATTTTTTGAAAGAAACATGGCTATTTATACATTAATTAAGGATGTGTATCTCCTAAATAATCATCCCATATATTCATAAAAAATTATATATCCATGAGATAAACACAAAGTGTAAAATCAACTTGCAAGAAAGATAACAGAATCATGGAAAAAAAATAAACATCAACATCCATATTTTGCTCAAACAATCTACATCTAACATCTCAATAGTGTAAATAAAGAGCATCATGTCTACAAAAAAATATCAGAGTTTGTGTATATAAGTAAATTAATGTCATATATATCTCAAAATAATATTTTTATACATCACAATAATATATACATCTCAAACATAGCAAAAATGTGGAGCTATAACCAAAATATCAGCTCTGACTTTATCTAGTTTTAGGAAGACTCTGGTTAAAAATATACCTTATATTAAGCACAGGATATACTGAGAGGGGGGGTGAATCAGTATATCATATAACTTTTAAATCTTTTACTTAATCAGATTTATTTTCTTTAACCACTTAATCATACATTCAAGATATGCAATAAAATTGAAGCAATAACATGCACCACATGAGAGAGAGAGAGAGAGAGAGAGAGAGAGAGAGAGAGAGAGAGAGAGAGAGAGAGAGAGAGAGAGAGAGAGAGAGAGAGAGAGAGAGAGACCAGATTTTTACATGGAAACCCATGTGGCAAAAATAATGGAGAACAATCTCAAGCATATGAATGAGCACCAACTCAAATTACAAAGTTCATAAGTACGAACTTGCAGGAGCACCAACCCCTTTTCTAAGCACTAACACAACAATGATTCATGAGCACTAACCCAGAGGAGCACCAAGCCCTTTGCTAAGCACCAACACAACAATGATTCATGAGCACTAACCTACAGGAGCACTAACCCCTCTTGTGTATAAAACACAACTATCTCACAATGTTTCTTTCTCAACAGATGATAGAATACTACTACATCTCTTCTCTCTTCTCTTTTATTTTCTCTCCTTTGCTCTTATCAGCTAGATAAAATAAGTTGCTTCCATGTTTATTATAAATGGCTACCCAAGCCTCCTTTTTTAGATTTCCAAATGACCTTTGGCATTCACGCTTTGTGACCCTTCAATCCTCATGGAAAATGGTGCCAAACTTGCATGACCCTTTTAATTATTCCATATGAAAATTCACATGGTGACTCTTCATGGGAAAATGTGTCCTTTCCTTCTTTCGTCTTTATCTGATGACTCTTCAAATTCCTCAAGGTGACCCTTCATGGGGAAAAACATCCTTTCCCTCTTTTGTCTTTACTTGGTGACTCCTTGACTTCCTCATGGGCCCTCTATTGAATTTATGCAACCAAAAATATATTCATTAATATTTAATTAATATTTAATTAATATTAGCACACTTTAGCCAAGATATGAACATTAAAAACACCTTTAGAAATTAAATGTTATGGGCCCTTTGTCACCAATATTGTTACTTTGGCATCAATGAAAAAATTTCCAACACCTTATGCCTGGCATTGGTGGATGTAGTGGTGGTGGCCCCATCACTCTTTGTGGTGGTGTTGGTTGGGCCACTAATCTCTCTAGTTCTATAGTGTAGTGTGATCTCAAGATATGGATAGTCTTTTGGATGTGTGTATATTCTTTGAATTAAGGATCCCTACTCTTTAGTGGCATTGTCAACTCATATAGACTATGATAATATGCAGCCTCATCCTTTGCCTATAATGCATCATCCTTTGCTTGTAGGGTGTCATCCTTACCTTGGATCACATTAGCTAGTGATATAGCCATACCCTAGGTTGACACAATTTGTCATGCCTCATCTCACTCCCCACAAAGCCTTTAAACATTAGTTTGGGCCCTATATCACTCTATGTGTACCATGTCCTACTCATTAATAGTTTTCATGAGCTCTGCATCTTGAAGCATAATTTGTCATTAGAGGTTGGTCATCTACAAAATATACCATCTTAATACTATAATCTATGTATCACAAGTTGTAATTATACTTCATAGCCTCGTATTCTCCCACTAAGCTATAGCCAACTCAACCCACAACCCTATCATATCTTGATCAAGACATGTAATCTATGTTACCCTAGCAACAATATCTCATTATAGCCTATCTATAAGGGCCTAATACTCTATTGATTTCGTTATCCCTAAGGTGCCTACCTCATTTGTACCATGCTCAGTCACCACCTACTACCTTTGTCATCTTTGTATCTAGAGGATGACCCTATCCTTTATATCCCCCCTCATCCTAGGTATCATCCATATTTGAGCCTAAATATATCACCAAGGGTACAAATTATGCACTTGGGGCCTATAAAACCTAGTGTACAATGGTTTATATAGGGATCTCCATTACATGTTATGTAATATACTGCATAGGAACCTATAAAACCTATTAAGGGGGGACCTATGGCATAACCTATCCCTATCCATGTCCTTATGCCTATGTATGTCCTTGTGCTTATCCTTATCCTATTATCTGACCATATGGTGGTCCCTATACCAAAACTTACATATATCTCACCCTTATCCGATGTTAGCATGGCTATTGAGTCTAGGTCAAGTCATTCATGTGGGCCTAGAGCCTACCCACCATATCACATAGGTGTTTATAATGCTAGATTTTTTCATGCCACATACATATGCCCAAACTATGGGTTGTACCACTAAGTAACTCTTGATCACCTCTACTCTCATAATAGATAGCCCCACCCTCTATTAAAATACTATTAACCCCTATCAAATCCTTTAGAATGGCTAGCCTACTGTGTTGCATCCACTAGATCCTTAGTCCTTAAATAGGCAGTCAAAGAATCTTCCATACATCCTCTAAAATCACTATAACCTCACATGTTAGCAATTGAAATGTATGTCTCAAAATATCATCACTCAGCTAGCACTAACAAGTAGGTTCTATTGGATTGAATCACTGGCATCCATGTCATGTGCAATAGCCCATTGCCACCAAATCCTCCATCATGATACCAGGGCATTACAACACTCGTGATTGTCACTCACGCATTGTGATAACCTCCATTCACTCTTGTATATCACAAATAATATCAATATCACTTCATTCATCTATCTATTTTCTTCTAACTGATCTAAATTACCATTTTGTTCTACTTTTTAGACTTATTATTCTTCTAACCTATGTATATTTTTCTTATACTTGGTTTTTTTAAGGCACTCTCATTGTTTTATCGGTAGTCTTACCATTCGATAGGGCATTCCCACTATTTTATAGGGAGTTCCCAATATTATCTCTAGAACTATTCCACATCCTCTTTGTTTTCCCAATATGTTCATCATCTTGTAAGTCGTTCTTATCGATTAGTAGGATGACCTCATTGTCCATAGCAATTCTCTTTTTGTTCATTTTTTGCTCCAAAAAGCATTTTCACTAATTCCTCTAAATTCTCGTTATTAGGAGAATTTTTCATCCAAGAACACTATATCATCATTTTGGTGATTTTCAACTATTTTAGCAATATCATTGAATTAGCCATAGCCCCACCATTTGGTCAATAATATTATCATTTGTGTGAGTGATCTCATCATTTTCCTTTTCTTGGAAATAATGAGTTTTCCATTTCACTATTTCCTAAGCTATAACAAATATAATTAATGGTGAAATTGACTAGAAAAAATTGTACTTACCAATGCCCCACTCCCTGCTAGTCATCGGTACTCTCAGACGCGTTTGTTAAGATGCATGTGGTGTGGAATGTGGGCCATTTTCTTTGTTCCTCTAGCACACAAAACTAGATCTCCATATTTCTATAGGTTGAGGGTGAAAATGAATAGTTTTCACCCCCAAGGGGTAATTTTATAGCCAAAATTTTGAATTTTCCCTAGCCTTATTTGTGCTCCATTATTCTTCACAAGAGACTTATTATTGGCTCCTTTATCCATTTTTGTCTTGTTTTCTTCTAATTACTTTGTTTTTCAACCTCTTCTACTAAAACACATGTCATTTTCTTATATTTGAGGGTCCATATTTCAAAATTGATTTTTCCACCCTATGCTCAAGGGGGCATCATGGTCTTCTAAAATGTTATTTGGGGAATTTTCATGAGCTCATTTTTCTAAAAATCAAGTAAATTCAACAAAAGTAGGAACGAAATCATTTCTTCTAATTGTGATAATTTCAAGTTACCTTTTTATTCTTTGAAAACTCATTACTTCATTTGAATGTCTTACCACACCATTTCAAATATGGGGAAAATGTATACATCCAATTTCCATCACTACACTGTTGAAATTACAAGTCAAAATGACTCCCATCAATAATGCACAAACTGGACAAAATACATTGAAATGCTCTAATTCACCTACACACATCACATGCAATTTTTGAAGCATATTGATACATCCCTAAATGGGGAAATGCATCATATACAATCATCACCTTCCTCTGATTCATCTCCAATCAAATTACGACCTAGTAAATTATCATTTTTGACCCTTTATGGATGACAATTTCTTAAATTCTAAGAATTGAAAAAAGGATAATCAAGATTACTTAACTAAGAAAATCCAATTAAAAGGTTAACTAAAAAATAATAGTAATTGGATGAATATCTAATTTTGTCAATTCTAAATTCAACAAAATATCTAAAAGTGACATCAACATGACATCATCGGTCACAAAAGTCAAGCATTTAAAATATCAACATAAATACAACAAATATTAGGAATGTTGAGCCATGCCTATTAATTTCCATATTAACTCTAAAATTGAATGCCTTTGGTCCACCAAATTTGAGTCATCTGGGGCCATTGATTCTCACCTTGAGATGGATGCTCCTCCTCACTTTGCCAAAATTATAAATATAATGGGCCACCATAGACCAATAAGAAGCTTTATTATGAAAATTTATTATGCATAAAATCTTCTAAAAAATTCACTCCAAAGTTGCTACTATCTACCCATTGGGGGAACATACATAGCTTCATCATTGAGACACTTCCCCATTGGGGACATCTTATACATAGATTCTAGTTTGGTACGTTAAATATTTATACATTCCATAATATAGATTTAGCATTATTTATATCTTGATATTGATCATCCTATACTATTCAGATTTTTTACCTACTACTACTACGATAGACCTAGTTATGTACATATTTTATCTTATACAAATTTGTACCACATGTTCATACATACTTTCATTTATAGCTTTCCTAGTTTAGACTTGATTGTGTCTCTTTACTTTTACATCTATTCGAGGGTATTTAAATATGTCATTATTCTATGGATCTACACCAATTCCTTTCATTATGTGTATGATTTGGACATGTTCCCATGTCCTTGTGTGTGCCTTCTTGATTGTGTATGTAAAAATTTGAACATGTCTTTCTATGTGGCTCTATTGCTTGTTGTTTGTGTATTTGTACATTTAAACATGTCCTTGTATGTATTGATTTCTCATATTTAGTGACATGTGCCCATGTCCCTTGTATTATGCCCCCTTGGCCTACTTTATGTGCCTCATGTGTGATGTATGTATTCTTTCATGTATGCATCATGGCTATGACACTTGTTTGTTTCTTGTTACACTTACACCTAGTTTTGGATGTCATGAGTGCCCTCATGCATCTTCCCTTTCCTCTTTGGGTGCCTTCATGGACATCATGCCCCATCTCCTAGGTAGTTTACATAGATTATTCTCAAATTATGTAGTTCATACACATGCTTACATTTTTATATCTATCTTAACAACCTTGTGAATGTTAAATTTAACATACATCATACATTACCAACTTATGTTCAAACTATCTTACATTTTGATGCCATGTATACACATTATATTGGTTTATTATGTAAATATCATACGTGTTTTTAACCTAACATACATCATTCAGAGATTTTCTTTTTTAGTACATTTATTGCATAGGTGCAACAACTCCCCTCAAAAGAGGGGGCATTCACAGGGGTTTATCATAAAGATTAAGCCATCTTAATGGACTCAAAATATAGTTTTTAGCATGTAGACACAGAGTACAAATCATAGAATCATGCAAACATATAAAAATAGTCAAACACAAATCAATTTTAGTTTGCACAAAAAACACATAAGGATATTAGCACTAAAATTAGGACACTAACATGATGCACTAATGTCCAAGGTATAATGCTACTATGCAGTAGCCAAAAAATAGGAAAATATAGATTTGAGAAAATGACACAACAGCTACCACCAAATTTGCACATTTTTAGTCATAGGTTATCAAATTTGATCAATTTATGCTCAGTTTTACACATAATCATACCAGGGTTGCTCATATTGGAAGCATCATGCCCAACATGATCACTCCCATTTTAATTTTAGATATACAAACATAAATTGCTACAACTTAGTCCAAAATCCATATGCACAGATACCATAATTGGGGGCATGTATGTGGCACATTGTTTCCACATGATTTATTTTACACCAGCTCATCTCAAATGAAATGGAAAACTCCATGTCATTCTCTAAGTTATATACTTCATACACCATTTTCACTAGGTACCACACCATATTGATGCCTTATTCCATCTACAATGGTTGGCATTACTGCATAGTCCCTGAGTTACATTCTCGAGTGCCCAAGAGGCCCTTTAGCCATTTTTCATTTCAAAATTTATAAATGGCCCCATGGCCATCCTACATAGTTATAATTACATTACATAGTTTTAGCTATAGATGCATCTACTACACACAAGTAGGTAATGATGGATTCATAGCCTAGTTAAGTTCTTTAGCCACCTACATAGGAGGGTTGGACAAGCCATTAGTCCAATCCAAGTTATTCATAGTGTACAGTCCACTAAGCAAGGTTGGGCAATGATGGAATCAAAAAATGATTGAGTCCCTAAGCCACCCACACATGGGGATTGAGTAAGGCATCAACTTAGTCTAAGATATTCACTTATTTAATCACTAGTTATACATACACAAAGTATGTCATTAGGGTTTCACGTATCTAATGAGGTGTATTCATTCATTTCTTGTATCTCTTATCTCTTTACTTACTTGTGTCTTCGATTTTGACATCTCTTAAATAAGGATTGGTTCATCCATGTTTCATTTGTAAGATATGTAATGGAGCATACTTCACACACTTAGAACCAAATTCGTGGGCTTTGCCTCATAGGTAAGTCCAGTTATGCTTATTTTTCCTTTATCTTAGTCACTTTGCTTTATTATATTTTTAGACTAAAGGGAGGGAAAATATAATCATATAAACTATCACTTGAGTGTAATGAGTGTCACTTGAGACAACCCATCCCTAACTTAGCCCTAGACTTATCTTAGGGCCTCTTTCAATACTTATCCAACTTTTGTACGAGCCTTTACACATCCCTAGACATCTCAAAATCAGTCCTAGACCCTCCCATAGGGATCTAGGCCCCTAATGCCTCACCTTCTGCCACTTGGACACTAGTGTTTTACTTTGGACACTAGCATCACATGTTAGTGTCCCACTTTCAATGCTAATGTCTTTTGCCAAATTTCAACTCCAATGGATATATTTTCAATTCTTAAGACACTTAGGGTCAGCCTATACCTATTTCAAACTCCTCACAAGCACCAAATCAATATAAATACATGAATTTCAGCCCTTTATCCACTAGATGTAAATCATATACAAAATACACGAACAAGATTAGAATACATTGTGCTCAATCAAGGTTATTGATCCCTATTCTACCCTACTTTTGCATACAGTCATCTATAGCCATCCCAAGCTTAGAATACATAGATTTCCAATCTCAAGCCTCATTCAAAGAACTCAAGTTGACACTCATATTATTATTCACTTGCACTTGCAACAAGCAATTAGGTAAGGTAGCTAGATTGGGCTTGATCCCTCCTTGGAGTATTGGTATAAAGGCAAATCTCAACACATTAGGGTGTTGAGGATGTCTAACCTACCTAGCTAACATTACACTTTTACTACTTTTGTCACTCAAATACCCTAACAACATGGAGGTCTAGGATTTGTTCCTAAATTAGCTCAAAATAGTGCATGGATAGTGAATCAAATTTCATCTACATAGGTACAGGTAGGTCAGACTTAGCAAGATGTGCACCTAGAAGATCGTACAACTTTCTGCACAAAGGACATTAGTGTTGAAAGTAAGACACTAGCACCTCATTCTATTATCCAAGGTATAACATTGCTATCTAAGAGGGTTTATAATACTTGTACATTGTTTACGACACTCAGATCTCTTTCCACACCATTTTTTAGCCTCAATATCATATATATTAGTTAATTTCCAGCTAGGTACTAATTATTGACATCCATTATTATTTTTAAAAATATCGAATTAAGTTAATTCTTGCACAAATTAGTGTCTTTATTTATTGCATATTTCTACTTTGATTTACTATACTCAAACCCTTTACCAACCTAGGGCTTAAAATCCATAATCCCTTAAAAGCTAAATCAATAACTATCTCACATTGTAAAATATGTCAACTTCTTGCTACCACATGACATGTCAAGTATCACTTACCAAACTTATGCCATGTCATAAAACCTATTAATATATTGTAGTATTAGAAGTTCAAGTTCCACACCTACAAGGATACCAAGCGTCACTCAACCAAAAGAGGAATTGTTGCCTATTTTGTAACTATTGTCAGTTGTACCTAATTTTTACAATAATGTATATATTACAACTATCCAACCTAGAAGGGATCAGAGACAAGAAATATCACATAGGCATATAGGAGATTATTGGCATTCTTTGAGTATCTAGCATATCACACATATCTCACATCCAATCTAGGAAAATTAGAGGAGGTGTTCCCCTTTTGATCACTAGAACTTGCATTCCTAGCCTTTCTACACATTGTACACATATAATTTTCCCTATTCTTTCCATTGAATAAAAATTACACTAATCAACAAGTACTTATGCATTAAAATGTGTATGTGGTTTAATTTTATTAAATTTCACCTATGTGCATTCTTGTTAGGAAATATTGTTAGTTCTCACATTATTGTTATATACTATATTTGTGATATTATAATATATTTTGTGTGTGTGAGTGAGTTGTGAGAACAACTCACATATAGATGAGAATATAAGAGAAGTGAGAGATTATAGGGCATTGTTGAGAGGTTTAATGGGTACTTTGATAATATTTGACTCCTAACTTGTAGGATATCATAAAACTATATATTATAATCAATTTCTAATGTGTAGTTGATGAAACATTATTGTGTGTATATTTATCTAAACTTGTTCCAAACACTATATTTGGTATCAGAGTAAGTTGTTTAGTAACTAAATGGTCTTTTAATTTGTAGAAGGGAAGTCTCCATTGTTTACTGCCCATTATGAAAGTTAAGATTAGATTAATGCTCTTCTAGTAAGAATAGATATTTATTTTTGGATTATTATTTGGAGATTATAGTTTTGTTTTATCATAGCTCTTGTATGTGGGTCATACATCTCTCCTAGATCTAGACAAACAATTTGAAGTTTTCAAAGGTTTTGAAACATTATTTGCTTTGTGGATTCCATTTATCCACCTATTTGTATTGGATCTAAAACCTACTCATGATGCATTGCGTCATTCAATAAAGGTTTTAGATCTTATCATTCATCTTGGCTATGGATCTGACAACTAAAGAGCCTATCATGCTTTTGTACCTATTACAGACTTGATTCATTCAAATTGCTTCTATATGAAGCAAGTGGGAGGATATTAAATCCCATCAGCAAATCTTAAATTATTCTACCTACATACACCTTGGTATTCTATATTGTTCACACAAATTTGATGATCTTGATGGATTTTAGTGTGCAACTTGAATATATACAAATCTACATGTAACTTGACTGAATTTTCAAGCTCTAACTCGCAATAGAGGAGATAGAGAAAATTTGATCTTAGTTGACTCATATTTGTGTTCTACCCTCCAAATATGTATCGAGTTAATGGTGTTTTATTTTAAACACATCTATATCTATTTTCTCAGCTTTGGGTTCCATGAAGAGATCAAATCTTCCATGTACTTCGCATCTCCAACACATCGTTTATTGGCTCATCATTTTCTAATGTCATGTTTAGTTAATATTTAGGCTCTACGTATCTTAAAGTTTCAGATTATTTTTATTTGGTATGTTCATATGTGTCATCAATCCTCATAAATCATGATTTATGATTTTCACTTTGTAATGGATGCATTATTGGTTGAAACTAACATCCAATTAATACAATGATAACTAGTTACACCAAACTAGCTAAAGCTAGGGAAGTTTTTGGTGGCAGTGAAGATTGTCTATATTATTTTTGTTTGGGTGTCAAAAATATGAACAAAGGCTAAAAATTAAGATAATAAGGATTTAGTCCTCAATTATTTTATTTTTTCTAGTGTGCTGAAAATAAAGTATTGTAAATCAATGTAATTCACTTGTTGTAATGAGAATATGGAGATATAGGCCATAAACACTATAACAAGAAGTGTTCTTAATATCTTAACTGGGTAGGTTGATGTGTTTACATGAATTGGTTGATGGGTCCAAAATCATGGTACATGTATTCACATGGATAGGTTGATGGGTCCATATTCATGACAGATGTAGTTCTCATAGTCAATGTGAGTGTCAAGACCATGTGCAAGCTCCAGAGCATCATGCTAATTAGTCATTGAGTGTTGTTGTCTCCCCATGTTCACACTAAAGGGGTGAATGTTAGGAAATATTGTTAGTGCTCACATTATTATTAGATAATATATTTTTGAGGCTATATATATATATATATATATATATATATATATATATATATATATATATATATATATATATATATATATATATGTTAGGAAATATTGTTATTGCTCACATTATTATTAGATAATATATTTTTGAGGCTATATATATATATATATATAATGTGTGCGTGAGTTCTGAGAACAACTCACATATAGATGATAATAAAAGAAAAATGATAGATTATAGGGTATAACTAAGAGGTTTAATGGATAGTTTGATAAGTTTTGACTCCTAAATTGTAGGATATCATAAAGTTATATATTGTAATCAGTTTCTAATGTGTAATCGATGAAACATTATTGTGTGTATATTTGTCTTGGCCTAGTCCAAATATTATAATTCTAAAACGTGTAGCTTGCCACCATGTTCAAGGTTTTTCATTGCATCGATATCCTAGGCCCCATGGTATGGATTACATATTATTCTTGTGCTTATATTAATTATATCACAATCCAATGTGGAGTAATTTATTACAAACATACATGCTTCCAAGATGATATATTTATATGTTAGACATAAATTATTTTATATCTTATCTAACACATGATAAATGTAATCCATTTCTTTTGAGATACATGTATCATGGGTTCATATCACATCTTAAAACAGGAGCATGCATTTTGATTATTTTATCTAGACTTCAAGCTCTAGGCATTTAGTAAAAATTCCACTCCTATAAATAGGATAGTTAACATACCTAACACATGGCACCTATTCTAACCCAAGGATTTATTTAGGATATTTCTTAACCTTAATCTTCTTATAGTACTTAGGAATGCATGTAGGACTTGGCACATATTCAAAGGTGTGTGACTTAACAAGGGAATCCTCATATCATTAGTAAAACCAAGTGTTTTGTTTTGAAATTTCCTTTTCTACATTTTACCATATTATTATTATGGGCACTTATCCACATGTAACTATTCATACAGGTTTCATAGATGCAATGGAGTTTGTTGTGAGAGTTTCAAGAGGCATAAAGTATTTTATCCACACTATTTGTTTTACTTTGATATGCGTGTGTGTGCACACACACACATACACATCAAATTAGGGAATTTTGTGGACTCATAAAATTTCCCCTAAGCTTTTATTAATCATAAAAGTGAATTTCTCTATGGTACTCATGAGTTTGTTGATTATTACTCCATATTAGAATTTACTGGCACATTTTGTCATATCTATTATGTTCCATCCTCTTTTCTCTCTCCTCCATTCTCTTCTCTCCTTCCTCTATGTTTTTCTATGTTTTTAGTGGTTTCCCAGAGAGATACAATTATGGCATTGTGGACCCTTTACACTCATTAGCATCTCTCCAAGATTGGTGGTCCCATCTTGTCATTTATTTTCCCTATTTGATGCTAATAGGTCCTAATTTGAATTCAAGAGGTTTATAAATACATAGGTGCATTAGTGCATATAGGATATCAATCAATGAAGGCATATAGAGAAAGAAATTTAAGAATCTAAAAGAAATAGGAAGAGAAAATAGAATTTATCATCATTGCATTCTATTAAGCATTACAAAATCAATAAATCACTTAGAGAAAATTCATTGTAGCATTGAAGAGCATGGGAGCAAACACACTTGCATTATAATGAAATGTTTGACTGAATTGCATTTTATGGTGTGTTACCTTCGATATTGTATACTATTGAGGTGTTTGATAAGTAAATGGTGCTTAAAACCCTATTTGACCTCAAGCACAATGCTCGGAATAATTTTATTTCCCTTGTCCTTTGTAGGTTCAGTTGTCTTATAAAGGTTTGAAGGAGAATAACAATTTATTAATGATTGATATGAAGTTTTAGAATATTGAGTGAGGTTTTTAGAGCCCCAAACTTAACATTTATGCAACTATCAAATCATATTTTGCATGTCTACCATATGTCAAAAACATGAGGTACACAATTTTGAGGCCCATAAACATGGAGTCCGCAGTTTTAGAGAGGTGCTTAGGTCACAACGAGTTTTTAGGGTTCTCACTGTCTTGCCACAAAAAATCTAATTTTATTGTTATATTTAAATGACTATTTTCAAATTACTTGTAAATCAAGACATTAATATAAACCCTCTTATTTATTTTATTTTTTTTACTAAGTAACGACTTTTGACCGGATTGTGAACTGGTCTAGGACAGAATTGAGGGCCCAAATATCCATGTAATACCACAAGTGTACCAATAAATATCAACAATGGCCACCACTGACCTCAAGAATACCACCAACCATTAATGGCCTCGAGAATAAAACTAACCAACGACCACAACTATCCTCATATGCCTTTCTAGAGTTTTGAACCTGGGTGGGACTTGAAACAACCACATCTCATTGGTTAAAATGTTGGGTAACATAGTTTATTTAACTGGAGCTAGTACTAGTTGTGAAGAGTAGTCCTAGCCATAGACTATGGCCTTCCCTCATTGTATTGAACACACGTTTCAAGCTACACACTGACCTCCATCGTATTGAACATCAAGATGGCTAGTACATCGTATTGGGTACTCTCACAATTGACTTATAAGAACTTATTGTGAGAACGATGCTATAGAGGTAGTTAGCGTGGAAAATGGACCCCAAGACCTCCCATTCTAATACTCAACTCACATACCACTAGACTATCCCCACCAAGTTCCCTCCTATTTATTTATTACTTTAAATTTGATATATTAATTAAATATAAATTTATCATTTTAACTTTGATTATGTTTAATTAAATTTGTGCGGGTAAATACATTACATTTTGATGTAAGATCCACTTTCTCATACTACACATAATTTAATTTGAGATTTTATGAAAAATATTTAGATTATAATATACAAACAAAAAAGTCGAAAAAAAAAGATTCTAAACATAATATATTATATTCAATACTAGATAAAATATTCTCTTTACACCTTATCTTATTTTTAAAGATATATATATATATATATATATATATATATTTGTTTTTAATTAAAAAATAAACATTTGAGTGTACCAATAATCACCTTTCTTACACTGAGAGATATGCACTGGGATAAAAAGATGATGGAGAGTCTTACCTTTTATGGTTAAGAAAACTCCAACCAAAGAAAGCTAATATACAACCCCAAGGTAACTTTGCACCCCACAAATTTATTTTTTATAAAGGGGGAGGACAGATTAGAATCCATTTGTTGGTTGGAATTCCATAAAAGTAAAGGAATCTCAAAGCTTTACGTATGACAAATTCGGTTCATGTCATGTAGATGCGAATGTGGCAAAGATAGAGATGCCCAAGTACACTAGGCGTGGCAAAATTGATGCTATCACAAAGACATTAGAATGTATTATCTATGCTTATTTGCTCCCACTTGCTTGTTTTGGTACCTTAGCCTCTTTATCAACTCTCCACCCACTCATAAGAATATTAGCTTAGATTTATTCTCTAAAGTCTGCACACAAAAGTTATGCTTAGTCACCTAGGGTCATTTTTGGCATTGAGTAGTCCAATCCATAGCAACTTCAAGCAGATAAGGATTGGGGGAGGGCCCTAAAGAGATGTGAGGCTAGAACTAGACTCTGCCTTAAAATAGGGTAAACAACCAGTTTTGGTCTATCATGCCCAAAAATGACTAGCAAGGATGCACACAAATAAATTTGTCCTATTGATTGGAAAGATGCAGAGAAATAATGTGTAAGATATGAAAAAGGTAAATTGAGACTTGTCACATTATGTATAAATTTATAATAGAATAGATTTTTTAATTTTTTATATTAAGTTAGAAAAAGTTTGATTATTTATCAGGGTATTTAATTTTCTTTTTAAAAAATGTATTTTATTGAAAGGGCTGTATTTTAATTGGGATGAATGATGGTAAAGTGATATTTGTCACGGTACTAGAAGATACTTGAATAAAAAATATACAAGGACGATTGAGTCCTAGATAAATTGTGCAAAATGTTAAGTCTACATTGAAGAAAGTCAATTATATTCATATACCCAAATCAATATTTATTTGTCAATAAAAAATGAATTACCTCTAATTACACATCATAAATTATGCAAAACACAATTATAATGACTAAATAATTTTATTAATCAAACATGTAAAGAAATATGGAAAATATAAATCTCTTATTTTGTTTCTACATTATCTTAAATTTGTCTCTACAATCTACTTAAAAATGCACCCTTAAAACTATCACACCTATCACAATGAAGTTTTGGAATACTCTGAGATGACTGCCAAGACCGTATAAACACTCTTCATAGGTTGTCAAAACTATACATACACTCTTGGTCAGTGACCGTCGATCACTAATTGAGTTGCCAAACATGTTCGCCTACTCCTACTCCTTTGTTCCTTACCCTAATTACATGCATTATGACTATTGTCCTCTCGTACTAAGCTAATTATACTCGATCCACAGTTTTAAGGAAAATAAAGTTTAGGGGCCTACATTAGAGGTCAAGGGTTAGTGTTAACTAACTAGTGTTTAATAGACAAACCCCTTGGATTGGGATACATATGTAAAAAATGTAAACTATAGAATGGAAATAGCATATCCAATAAGTGGTAGTTGTGATGTGTGCATCCTTCCTCCTTCCGAATGAGTTATCTCACTTGTCTATGCATAGAAGGTTCAATTCAAACTTTTGAGACATTGGCACACATGCCAACCTTGTAATGGCTAAAAACAAAAAAAAGTAAGAATAAGTGAATGAGCCCAATTAAGTTTGGACATAGCATAAATAAAGAGGTTTGAACCATATGTACACTATTGATAGATATGTGTCCTTCCTTCTTCCAATTTTTTTATTTCACTTGTCTATATATAAAGGATTGAATTCAAACTTTAGTGGCATTGGCATGCATGCTAATGTTGTCACCATTATAATTAACTTCAAAATGGGCACAAACAAAAAGGCCAAGGTTTTATGTCGAGTCTTGATAATTATGTGTCCTTCCTCTTTTTAAACGAGGTGTCACTTGTTTAAATATACAGGGTAGAAATTCAATCATTGGCATACATGCCGACCTTATAATAGTTAAAAATGAAAAAATTGAAAAGAGGCGAATGACGCTGATTAACTTCATAGAGGGCACAAACAAAGGGGCCAAAACCATATGTACAATCCTAGCAGGGTTCAAGACCATACAAAAGGACCCGATAGAGGAACAAGAGAGAAAACAAGAAGTATGAAAGAAGTTTTCAACCATCGAAAAGTGGGGATGTAACGGCTTGAGCATGTTCCCATTATGTTTGACCTTAAATTTGATGTCCATTTAACTGTGACATGACAATTTTAATTTTAAATTTGACATCCATTTGATCGTGACTTAATTTTTTTTTTCTTTTTACTTGGAGAAATTAATTGAAAAATCGTAATATCTTTTGACCAAATAATGAAATTTATTTTTATTTTTTTTAAAATTTTGTACAAACTTAACATAATTATATAATTAAATTAATACTATTTGTCAACTCTTAATTTGAAATTGTGATATCGAATAAATGTCTTAAAGAATATATGTACTAATTTAAAAGCGACAGGGCCATATATACAATTCTGACATAAAATCAATGTCAAGAAAGTATAAATTAAAATAGAAAGGAAGGACAAGGAAAAAGTAAATAAATCTGCTACCATAAAAAATTTGACAAAGAGATCAACGACGCCAAATTTAGAGCAGTGCCCCCCAGATTACTAAAAAATTAACATAAATAAATAACTTTGAGGCAATTAAAATAAAGATAAATGTATCTGTAAAGAGTGAAATTTTGAACGGCCGCCACGTGTTATGTTAAGAAAGGGAGTCAGAGATGAGCACCTCTGGGCTTCTCTGCACAACATAAGTCTTCCAATGCGAAGAAAGTGGAGAAGATGAATGGATTGATCTTGTGTCTCTCGGACAAATATTTGCTTCTCTGTGCCACTTCTTCATTTAAGTACAACAAGTGTGATTAATACACTAAGGATAATAGAGATACTGTTTTAACAGTTAAATTATTTGGTTACAAAGTACTCTTCTGTTGCTGTTGTAAACAGAGAGACTAGACAATCTCAGGTGGGTGCTGGATCTGGGATTGGTTGCTTGTACCCAATTGAAAAATAAAAGTGGGTTTCGGTTTTACTCTGTGAATTGGGGACTAGAAATGGGTGGGTTAGGCGGCTGGGGAGAGGGAAGATTATGGCTTGGAGGCAGCATGGAGTCAGAGTATGAAATCAGATACCACAGACATGAATTGCAGGAAAATCAGTGCACTTCTCACCTTGTCAAACACATCAAAGCCCCTGTGCATCTGGTGAGTGCTACTATTCACATTCTGTTTTCAGTCAGCATCATCAGATCTGATGATGGCCCAAAAAGAGCAACACCCATTTGGGATTCTATTCATTAGCCAAGCTGTACTTATTGGATATTGTTGTATGAGTGTTGGTCTATATTAGTAAGGTGCCTTAATACCTCTGTGAAGCTGTAGGTATATGTATGAATTGGCTGACATGTTCTGATGTGCCTGCTTGAGTTGTCAGTCATTGGTAGAAGCCAAGGGCTGCCACTGGATGGGAATAATTTAATACTGCGCCTAGATAACCACTACTGCTTGTGGGAAAGTGCTGATTGAGTCATGTCAATAACCCTTTGTGGGTAACTGTTCTCCTGTTAAACTTGATTTGCAGGTTATGTTCTGGGATTATTTGACAGTCGTGTGGAGTCTAATCAGAGCATTCTTTTTTAAAATTCAAGTCCCTGGAAGAGGTGTCCAGTTGATCGTGTATGATTGGATATTGTGTATTTGGATGACCATATATTATGCTATAGAACATAGATATGCTTGCAAAGGAACCGTCTGGAGGGCTGGGGCATCATAGACTTTGGATATCCCTGTACCTACTGTACTTTGCCCTTCAGGCTTCCATATTTCTGGATGTTTGTACCTTAAGTTTCTGGATGTTTGTACCTTAAGGATGTTAGTATTTTAGTTGATTTCCATGTCCATTCTCTGCAAAATCTAGAGGGTCCTACTACTGCAGCTAGTTGAAGGGGCTTGACATATGTGAGGCCTGTGATTACCACTTAGTAGTGCAAATCGTTTGCAGTCTATGGCCTTTAGTTGAGAACAAGGGCCTAAGCTGATGTGTTAGCATCGTTCTCACCAGTACTAACATTCTTTAGTGGTGTTTTGTGTCTTCTTGCCTTATGATTATTTTGGATGTTGGTGTTTTAAAATGTTTTAGGCTTCAATAAGATATAGTGGCGTATGCCTGCAGTTGGAGGGAAATTGGTTTGTGGGCTGGCTTGTACAAGTGAGGCCCAAGTTATAGATGAGTACAACACTGAGATTCTTGACAAAGAAAAAAAATTACAGCGACATATGCCGTCTGGATGATTTAGTTGCATATTAATTTCTACCATCTCTGTTTAGGTAGTTGATTTTTTTGAGCTGGTGAAGCTCAGGGCTCAAACTTGCACACTCATTTTTTACATACTCATACCCCGGGCCCCTTTTCCTTAGCATGGAAGTTTTATGACATCACTAACACCATGACTGGATTGATTGGATGCTTGCACCTCAGTACACCAGCCCACTGAAAAACTAACCAAAAATTCAAATTCAAAAAGATTCAGTAAAATTCAAAGCAGTTGCGCTTTTGTGCTGGATAATGGATTGTTTGGATGTTTGACCTCAACACACCAGCCAACTGGTAAAAAAATCACAAATTCAAAGTCAAAAAGTTAAAGTAAAATTCAAAACAGTTGCCTTTTCGTGCTAGATGTAAATCATGTCTGTCTACTATACTATGCTTTATTGGGGATTTTAGCTTTTTGTTGTGTGGATGTTTTTTTTAATGACATCTGCATTGAAGGCTTTTTGTTATGAACAAACTCCAGAGGACAGAGACAAGGAAAGCACATCATTGAATAGAACAAATAGTTCTTCATTGTTTTAGAATCCATTCTAAAATGCCCAAAATAGAGCAATTAGTTTTTCAAAAAGATCTCGAAAGCGGAATGTAATGGTAGTTGTTCTTAATTTTCTTTGTAACACACCTAAAATAGGGCTAGGGGTGTGGGCTCAAAGGGTTTGATCCCTTTATCACCCACTTTTTTTTTATCAGTCTTGTATTTATGTTTAATTTTTTAATGAAGAAAATTTGTATGTTTTCAATTGAAAAAAAAATAGAGCTATTGGCTTTCTTATAAAAGTTTTCCTAAATCAGATTTTTTTAAATTATTCTATCCACACCTTCAACTCATGGATGGGTTTAAAACTCAATTTTTTCTTAGTGGTGATTCAATGTGACATTTTCTTTTAATTGAAAAACGTATCTATAGCAATATAAACAAATATATCAATGTGACATTTTGAAACAGAGAACAGAAATAATTGGAACCTTTACCTTAAAAAAGGGGACAGGAAGTTTGCAACAACTTAATTAACGGTTTTAAGTGGGGATGTGTCCCCTAGATTTTGGTGACGTCTCAGATATCGAGGGACTTGAAATTTAGAAAAAAGTTCCTAATTTCTTTTTATTTATTTAATTAAATTTTTAATTTTTTAAACTAAAAAACTGTTATTTTTATTTAAAAAATTGAACCATAATACCAAAAATATCTTGAAATATATTATATAAAATTTAAACCTCTAATTTTTATTAAAAAAAAATTAAAATATTTATATATTAATTTTTATATACTATTTTAATAACTATCCCCCATCATCCCTCCCCCCTTTTTTTTCCTCCATGCCCCAAAACCTCCCATGTCTACAAGAGTTACATAACTATGTCAATTAGTGATTTTGAATGCAAAATCATAATAAACTGTGGCGAAGAGCTGGCCATTTCGTGTTTCAGGGAAAAGTCTTGTGCAAATTGATCCGAGATTTTCTCAGCAATATCCACCATAAAAATGGTAGCCTAAAATATGCCCCCTCCATGGGACCATTGCAGGATACGTATCATTTCATCTAATTTTGGTGGGCTTCTTTTGAATATTTATTATTATTATTACTGTACTGATTTTTTCCCAAATGACACAATTGTATGTTAAAATTTTGTGGAGAAATTTCCATCTGGTAATTTTGAATGCAAGATCATGAAAAGCTTGAAGGTAGAACTGGATATTTCATTATATATAATTTTTTTTGTTTTTTTTAATAAACATGTTTTATTGATATTTACTGCAAAGTGGTTTGAAATTTCCTTAGCAGCAACCACTGTAAATTATGGTAGCCACAGGCTTCCTCTATAGGACTGTTGCTCAATATGGGTACAAATTAAATTTTGGTGGGTCTTTTACAAAAACTTTATAAATCATAATTTTAAGTAAACAATATGAGAAAGTCTTATTATTTATTAATTGTTTCTAAATTTTCTTAACAACACTCACCATAAATTGAGCCATAAATTAAGGTAGCCTATTGTAAGCCCATGACCTACATAGAAAAAAGATGAAAGATATTTTTGTTTTCTCCAATAAAACTTACAGCTCTGCCAATCCGCCTACATCGTGAGAATCAAGTTCATATCTCCTTAGGTTTTAACCTAGTGTCAAGCCTTGAGGAAAAAATGGGGCCTTACCAACCCGCCTAATGGATCTATTATATATATGGAGGGTTTAGTGGCCATGGTTTAATTGGAAAATATGCTTAGCTCCAAAGAGTTCAAAATTTCAAAATATTATTGGAAAAAAATTGACCAATATGATGGTTCTTAAATATCTTTAAGTTGGTCATTCAAAATCTATAAAAAGATTAAAGTAACTTAAATATTTCTGAGTAAACCCTAACAAAGAGATCAACTCAAACCCAAGGTGGAGCATTCATTCTTTAATCAGTGGATTGTGGAAGGTTAAATCTGTGACAATAATTTAAAAGATGGGGAGTAAACCCTACCCTGCCAATCCACCCATTCCTTTTTGAGCTTCGTCATCAAGTGAAACCCACTTTTTTCTGAGCTTAATCATCAACTGAAACTCAAGCTGGAGCATTCATTCTCTAATTAATGGATTGTGGAAGCTTATGAGTGTGATGTATGTAATCTAAAGATTGGGAGTAAACTTGACTTTGCCAATCCATCAGGAGTGGCTGTACCATATGTATGGGAGTAAATCCTATTTTACCAATCGACCTACGTCTAGAGTACATCAAGGAAATGGAAAAAGAACTGTAATGATTCTTAGTAATAGTTTATTTTATTTGAAATATTTTCACTTCCAAAAAAATAAAATGAAGTCGTTATTTCAATTTTGAAAACTTGAAATATATACATTATAGTTAACAAACACTTATACATTCACGTGTTATTTACCATGACCTCTCTTGAATTCAACTTGAACTCTAGAAAAATTTAACCCTGTGGTGGCCTGGTGGTTTAGTAATAAAGGACCTAGCAACTGGAAGTGATCTCCACAGTTAAAGACCTGTGGTGGGTGATAGGGACTACATATTTTATTTATCATGACCCTTTTTGAATTCAATCTGAACTCTAGAAAAGTTTAACCTGTGATGTCCTGGTGGCTTCGTATTAGAGGACCTAGCAGCGTGGATGCGATCTCCACAGTTAGAGTCCTGCAGTGGATGACAGGGACTACATATTTATAGCAAAAAGTATTTTATCATAAGAAGATAAAAGACAAGTCATAAAACTTCATTGTACTGTAATTTATATTTTAGGTAAAATAATAGAAATATATTATACATCAAAAGGGTTGTAATTCTATTAGTAAGAATGATTGTACTCTGGATGATTTTAACAGTGTAGATTTTTCTTATTAGGAGCTGTTTTATCAAAGAAACTTATTGATTTAAATGTATGTTTACTCAATATTGTAAATATATAATTCAATGATTCCATGTAATGCTTTTAGATATATCAATATATATATATATATATATATAATATATTATATTTGTAGGCTCACAAATAGATTTAAAAAAAATATTAATAAGTATATACTATAAAGTGAGACTCCATCTGTATATCTTCCATTGGACACTAAGTTCCGTTGCTGCAGAAAATTATACCATTATATATTCGTATGATTATTTGTTCCAGACAATTGTCATATTTGGTTAATTATTGGTATCAATTGAGTTACATCTAAATTAGTGAACTCCATACATCTAAATCAGTGAACTCCATACCAAGCCACCAAAAATCATGAGGTTAAGACCAAGAGAGCACTTCGGGTAATAGAAACAATTTCATCCAAATGAATTTCAAAAAAATTATTCATAATATTGAAAAAAACACCAAACTAAAAACCACTATCACAGTCTTTGATACATATCCTCCCTATAACCTTTTTTTTTTGTTGATGATTATTTTAAGAAGTGATTTTAAGCTAAGAGCCAAAAATGCCAGAATTACCTGAGCACAATCCCAACCTCATTCCTATAACTTTAATTACACCATATCTAAATTTCTATCAAATTTTATTGGAAAAAAAAAAAATGCATGCTTTCTGATTTGAGCCTTACAGCCAGATGGTATTGATATTGCAGGTATGGTCAATCGTCAGAACTTTTGACGAACCCCAAAAGTACAAGCCCTTCGTGCATAGTTGCACCATGAGGGGTGACCGTGA
The DNA here is from genome assembly GCA_037957365.1 of Torreya grandis. Classification (NCBI taxonomy): domain Eukaryota; kingdom Viridiplantae; phylum Streptophyta; class Pinopsida; order Cupressales; family Taxaceae; genus Torreya; species Torreya grandis. The sequence continues at coordinate 1,790,672 of JARHVA010000255.1, read as the reverse complement.
TATAAGAGTAGGAAGCATAAGGAATGTGAACGTCAAAACTGGTCTTCCAGCCACAGCAAGCACGGAGAGACTGGAAATTTTGGATGACAACGAGCATATTTTGAGTATCAAAATACTTGGCGGGGATCATCGGCTAAAAGTGAGTTCCTTCTACTGTCATTGAATATTTATAGGATAAGAATTTATAAATGCGGTTCACTGAGAAATTTTAAGTTGGGTATTTTTAGAGAATTGTTGTTTGAACTTTGAACATTGCCTTACTTTGAATTGGATAGAATGTTTGTATCATTTTCACATTGCAATCAACAGGGGTGTGCTCATTTTTATTTATTTTTGATTATAATGAAAATCGGTTACAATTTTTTATTATCTTTACTCAGGTCTGGAGTTTTATTCCAGTAATTAATCAGTCACTTTCTTGTTTCATCTTGTTTGGCTTTCATCATGTCTAAGTTTCTAACTCAGCTTTGCATCCACTATAACTCATGCTCATCTCGGTAAACTCCTACACCCAGTTTCAAACCGCTATGATAAGCACTCAGTTGCATGCCCAGTGTACTTCCGACCACACTCAAATGTGTTCTACTTTTCGAAAAAGGAACAAGGGTCAAATTTAGAGGCTGCCGAATCATTAGCGTCTGTGGATTCTAAACTATAAGCTGCGGAATCATTGGTGTCTCTGGATCTTAAACTAAACCCGGTCTAGAGAGCAGGAAATTTCAAATCATTGGTCTCAGGGGATCCTAAACTAAACCCGGAAATTTTGAATCATTGGTCTCAGTGGATCCTAAACTAAACCCAGTTTAGAGACCAGGGAATTCCATCACATTTTTAGGAGAATTCTTGTTTTATATATATTTGATAATTTGCATATATTCCAATATTTTTTTTAGTTTAAGATTAATCCATTATTTCTTACTCTGTTTGAACTAGGACATTCTCATATGTCCTGTTTACTTGAGAGTTGAAACGTCACTTATATCAAAATCTTTGCCAGTCAGAAAGCAGGCTTTTGGGTACAAGTACAGTCTTGATGTATGAGCATCCCCTCTCTCTCCAAAACTGATGGCTGGCCTTACCGCTGAGCCCCTTTTAGCTGAAAGAGTTTAAACAACCAGCAGTCAGGGTCTCAATTCGATGGCCTTATAACGGTATTTACACCTTTTCATCATAAAATACAATCAAATTGGTTTTGATAAGAGTGTGAAATATTGGATAAACCTTCCCCCAAAAAAGAAAGATTATAATGAAAAATATATATATTATTTTTTAATGTTCCTCCTATTGTGGTGGAATAAATAAATCATTAACAAGCAAGGTTGACCGTCAAATTTAGTATCTGATTTATACTACCTGTTTTGATTTTAGTGGAAATAAATCTATTTTCTGTCAAAAGTCTATATATGTGCCTCTGCAGCTGAGTCTGAGCCTGTCAACAGGGAACAAGGAAGCTGTTTAAGTAAGATCTTTCTAGCTTGTGGTGGTTAGTTATATGCTTTTTATTCACAGGTGTTTCTAAAATATTTTTTAATTATATATATATGTATATATATATTTCAAGAACTTATAAAATTTTCTAAGTCATCACCTAAAAAAATGATTGGTTATCTTAAAAGATGTGAACTTGCTCTATGGAGGCCTGTGGCCTTGAATGTTGTGAGAGGTTTTAGGGGAAGTGCTTTGCTTACTTTTAAGATTATCCAGTCTGCCCCCTCAGCCCTGGACACTTCCAAATAAGCATTGGATGATTCCTGTCTTTTAGAGATTCGTCAGCCTGTGTTTTTTGAAGGTCTTAGCTCTTTACAGGATTATTTGTATTGGTACCTTAGCCCTATAGGTTGAGGCAGTAAAGCCCTTCCTATTTTCATTGTTTCACTTATTCATAAGTCTCCGTAAACCTACTTTTGGTCATTTATAGACATTAATATATTGCAATGCTTTACTTACTAAAGTGTCTTCCTTACCAGTACTCCGTGACTTGCTGGACTCGGCATTATTTTCTCCGGCCTTGTTGAATGTCTTGGTGGAAGGGGCAGTGTTCTTGAAGAAACAAAATCATCATACTTGCAGGAAAACTTGCTGTTTTCATGAACTATAGGTTGATTTGACTAATTGTATAACTCTATACTTCTGAACATTTTGATATGATCATTATTAGATGACCATAAGTTTGTGGATGTGGCTGCAGAATTACTCTTCAACAGTGACGGTTCATCCGGAGATAATTGATGGGAGGCCAGGCACAATGGTGATCGAATCATATGTGGTGGATATTCCTGAAGGAAACACACAGGAAGAGACTCGTTTCTTTGTGGAAGCATTGGTCAAATGCAACCTCAAGTGTCTTGCGGATGTGGCAGAGAGATTGGCCTTACAGCATCACACAGAATTTATAGACTAGAGAGCATAGACTGAGGCGATGAGGAATCCCAAACTATTTTCCCACAACATGGTATAAACCTGCATCTTGGGCCTAGCCTGATGTCTTTTTGGAGGTGAAAATTTGCAATTCTGCTTCCCATATTTCTATTTCTATTTGAAAAAGACTACTGTTGCTGGTTAGAATAAGAGTTTTGTGGGGGTCAAGGGGTGTTCTATGTTTTTCCCCGAACACAACCTGGAAGTGGGTATGATAATTGACATGGCCTATGGGGAAGGAGGTATATATGCATACTAGGAAAAGTTCTCATATTGAATCCTACTCTTGCCTTCCAAGGAAACTTGTTAATGTTGTTGTGCCCCATGATGGAGCCTTGCTTCGACTCATGTAGCTGTGTGTGCATGCCATATTTGTTGAATGTCTATAAATTGTAATTTAGATGTTTGAGAATCCAAAAACCTGCATGAATTCTTATTTTCCATCTTCCTTAGAAACATATATAGAAAATGATGGTGCAATTTTTTTTCCTTTTACATCAAGTGGTAATCTCCTCTATTGTCTTATAATGATTTTTCCTAGGTGCATGGCTTTGCTATCTCTCTGCGTATAATAATGGTATTATCCTACTATTTTACTGTCTTAGGCAGAATGTGATGTAATAGGGAAAGGTAAAGTTAAGGTTATTTATAAAAAAAATTAATTAGCAGTCGGCCCAAAGGTCCAAATAATATTGGAAGGGATTGTTTAGTAGGATATGTTTGAGACAAGCTAGTATCCAGTGTAAAAGATTAATGCTGAAAGATTAACGTTGAATCGTAAAAGTTGAAGATGCAAATCATATAAAATCAATGTACCTCAAACATTTCACAAAAGTAACAATGTGTGAGGTTCTTTAGGTTCCCTTCTACTCCTGCTCATAAGAGAAGTTTCAATCTAATCCTTCCCTTTCTTCTTAATCCTTATTCATATAGTTACTGTTCTTAAAACCCTGATTATTATGTCAAATAACCTTAAGATCATTTATAAAAAAATTAATTATTTAAAAAAAAAAAAAAAAAAAACTAATTAATTTAATTTAATCCATCACTTTCTTTCACTAAATTTATTTGAAATTAGAATTAAGTCTTATCTGTTTTTTTTATTTTTTCTTCAAATTATATTTTGATAGATTGTATAACAAAATTCATTTCACTATCACTTCTTTCTATTTTTTTTCCCCTTATTATTTAAAATTATATTAAATTTAAAAAACAAAATATTATTTAAAGGCTACTGCTCTAACATGGTAAAATTTGGGAATCGTTTCCAAATATGATTCCGTTTAAATTAAACATAAAAGTTTTATAATCTATAACATTAGTTTAACTTCTAATAGGAACAGTTGTATATGTGTTCAACGTTTAATCTAATATTTGTTATATTTTTTATATAATTTGTTGGACATCTATTTATATAAAGAAATCCTGGTCAGATTTTAATGTATGTTTTCTTTTGATGGAACACAGAATGTGAGGTCCATCAGAAACTCTATGATACTGTATCCTGTTGCACAATTCTTATACCTTTCAAAATTTTATATATTTATTTTAAATTAAAAAATTATGATCATGACTATTAATTCTTTGTATTCATGTTTAATTAGAGTTTATTTAAAATTCATCATTAATATTCAATTTAAAATTTAAATTATTACATTGTTATTGTGGTTTAAACGTATTTATTAATTTCAATTATCTTATTCATGTCTAACTAAAATTTATTTGAGTTTTTTTTATTGATATTCAATTTAAATTTTAAATTATTATGTTATTATTGTGATTCATATGCATTGATCACTTTTAACTACCATTATATTACGATGGTAAAAATAGATTAATATTTATTTTTCACAATATTTTTTAAATTGTAATTTTTAATATGTTTTTTAACTAAAATTTATTTGAGACACATTATCATTATTCAATTAAAATTTTAAGTTATTGTGTTGTCATTACATTTTATATGTATTTATCAGTTTCAACCATCACTTTATTGGGATGACAAAAATAAATTAACATTTATTTTTTACAATATTTTTTGAACTGTAACTTTTAATATTTTTTTGAACTAGAATTTATTTGAGATTTATCATCAATATTCAATTTGAATTGTAAACTATTATGTTGTTATTATGGTTCATATGTAATTATCACTTTCAACCATCACCCACTTTATTATCGACAAAAATAAAATAAATCAACATTTATTTTTTACAATATTTTTTCAATTGTAACTTCTAATGTGTTTCTCAAGTAAAATTTATTTGAGACTCCCCATCAATATTCAATTTAAATTTTAAACTGTTGTGTTGTCATTGTGGTCCAAATACATTTATCAGTTTCAACTACCACTTCATTGGGTGACAAAAAAAAATTAACATTTATTATTTATTTTTTACAATATTTTTTGAAATGTAATTTCTAATATATTTCTCAACTAAAATTTATTTGAGACTCGTCATCAATATTCAATTTAAATTTTAAACTAGTGTGTTGTTTTTATGGTTTATATGTATTTATCAATTTCAACTACCATTTTATTTATTGGGACCACAAAAAACAATTTAACATTTATTTTTCACAATATTTTTTAAATTATAATCTTTAATATATTTCTCTAACTTTAAAATTATTTAAAAATTGTTATATATTTTTTAAATTTTCAATATTATTATTATATAATTAATTTGAATGATCATATATATATATATATATATATATATATACTACTAAATTAATATTTTATTTAATGAAGAAGAAGAACAACAATTACAATTATAATAATTAACTTTAAACTTTACTTTTATATATATATATATATATTTTAGTAAATTAATATTTTATTTAATGAAAAAGAACAACAACAATTACAATTATAATAATAAACTTTAAACTTTACTTTTATACGCATATATATTATACATACACATTTTATTAATCATTTTATAAATAAACCATTAAAAAAAAAAAGGTGTAAGTACCACTTTGCCATTACACCTATTGATAGGGGTTTTATCTTAAACTAGGTGCATTTCCACATTTATCCCCACAATTAACTGTACAATAGTGTGTCAATAATTTATTTTTCTTTGTCAAATACATTTTTAAAATTATATAGCTTAAAATAATGAAGAAAAGAATATATATTTTTTTACCAAATTTTCATAAGAATAATTTTACTAATTATTAAAAATATTTTTATTAGTGTTTTTTAAATTATAATATTTTAATAAATACATTTATATATAAACAACCTCTCTTAATCTTACTTATATTTAAATATATTTTATATTTATTTTATTTTAATATATATATATATTATTCCATTATTTATTATTAATATGAAAAAAATCAATTATTTATGCATCCAATATAATTATTAATTTATAATATATTTTTATAAATTAAAAGAAGGAAAAAAAACCCTGACTCAATAAAAAAAATTGCTGCAGTATGATGAGATGAGTCTTTTATCCTTGATAAATTGTGGAATAAAAATATTTCATTATAATATATCTAGAGCAATTTTTTTTTTGGTTTATATAAACCTATTGAATGAAGTATTTTTAATGAAGGTATAAATCATGATTTAATCAGGGCACATTTTTATATGTGTATTTTTTACTACTTTCCATAACAAAATGTTAATTAGAATATTGTAGGATAATTTTTTTCAAATTTTATTTAATAGAAAGCTGATCAAAAGCTTAATTAAATTCATTTTTTTAAAATAAAAATTATTTCTTTCTTTGATAAGATGTTTATCCAAATAAAAATTATTTTATATTTTCACGGATATTTTTGTTTAAAAGTGGAAGAAGGTCGACCAAACAAGTACATTCATCTTACAATCAATCAATCATTTTCTTAATCATATTCACAACATTATATTCCTAAACCAAGAACATTATAAAATAAAAATCTTACGCAATACCTAAACAACACTCCACATCATAGATCTTTAAAAAATTCCCCATTTTAAAAAATATTTTTGTCCATTAAAAAAAAGTACTTTTAATAAAGGTACTAGTCATACTTAATTGAGTGGTTGTGATAGATTGGATGGGTGTACCCTAATGCTGGTAGGTGGATGGATAAGGGTTTGACATTTGACAACAAAGATGGGGAAATGTAAGCTTTTTTATCTCCCACTTGTTTGGTGGATATATGCTTTATTTATACTAAAATACAAAGCTGGTTTGTCAAATTCTATCCTTTTCTTTTCGTCCCCATAAATTCAATAATGCTTATAACAGATGTACTTAATTAGAACAAGTGCTACAGGTTTTCTATCCAAAATTGGAAACTATCCTCAATTAGGAGCTACCTAACGTTTTGTGTCATGTTGGGGAATGAGGGAAGCACGAATTTAGAAGCTACTTTGATGGGTAGTTTCCTTTGACGTCAGTTTTCTCTCTCTTTCTGATGGGCACCTAAAAATGGACCTTTATCTTTATGTATTGTTATTTTATGAGTGTTAACATATTTCTCAGTAAATGTGTGATTTAATATAATTTGGTTATTATCGAATTATTTTGTTGATTATTATATTTTGAAACATTTTATTTTTATACGATTTTTTCAATATTGTGTTTCAATTTTTTATGTTATATAAGGATTATTCTGACGGCCTTCTCAAGAGTATTTATTTATTTGCTGCTTCTCGCCTTTCTTATTTTAAGCTGTTAAGTCGATGTGTATGTGAATATCATTAAAGTTTGAATTCAAAATATTTGTAAATAGATAAGTGATCAAGGTCATTTGGTAATCAATCGACACTCAAGTGTTTCTTATTTACTAGTTAGCATTTTATTGTGGAGCACTTTTGACACACACTCGGAAGTTATTTTTGTGATGCAAAATCTGTTTATTGGTTCATCTTTGTTCTAATCCTATGGGTTTGATAAATGAAATGATTTATCTACCACATTCCCCCAATTTATTTTCCCTAACACTTTGAGTCAAGTAGAATTAGCTCATTGCAAGAAGATAATAATAGCAATGCAAGGAATTGGGAAAGAAGTGGAGGAGCAAGGTTGACGAATCACTTTACAACTGACATTCACTAACTGATATCATTTATACAGTCTTATCAGTGATTTAAGTTCACTTCCAAAATTCAGTACAATAATTGTCATAGCTCCCATGCACATTCTTAGATTCATACTCCAAAGACAAATTGATGAAAACATATAAACAAGATAAGAGACTTCTATTTCCTCTATTTCACTACATGTTTGATTAGATAAATTAATTTGGCATTATTTATTTCAATTTTTTTAATGTATTGTGGATGTTTATCTAGAATTAGTTCATTTATGATACTACATTTGGATGAACTCCAACTATCTTACACTTGTTGTAATCATTACAACATTTAACTTAAATTTCTATGTTAATTTTGATGTATATTTCAACATAAGTCAATAACATCAAAATATTAGGCCATATTGGGCGTGAATGCATTTTTAAAAATTGTATACATTTTGATGGCTAAATATCAAAGTCTCCAATTCTATGCTGATTTTCCATGTAATATTTTGATAAAGTCCTTTAATTTGGATTGATATAAATGATGTACATCAAAACTTTGTCGTCGACAATAAAATATAGTAAAAATAAAAGTAGTGTAAACTCTAAAAAAAGGGCCAAAAAATTAATATAAAATCTTAGTGAATCCCAACATATAACCTTAATTCTCTAGGCAAATTCAAGCCCATCTTTGAAATTTTTGTATATAATACTTATTGTTGCATAAAAATAAATTGCTTTCACAAAAAAAATTGATTTAGTTGTAAAAAAAAAAAATCTTGTCCATAACGATAAAAACATATTTAATTACTAAGGTGAAAATTAATGTAATTGGAAACATAATTTATTTCCTTACGCGAAGTTGTACGAAAGCCTTACAATAATTTAATGTCTATAAAATTTATACCTAATTGTCTTTTGTATTGTATTGTGGACATTAAAAATGATTATAAATTATATTTTCTTATAAGATACTATTTAAGTTTTTAACACTGTAATTGAAGAAAAAATGTCAATTTAAATAGATCAGACAGCGTGCTTACATTCTATAGAAATGATCAATAACAAGTATTGGATTTTTGTATGTAAAAGTAGTGATTTCCCAAACTTTTCCAACTTGCTCTAGAATGTAGGCAATGTTGGGTGTTTCTGTGCATACCATACATTATATGCCGTGTTCATAGCCTAACACTAAAAATCTATCGCCTTGACATATCATGTTAATAAATTGCATGCTCACCCAAGGTGCAAGTAGAGTATAAAGTCACATTTAGGTTGGTTGCATAATAAGTCTCTTCGTACGTATTGTTCAGAAACACAAGATTTCATATTTTCGTTTAAACAAAGAAAACTTATAAATCTACTTACACACTTAACTAATATCTTCATACATTTCCATGTTAAATAAACGCTATTCTTATAAAGACCTATAAATCTACTTACACCCTTGACTAATATCTTTATACATTTCTATGTTAAGTAAACCCTATTCTTGTGAATGTGCAAGAGAAAGAATCTCAATGACCTTTTTAGCTTGCCAAAATAAGGTAGCTCAGATATTTGTAGGACACCAATCTTCTCAAGCACCACTTTTAATTTCATGCATGTCCACTGTCATTATGCCATCCAAGCCAACCCTTCCTCTTTACACCATGTAGTCATTCATCAAATCTATTTCATTCTTTATTACGTGAAGGTTGTAATCTTCTACTCTACAATCTCCCACCTTTTACTCCCAATCTTCTTTATTGCTCTTCATTTGTTCTAGAGTTTCCACTTCATTTGCTCTCGAGCTTAGACATTCATGGTACATTCCAACACTGGGGACTTATGATGGGTTCGTAATTCCAAATTCAATTCAATTTTTAAAATCTATTTTAATGAATGATTTAGAATAAATTATATGTTCAGGTGGTTATAAAATTATGTTAATTTAGAAGTAGGGTTCACTCTGATAATGTAGTACACAACGAGTATTATTATACAATAAAAATTTTATATTTCCAAAATTTATATTAAAATATTAATAAAAATAATAATTAAAAAAAAATTAAGAATAAAAAAATGTAATAATAAATTTTAAAAATAAAAGATAATATATAAAATGTGTGCAAATTTATTAGGTCGATACATTTCAAATTACCATAAATAATTTATTTGAAAAATCTAAATAATAATTCAAAATATATCGATCTAACAATTTATACACGATTTATTCTCGAAAAAATAATGAATCTTAATATATTAAAGTACCAACTATAATTTAATTGAGAGTGGCTCTGATAGATAGATTGGATAGTTGTACCCTAATTCTCTAAGGTAGGTGGATAAGGGTCGCCTTTTAACGCCATGGAAAAGGAAATGTAAGCATTTTTTGCTCCCACTTGCTTTGTGGATATCTTCTTTATTTATACTAAAATACAAAGCCAATTTGTCTTTTTCTATAATTTTCTTTTCGTCCACATACATTCCATGATGCTTATAAAATATGCATTTAATTGAACCAGTGTTACACGTTTTCTATCCAAAATTAGAAACTACATAAAGTATTGTGAGTTGGTAGGAACGAGGGAAGCTACTTAGATTGGGGGTTTCCTTTGACGTCAATTCTTTTTTTGGTCTGGACACCTTGCTTTTTATGTGTCATTATTTTATGAGTGTTAGTGCATTTTTCAATGGATGTGTGATTTGGTTTAAATCGAGTGTTATCGAATTGTTTTGTTGATTCTTGTATTTATGAATTTGTCAAGAATATTTGTCTATTTGTTTTTTCACGTTTTTCTTTATTTTAAGTTGTTGGAAGTTGACATGCATACAAATATCATCAGAGTTTAAATTAAAGTTATTTATAAATAGACAAGTGATTAGGTTCATTTGATAATCAATCAACATTCAAATGCTTTTTACTTATCAGTGAGCATTCTATCGTGAAACACGTTTGATGCATAATTTGAAGTTATTTCTACAATGCGAAATATGTTTATCAACATCTTTGTTCTAATCTTATGGGTTTAATAAATCAAAGGATTTCTCTAACACATACTCCCAATTTATTTTCCCTGACACTTTAGGTCAAGTACAATTAACTGATTGTAAGAAGATAATTTTCATTCCTATTGGTGTCATTGAGTTTTAGGTTTTATTGATAATTTTGGTAATATTGCTTGCATCTAAAATTTGGTGCACAGTAACAATGTACGTGATTGGGAGAGCAACAAAGGAGTAGGTTTGACAAGTCACTTTACAATTGACATTCACTAACTGAGAGTGTTTGTACAGTGCTATCAACAATTTTAGTTCAATTCTGAAATTCAGTGCAATAGTTGTCATAACTCTAGGTGCACATTTCTAGGTCCATATTGCAGAGACAGATTTACGACAACATATAAACAAGATAAGAACCTTTTATTTCACCTATTTATTTTTTGATTATGGGTAAAATGCTTTTGACTGGAGCTCTGAACTAGATAAAGAGGTGGGATTTTGAAAGGGCCCAAACCCTTGAGCAAAAGCAATCATAAGAAATTACAATAAATTACAAAAACTAGGATTCAAAAGCTCAATAGAGCTAACAAAAGCCCAAGCTGAAACAACACTACCCCCCAACAACAAAAAAACCACCTTACAGTAGCAAGAGAACTGTTCGAACTATCACAATGCTACAAATTAGTTGCAGAAACAACAAACTTACCTCAACCAATGGACTAAAATTATAGACAAGAATAGGGTTATTCCATCCCCTAATATTCCATACAAGGAGCTTCAATTGTTGGGTTTAACTAAACCCTTAAAAGGACTATTCAACCCTAACATTCCATGAGATAATCTTCATTTTTGAAGTTTGGATGGGCCCTTCGACCCACTTAGGTCCAAGATACTTTGATTTTCATTTGCTATTTCTTTGGCCTATTCTATATTCCAAAACTCCTAGTGATTAGGTCTTCCCATTTTAGATTTTATCTCTAATTCAACAATTTCTTTCCAATGTCTTTTTAATCTTACACAAGCAAAATCTAGTTTTGTCTTCATAATTGAGGGAGGGGAGCCAATTGTAGATCCATTGAGTTCTCCAAGGAGTAGGGGAATACTTCCTCCATATTTTTCACAATCTTACCATCTAAATTTGATTTTCTAGACATATCTATATTCTAGATCTTTATTGGACTATCCACTCCTATATTCAAATTCATATCCATTAATGAGAGAGATGAATCAAGGGGCTTACCGTTAAATAAATGCCTACCTCCAAGTCTTCTAATATATCTATTCTAGAATTTTTACTTTCTCCTATTTAGAAAGATTTTCTTTCAGTGACTCCACACATGGTTCTTCATTTTGATCTTCCTGCCCTTGGATGGTGTTTTCATCTTCTATCAATTGCTCCAATTGTCTTGTTTCAGTGTTAACCATTATCTTTTTATGATTTGACTTTTTCTTCTTATCATTCAAAGTCTTCTCTTCTTCGTTACTTTAATTTTTAGTTTGACCCATATTGTCTCTTTTTATCCATTTTCTTTGTTCCTTCTTCCTGACTATGCAAGCATAATCATATGTCCTAATTTTTGGTAGTTCTAAAAGATTATTGAATAGTTCTCATATTCAATAGCTTGTATTCAGTCCCCATACTTTGAGGAGAGCTTAATAAATTGGTAAATCTGTGTCCACCGAGGCAATAACACAAAATATTAGCATAGTTAACCTTTTCTTGGCTCTAGTGATTGCATCAAAGGGTATAAATTATACACAAGTCTTTGTTATTCCCATTATTTTTTCTTCCTCCAGTATTTTAGTGATAAACCTAGTAATCTAACCCAAACAGGGATAAAGTTTATATTTTATTTTTCTAAATCAAATCTAGGCTTCCATTTAGTCAAGAAAAGACTTGATTTCCCTAAGAACCATTGTCCACCCACCAAAATTTTGGAGCAATCTTCTTGGTTAGCAAAAGAGATAAGAAAATCCTTTGATCATATTAGATATTTCAATATGGCCCCTCAATCATCACTTTCTTTCAGCCCAACTTATAAAAACATCAATATTTGGTCTCATTCCCATAAACTTGCATATTAGTAAGTTTTCCATCTTGTGAAAAGATATATCCACAACTTGGTCTGAAATATTCAATTGGAATCCACTCTCATTGCTCACCGATTCCACAAATATAGCCTTTTAAGGGTTTTGATTCGCTCTACCTAAGATTTTGCCTGCCAATGTTCTTGGAGTCTATTTTGTTTAAAAATTTCCTCTATTTGCCCACATTTTTGGCATCTATTTTTTTGAATTTACCATAACATGTTTCTTTTCCCCCATCAATTTTAGCATTTTTTGAGTCATTTGAGAAGTGAGGTCCCATCCCAATTCATATTCCTTATCTTCACCCTCTTCTTGGTTTGTCTGATCTGCATTGGGGTTACAAAATCCTCTTTACACTAATCTGTTCCCATTTCCTTTTTTATGCTTAGAGATCATTTTGAATTTTTGATTTCCCCTATTTCACATGTTTGATTCAAAAATTGATTAGGCATTATTTAATTCATTTTTAATGTATTTTGGATGCTTAATTAGGGTTAAATCACTTATGATACTACATTTTGATGAATTCCAACTCTCTTACACCTCCTAGAGCTACTACAACATTTGGCTCAAATTTCAATGGCAGTTTTGATGTGCATTTCGATATAATTTGAAAACATCAAAATTTTGGGCCATATTAAACATTAATGCCTTTTTGTTTAAAATAATATACATTTTGATGTCTAAATATCAACATCTCCAATTTTATGTTGATTTTTCCATGTAATATTTTGATGTGGTATTTTGATTTGGATTGACATAAATGAAGTACAAAATTTTGACGTCGATGATAAAATAAAATAAGAATAAACGTAATGTAAAATTTAATAAAAGGGCCAAAAAAATTTATATTAAACTCTAGCAAATCCCAACATATAAACATAATTATCTAGATGAATTCATGCTTATTTTTGAAATTTTTTGTATATAATGCCTAGAGATTTTTTTACCTAATTAGAAAAAGAAATAGTTCTATGACAAAATTCAATGTAATTGTAAAAAAAAATTCCTTGGGAGAAGTTGTGCATAATGATAAAACATATTTAATTACTAAGGTGAAATTCAATGTAATTGTTAAAAATAATTCATTTCCTTAGGTGAAGTTGTACGAAAGCCTTAAAATAATAGTGCCTGGAAAATTTAGAGCTAATCATCTTTTGTATTGTATTATGTTAATTAATGACGATTAAAATATCATAAATTAAATTATGGAAAGTGTAAATTATGACTCACAATATTCTATTTTTTAAGATTTTTTATAGGACACTTTTATTTTTTTAATTTTGTAGTTAAAGAAGATTCGTTAATCTAAATAAACCAGACGAGTTGCCTGCATTTTGGAGAAATGATCAACAATGTGCATTATATTTACACATGCAAAAGTAATGATTTCCCAAACTTTTCCAACTTGCTACATAATGTAATAAGTATGGCGTGTTTCTGCACACACCATACATTCTATGCCATGTACACACCCAAACACTTAAAAAGTGCTCACTTGAGGCACATAAAGAGTACATAGTCATAATTAGGTTGGTTGCGTGAATATGTCCTATGTATACTCTACTTATATGATGAAGTGAAAGACTATACTTTGTTCATACACGCATGGATATAACATCACTTACAACAAAGTTCACACTAACACTTTAATGTTTTAACACATGAGCATATATTCATAAAACTATTCATAAACTAATACAAAGGTCATTGTAAATATAGAAAACAAAGACACACAATTACTTGATAAAGCTTGTACTTCTTATCTTGAGGGTTCCAATGTCGTAACATAAATTCATATAGATTCACCATGATAAAATAATCTAAGTAGTATTGACTCACTATTTCAACAACATCATGATGTTAACTCTTGACTAACTCATAAACAATGAGGCAAGGTGGGATTTTATAGGTTTCAATCAACACCTTATAGTTACATATAATTAATATGGGCCCCTTAGGGTGCATAAATACATTCTATAAATAAAAATACTAACTAATTTAAAATCAATGTTCTTGACCTAATAGACCCTTATATCTATGCCATGATGTGCTAATTCATTCAAAATCCAATTTGTATTTAGATTCTTTCCAATGGATTAAGGTAACCACCTTGGCATGTAGTTCCTTCCATTGTGCTGCATGGTTGCACAACCTATTCCCCAATCTTGGCACTCATTATTTTGTGCCAACCAATGTGCATCCATTCATGAACTTCATGACTTGGTCAATATTCTATTGAGTGTTATCTTGTCTTCAGGTACATCTGAATGACCTTATCCTCCTACACCCCTATTGTTGGAACTTGGTTGGACTTACTCTATGTGACCCCTTCAAAATGTGTGCATCCTTCATGCCATCCAACCTTATTATAAAATAACACACTCTCTTGTAAGTATTTATCCAAAATTTAGACCCAACATTACCCCACACTAGTCTAGTTTCCCACCCTTGAGAAACTCACTCGAAGCTTCTTGAATTTCAAAAAATTGGCCCATCTGATCATACCTTCTCCTCAAAATTGCTCTATCACAATAACACAACTTGAATCACCTTTGTTTTCTTGGTCATCTCTTTAGATAGGTATATTAATGATGAATGTTGATCTTGGAGCTCCTTTAATTTTAACTTAACCACTAACAATTCAGTATAAACTCATTCAAACATCTCCTTGATAATGTTCTCTTCATCCATCATCTTGAGTTGAAGAGTCTTGAAACTCTTCTCAAGTTTTCTACACTTCTCTTTAATTTTATCTCCCATGTTATCTGCATCTTTAAGGATCATTATTCTCTTGGACTTGTCTATGGCCTAGAATACTTGTGCCTCTAGTTCCTTCTTCTTTGTCTGATCTTCAAATAGTTATACATTGATTATCTTTGTTTACTACACAAAATTTAAGAAAAAATTGTCTGTTTCACCTACCTTATACTAGATTTACATTAGTAAATTCCCATAGCTTTATAGGTACCCATTGTATTCCATCACTACATTTTCAATTATTTTTTTTGCTTCTTCCTTGATGGTCCCCTTTTCTATAGAATCATATTGACCATCAAAATCAACCTATCAACATATTTTATTCCTTCCAGAATGACCCCATCCATAAAGATAGGTTCTTTTTAAGGATGTGTTATCCCAACCTTATAATTTTTAGCTAAATTATTACTAGTTTTTGTTCATCCCACACACACTTATTATCAACTTCTATCAAGTGCTTCTTATAGTTCCTAGTGGCTATGCTATTCAAAATGTTTGGTCATTAAACCTTAGTATCCATCCTAACCAATACTTACCTAGATTGAACTTCACTTAACTTGGTGGGGTCTATGTGCATAGTTTCATCACTATCCACAAAATAAAACTCCTACATGTGTACACTACTTATTGGCACCTCAAATTTTGACTCATCCACATATGTGTCCAAAATAAATGAAATTCACTTATGCACCTATGTTGATCCACTCTCTTCTTGTAATTGGTTCCAAAATAATAAGTGTTCTTCAACTATGGATTTCTAGAATCTTTCCCTTATTATTAATTATTCCTATATTATGTTATCCTCAACAATTGACATGTATTTTATTGAATCGGATGTCGATGGTGCATGTGATTTGTCTATTATTTTGGTGTTATTATTAGAATATTTATCATCAGATGTGTCAATCAAAAGGACTTCAACATCCTTTTCTTTGCATGTTTATTATTATCTTAACTCCTCCCCTTTCTCCTTTTCTTCATCCACCCTATCTTCTCATCCCACTTCTACTTCAATTTCATCTTCTTTACTTCCTTCTCAACCCCCTTCTATATTTTTTAGATGTACATCATTTAACCTACATAGTCCCAACTCTTTCTATAGTGATTTTATTTCCTCGACATCCTAGGTTTCATCATGTTGTTGCACACCTATATTAACACCCATGGGGGCATCTTCTAATACTATATTCTATGCAAACTTGTCAGAGTGATAGTATTTTATATATTCATGTACGACATCATCCAAAGGGTTACTTGTCAAATCTTGCACCTTATGTACTTCTATGGTTAGGTCATCTACCTTTGAAGAAGGTAAAACACTATACTTTTTAATTTTTACTTGAGGTGGGGAGTATGGTTGAGGTGAGAAATGCATGTGATATTGTGGTGGAGATGATGTTAGCTATTATGGTGGAGAAATTCATCCTTAGAGAGAAAACACAGACTGTTGAGATGGAGATGGTGTTGGTTATTTTGGTGGTGGATGTGGTGGAGTAGGCTCCTTTCATTATGGCCCAATTTGTTGTTTGATTAATCACTTAAATAGTGGCACATTATCCTAATATCACATTTTACGATCTAAGTCTTCAATTCTAGCCTTAACTTGCTTAGTGTATTTATTTTTCATATGTTTTATTGGTTGATCCATTAGATGATGCTTTTATACACTATTGGTCCTATTTTTCAACCTTTAGCTTCTTTGAAATTTTGGGGACCCTCACATTCACCCCTGTGTCTATGACTAGTTTGATCTAAGGATTCCCATGTACATGCACTTGTTCTTGTTATTATTCATGTTCTTGATGAGTTTGGTGTGCACTCTTACTTTTTCATGGCTTGAGCTCACAAGATGTTTGGAATGAATAAAGGCCCACTATTTTAACTAATTGGGGGTAAATCATGGTCAAGTCATCATCCAACTCACTATCATTACTTGTCACTGACCTTATTGGATAAATTAATAGAACCTTGAGAAGTAGGATGTATCCATCAATTTTTGCACTATTTAATTTATTCTACCATGTATTATGAACCCTCTTTATTACATTCTAAAAATAACATGTTGAAAAGGGATATGGAAATTCAATCCATCTGGACATGTTTTTATTATCTTTCAGGACTATTTTGGTAATGGAATGGTGCCTCATATGGGAAAATACACATAGTTCTTGTAAAATTATGGAAAGGTTATTGGTATGCATCATTCATCATCAAAAACTAAAATCATGTTGTCACATCACCTTTCCATGTTAATCTTATAAGACATGTTGTAGTTGCCAACACAAAGATTATTGCTATATATCTTAGTATAAAATTTTTCCCACAAAGGATGGAATCAAAATCGATCAACATAGCCATCTATAACCCTAATATTATCTTAACACCAACAATATCAAAATTATGCCCAACTTTAATGTTTTTAAAAATTTATGGGCATGCTTGACACCTTTAATAATTTGATCACTAATATATTTTGCAATGTTGAATTGCATGTTTTATGATCTCATATAGTGCGTGATTTAAAGAAAAATATTTCTTATGTTATTCCACCTACCATTTACACATAATTTTTTACTCATGAGGCACATGACTACCCTTGTTGATCCATCCTCTAGGTTCTCAATGGAAATATATATTTCTCTTTCTTGTATTTTAGAAACTTGGCCACTCTCTTGATTTCAATATTTTTGGCCAAAGTTACCTTCATATCCTTTATTGAACAAGGGATGCCTGTAGGTATAATTACACTCTTGGATAATATCTATATATGGTACCCTGTGAAGTAAAACATATTCTAATTGATGCATGAGATAAGGAATCTCCCTAACCTTTCTAGCTTGTCAAGATAAAGTATCTCAATTTTTTTTTATAAAATAACAATATTATCAAGCACCACTTTTACTCACATGTATGATGTCATCATGCTATCCACACCAACCCTTTATATTTTCACTATGCAGTCATTTATCAAATATGTTTCATTATTCTCTAGGTAGGGGTTATAATCTTCTGCTTTACATTTTCCCACCTTCAACACCTAGTATTCTCTGCATAAACAAAATTCAAGATATTGCATCTCTAAAAATTATTGTTGTACCTTTCCTCTTCAACAAAGACCAAGTCTCCACTCTTTGTTTATATGAATCTCATGCATTTCTTACTGCTTGAATCCATAGTGATCAGATTTGTATTTTACTACAACCTTGTCATAAAGCCACTTTAGCACACTGTAGGGTTGTTAATTCTCCTATAATCCATAATATTGCCTTTGTATATAAGATTTACAATGCATTAATGTAGGTTTCCCTACCATAAAATTCCAACTTCATTCAATTCTACCAATTTGCTACCTCCTTCACTCAAATTCCTCTTACAAATGCTCCACAATATGTTATAGATTTGAATTCTCATTTTAAAAACCTTAAATTTTACAAACATAGTGTGATGTTTCTTTCCTTAGTACACTATATTATCTTTGTGATCTATGGCTTCAAATATTTTTGAAAAATAAATGTAGTGAAAATGACTTGAGTGGTTCAATTTATAACTCATGTTGATGTTTAAATTTCCCTAATGGCATGTGTTGTACCATTAAAATGAAGTTTATTACCACTTTTTTATTTTCACAATAAATTTTGGTGACTTCATCCCTTGAAAAACTCTCTTTAGGTGTGATAATTTATTTTATCTCTTCCCCAATGTGTATCCCATTTCCTTTGAGATCCCTTTCCCTACAAACCTTACATATCTAGATACTTAATAAAATTTCCCAACACATCTAATAGTCTTTTTTTTATATTCCATTTCTTGTTTGAGGCTTTATTCAACATACCCCATGCTAAAAATGCACTTGGTCCTCTAGCACATCAATTTAATTTATCATTTGGTGTGCTTATATGGTCCTACATAAATTCTTTTTCTTCTTTTTATCCACATACGCACATTAAGTACCTTCAAATTTCCTCATCAACCTTTTGAATACATAAGTTAAGGGATATGAATATTGTAGGAAATTGGATATGATGATGAATTATGCTCTTATTGAATCAAGTGATACCTGTGTTCATCAAATTTGTGCAATACTATACTTAAAAATATTTAAAAATTTAACACAACTTTGACTAGAAAAATTTGGGAGATACAAGATTTACAATAAAAAAGGGATGGAAACATCCTCTTAAAAATCTAATGAAATATTTTTCCCATTCCTAAAAAGTCACTTGAGTAGTGATAGGAACCAATGGCATATGAACCTAATGATTGAGCTTGCCAATTCTTTGACACACATAAAATCTATGTGAGTATTCCTTTGCATCCATGAACAAGGTTTTACACCAAAGGGAAAAAATAAGATCTTCCATGTGGTGGCCTCACCTACACAGTGGCCTCTTTAAACCCCTTTGTGATCTTCATGTAAAACTTATACATGCTTGTGTTTTAGAACACACCTATATAAAACCTCATCATGTCTGATTTTGTACAATTCCCTACTAATGAGATGATAAGGGAATGATGTAGATCACCAATTACTTTTTTTAATTTTATGTCAACGTAATAGGGGAAATACATAATGTGAGAAAATTCATGATTTTGGATAGGTATTTATGAATACACTACACTTTATACAGTTGGGAATCTAGCATGCCATACTCTATGTTCTGCATGTCCTCTCCTAAGGTAATTTGAGATAAATGATTATTACGAGAATTATGTTTTCTAGGATTTACTATGACTTGGAATTACAAATATTTAAATAACACAATATAACTACAAATTATTCCATGTAAAACATTCTTGTTCATAAGATACTTGAGCACTTGATGGCCTATGAAAATTACAAATGGTGTAGCGAGTATATACTAGTGAATATTATGAAGCATGTAGACCATTGTGATCACTTCACACTTAGTTGTTATATAGTTCTATTTAGATGGCGTAAGCTTCCAAATGGACAATTAAATAGGATGATCGACCCTATAATCCCTTGATTGTGTTAAAATGATGCTGATAGTTATTCTTAATGCATCAAAATGGACATGAAATGGAATATTCAAGTCTAAAAATTGTAGGATTGATGCACTTGTGATTTTCTACTTCAGGGTGTCAAATGTCTCTTGTTGTTTTTATGTATATATGAGCAGACCATCCTTGCAGTTTAGTTATTCCAATGGTGCTACATTTTTTGCATAGTTCTTGATGAACTTAAAATAATAGCTTTTATGACCTTGAAATGCATGCACACCCCTTTGTGTCGTTGGTGCTTCCAACTACAAAATAATATAAATATTGGTTAGATATACAATAATTCCCACTTTGCACATGATAAGACCAAGTAGAGTTCTAAAAGACATTGTAAAGATACATTTCTTCAAATTAAGGGAGATTTTCAACTGCCATCATTGGTTAAAAAATTAGGTGTAAGTTTATGTGGTGGTCTTTGACTAACCCATGAACCATATAGTCATCAAGATATACTTCGATGAAATGATGAATGGAGTTATTAAGTGCAACCAAAATGACATGTGAGAACACAAATGGTGCATTTTTCAACCATAAAGGATTTATTTTATTTAAAAATAATCCCCATTCTATCATGAACGTCATCTTTGAATTTTCCTCTTCATCGATCTAAATTTGAAGGTATCCTTAAAACCCATGAATTAAGTTATATATATTACAAACTACTACTCCTAAGATTTATTTAGTGAATGGAGTTGGAAACATATCAATGACATGTGTGGAATTAAACAATTAAAAGCCAATGCACATTTGAATGTGCCCATATCTTTTTTATGTTTATCACCTTGGGGCTTACCCACTTAGATTCAACTAGATAAATGACTCGAACAACTAACATGCTATCCATTTACTCCTTCACTTCTTGTGCAGGTTAGGATTCATCCTATATGGTCTCTTCTTGATAGGTATTATTCCATCAATGAGCTTTATTTTCATTTTATGTAGATATGGTTTCACACCATTCAGTTATTTGTAATTGTATATGAAGATGTCTTGTTACTCGCATAATAATTCAATGTTTGATCCATATCTTCATTTGACTAATAATCACCCATAGTTATGATATGTAGTTCTTCTTTTGTTTCAATATTGGCCTCTATCATTTTAAGGAGATCATGTAAATACTTGTGTCACTCTCCTTGTGTGTATACTAATTCACGTGTTCCATAATAATTCTCCACTCTCAAGATATTTATTACATCTACAGGTGGTAATTTATCAACCTTGCACACCATATTTTCTTTACTTCACTTGTAATGTCAATTCTGATTTAGTCAAAATATTTGTTGGAATGTATATTCATAATGCATTATTCAAACATATTGGAAAACATGAGGCCCTTCTCACCATGCATATTTTGTATATAATCTTCCATTATAACATCATCCTCAATGGTGGTGTGGCACATCCACTATAGGGTTTAGTAAGACTAAAGTTTGATGAAGAAAAGGAAAAAATATGGACAAAAGAATCTTTTGTTTCTTCCCAATTAATTATTTCACTATACATTTTAAAAATAATATACCAAGCATGGTCCAAGTCTTTAGGTTTCCATAAAAAGAATGAAACCCTAGCCATATTATAATTTTATGCACGCTCTATGTCCATATTTATTTACAACCATGTCGATGTTCTATCAAATCTAAATTTTTACTGTAACAATTCAAGCCACACTTCATGTTATTATGATTGAAATAAATGCAAAGAGCCTCTTTCACCTTAGCTAAGGCTGGAAGGTTGGGATTGTGCATTGCCTACCAACACGTAGATGTAATCCTTAATGTATAAACTAAGGAGTTTAGGTTTTATTTATCCTTTGGGATACATGATTCCATATCATTCACAAATGCAGTGAAACTATTTGATCCTTCATATTATGGCAAGCTAATGTGTTTACATTTTTTGAGGTAGAATACCCACTTCATTATATAAATAACATGCAAAACCCAAATATTAGTTCCTGGAGTCAAGCTAGATTTACCCTTAGTAATCCTAAGGTTTATTATGCCATAGGTGGTATTATATATAATTTCATGCTGCCACATTTTCACTTTGTTACTTTGTATGATTGCTGCACCCATTTGTCACATACAACACTAGTAGTAGAAATAGAATTTGCATTCTCCCCACTCAAAATGCCTTCATTATTAGTGTACATGTGTTCATCACTTTTATTAGTGATGATATAAATATGGTTTAATTTCTCATCCACATTTAAACTTGCATCATAAGTTTGTCCATGGTTATTATCAAGAGTAATAATTACATGTTATTATCTATTCTCAAAGCTCATGTAGTGCTTTTTAAAATGCATGTCTATTTTATTCACATATCAACATGGTTGGAAAAGAAATAATGGATAGTTATCAACCTATTATAACTCAATTAATTCATATTATAAAAGGAAATTCACTCCCATTATGTTAACACAAACATTCTTTAGGATTCCTAAAGGTTGCACTTGAGTTTTTCTTTTCCATAAATAAAACATGAGGTGAAGGCCTCAATGTAGGACTTAAAATATTGCACCAAGCCTCCTGATTAATAATGTTTACCTTAGATTCCATGGTGATGAGAATATCACACTAACCAATCATTTATTTTTGTGTCAATTATCAATTCTCAGTCATATCCAGTGTTATGCATATTTTGTACTTCACACTCTCTGACTATATGTGACATGAGAACTTTAGTTGTCTGCATTGCCTATTGCATCAAAAATTTCTTAGTCATGAATATAATTAATTTTAAACACCAAAAGGTTATGATCTCATAAAGGTCATTTTATACCTCTAATTATAATGTGTTTTGGTTGAGCGATTCCATGACCTTGACTTCCAAATTATGAGAATGTTGGAGCTATCTTTATATGTTGCAAATTAAGCCCATAGATTCTTGAAATATCTAATTTTAACACAACCCATTGGGGTATTTGGTGGAATAATCTATGCAGTGAAATTTATCATCCATTTAGGGTTTATAGTCTCATTAAGCCTTTTTAGTTGGCACTACAACTATTTTAGGCTGAGTAGTGGCATCGTTGCACATTGTAATGTTTTGTCCTTATGTTTTTTGATACCCATAATTTTACATCCATTGTTACAATGTGCACATAATTTTTATCATCTCTACCCATTTATTTGAATTATCCTTTTGCATCAACTTCACATAAGGGTTTGAGCATTCTTCTAGTCATTTCTCATTATGACAATACCTACAAGTGGGAAAGTTTAGGGAGTCTCTTCGATAATGGTTTGGGAAACCACACTTATAATATGTGCATGGAGGAAACCATCCACCACTCTTATATCACCTCTTCCATGGTAAGGTTACTTAACACCATATTACCCTTAGGTTTGTTTTGATAAGCAAGCTATTTTTTATTTCATTTCTTATTCACAAACTTCATGGATATCATCAATAACCTAATAATATTATGTGTTGTGGGTCAAGGGCTTGCATATTTTGTAATATATAGAAATATTTGTTTATGTTACATGTTTTAGTATGGAAAAATTTCACACATGAACTTTTTTGAGACTCTCACATGATGTAAGGAGTGCCCAAACATTATTCATAAGAAATTTTTTCTTATTGTTCCCCTTGACTTCATAGTCAATGCACCATAAGCCACTACATGTTTTGTATGTTCTATTGGAAGTTAGATTTAAAATTCTGAGGCCATTTAAGTAATCTATACCTCCATATATGACATGATATTTTTACCCATGCTCCCAATGGCCTCATATCTTAGTGTTTCTTCTAACACCTTGTGTGGGTCTATGAAGGTCTTCATTGACAAGGTGTGCCTAAAAGGTTATAGGAACCCTCCTAATAACCATTGCATGTGCTATAATAGATAAATTTATATAATATACTAGATATTAAAGTTTAAATTCATGTCATAAGTACATGTGCTCTTACTCAACTCATGTTTGATTTCCTTCAAAGCAAGAAATACATTGTTGTTCAAACTCGAGAATATAAAATTCTTTTAATAATGTTCCTTTCAACTAGTCAGAATATATAATAGCCTAATTTGGGTCATAATTATGATACCAAGCATGAACATGATACAATAATGTGGTAGTGAGCTCACTCACCTTCTTATATAGCATAATAAGTCCCTTAGCTCTCCATATGATCTCCCATTTATGTACATGTTTTGTATAATTTTATTCTCCCCTGTACTTTGACAAGCTTGAGCACATCTTGTAGATGAATTTGCTAGGGAAATGGTTTTTCTACCAATGCTACTTGTGTCACTATCATACTATAATTTAATTGAAAACTCATATTCTAGCTATCTCTTAGGTTACCTTCTCCCCTACTACCCACATTTTCTCATTGTGTCGATGCTACTCTACCCATTCCAACACTAGTTTGTGCCACAACCTGATCAATGTTTTGGATTGCTATTACAGCTCCAATGGTCATTATTCCTCCTAAAGTATTACTTGTATAAATGGTGTATTAATTCCCCTAATGGTGGAATTCCCAACATGATTGGGGTAGTCATTTGTGCTAATTGTTGTAAAACAAGTTCTAAATATTATAAGGCAATATTTATTACAAAACACTCCTTTTTGCTTATTGCCTCATAAATTTCATTATCTAAGACAATATCACTCTATTTATGCCTCTAAATTTTGTTTATGAGTGGAATGAATGAGCTTGTGCTTATATGAGACCAAATGTAGGAAAATATTTATATGTGCAATTACACACATTTTTTGGGTCCAAAAAGAGTCCAAATCCTTTTTCTAAAATGTCATTCTGCTTGACATCTCATAGTTCTTCCTCATTAAAGCACATCTCCTTAGTAGAGGATTTGTCATCATGATATTTATATATTATGTGGGTCCTTGTGACATCCTCTTGAATTAACTCCTCCCTCCTCCTAAGGTCCATAATGACCAATGATTTTTATTTTTATTAATTATCCTTACATCGTTCAAGCTCACAAGCATCTGGGCTCTCCATATTGAAGGTTTTAGGCTTTGTCTCCATACAATATTTATGCAAACCCCTCCTACCCACCATTATCTGCCATTCACTCAACCCATGCCTAAAGGGACTTAGCTTACCATTTATAGGTTTTTAATTCCATATTCTACCATCAACATCTTGATCTCCTTGGGAAAGCTTGCTATGTGTGACCCTATTGGTTCATGTAAAAAATTATGTTAATGTAGGGTATTTATTTTCCTTTTATTTTATTATTTGGATTTTTACTACACATGTGGATTATTCCTACACTTGAGTTAGCTTGCTTAGGTGTACTTAGACATAGGGAGTTACTCTTGTTCATTATCATTGACTAGTGGATGTTACTCTTTGATTGGTCATTTCAGACTTTGGACTTACATGTCTATTCCAGGCCCTTTGTTATTGTTCATAGAAGAGTTACACATTTTACTCTCCTATTTATACATCTTGATTTGAGATTTATTCATATGGAGTGTGTTGCATGATTTTTCTATGATTTGTGAAATATTCTTGAATTTCTATTTTGTTCACAACAATGCTAATGTAATGGATTTGATCTTGATTACAAATCTATATATTTGACTGATCCAAAGATCCTAGCCAATGCACTAACAAATTATGTTTTTCTTCCTCAAGACATGAATATGTAGATATCACAAATTCCAACATGTAACTTTGTAGTGTACCCAGTGTACCCCTCAATTAAACATCAATGATTTTGGTCCACATAAAATCAGTGTGCTTCAGTTGTTCAATCCACTCCTTTATCCAAGGGTAATTTCAACCATAGTTTATGATTTTACATATAAAATAGGTAGCTAGTCATGTGTGAAAATGTCATGCATCATTATAGAAGAATACTTTGTATAGAGTGTCCTACAAGTGTTCTTTTACCCATAGATTTGGGTCTTGTATTCTAATAATGGGATGGTTCTTCACAAACTCACACTCTAGATATTCAAATCACTTCTCAATAATTTACAAGGAAAACCAATAGATCATCTTTACTCACTATCTCTCATAACTAGTTCAATTGGGTCTTAGTAACATAATAATTTTTTTGGGTATTTCTATCCACACCATATGTTTTGTGCCACACATGGACCAAAATGATTAAAATTCATTAAGATGAAATATCATACAAATAAATTGTGTGCTCACTTGAGGTTTAAAGAGAGTATCAAGTCACAGTTAGGTTGATTCTATGAATATGTAATAATTCTACTCTACTTACTTATATGATGAAGTGCAAGACTATAGTTTGTTCATACATGCATGGATATAAAATCACTTACAACAAAGTTCACACAAAAACTTTTATGTTTTAAACATGAGAAGATATTCCTAAAACTATTTCTAAACTAATATAAATATCATTACAAAGATAGAATACAAACATATAATTACTTAATAAAGTTTATACTCCTCATTATGGTTCTAATGTAGTGAAATAAATTCATATAGGGGTAAGTGCACAAAGTTGAGGGACAAAAAGGGGCCTACATGTGGACATGTTTTTACTAAAAATTGAGAAATCTAAACTTTTGTAGATAATTTGAGATGGATACACTCAAAATTTGAGGATGGTGTAAGAACATGAATTGTAGAATTTTGAGTATAGTTTTAAGAATAATTAAAAAAAAAAAATGGTTAAGTATAACTAAGTTAAACATCTAAAATTTGAATAGGATCTCTTATTTTTTTAAGGAAAATAAATTAAATAGCTGGCCATGTGGCCCCTCATTTTATGATCATCATTTAATATTGTTTTAAACCATTTGGTAAAACTTTAGATAAACTTATCTAGTTTGTAACCTATAATTTTTTTAATAATTTTTAAATGAATATTTTATTTTATTAATTTTTAAAGAAAATAGATCTTTAAAATAGATACAAAAATGGATAACCACTCTTGCACCTCCCCTAACTACCTAAAAAAATGAAAACTAGTTTTTTTGAACGTGTGTAGAATTAGACCTAGTCTGTAACCATTTTTTTTTTGAAATTGGATCAAAGAAAAAAAAAGATATATTTTGGCTTGTAGTAGCCTGAAAATTCTATAGTTAGAAATCAACATAGTTTAAAACCTTATCATAGTCCAAAAATTATAAATATCATATATTTGGAAAGAGGAGAGAATGCTCATAATCATGGTATCACATTGAAATTTTGTGTATTTGGAAATTAAAGTTGAATATTATTGTTTTCTATCAAAACTCTCATATTTGACTGCGTGTTGATAGGTCCAAGCCTTTGGCTTGAGAATCCAATTCATTTTTGAGCCAAAAGGTTAGTTTTTGAATTCAAACAGAAGATAACACATACACATTATTTTTTCATAAGATCATGGAGGTTGGGAATTAATTTCAATTTATTTTGACCAAAAACTTGCATCTTGAGAGATGACATATATATCTTAATTCTACATCACATATCAATCAAAATTTTGGCTTGATTATGTTTAAGTGAACATTATGTATATATTAAATTATTAATCAAACATTTGGTTTACCCTTGTAACTATTTTATAAATAAATGGATCTAATTCAAATTGCATAACATTTATTCATAAACACTTATGAGATGTAGAAGGATTGGTGAAGTTTTTTGGTTGTGCCCAGCTCCACCCAAGTTCAAATCTCATAGGGCATTATAGGCCAGATGTGGCCATTTGAATGCACTTTCAAAGTTTTCAAGTGATAGCCATTGATATTGGTTTAATATTTCATGGGGACTGGGCCCCCAGTTTGTGCCCCAGAACCAATTATAGTTCTGGTTAAAAACTAAAATCAATCCCAAAAAAAAACATATATTCATAAACATTGCAAATAAACCTAATCAAAATTAAAATAAAAAAAATAGATTATATGCATACTTAATTTTTTAGTTGCAATAAATTATAAGGGATGGGTTTAGAGGAATATCAAGATTCACTTCAATAGATAAATAATCATCAAGATTAGACAATGTAGAACAATTCCAAACAAGAAGGTAAAACAAACCCATAAAATTTAAGGTAAACAAATATTACTCCAAGAACCATATAGGAAATTTTGAAAGAGTAAGACCATTCATGAAGCCATAGGGTTAAACATGACAAACAAAAAATGATGAAAAATTGATTTGACAACTTTACATTTGTGTAGATATATGGGAAAATAATTTCCTTCAAATTCCTAACAAGGCAACTAAACCTATAAATGGATAAATAAAATGATCATTTTGGGGCTTGTGTTTTTAAGAACCGACTACTTACCAAGTCCCTTTGCACATCACAGTATTACAAACAATGAACCAAGTATAAATAATGTTAACAAGTCAATCCAATGATGATAGAGTGTACGTCATATGAATTTTAATGATACAATGAATGCTTATGTACACTCTATATGAATTTTCATGTTACAATGAATAATTATTTCACTAATAAATTCTTCACATTTCTTAAAATCTTGAATCACTTCTCTAAATGTTTGAATTGATTGCTTCCACACATTCATTATATATCTCTTCAATGTCTTATATTTTAATACATTTATTGTAATTATAGAATTATTGAATTCAAATTAGGACTTATTAGCATGCAAACCAACACACAACAAGAAATAAATCCAACAAACCAGGATCACATGACATGAGAGGCCCAAAACAAGGGTCAAAAGGGCCCACCCCCAGAATTATACATGATACACTTTTGGGGCCAAAACCACATAGTGTATATTTTTAGAGAAAATATTATAAATCCAAGGAAACATGAGGGAAGGAGAAAGATAATTAGGGGTAAAATGACATGATACAACCATAACACAAAGAAAAATTCTTTAATAAGATCATAATCTAGACTATTGATTGAAAAACATTATAGTACCCTAGAATAATGCAATTTAATGACTAATACATATATCCATAACAAAATTAAGTGTTCAAATTAAAAATAAAGTCAGTTTTAAGGTTGTCCTTATCAATTAGACTAAGGCTATGTGTTAATGTGAGCAAGGCAAGTGTGATCAAGTACAAAGTGATAAAGGAATAAAGAGGATGTTTATGAGAGGGAAGATACTGAATTCAAAGCCTCATTTGGGAAGGTGAATGACAAATGAATGACCAATGGATAATAGTAATTTGGGGAATGGTGATGAATAGATCCATATGATTGATGACCAAAAGGAATAAATAGGTTTTAGATTAGAAAGGATGGGACTAAAGTCAAAAGCCTACTTGGGAAGGTGAAGGGCACATTAACAACTAATGGCTAACAGTGCTTGGGATATGGTGAGGAAAAGGATCACATGTGATAAATGACCATGAATAATAAAGAGGATGTATATGGGAGGTGGGATAATATTTATCCAAAACCATATTTTGGAAGGTGAAGGGCACATAAATGACCAACAGCTAATAGTGCATGGGTATGGTGAGGAATAGGCCCATGTGTATCATGTACTCACTTATAACCTAGGTGTACTTGGAAAGATATATTCCAATGTAAATAAAGAGGTAACCATGGTATATGGTATGATTACATAATTTATAAAACATGTATTGGCCAATTAATCATATTATAGGAAAAACTATATGATTTTATCCAATTCATACTTAGACATGTTCTGGAATGAAATATTGTTAGTGTAAATGTTTTGTATGCTAGTAAGGGATAATAAGCATGAATGAATGGAAACATATAGTAGTATTATTGAGGGATGGATTGGTATGACTATCTCACTTCACAAGTGGTCACAAGGATGATAGTCAGGCAACATGCTCTCTCTTAATTATTTGTTTTAGAATAAAGTGTTATATCTGTTATGATATAAGAGATTGATTTAGAGATAACATGGGTTTCATTTGACCATATTAGTTGATTGTTAAAACCTTGAACCCTATACCTTAATTTTATCAAAAATAAAAACATAAAGGTAATTGGGGCCAATCTGAAACCTTTAACCTAACTGCAAGTCTCAGATGTGATTTGGGATTAAATTAGCCCATTTTTCTTGAGATATTAAGCTAATTAGTTGATTATTGGAATTAATGATGTAATTTAGATGAAATTAAACTCCATGAACCTAATTTTGCCTATACAAGATGTAATTTGGTGGGGCCAATCGACCCTAATATCATAACAAAATAAATCAAATAGTCCACTAATTTAATCATGGAGGAAATTAGGGCCAATTTGAGCCCCCTTCAACCTAAATAAAAGAGAAAGATGTGATTAGAGGCTATATTAGGTTTTATTTTGTGATGAATTGATCTAATTAGTCAATTGGTGCAATTAGGGACATGATTTGGGAAAAATTGAGCCATGTAAACCTAATTTATGGGTCAATTGATTGTATAAGATGCAACATATAGCTTAGTTGACCCTAATTTTATTACAAATGGAAACATGAAGGTAATTGGGGCCAATATGAGCCCCTTGAACCTAACTACAAGTCTACAATGTGATTCTAGGGGCTAAATTCCTCTTGTTTATACACATTTTTACCCAATTAGTCCATTATTATAATGATTGATGCAAGTTTGATGAAATTGAACCCCGTGAACCTAATTTTTACTATATGGGATTAATTTTGGGGTAAATTAACCCCAATATCATAATAAAATAAATCGAAAAGTCCACCAATTCAATCAAGAAAGAAATTGGGTCCAATTCAAGCTCCTTCAACCTAACTAAATAAGAACAAGAGGTGATTTGGGGATAAATTAGTCATGAATTACTCTAATTAGTCTTTTGGTGTAATTAGAGATGTTATTTGGGCCTAAATTAGTCATGAGTTAATCTAATTAGTCAATTGTTACAATTAAATATGTGTTTTGGGTTAAATTGAGCCCCATGAACCTAATTTATGGCTCAATCAATTGTATAGGATGCAACATATGATAAAATCAACCCTATAATAATATACTATAGGTTTTCATCACGTAATACAATTATATATCATTAAATATGATATATGATCACATAACCATACTATAAATAATGCATACACATTATATTATAACACATAGATGTTATTGTCATAATATATATACTAAAAATAATGTGTATGTGTTATTATCTCAATAAAAAACAATCCACTATCCAACATTTATTTTTAGGGTGTTTTGATAATTCTAACTCCACAAGCATTCTCTACATCATTTAATGTTTTCCATGGTGAAGACAAGAGGAATCAAATTGTTCTTTGGGTCCCCACCATCAGAAGGAATTTTCGATTGATCTTTGTTTATTCATAGGTGATGGAGCTCATTCAAAAAAGAGGAAGAAGTTGAAGCAAAAAAAACTAGAGCAATCAGAAGAGTTGAGAGAAAAACAAAAGGTGCGAATGAAAATATATCACACTAGACAAAATACAAACATTATCCTCAATGAGCCAAATGTCATAGATAATGATGAAATTGATAATAATGAATTGAATAACAATGATGAATATTTACCTAGAAGTCATAATTATGTTGTAAGTCCACATTCAAAGTATATATTTTTTTGATGATGAATCTATGCATGATGAGTTTTTTAATATCGATAAATGTGGGTTTTATAGGGGGACCCTACCCCTTAAAATGATAGATAAAAATAGGTTTGGAGAGTTGATATAATAGTGCATAAGTCAGAGAATATAAAAAGTAACAAACATTATAAATTTAGGAAAAATAATAGAAAGATAGGAGGCTAAATTCTTAGACCCATCCAATCTTTATAAGTCTTGGACCAGTTTTGAGTGAGATTCTCCAGAGGAAGTTTTTGATTATTTTTGGGATGGAACTCAAGCTTTTCTTCAACAATACCCTTAATTTTTGTATCCTTTGTTTGGGATTCAACATTTCCCTCTTTTTTTTTGGTGAGAGACTTTAATGTTTCCATGTTTTTTAGGCTCTTCATCACTGTGAGTTTGTTCTATTCAACTAGGTTTCTGAGATTTTAATTTAAAGAAACATTTTGATTTTCTAGATTAAATAATATTTCCTTGATTTGGTGTAATTCAACACTGATTTCAATGAGATTAGATTCAGTACAATAAATGTTGTCATTGAGATTTAACTTGTTGAGTTCATCCTTTAATCTTTTTTGATCCTTTAAGAACCATCAGAGGATTGATTTATGCAATTTGACCTCATCCTTGATCTTAATCAGTCTAGATTGGTATTTATGATCTTCCCTAATCTCCTTGAACTTAGACATAGGATTAAAATGATCTTCTATAATCTATGCATGATGAATTACCCTTATCAATGAAGAAAATTTCATGAAAACACATAATGATGAAATCAATAATTCAAAAAATGTCATCCCACAACTAAAAATGGAGTTAAAAATGAATAAATAGTAGTAAACATAATTTTTTTGAAATACCCTCTCAATAAATTCCACCATTAAAAACACATCTGAGGATTATGTTTAGAAAAGGCAAGTACTTATTAAAGTTGATGAAATCATTTTGAAACCAATGCATAAAAAAATGTCTGACCAAAATTAAAGGGTTAGACATGCACATGAGGGTTATTTTGGTTCATGCCAATGGCTTACAGTTTTTATTTTACACATGCCTAAAGCTAGGCTAAAAAACCTCATTTTTATTATTTTGGGAAGGGCATTATTGAGGTTAGAATGGGTGATGGGTCTCTTGAATAGGCATGATCTAAGGCCAAGAATCTAGTGATAAATGTTATCTACCACCCTAGATGTTTTGGTGGCTCCAGTTTCAAGCCACAAAGCACCAAAAGGGGAGTTTTCCAAATGTAGCTTCAACTTTGACAACATTTGTTATCAGTGTTTCCATTCTCTTAAACATAATAAAAACATGCATATTGGTGGAATTAGAGGTTGTGGTCATGAGAGCATGTTCCATTTGACTATCTAGATGTGATTGAAGTTATATATTTTCACCTGGAGGTCCCAAAGGCATAGATGTCAATTAGAGGACAAACATTTGTCTCTTCACTACAAAAAGTTGCATTTCAGGACCTGTCACTACAACTTATACCACAGATTCACTTCCAAGGTTCCATCAATGGGATACAAGATGAAATTAGAGGGATTGAACATTAATGGGAAGGTTCTCTTGGTTCATGCTAATGACTTATGATTTTTATTTTAAGCATGCCTAAAGTTTGTTTAAAAACTACATTTTTCTTGTTTTGGGAAGGGTGTTCTTGAAGCCAGAATGGGTGGTGGGTCTCTTGACCAGGCATGATTGGAAGTCAAGAACTTGGTCTTGTATTTTATCTACCATTACATATGTGTTATAAGTTTTGATTTCAAGGCATGAAGTTCTGGAGGTGTTATTCAACTACAAATTTAACTTTAACAACATTTGTTGTTAGTGTTTCCATGCTCTTGAACAATAGTGAAAATATGCATTTGGGTGGAGTTGGAGGTTTCAATATTGGGATCACATGTAATTTTATATTTAGACATGTTCAAAGTGATGTATTTTCACCTAGAGGTCCTGGAGGCATCAATTTTAGTTGGATGACAAAAACTTGTCTCTTTATTGCAAAAAAGTTACATTTCAGGACCTGTCATTACAACTTGTCCCATTAATTCTTAATAAAGTTCCATTGAAATGATATAGGGTGAAATTAGAAAAATTAGATATGCATGAGAGGCTTCTTGTATTTCATGTTAACAAATTATAATTTCTATTTTACACACGCTTGAACTTAGGCTAAAAAACTACATTTTTATTATTTTGGTAAGGGTGTTCTTGATGCCATAATGGGTGGTGGGTCTCT
The DNA here is from genome assembly GCA_037957365.1 of Torreya grandis. NCBI lineage: Eukaryota > Viridiplantae > Streptophyta > Pinopsida > Cupressales > Taxaceae > Torreya > Torreya grandis. The sequence continues at coordinate 1,756,643 of JARHVA010000255.1, read as the reverse complement.
TGATTCGGTGTGATTAGAGGACAAGAAATGGTCTTGGATGTTATCCATCACCTCATATATATTGGCAGTGTCTTTTTTATGCCACAAAACACAAAAGGGGTAGTTCTCCAACCATAGCTTCAACTATGCTAAAGGTGATAACATATCCTATGAGGCAGAGGCAAAGCCACACAAATGTTGTGAGTGATAATGAATCTCGTAAGTATGGACATTTACATGACATGCATTGATTCATCAAGGTCTCAACCACCTTGTCTAATGGTTACATTAATCTAGTTTAATAAACATATATTGAAACATAACTAGCTTATTTTTTAAATGCCCCAAAATTCTATTGTACCTACACTAGTTTATATGTTATTTATGATTATGAATATTCTCTTGTTCCATATTGAATAACTTATTGAATGCATGCTAGCCATCTCTATACAAAGTGTGCCTATATGTGTGTATATGCACAATTTATATATCTTAGGTATATGCATGTATTTATTTGTGTGTGGGGAATGGTTTTAATATATTTAAATTATTAAAATCATGCTTGAAGAGACACACACACACACATACACATAGGTACATAAATATATGATTTTTTAACTTGAATATACATATAAAAAAATGGTATATGTGAATATGAATCCTGATGGAAACTGAATTAGCTCTTATTTTTTTTCATAATTTTTTGAATCATATGATGAAAAATAAGCCTCTATGTCTTATTATATTATTCCAAATACTCAATGATAATAACCCAAATTTTATTGGTTTTTATGATATGAAAACGACTAAGGCTATTTAAACCCATTATTTTAATCTTCAGAGAAAGAACTTGCAATGAAAGTAATAGCCTCTAATAAAAGTAATAGAAATAAGCCAAATGCAATCCATGATAATAAACCATCAAATGTAATCATTGGGTTATTTTAAATTAAAATGACATTTTTGGATTTGACATAGAGAATTAGGATTTTGAACTTGAAATGAAACCAAGCAAAGATCAGCATGGAGATTTATCAAATGGTGAAGAAATAGTTGTCTCAAGTGATAGAGAAACATGAAATGGCTAAAATGAGTGCAGAGGAGAGGGAAAATTACAAAAGAGCTATAACTACCAAAATATTCCAAGGCCTTAGGATACATGAGAATTAAAATATTACACTACTTCAAAGGGATAAAAAATAGTATCCAAACAAGAATGCAAAACATCTCCAATGAGAGAACATCCCAAAGGATGAGGTAGAACCTAACCACTTCATCAAACATGCACACGTAAAATGTACAAGGGCATGATATATGTCTATTAATTCAATGAATTTTCAAAATGTGAACATCGATTCCTAAATGATATTAAACCAATGTATCAAGGGTATCTGCATTAAAATAGTGATAATTGGTGTAGCCTAATTATGATAGGTACTTTATAGTAATATATGACTCTATCTCAAACACTATACTCTTTTCTTCCATATAGTTTTAATTACAACACATATTGAAATATTATAAGTTAGTATTAATAAATTACATGAAAGAAATATTAAAGATGATCATATCTACATATGGACATACAACCATAAAATTTAGTTTTTCAATAATAATGTGAGCCAAATTGTATGGGAAATATTATCACCACAAAATGTGAACATATTTATATGTATCCATAAAATCCATAAAGCCATACAAAATAAGAACAAAATATAATTTTAGATGAATGCCATATAGGTATACAATGTCAATAACATATACATTTCCATATAGGTGTGAAAAAAATTACATCATCTAACAACATAATAGAATGTCAGGATAATGTATTATATGCATATAATGCCAAAAATGCGTACATTGCCATTTAGGCATAAAAACAAGTACATCATCTGAGACATCATACTAATCAAATAGTCTCCCTCTCTTTGCCTTCCTCTAAGAATACTCTCCCTAGGATTCCCTACTTGTGTATGGAGATCCCTCAAATTCATTTGATTCCTCTAAGTTCCGACTATGGGTCCTTTTATGGTCATAGATCTCTTGTATCTGAACTTGTTCCAATACAAATATTATTATAAAATTTATATACTATACATGTAACCAATTTTAAAAATTAATTATAAATTAGAATACATAAACAATTTAAACATGCACTTAATACAAAATCTTGGTCATGCTCGATATGTGTCTGATGCTCAATAAGGTCAATGATACATTAAAGTGCACACACATGCATGTGATATAGGGAAGAAACATGAGAAGGTTCCCTAATAATCATTTGAATGGGACTATCAGATGTCATACAAAAACCATACATACATAATACATTCACATGAGTTATATTTTTCCAAGTATGTATTAAAATTATTAAAACAAATCTATTTTTACAAATCAAAATTATAAGTTAACATGTACCTCGATGAGTGCCTATGCTGATGACATTGATAAAATAAAGCATGTGTCTGTCTTTTCTTGTAGAGATGAAGGAGTGTCTACTATCATCATTAGCTAATAAAAAAACATCAATTATTTTTTTAGAGGAATTAAGTTATTGAATAGCATCAATATTCACACAAGGGAATGAAAATGAGGATTTGGAAGATAAGTGGTGGTACTATATGTAGTAATGAAAATACTAAGTACTTAAGAAACACTATAACAAGAAATGATCAAGAAAAATGTGAAGCATTAAAATAATTTTGAAAAGGTGAAGGAACACCAACAATATGATTAGAATAAATAGGAGGAATATTTTGAAAAAAATATGAGAAAGACAACATTAGACATTGAAGGAGACTGTCTAGAAGGTTGATTATTATTAGGTTATAGATTTTCTCTCTATATCTTTCAACACATCTCACACCTATAATTTGTATTCACATCACTATCATTCAAATTTTAATTTGGTCTTGTCTAATTTTTAGTCAAGAGCATATATCTATATAAATAAAAACATGTACATAGATTATAATGTTAACTTAAAATTTTAATTCTGTATATGTAAACAATGGCCTAGTAACATCGATAGCTCAAGTAATGGATGGCTCACAAGCTATCTCTAAAAATAAATATGTAGGCATCATCTCCTCCTGCAACATAAAAAATACATATATATTATTCAATTTATGTGTAAATTAATTGTTAGCTTTAAATACAAATATAACTTAAATTTAACATGACATTTATATAAAAGATACATGCATATATATAGTGACTGACATGTACACACCAAATGTATGTGCCAAAAATTCATCACTCATGAGTATATCATCTAATCTATCAGAAGCACCACCATCATCATCTAAAGGTCTAGTGCATATAACATCACAACATCTATAAAAATGAGGTTGAGTATGCACACTAGGTGGAGTATCTCTAGAATTATTCTCAAAAAGCCTACTCATATGCTAAATGAGTGTATTAATAAGTGCACTAAGTGCATGAAAAGTGTCAATATACATAACCTCCTTCATCATAGAGGGTATCTCAAGTTGAAGTGGATTTTGGGTAAGGGTACTTGTAGGATGATTAGGCACATGACATGCACCTAGTTGATCCTATGCAGATCCTTTTCTTTGGCCCTAAAACTCACCATAGTCAAAATAGTTGGGAATATCATTGAGGACAAACTCGCAGTAGAGTTTACTCAAAAATAGAATGGGACCTCATGGTTGTTACATTGTGAGTAATCAAACACCATCCCCATCAGTCCCAATTTTCTTTTTTAATCAAATTATGTTGGCATTAGTGGATTGGAAAACATTTAGTGATTATTGGAAAATGTGCATTGGTTATTGGTCAATGAGTAAGGCACAAATTTGGTATTTTGATATTTATTTATCCTTTTCCTCATGTGATAATAGTTTTTTAGCATAGTAATCCCTGTATCTATCCCTATATGATGCCCATATATAAATTTGACTTGTTATCAAGTTAACTTGACCTAATAATGACTCTAAGGTGTTGGCCAAATAGATACCGTGGGTGTTGATCTATGTGAGGTCCCTCATTATCCCAATTGTTTATTTATTTTCTATTTTTTTCCACTATAAGTGTAGATAGATCCTCTTGACTACCTAGGGTATCTTTTAGAATTTTAGAAGGGCTCTGAGGTTTAGGCAGAGGGTCAGGAGGATGGTTAACATGATGGTATCTTGTAGTGGAACAAGTGTTTAAAAAAAAATGATTTAGCAATTAATCAATACAAATAAAAAAATTGACAAAATGTAGGGTTAATTTTTATTGTTTACCTCCCCTCCATGGTGGCATTGCTGATTTGGTGAGGCATCGGTGATCTAAATATGTTTTTGGCCTCTTCCAAGTAGAACATTATTTTGGTATACCAAAGACACGTGAAGAGCAAACAAGAAAATGAGAGTAAAATAAGTATGGCCATGGGTGGTATTTTTTTGTGTGGCTTGCATAACTTGTACATGTTATGGAGACATTACACATACACCTTATGGAGATATAACACATGCATTATGGAGACATAACATATATGCATTCTTATCACTAAGTTTAATTCTAATAATGAGTACAAATTATTGGCACTAAACTTAATGTTAAGAATGTATAAGCATTATGTCCATAATGCATATGTGTTATGGTCATAACATGTATGCATTAGGGAATATCCATATAATTTTCACCCAACTGTGTGCACATACCCATAGATTCACCATGAATATAATTATCTAAGTAACATTGATTCAATATTTATATAGCATATGATGTTAACTCTTAACTAACTCCTAAAAAATGAGTCAAGGTGATATTTTATATGGTTGAAGCACCACCTTACAGTTACATGCAATTAATATGTGCCCATTAGGGTGCATAATTTTACTAAATAAATAACATTATTAACTAATTTATAATCATTATCCTTGACCTAACAAACTCTCTATGCCATGATACACCATATTCATTCAAAATCTATTTGTCATAATGTTTTTTTATTATGGAATCACTCTGATAGCATAACCTATATCTCCTTCCTTTTCACTTCCTATTTACATAAAATCTTCCTTGATCCTAACACTCTTTATTCCATGTGAACCAATGTGTTGTTATTTTCACACTTCATGACTCGATCAATAGTTTGAGTGCTCTTGGGTCTTCAGGCTATTTGTGAACTTATCTTCATGTTCCCTTGTTATTAATGCTTGGTTGGACTTTAAAACTGGGGCTTCATCTATCCTACCTACTCAACATGATGCTTTAAAAATATGTACATCCTTTGCACCATTTGACATTCTTATAAAATAGTGTGTGCTCCTATAGGTAAAAAAATTTGGGGCCAAAAATTACCACACACTAGTATAGTTTCCTACCCTAAGAAAACTCTCACAGAGCTTCTTGAATATTCAAAAATTTGGGTACATCCCAAGAGACATCCTCCTCAAAATTACTCCATCTCAATAGTGTAGCTTGGATTGCCTTTTTTTTTTAGTCATCTATTTAGATATGTCTTTTAATGCTGAAGTCTAATCTTTGAGATCCTTAGATTTTGACTTAACTTCCAATTGAAACTTATTTTAACATTCACTTGATGCTTTTCTCTTCATCTATCATCTTGAGTTGAAGAGTATTTAAAGTCTTATTTAGTTCTTTGCACTTAATAATAAATTTTCTCTCCTAAGTTATCTGTGTCCTTGTAGATCTTTGTTCTCTTGAAGTTGTCTTTGGTTTGGAATACTTGCACCCCTAGTTCCTTCTTCATATGATCATCAAGAAATCATGAACTAATTTTTTTGTGTGTGAAATTTAAGAACACACTATCTATTTTAGTTGCCTTATATTAAATTTGTATTAGTAAATCCTCACAACTTTTTAGCTACTCATTAAATTTCATCTTTACCTTTTTAATTTATTTTTATGCTTCTTCCTTGGTGCTAGGGCCTTTCCTCTTCTTTAAAAGCCTATTTTTCATAAAAATGAGCCTATCATCATATTTCATTCCTTATAGGATGACCTCATCCATCATGATAGGTTCTTATTTAAGGATATGTTATCCTAACCTTGTAATTTTTAGCTTCATAATTTTTAATTTCTTTTCATCTTGTGTACACTTATTATCATCTTTATTCAATTGCTTCTTGTTGTTCCTAATATCTTTATTATTCAAAAGTTTTTGGTGCAAGACCTATATTTCCTTTCTAACTACTATTTACCTATATTAAACTTCACTTAACTTCATGGAGTCTATGTATATAGTTTCATCAACATCCACAATGTCAAACTCATCCCTATATACACTACTTATTGGAACCTCAAATTTTGGCTCATCCACATAAGTGTCCAAAATAAAGGACTTTTTGTCATGCACCTATCTTGAGTCATTTATTTTTGTAAGTGGTTCTATAAGAGTAAATTTTATTTAGAAATGCCTTTCTAGAACATTTCACTTGTTATTAATTTTTCCTCTTCCACATTATCCTCATTATTTGATGCATATTTTTATGATTGGATATCGATGATGCATGTGATTTATCTTCTCTTTTTATGTTTCCATTGGGATCATCATCATTAGACATGTCATTTTTAAGGACTTCAGGGTCATTTTATTTGCATGTTTCTTATTCTCTTAACTCCTCCCTTTCTCATTTTATTCATTCACCCTATCTTATCCTCCCACTTCTAATTCTAATTATTATTCTTCCCTTACTTCTCCACCCCTTCTATATTTTTTGGCCATACATCCTTCAACATATCTAGTCCCAATTGCTTCTATTGTTGTTCTATTTCCTAAATGTCATATATTTCATCATGTAGTTTCATGCCTATATCAACACAAATAAGGTCATATTATAATAGCAATTTTTATGGACCTATGAGATTCATATTATTCCTTGTATTCACTTGTGACATTGTCTAAATGAATACTTGTCAAATATTTAACCTTAGGTGATTTTATGGTAAGGTCATATACCTTTGAAGAAGGTAAAAATGTATCCTTTTTTATTTATGTTGGAGGTGGGGAGTAATGTTGAGGTGATGAAGGCATGGGATATTGTAGTGGAGATGGTACTAGCTAATGTGGAGGGGAATATTGTCCTTGAGTAAAAGACATAGGTTGCTAAGGTGAAAACAATTTTAGTTGTTTTGGATTAGAGGTGGTGGAGTAGGGTCCTTTCATTATGGCCCATCAGTTAAATAATAACACATTGTCCTCATTCAAATTTGTACACTTTGAGTCTTTAATTTTTACCTCAACCTACTTAGCATGTTTCTTTCCTTGTGTTTTCTTGGCTCCTCCAATGGATGACATTTTTATATGTGGTTAGACCTATTACATAATTTTTTTATTCTTTGATATGTGGGGGGCCAACACATCTTTCCACATGTTGATGATTGGTTCAACCCAAGGAGTTTTTACTCACAAGGCATATGGCTACCCTTGTTGCTTGATCCTACAAGTTCTCAATAAGAATTGTATATTTATCTTTATTATATTTAATTAACTTGGCCACTCTCTTGATTTCACTATTGTTAGAAAATGCTACCTTCATGTCCTCACATAAATAATTATAGCTTATAGATCTACTTATGTGATTGGTTGATATCTTCATAAAGTTACCTATGAAGTAAAGCTTGTTCTCATGGCTACATGTGAGAAGGAATATCACTAACCTATCTAGCTTGAAAAAATAGGGTAGATCAAATATTTATAGAATATCAAGCTTCTCAAATGCCACTTTTTCTCATGTGTTTGATGTCATCATGCCATCTACACCAAACCTACTACTTTATACTATACAGTCATTCATCAAATCTATTTCATTCTTCCCTACATGATGATTTTAAAGTTTTAATCTATATTATCCCACCTTCATCATATATTATTATACATGTATATAGGAATCAAGATATTAAATTTCTACATAATGTGATTTTGCCTCTTCACTTTTCTCTACATTTGTTATGGAGTTTACTCTTTAATAAATAACACACTTTGGTTATATGAATCTCATGTATTTTTAACTAATTAAAGCCCTACAAAATGGATTTCAATTTAATGGTATCTATATACACTTAATGTTTTCAAACTTTATCAATTACTGATGCTTTCTATATTTTAGGAACCCATCGAGTCTCAATCTCTTTGAGTGCATGCCTTAAGGGGTGCACTAGGAAAGGGGTAGGCAGACCATTGGTGTTTCATAGGATTATTATCCCTTAATACCACTTGATATCTACACATCCATCTCCTTAAAACATTCCCCTAAGCTTTGCCTCCTACTTTGCACCCTCCTCTAGTCATTTTTTACCTTTATTAGCCTTTCCCTAGCCTAAAATCATTTTTTATGGTTTATGTTACACTGTTGGACCCATTGACCTTGTACTCTAATTGGTGAAACTTATTTAGGGTCTACGTCCACCCCTGGCCAACCTAGATTGAGACTTATTTTTTTTGTCAATAATGATACAAGGTCGATTGGGTTGACCTTGTCAGCCTAAACTTTTGAAAAGGACTAGGGTTAGATCCACCTATATAAACACCATCCATTTCATCATTTAAGAAAGAAGAGAAAAATAAGAGATATATATTTCACATCTATGTATCCACCATTCTACTTGAAAAGCATAGCTTAAGGTTTCATACTTTCTTTGGAGATACAGATCTTATTTTGTGGATAAGTATTTTTGATACATTGATAGGTTGTATAGCCTATATCTGATTTATCCTTGTCAACCTTACATAACACAACCACCTATTGTGAAACACCTTGGATAAAGGAGAGATTGAGGCTCAACGGTTTGTATTTAAAGATAATTATTCCTAAATTTGTTCCTCTTTTTTAAGAGTAGATAGATATGAATTTGTAATTATCTCCCATGCATTAGGATTACATATACATTGACATGTGTACATATCTTCTATGAATGTTTATTATCCCCACTTTGTGCCAGAAGTTTTGATGAACACTAGATTATATTTTTACTTGTTATTAGTTTAGTGAATATGAAACCATATGCCCTTATTAGGGTTATTGCATAGTTTTGATTGACTAGAGGCTTTAGAACCCTCCCTAGTGAATTTTATTATGGTAATAGATACCTTTGCTGGGTTTAGAAGATCCATCTTGGTCATGACCTTGATTATATAATGTATCCACAATCAGAAGTGTAAGTAGGATTTATCTTATCTGAGTTAGGATTGATTTATAGATCTATTACATTTCTTGTTACATACATTCTAATGAACCCAACATAAATCTAACCCTTGTAGGTTTCCTTTCACACTATCATTTTTATCATTTTATTATATTTTTACATATTTATATTACTATATCAAACCTATCATTATAAATCTAACCATCTTTTCACAAGTTTAACACATAGTCACTATAAAATGACTTTGTTCTATCTATATAGGTCTTCATCAGCTATAGGTTACTAGATTGAGCAGGTTGACACAAAACCCTTATTTAGTTCTAGATTAGTATAAAATGTCAAACAAGTTGACCTTGTATGATAATTTTCTCTACCAACATATAGGTCAAAAAACACTATTGAATAGGTTGAGCCTATTCCTTATTTTTTTAGCATATAGGGTTTTACAAAACTTAGTCAAACTAGTCAACCAGTTTGTAGAATTTGAAAGCAACAATTAAGGAAATCCAACATAAAATTTGTAATATTAACCATCCTCAAGCCCACCAAGTTTCCTCTCTCTATAATTTAAGTACTTATTTTATTTTTGCTTTTCATAAGTTAGCAGTCTTTAAAACTGCAACCCTATAGTTAACTAGGTCGACCTGGTTGACCTAATTTTGTATTCTATCTTCTATCTAAGAGACATAGTCGATTTGTTCAAATCTATTATTAAAGACTTAGATTTTACATAATAGTAGTGACCCAATTGACTTTGTTATTTAATATTTGCATACAATTTTTATAGAACTAACTCTGTACTATTCTCAATCAATAAATTAACAACTATTTTCTAATAATTAATCCATATTTCCTTTTCAACTATTTACATGCTTAAAGTAACTCACATAGTATAATTAGGTGGTTTTTCAAATTACCATTCTAGTTACACTATTTTACTCTTTTTCACACACTACCAAATCACATAACATTCAAAATTCACTTAAACATTTGCCTTCCCAAGGACTACTTGGATTTCATCACCAAGGAGGAAGCCAACTTGGTTTTCTAGCCAAGTACAAATATGTGGTTAATGGTATATATTGGTAAAGTAACCGACACCCTTATCAATATGATATTATGAAGTGAAGGTGTAGGCTCCAATTCCAATCTAGTACCATTGCCAACATATATCCCTTTCAGCCCGAATGTTCTAAATCCATCTATAGATCACCTTTCCAATTCCTTATTTTTAGCCAACTCTCTTATCACATTTAACTCAAAACTTTTTAATAATATAATAACACTTAGGAAGACCACTTAGTTAACATTGAATTTTTATTTGATTATTTACTTTCTGATCATTATTTTTTATATTTCTAAAACTTGCATTATCCAACATTGGTGTAAGGTTTTTCAGTTGTGTGCCCAGATTGGATTAATCACATTAATTTGATTTATTGTGTGTTTGCTTTCATTCTTACTTTGATTATCTTGATTTTTTTTCTCATTTCAAAACACTATCATTATAGTCCATAAAATATATTATAGACTATTTTTTACTCCTACCAATAGTACACAACCGACCTATATGGTTGTGTCTTTTTATTCACCCATTCAGTTCTCTATCCAATAATACACATTTTACTTGCATGACTATCTATCCTTAATAGCCTATTTTACCTCCTTATTTATAATACAAAGTTGACCTACATGACTCTATATTCTTCTTTACCTATCAAGTTACAACACATAGTTGACCTGCATGACTCTGTATCCTATTTTCTAACTTTGTCTCTACATGATATTTTTCCTTCTTAACCTTTCTCTCTCATCATGAACTTCCTATTTGAGCATAACACAAAGTTGAAATCAATAGATATGATGAGATTTACCAAACTTAATAGCTTTTTCCATAAATAGATTGTGGCTCCTAGTCTAGACAAAAGTAATTTGCATGTGGCCACTCACACTACAAACTATGGGACTCCTCATGCATCTTCAATTTTTAACCATTTTTCCTCAGAAGATCAGCCTGAATTAGAGTATACGCCATAAATGCTTTTCTTCATTAATGAATTTACTCAACATCAATGAAAATATCCTTCTATTATTTATCACCTTATGATAATTGGTCAAATAGAATAACTCCATTCACCTTCCCCCATATTCTCACATGGACTTGGGGGTAATAACTTCTTTGCCTCTCAAATTCTTCCTTATCTTTTGACCATTTCTCATACTATGGCCTCTTCTTCCTTGATTTCCTCAAGCTCCATGCCCAATATCTCTACTAACATGGTAGGTTATACATCTAGTGGGCCTTTTCCAAGACCCGCTCTTCTCAATTCCTCCAATAATACATCATTTTATACCCATGGTAATCATGCCACTAATGCCTCTTCTTGTAATATTTCTACCAGTGCATCTTTTACAACCTAATAAAATCATGCTACTAATTACACATTTTCTACAAATACATCTAAAGATACTAATATCATGCATGTCACCACTCATAGTGGTACCTAAGCCATTAATATTAATGCTAATGATTCACATGATGTGAATAACACCACTCAAACCCATTAAATTTTCTTGTAAACTCTTAACTAAATGATCACTTTCTAAGATAATAATGCCAACAAAATGATGTAAATAGAGAATCACCTTATTCAACTCCAATATCACCCTCATTAGGTTCTATAGGGAGTACACAAACTACATGCCCCCCAACCCCCTTAGGGATTCCCATGCAATCTTATCCCTCAACCTCCTCTTGTTAACAAAAAATTCAAACACCTTCAAAATGAATCTTTTACACCTCAATTGATAACATAAATATAGGAGGTATTACCCCTACCATAAGCTATAATGGGTCAACTGATCCTACCTTACACTTAAAAACATTTGTAAATCTATACAAAGGTTAGGTTAAGTTAAACACTTTTGTAGATAATAATTTCTGAGTAAAAACTCTCTTAGGAGATGATTTAGATTGGTATAATCAACTTAAATCTCATTTCGTTACTAGTTTGAAAGATCTAGTTAATGCTCTAGTATAAGAGTTTTAAATTAATGACCTCCCTAAAAATACCTTGGCTCATTTTATTAATTACAAGCAAATTGAGATAGAAACCACACAAGCTTTCATCAAATGGTGGAAGACCTTATCTAACAAGTGTGGACACAACATGGAAGATGATAACCTCTTTCATCTATTCACCAATGTTCTCTATCCTAAGTTGTAATAGCAGGTCTAGTCTTTTTCTCCACAAAATTTGGAAGAGGCCATCGACTAAGACAAGCACCAAGATTTCCTCATGCATTAGTTTGAGCCATCCCAACATTTTATGGGCACTCGTCTGCTCAGCAAAAATAGAAATCGACATGCTACTAACGATGGTGTCACTAATTCTTATGATACCTTTCTCAATATTGAAGTTATTTCTCTTAACCATGCTATAGAACAAGCTTCCCCTCTAAACCACATTCATAATCCTCACTTTTCTCCAAAAAACAACATCAATGTTCATAAGCCTTTATCCTTAATAAAATTGGAAAAATATCTACTGAGGCCTCTTCCATGAGAGATTGATCCCACCCTATGAAATCATGGTATGATCTAAATAAATTATGTTGGTTTCATGCTAGTTGGGGTCAATCTCATGATATTTTTAGGCAATTACGTAACTTATCTATGGATTTCTTCCTTGGTCCCAATTATGACCATGACTCTCTCATTCATAAATGTCAATAAGCTGATGACATTGCCTTCAAAACTCATGAAACACAAAACAAATCTCAAGCTTTGAACTAAGATAATGCTCATCTGACCATCTATAAATACCCTCTTCCAAACCACCAAGATACTAATGATAATCCTACTCCTTCCACCAATAACATTGACAATATTAGAAACCCAAATCCCAATGAGAATGTGGTCAACATGATTAATATATGAATGGTAGTTGCTTTCACTGATTCTCATCCCATCTACACTAACCAATCATCTCACACTTCCTTTATTAACCAAGATTCATCTTTCCTTTATTATCCAAGATTCATCCCCAACTCACCTAACAGAGTTGGGGAAAGAAGACATTATCTCTTTTGATGAACCACTTCCAACACCTCCACTAGATAACACCTATCATACCATTTCTACAATCTCTCCAACATGTTTACCCATCACCAATGATATCCAACCTTATCATGCCATTTATTCAAATTTATCTCAAACAAAACCTATATAAACTACCTCATCTCATGATAGTCAACCAAGTTTTTCTCCAATTAAACCTCATACATCCTATTGACACAAATTTACATGCACCTCTACCCCTCCTTATAATGAACTCCTCAAACACTATGTACCTCTATCTAATGGTCCCATCATGGGTTATTATGAATGGTATCCTATCACATAAATTACTAATATTCCATCTCAAATTCCATTTATCAAACTCATGTGGACCTCTATGCATCATCGTAACCACCTTATGAAACTCTATTCAAAATGAACATCCCTCATCCTCCCCTATCAAAATGTGAAACTACCTTATCTAGGTTAGAAGAAAGCATCTTATAATAGTGTGAAGATATGACTATACACATTGATGAAATAATGGAAACTTCTCTCTCTCTCAAATTCCCCATTGCTTCTATGATTCTAGATGAGATTATGATTTGTACGGATGATCCTCTCCTCTTTATAAATGTTAAAATCAATGACATCTAAGTCAAGCATGACTTGATTGACAAGGGTTCATGTAATTATGTTGCCTCCATCAACTTGATTAAAATCCTTGGATATTCTAAATGTAATCTTAAGTCCACACGTAGCATGTGTCAAGGCTATGATTGAAGTCAAATGCCTCCCTTTGGTTATGTGTGGCTCCCTATCATTGTCCCACCTATAAATATTTGAGTGAAGGTTATGATATTAAAATTGTGTCTCTCCTATAAGATCTTGCTTGGTAGGTCATGGACTCATTGCATGAGTGATATCACCTCTTCTACATGCTAATGTGTCAAGTTACCTCATAATGGTACAATCTATAAGATTCAAGTTGACACTAACCTTTGGAATTTTGAAAAATTCCAAGATCATGGATTATTCAAAATTCTAACCCTTGAACCCCTATTAAGTGTTCCATTCTGATAATATCAATAGTTTAATTTGCCTATCAACTTTATGTGAGCTTACCATGGTCACCCTGAACTCATCAAGAATATACCACGTAGCCTCTTAGATTCTAATGATGATGATCCTGATGAGATCAACCTCAAGATAAAAACTTATGATCTCTCTCTTCATTTCATTTCCCAACTTATACCTTCTCTACAACCATATTCTCATCAACCATCTAATGGAAATCTAACCATAGTCTTAATTAAGACTTGCTAATCTATTCATCATGCCACCTCTAATGAGAAGGTCATCCCTACTTGCATAATTGATCTTCATACACTCGATTGTGATGAAAAATTTTACCTTAGAGGACCTATTTTTAGGAGGTCTTGTTTAGGATCGACTGCTAAGATCATTCATTATCATTATTCTTTGTTTCCATATTTTATTTATCTTATCACATTCCATATTATATAGTTTATAATTTTAGCATACTTTCTCTTGTTCATAGGGTAGATATGGGGTGCACACCTCCAATTTTTAAATAACCTCTTAGGATCATGCTATGATTGGTCCTTATTAATTCACTAGATCCTAGGACCCCTATAGTTGGATTTACCCTAAGATGATTGCTACCATCCTTCAATCTTTTGTGCATCATGCCCCCCCTCAGTTGTGCCTAGTTTATATCCTATTCCCACTCTCCCTCTAGCTGAGTCTCTTCCTACCTCTAATTATATTTATCTTTTAGTTAAGCCTCATCCAATATCTCCACCAAACTCACTTCCTCTTAGTGATGGCTTACTTCCTTTACCATAGCTTGATCTTTTACCCACCCAATGGGTTGATTAGTTCTATTGTGATATCCATAGAGTTGTTAGTCATTGGACTAGATATTCTAAATTATACCAACCTTCCCCAGCTTATAATTTCACTCCCTCTATTAGTACACCAAAAAAGTATAATAACATATATTGCTTCCATGACACAAATAATTATTCATCCACTCATTATTATAAGCTTTGATAATATATAGACACCCTGCACCCTACTCTTTCTTAGCCTACCAACAAGGCTATACCTCCCCTAAAAGTATTCCCTAAATATATTCCCAAATATAGAGAGGTATATTATCTATGGAACCAATATGGTAAAAATAACACTGATCATTTACACATCCTTTAGCAACATTTCCAAGATCACCTTATAACCATTCCTATGCCTATTATCCCCCTCTCATAGGTTCTCATGTTTGCTCTCTTTAAGGCCTATTGTTTATAGCCTTATTTTGACACAAAGATCCTTGGTTTAAGTTATCTATAAAACTTCCATGAAACATAAAATCACATATTATTACCCTTAATCTTTATTGTACTTCACCAAAAATTTCATGGCTTATATCCCAATGTAGACCTACTAACCCAACACCCATCTTTCCCAATTAGGCCTAAAATAAGCCCACAATAATTGAGTCCATATAATATCATAAAATAATACTCCAAATACATCAAAATCATGTAGGGTATATCATATAAGTTAATATGTAAATTTTTCATTCATTTATAAGGGTTTTAACTCAAGTTATGCAAAAAATAAGCTTTTAGCCCTAGGTTGGTCTACAAACATGCCTAAGTAGGTTGATACCAAAGAAAAAAGAAAATTTTGAGTTTTAGGGAATTTTAAATCAAACCAATACCTATGTGAGATATTAAAAAACTTTATTTATCTCCTTAAATAATTGGTTAATCATAATTAATCCCAATGAGCTCCCACCAAGCAAAAAAATAAAATTATGTGTATGAAAGAGGACTATGTCATAAGGTTTAGGTTTCCTTTATTTTTTTAATCAAATTAAAAACATATTAAAAAATACTCCATAGTTTATCATGACTCAAACACACATTTTAACTCATGAAAACACCAATTCCAATGCAATTATTATATACTTTC
Source organism: Torreya grandis (assembly GCA_037957365.1). Lineage (NCBI taxonomy): Eukaryota > Viridiplantae > Streptophyta > Pinopsida > Cupressales > Taxaceae > Torreya > Torreya grandis. The sequence goes on along the minus strand of JARHVA010000255.1, from coordinate 1,740,481 downwards.
TCCAATTCTTAAAAATAAACTTAAAAAAAAAGCTCTTTAAAAAGCTTGTAGGTCTTCTTTGGGTTTGACATTTGTGAGGGTTAAATAAAGGGAATTTTATTCAATGATTTCTCTATTATACACATTGAATACCTTATCTAATTATGGATTTCACACTTCATTTACTCTTCAAACCTTGTATTTCATGCAAGGTTTTCTTCTCTTGCTTAAGAATGTGGACCTACAAGTTTATAGACTTGTAGGTCTACATTCACCTTAATTAAGAAATTGATGACATGTTTATTGGTATTATAAGCCATGTAATCTCCTATTTGATATTTTATATCAATTTTTAATATTAAAAACTTCTTTGAAACATCTCAAATTTTCTCTACACACCTAGTTTTGTTTGCAAACACTATATTGATGTTCCTAGGTTTGTACCCTATAAGTGCACTTCAATGTTGATCTTAGGAGTTTGGTCTATTAATGGGTAATATTATAAGATTATATTATCTCTGACATAAATTATATCAAAGTATATCTCACCTTTAATACCATTAAAAATGTCAAAAGTGTTTGTTCATAAGACCTTCTCCCTTGTCTTTGAAGGTTGTAAATGTTTCTTTGAGACTTTTCCTGACCATTTTAGTGATACATATTATTTTCATGGAAATTTAAACTTATAAACACTTATTATTAGGTATAAAAAAACCTATGATACTTCTCAAACTCATCTTCACTTACAAACCATGTCTAATTCATCCCAACTTATAGGCAAACCTGTAATACTAAGATCACTATCTTTCAAAGTTTACCATCTACCCTTTGTTTATGACCTTGGGATACTTGAATAGGATTAATTATAATTTGGAAACACCTATATTTTTAATAATAATAATAATAATATCAATATAATAATGTGTTTAGATGCTCATTCCAATCCTTTTGCTAGTGGGCCTATTGGAGTCTCTTGAAGATGGTTGTGAGTCCATATGAGCACAAGATAACCTTTTAGAATGTGGAAGTAGACTTGAGGATATGATATAAGGAGTGTTTAATTTTTATGAAACTTTATTGAAGACTTTTTGAGGATGAAAACACTCAAAATTAATCCAAATCATGCTTGTAGTCATCTTATATAGGTCTACAATCTACATAATCTACTTGCGAATGAATTTGAACTCATATCTGAACCCTTGTGATACTTTTATAATGTTTTATAAGTATTTTTATAGGTTCTCACAAATTTTTCTCATTACAAATACAACTATCTCCATGTTCAAGTGTTTAAAACCCTGCCTACCACCTTCAAAAATAATAAAACACAACACGTTTTGCTACATCATGTGCTCACATGTGCCAAATAATATTGGAAGAGGATGTGAGAGGAATATTAAAACAATTTAGTATCTTAAAAAACCATTCATTTTCATTTATTAATAGTCAAACTCACTGAGATAAGAGAAACCCTGCCTGTGGGGTTTTAGGAGACTTTTGGGCTACTTATTTTGTTAATGATTGTTCATAAAGCATACCCCTTCAAACAAAAAAATAATGCCTATAATTTCAAGGGTATAAGGGCACCTATCAACCCACAATATCACTATATCCAAATCTCTTTCCTCTTCATGAACTGATCACTTGAAACCAACCTTCACTTTGTAAGGATCTCGATGGAGGAGATGAAACATTTTTTATCTTGTTTGGACCTACCAATGCTTCCATATACATTATTTGACCCTAAAAACATCATAGGGACCTATAAACAACAATTTATAACCTAAATTAACCATTCCCATAGTTAAAATTTATTTTATAATCCCTTGGTAAGTGTATTTCTATGTTATATTTCACTTTCTTGACCTTTAGAAGGTCTTGCCAATTATTACAAGTTGAAACTAACCTGGATGAACATGTGTAAGGAAGATTTTTTTTTTCATATCTTGGAAACACATAGAGACCTCAAAATGGGCTTGATGCTTCTAATTTACAAAGATAAACATTACCTTAATTTCTTCAAAACTACCTTATCATGAAATACTGATGTTTTCATCTTACCATATCTATCCTCTAGAATGTATCATACACCATAAGGCATAGTGTCACCTTGGAATATCAATACACCAATACTTTACCATAGATAAAAATATCTTAACCTTTGTACAGTAACCTTAAAATTTGTTAAGATACCTTAATCTCTCTAAAACCCAAACAAGACCTTCATGAAGGGGATTAGTGACAAGAATAGACTCTTGAATCATTCTCCTAGACCTTGAAAGAGACCTTAAGATGAACAATCACTTGAAAATACAATCTCTTATAATAGGGGATGACTTATAGGCTAAGAAAAAACTTATCAAAAGATCATTAACAAGGTTAGGAAAGATTATAAGAAAAGTTTTGCATTATGTTCACTCATGGTAGCCAATTTTGGCTAACCTTAACACTAAAGCATGAAACACATGGTAAAGCCCAAGATTAGGAGATTGTAAATGGGAGTATAGGGACCCACATTTACAAGCTTCACTATATAGGAAAGACTCTACCAAGTTACAAAGTTGAGTTCTATTCCTTGGGAAATATTCTACTTGACTACATAATGAATAAGAAATGAGCACTAGAGGAAAGACCCATAGCATTTAGTACATGGTAGTCAAAGTATGCCATAGTAGGGGGATAGATCTAAGTTTGATAACTTGACTTTGTAAAGGTGAGATTTCCATTGTAAAATTGGGAATCTAATCATATCTTGTAACTTTGATCTATTAATAAAAACCATGGGAAATTTGTATCCATTGTGAATGAGTGTGAATGTTAGGGTGAAAGTATCATTGAATTTCATAATGAAAGGCATCCATTCAATATGACCATTGACCATGAATACATCAGTTGGTTTTAAAAAAAGTTTTCAAACCTTGTGTAATGTGGAGAGAACATGTTAACTCCTTCAAGTGAGAGATGTACTTAAGAGGGATAAAATTAGTAAAGCATTGAATGTGAGGAAACTAGTGGAGTATGGTATTACACTATGAGATATGTGGGTAAAGAATAAAGAAATTAAAGGTGAGGAGAGAAATCATCAACATGATGAGATACATATGATCATAGATGGAGTTTTCTTGATAGTGGTTCACAATTACAAATCACATATGTAGAATTTTGATAGATAAGTTAACAATATGTAACATTAGGGGTTTCCATGTGTGAAGTAATGAACATAATGGACAAGTTAAGGAGGAACAATAAGAATAAATATGAGATAAATTTTTAATCAAGGATGTAAAAGGTACCAACATATCATTGAATGTGATTTATCCATGTGCAAGATATAAAGTACTAATTTTTTTTAATGTGAGTATTCATTGAATATAAGGAAATGGAGGTGAAAATGTTGATAAATAATTGAACATGAGGTATTTATTACACAAGCATATTTTTAGGTGAAGCAGTGAAATATCACTAAAGGTGAGGTATTTTATGTGCAAGAGGTAGAGAGTCTTTCATCTTGAACCAAGAGGCAAATTTTGTGCCAAAAGAGAAGTTAGAGGAAGTACTGATAGAGTTATAATGTGATGAAGTCATTACATAGAAGGATATGAAAGTGAAAATGTTGACACATCACCCAATGCGAGGCAATCATTGTGTTAATGAAGTTCAAGGTGAGGAACTAATATAATGTTAACCTTAAGATAGTTTTTGTACAAGAGGTATAACACTGACATATATTTTACCAATAATATTTGTTTGTTCTAAAATATAAGATTTTGGAAGTGATAAAATAATATTGAATTAAGGCATCCATTGTGCATAAGGAGTTGGAAATGAATATGTTGACAAATCACAAAACATGAGTCAATCATCATGTTAGAAAAGTTTGATATGAAGCACCAATAAATCGCTAACAAGAAGGAAATTAGGTGTGTGAATATAGGAGAAAATTCCAATCAAAGTGTCTAGTAGAAGGTATAGAAGAGACATTATTCTCCAACAATCATAACTAGGTAGAGAACAAGAGGCAACGGATATTTCTTAGTTGAAATCCAATATAAGACTTGGCTCAAAGTTACAAATCTCAAATATGATCAAGGAGCTAACTATATGTACATAATATTTTAAAACTTTATCCATTACTGATGCTTTTTATCTTGTAATAACCTATCAAGTCTCAATCTCTCTGAGTGCACACCTTAAAGGGTACACTGGGAAAGGGGTGGGCAGACCATTGGTGCTTTATAGGATTGTTGTCCCTTATTATACCACTTGATATCTACACAAACTTCTCCCATGTACTTCCCTAAGCCTTGACACCTCTCTTGAACACTCCTATAAGCATTTCACCACCTTCTTTATCACCTACCTAAGCATAAAACCATTTTTGATAGTTTACATCACACTGACAACCTAGGCCGACCTTGTATTCAAATTTTTAAATGCAAGTTACAGGTTTAATTAGCTGACCTAGATCAAGATCTAACTTATTTTTATCAATTAATGATACAAAGTTGATTAGGTTGACTCTATCAACTAAAATTTTATAAAGGTTTAGGGTTAGATATAACTATATATACATATTCATTTTTACATTTCTTAAAGAGAGACAAGAGTTAATTATTAATTTATGCTTCTTTACAATCTAGTCTTCCACCATTATACTTGAGGACTTATTGCTTATGGTTTATAATTAAAGAAAAATCTTGTCTTGTGGAAAAGTATTGGGTGCTTAGGCCTTTCTTAGTGATCCTTACAAACCAAAACAAACTCTTACAAAGCACCTTTGGCTGAGGGAGAGATTGAGTCTCAACAGGTTTATCTTTAAGGCAAGTATATCTAACTTTACTCTATTTTAGTAGATAGAAGTAACACAAGTAATGGATTTTGAATATATTGCTCTCTTCATGTATTAGGGTTTCACCTATACATAGTTTAATTAGGATTCTCCTATGCATGTTTACTTTTTACGTTTATTACCCCCACTTTATGCCATAAAATTTGGTTAGCACTAGATTAGATTTTACTTTACTTTGCATTTAATTTGTGAATATGAAAACATAGGACTTATCTAGGGTTATTACATAATATTACTTAACTATTGGGTTTGAAACCCTCTCTATTGATGTTATTATGGTAAGATATCCCTTGGTTAGGTCTAGGGGATCCATCTTGGTCATGGCCCCAAATATATAAGGTATCAACAATTGAAAGTGTAAGTAGGATTCATCTTCTTTGAGATAAGATTGATTAATAGATTAGTTGCATTTCCCTTTGTATAAATTTTTTTGAAACCTATTAAAATACGAAGTTGATATTTACAAATGACTATTCATGGTCACTATTCATGATGATGTGGCCTGATGGTGATTGAGATAGTTAGTTATGTGGCTTTTGAGTGATGTGACAGGGGCCCATGGAGGGTATCCCATGAGGGATCAAGTTGATGTGATGAGAGTGGGGTATATAACTCCACCAAGGCACATGGGTGGTATCACATGGTATAAAATAGAAAAGGGTTGGTGTGGGTTAAATTTATAAGGGACCCCATGATTCCCATGTGTGGAGATAGTCAAAGATGATTTTAAGCATATTTTTTGAGTTGATATGGTCACATGGATAATGAAGACAAGAAAGTTACTATTATTATTTGTTCTCACTTGTGGAGTGGAAGACAATGCTTGAAACCACATGGAAGTGGATTGGATCTTGTCTAAAGTGGGTGGACCACTTTTTTGACCCTTACAGATGAATATAGATAACTTTTGATGATCATTGTTTACCCCATATGGAATATGGTGAATTTGTTTGTGCCACTATTCATTCTCTCTCCCCCCTCTCTCTCATGTTGTAAATGCTATTAATAAGCAATAATATATATTTTTAATTCATATAATTAGTGGATCCATGCAAGCCTTGGAATTATATGCTTGGAGGTTAGATTCTATAGGCTAGTTTAGCTTGGTTCACAACCTAAATGCTTCAGGTGAAAGCATTGAGTACTCATATGTTAGCACTGAAAGAGTTTATAGAGGAGTTGTGTTGTAAAATAGGTTGATGCTATGTTAATAATGAAGTCTAAAAGCTACCATTTTGCTTGTAGTTTTTTCCCTAGTTTGTTTACAAGGGTTTTCCACATAATCTCTGTGTAATTTGTCTTTTTTCTTGTATATTTTTTTGGGTAGCTTGTTTTCACATTTATTTACTTGCAATGTAGGATATAGTTCATTAATCTAACATGTGGTATCAATAATTTATTCCTAACATATGGTATCATAGTCATGGTGAAAAACTCCATGTGTGAGTATTTTCTATTATTGTTTGTTTGTATGCAAGGTGAAACTATTGTGATAGGAGGAGAGACCAAGTGGAGATTAGAAAAGAAAAAAGAGGTTTTGTTGTTTTGGTAGGTATCTCTATATGGATCAAGGTGGAGGATATATTTGTGAAGATCTTGGTATATTCATATTTCTAAGGAGAAACCCATAGGAAATTTGAAGAGAAAGTTAGAAAAGCTTTGCTAGATAAATTAGTAGCCTACACATTGTTCGTATTGTTGGAGAAGCAATTCTACAACTTGAGGATCAAGCTAGATTCCTTTGGAGGAGGTGGAGACAAGGCATGACCTTGTTATTGTTATTGGCAACAAATAAAAGGGGTTTATGATGTGGTATCCTATTGATCACATGTTTTTAGCTGAGTTGAATAAAAAAGAAGAAAAAATGACGCAAAAGGAGGTACAAACAAACCTAAAGCTGTACTTATTTTAAAGTAGTTGATGATGAAGATGCAGATGAACTAGTGAGAGTTAGTTTTCTTAGAAGGAGAAGGATAATGATGACCATTTAACCCAAGGTATTAGAGTGTTGATTATACAATTGTGGCATTGGCTAGGTAAACCATTACATGGAATGACATTGGAGGTACATGAGTTAGTGTTTTGGCAACATTCGATAGATCAAGGTGTATTTCAGATGCTAGCTCAAAATCTTAATAGGTGTAGTGATGCATTGAGTAGTGTGATGACTTCCCTAGAGATGTGATTGGGCCACTTTTATCATGATGATAGCTAGAGGCTATGAAGATAAGTTTGGTATTGACTTCTATGTCATCTTCTTTCTTCACTACTATCAAGAGTGCTATATAGACTAGTTTCTCTTCAAGTAGTTTGGAACAACATTATTCCTATGTGGTGATCTCTCTTAAAGAGAGATAAATAATAGTTGAGGTAAAAGAGTTGATAGTTTTCATGTTAAATAAGCCATTGTATGAGGTTGTGAAAGGTAAAAAATAACACGTAGTAAAACATATTTAATACCTTCATGGAGAGCCAAGTGTTTAAAAAAAGTTGATACTATTACTGGTGACATGTTGGATGCAAGCCCCAATATGATCACTATTTTGATGCCTCAGTGATAAGGACATGATGAATGTGGTATGTGGAGCAAACCAAAGATGGAGATGCACAAAGATAGAAAATCAAGGAAGTACCCCACTTATTATATTATTAAGTTATCTTGCTAGGAGTGTCTTAAAAATGGATAAGACATGTTATTGTGTCTTATGTATTAGATTCATCAAGAGTAGGAAGCCTTATAATTCCATGGTTAGCACAAAATTGGATATTCCCAAGTAGTGGGGGTTGTGATTGATTCATGGAAGAATCCTATTAAATGATTGGTCTATGGTGTGGAAAAGTGAAGTGTCACTTCAGTGATGTAATTTGCTATGGAGGAGTAGTTGTTAACAAAGCTGATCTGAACAAAGAAGTTTTATGAGTGCAATAAAAATTGTATTAGGTTTGTGTTAGGGAAGTAAAGGGCATTGATGAGTAGTTGGTTGTAGAATACTCAGGTTTGGTAAAAGCCTATGTATATTTAATTTAAGTGGGAGAATGTTAGGATGTGAAGTCACTATTCATAACCACTATTCATGAATCACTATTCATATGCAATATTCATGGTCACTATTCATGATGATGTGACCTAATGGTGATGTGGATGGTTAGTGATGTGGCTTGTGAGTGATTTGGATGATTGGTGATGTGGTAGAGCCCCATGGAGGGTATCCTCTGAATGATCAGGTTGATGTGATGGGAGTGGGGCATAACACTCCACCAAGTCACATGGGTTTGTCCTTGGTAGTTACATGGGTGGTGTCACATGGTGAAAAAGACAAAAGGGTTAGTGTGGGTCAAATTTATAAGGAAACCCATGATTCCCATGTGTGGAGATATTAAAAATATGATTTCAATCATCTTTTGGACTCATATGTCACATAGAGAATGAAGACAATAAAGTTAATATTGTTATTTTTTCTCACTTGTGGAGTGGGAGATAATGTTTGGAGCCACATGGAAGTGGCTTGGATCACTTTTTTTGACCCTTGCACATGAATACAAATAAATTTTGATGATCATTGTTCAACCCACATGGAATGTGGTGAATTTGTTTGTGCCACTAGTCATTCTCTCCCCCCCTCTCTCTCTCATGTTGTAAATGATATTAATAAGCATGAATCTCTCTTTTTAATTCATCCAATCAGTGGATCCATGCAAGCCTTGGAATTTCATGCTTAGAGGTTAGATCCCATAGGCTAGTTTAGCTTGGTTCACAACTTGAATGCTTTAAGTGGAAGCATTGAGTGCTTATATGTTAGAATTGAAGGATTTATGTTGTAAGAGAGGTTGATGTTGTGTTAATAATGAAGTATAAAGCTACCATTTTTCTCACATTTTTTTCCCTTGCTTGTTTCCAAAGGTTTTCCATGTAATCTTTGTATAATGTGTCCTCTTTATTGTATATTTTTGTGTGTAGATTGTTTCCACATTTATTTACTTACATTTCAGGTATAGTTTATTGATCTAACATGTATTATTAGGATTTTATTCCTAATAAACCCAATGTGAATCAAACCCTTGTAAGTTTTATTTCATGCATTCATTTTATCATCATACTATATATTTATATTTTTTAGTACTATATCAAACCTATCAGTATAGTTATAATAGTCTGTGCATAGGTTTAACACACAGTCACCCCAAAATGACTTTGTTTTGTATATATAGGTCTTCTCTAAATATAGGTGACTAGATCAACCAGCTTGGCATAATTTTATTCTTCAGTTCTATATTTGCATACATAGTCAAACCAATTGACTATGTTTGCAATTCTCCTCTTTCAACATATAGGTCTGCAAACATAGTCGAACCAGTTCACTCTATTTGAAACCTTTTTTTAGTAGACAAGTTTTACAAACTCTATCAATTGAGTTGACTCTATTAGCAAATTTTTTAAATTAACTCTTAAGCATCACAACATAAAAAATTATGATCTAAACATCTTCAAAACCACCAAGGTTCATTCTTACCTTCTCTATCATTTTAGTTTTTCATTCATAGTATTGTTTTTCATAAATTTGTAGTCTATAAAACTGCAACCCTACATCCAACTGGGTCGACTAGTTTGACAAGTTTTGTAGTTTATTTTCTATTTAGATGATATAGTCGACTTGTTTGACTATGTTCTTCTAGATCTTACTTTTGTAGAATAATAACAATATAGTCGACTCTATTTTACATTATTTTTATACAGTATTGCCTGAACTGATTCTATACTCTTCATAATCAAGGAATTAACTTATTTTTGTTAGTAATTACTTCACCTTTACTTTCAGTTGCTTGCATGCTTAGAGTAAAAAAAATAGATTAATTAGGTAGTTTTTTTTAAATTACTAATTTATTCACACTATTTTTCTCTCTTGCACACACTTTCAAATTCTCTATACAAAAAAAACATTAAACATTTATCTTCCCAAGACCTACCTACTTAGATTTAATCACCAAGGGGGAAGCCGACTTGGTTTTCTGGTCAAGTATAAACATGTGGTTGATGGTATATATTTTCAAAGTACACGACACCTTTATTTCTATAGGATTTTGAAGTGATGGGTTAGGCCCCAATACAAGCTGGTACCATTACAAATACAAATCCCTTTTAGCCTAAACTTTATGAAACCATCCTTAGATTGCTTTCTAGTTCTTTCTTACAACCAACTTACCATCACATTAATTTCCAACTACATTATAACTTAATAACACCTAGGAATGACTATTTAATTACCATTTACTTTCAAGTGTTTGCTTGCTTTTTTATCATTATATTTTTTATTGTAAGACTTGTATTTACCATCATTGGTACAAGGTTTGTGCTATGTGTTCCAATTGGATCAACCACATTGATTCAATTGTTTGTGTACTTAATTTAATTTGCTTAGATATCATCTTGAAAAGTCTTTATCTATTTTTAAAACACTATTTTTCCTATCAATATAGTCTCTTATAGACTATCAATCTTGTTTACCTTCAATACATAGTCACTCTACACGACTATGTATCTTATCAGCCTAATCAGTTTCCCCTTTTAAAGTACATAATCAACCCATTTGAGTATGTATTTTTATCATCTATTTAGGTTCCTCATCTGTAGTATAGTAGACCCATATGACTTCTTATCTCTCTATCCTATTTTAATTTTATCTTTTATAACACACACTCAACCCACTTGACTGTGTCCTTTTATTTCCTATTTTTTATACTTTATTCACATACCCTAATGACCCAATTGACTTTGTACCCATTGGACCATACTATTCTTTGTTTGGCTGACTCTATCTTTCTTTCCTTATTATTTCTTGATTTTTGATTGTTTTTTCAAACATCATGAAATATCCTATTAGAATCTTTTTGGATAACCTGGATCCATTTAGATGATAGATGAGATGCTCCTTTCTTCCTACCTTTGCTATCCAAAAGGATCCTTACTCTTGGAGCACCTCTTCTCCTCCCTTGTCTTTTGATTTAAACATGGTTCAAATCCCTCAAATCCATGATATTGGTGGTTCAGATCTTTTTCATACTTATCAAGATAATTCCCATTTTCAAACATCTCACCATAATGTGGGGGAGATTGATACAAGTTTATCTAATAACCCCTTTGGAAATCCACCACCTAGAAATTCTCCCCCTAATACTAATTTAAGGAATCCTCATACAAACCCTAACCCACCAATTGATACAACTTAGATTATAGCATAAATAATACAACAAATGAACATCATGAAAACATATAACACCTTCCAAATGATGCAAATACAACATCATTTGATCAACATGGCTAATCAACCTCCCATGTTTCCCCCTCAAAATAATGAAAATTTTATCCCTCCACTTATTAGAGATGCCATGGGAAATGTCATTCCTCATCCTATCATGCACAATAAGATGATTCAATACATTATAAATGAGGCTTTACATCTTCGAGTTAGTCTCCCCAATGATAACATTCTCTATGTTGAGGGTCTAAATCAGGGTATCTCTCTTAAAGATTACTTCCATAACTTCACTATTGATTTATAAGTAAGTAATCAAGAAGATTCCTATGTCATTCTTGATACTACTCAATCTAAATTAGTCATCAAATAACTTCCCAAAATCAATGTTAATTTTCATGAAGATACTTGGACCCTTTATTTTGATGGCACCAAATGTCTCCAAGGAGCTAGGGCAGGTTGTATTCTCACTAGTCCTCATGGTAAAATTATCCCTCTGGTATTTTGGATTACCTTTGATATCACTAATATCATGATGAAATATGAAGCATTAATTTTAGGCATGTGAACAACACTTAACTTAGACATTGACTATTTACATGATTTGGGTGACTCCTAACTCATTTCTCCATTAATGGTGATTATCAGTGTAAAAGTGAAAACCTTATTTCTTATCATCAAATGGCCACTACCCTCACCAAGGAATTTTATTATTTTACCATTGATCCCATTATAATATTAAAAAATAATATCATTGATTCACTTGCTTCTTCACCATCCTTATTTCATTCACACCAAGTTCTCACTGATTCTAAATTTATTATTCAAATAAGAAAGTCCCCATATTTTATCCAACCACATGATTCACTTATCTATCATAATGAGGTTATCACCATTCAAAAAATCCCATGATACAAAGACATTATCCAATTCCTTGAGCATCAAACCTATCCTGTGGATATGGATTCTTGTAAAAAGATATGAATTTGGAAATAAGCCTTCAAATATGTCTTTCGATATAACACCCTTTATTATCACAACACTAAAGGTACCTTAATATGATGTGTAATTAAATAATATGTCCCTCCTCTCCTTGTACAAGAACATTTGGGAATTTGTGGTGGTCACTATAGTGAACATGCTATAACATGCAAATGCCTACATATGGGATACTTTTGGACTACTATTGAAAATGATGCTATCAAGTTCACTAAAAAGTGTATCCCTTGCCAAATCCATGCTGATCTAATCCATTATCCACTAGTAAAACTCCAAACTATGGAATCTCCCAAGCCATTTTCCATGTGGGGATTATATCTCATTAACAAACTACCTAGATAATAGGGTGGACATGTTTTTATCATCTTGGCTACTGAATATTTTACCAAATGGGTAAAAGCCATGCCTCTCATCAAAATCACATGAACTATTATTTCCAAGTTCATCCTCAATCAAGTCATTTGTAATTTTGAAGTTACCCATACTATCATTTCTGATAGTGGTGATTATTTCAAAAATAAGGATGTGAAACAACTATGTGCTAAATTTAAAATATCCCACAAATTTCCATGACCTATCATCACAATGCAATGGCCAAGATGAGGCCATTGATTTTTTTTTAAATAAAATCCTTCAAAAGATAATTCAAGAAACCTGCATAGATTGGCATCTTCATTTATATCTCATACTTTGGGTCTATCACATTAGCATATACATTTCCACTGGGGTAACACTGTTCTTGCTAGTCTATGGTTCTGAGTTAGTCTTACCATTAAAATTTTAAACTTCACTCTTTATGTATATCTCTTCATAATATCATTCTCGATGAAGAATTATGTGAAGCTTGACTTCATGCTCTTGATATTAATGATGAACATTGTATAGCTACTCTGCAACATAATCACAAATATAAGGCTTGTATTGCCAAGTAATATAACAAAAAAGTTAAAGTCCACAATTTCAATGTTGGTGATCTAGTCTTTAAATTAGACTATACCCATGATAAATAAGGTAAATACACCCAAAAATGGTGGGGTCCCTATTTAGTGAAAGATATTCATGGTCCTAGCACTTGTCACCTCCAAACTAATATCAAGCATGTTTTTAAAGAAATTACCAATGCACAATTATTGAAAAAGTACTTTGCTTAGATCCTTCCCTTCTTATTATAATTATTTATGCTATCCTCATTATACTTTTTGTAATATTTATTCATGAGTCTCACCCTCTACAGTAGTTTTATACTTTCACAAACCTTACTTCCTTCTTTTGTTCCTTTGGTTTCTTTTTCTCATGAGTTGCATTCTAAAATAATGGATAAGACCCAATCTTCCTCATGAATTCCTTTTGATTTTATTGATTTCTATTTTCTAATGATTTTTACACCCTCTTGGGTTTTTATTTTATGAGTTACAATGTAAGATCATGGGTAGGACTAGGTCCTCCTCATAAATACAATTTATACCATTTTATTTTTTTACATGCTTTGTTCACCCTCTTGGGTTTCTCTTTTATGAGTTGTAGTGTAAGACCATGGATAGGACCAGACCCTCAACATAAAATCACCATCTTTATTTAAACAAGTGTTCTTTTTTTTAGAATGTTTAGATATGGTTACAAGTTTGGATCCCATATTTTCAACTTTGGTTTTTATTTCTTTTATAGTTAAAACTTAAACAAAAAAATATGTTAGCATGTTTCCCTACATTTCCAACATTCTTATGATAAGGAATCATACTTACATTTCATTGTATCCCTTGTCACCTTTGTCACATTTATTGCAATTTGAAGTAATTCAAATTGTTTCATGTTCATTTCCGATTATTTCCTTTATTTCCATTCCACTTTAGATTAAATAAGGTTGAATTCAAGATAACTCTATTATTTCATATGAATTAATAAGACTCTTAGATGCCATGCTTTCTAATTTCTCTTTCTTAGCAACCAAGTCCAAAGTTTTCAAGTGATAGTCATTTTTAGCACCCATGTTTGATTATCCAAATCCATATGAATGATAAATAGAAAAATCCATAAAAAAGCTAAAAACCAAATCATTTAAAACAAAAGGCAACATACAAAGTCAAAAGTCCAATCACACTAAAAGACGTGATTCATATCAAAGATCAAATTACACAGTTGGTCTCATGATATATCTAATGTCCTTTGGGGTGTAGTGGGATAGTAGATTGCAATATAAGAATTCAAAATTTTTTATGGTGCTACCTACTTTCTCACACAATTACCCAATCTTCATAGTAGATTGATGGATCTAAAAGGGATCTTGAGGAATGAAGAACACATTGTCGAAAAGTAGGCACATTTTAATTTTCATGCATTTAACCTTCAAGGGATGATATTAATACTTCATTTTATGACCTAAGATTTGTGTTTCTAGAAGACATTATTTAGAGTCCTTAATATCGATAGTTTTTTTTTTTTTTTTTTTTTGATATAACTAATTTAAGTGTCTTGACTTAGATAAAAAATTTCTCTACCTCAATTTTTCCTTCATTTTACCCACCACCTATTTAATTTTCCCCCTTAAAAATAAATTTTGATTATAAATATGTCTTCCCCAATTCTATATTCCCTCTTATTCACATATTAAAAACATGCTAGCACTACTTTATTTTAGTTTTATTTATCCTTCGAACAACACAATATATTTGAGTGACTATGATCTCACTTTATTTATATCATTACTTTACATCTCTAGAATTGCCTTGATTTATTTCAAAAATTTTCATTATTATACCTCATTTTTTTGGACACCTACGTCCATTTATAGCTTATTGTATTTTTTCCATTGTTGATTGAGTTAAGATTGTTACTGCTCACTCATCAATGTTGTTGTACCTGTAATCATACATCCTATGACCCTAATCCTCCCTATGATTACACATAAGCTCACATGAAGACTACCAAACCTATTCATCCTAATTTTATACACACACCACCTACTTATACATCTCCTACATCATATTCTTACCCCCCTCATACATCCCTAGTCCATATTGGCCCTTTTGTATACAAGAGAGGCCTTCTAGAGACCCCATGGGGCCTTTCAAGAGCCTGTTGACCAGCTTATGACCTTATTTTACCTAGGTAATGGATTTTTTGAAGGGAACCCATAGATTGGGCCACATGTTTCCTTCAAAAAAGTTGTGGCCTATGTAAAATGTGCTAAAAAGTGCCAAAAAAAGTCAAACGGTCAAAAATGGCTAGTTTTAGGTCATTTGGTGGATTGGGGTTGGGATATATCCATTTCTATCATTCATTTGAGCTCCCTCTCTTCTGATTTACACATATTATCTATTTTATTTATATGATTTAAGACTTTGAATCAAGAGAGGATGGATAGTATGGTATTAGTTCTAAAATGAAAACAAAATTAAATACACACTAACTAGCATAACATCTCTAAGCCTAGACACTATAGAGAGATTAACTAACATACATGAATAAAACACATAACTAAAATTCAAAATAAACCTCTTTTACCTTCCTTGGATGCTCCAAAATGCTTGTTATAGTGGCTTACTCAGGTTGTGTTCATGATGTCCTTGGCAATGGAAGCTTGGCTACATCCATCTCTCCTTAGCACCTTTGGCTTCTGGCTTGGCTTGGATTTGAATGAATTTGGCATTGTAACACTAATTGATTGAAGCTTTGTAATCAAAATTTCATTATAACTTTGCATAATCATGTGTTTGAAGATATTTGAGCATAATAAATTTTCACCAAAATAGATTATAAATGATGTTCATGGCCTCTCTATTTATAGATTTTTTAGATTGATCATAATCAACCTAAACCATCTATCTCAAGCTTGAGATATGTGGCTAAGGATTAATCTACTTTTTTGAATTAAATTTATAATTATCCTTATAATGAAATTGGAATAAGGGGTAATTAAGAGGCATGGAGGGCATCATGGAAGGCATTGATGAGGTATGGAGGACATGAATCCTAATATTTATGGCATTTATGGCCTAGGTATGTCTACCCAAAAAATGAGGTCACCTGATGATGAAAATATTCAATATTCATTTCCAAAAACAAGTTTTTAACAAGTTTCCATGGAATTATTAATTAGGCCTTGATTTGGATTAATTATCTCTTAAGCATGTTTAAGCACTTTGTGCACAAATTACTCAAATTGATCAGAATGCCTTGTTATTGGTCTAAAATTTGACTAGATTAAAATTAAAAGGAAATATTAGATGAATTCAAACCATTATCCCATTTAGGATGCTACCAAGAACAAATAGTAAAGGCATGCATCTTGTGCAAGAGATTTTATAGGAATGATATCTTGCATGCATTGATGTAAAAAGAATATTGATTTGCCCAAAGGTGGTTATAATAAAGAGTAAAAGTTGAAATAATGATTTGCCCATAGGTGGTTATAATCATTAAGAGGACCTAGATTGGTTAAATATGATTGTACCCCAATTAGGGATGATTAGCAAGCATAACTCAAGGATATAATCTAAAATATATATTAAAGATGAGTGGGTGCAACGTGATGAAATAGATGAATCAAAGAATAATATTGATCAATGTGAATGATTCAGTTGTACCTACCAATGAAGAGATGCTCACCCTAATTAACAATGATACAAATAGAATGTTCAAATGAGTTAATTTGATCAAAGGTGGGATGGAAGGATTTTGCCAAGGTACCAAGGTGAAACTTTTATGGCTCCATTTATTTTAGACCTCCTTGTTGGGATAAATAACCAAAAGCACATAATTGATTACTAAGAAACTTAATATGCGGAAATAAACCAGAATACACAAGTAACTAGAATTCAGAAATAACACATGATATGAGAGACAATACACAACTTGTATTAAAACTCTTGCAGAAAAGAATACAATAAAGAAGATGCCACTTCTTCTCCACCACCTCTTCAGAGGCTTCCCACACCTCAAGTGAATAGTAATTCTCTCCTCAAAGCTCTCTCTCTTAGGTTCCAACACCCAACTCAAACACTGAGTTGGTGTTCACCTTATACCCCTGCTCCACGCACACCACAAGTTCTCCATGCACTCCACAAGTACACACACGTACTCCAAGTAGATTCCCCTGAACCTGCAACAACCTACACCTCAATAGACCTTACTTATGGAAGGAACTCCCTTGCCTTCCTCTTTGCTCTATCTGAGTACACACCTATACTCCAAGTAGATCCTGCCTGATTCTGCTCCCTGTTGTGTTGCTATCCTATCTGATCTTGCACACCTGCAAATCAACCTGGTTCTGCACACCTGTGAACCTTGACCTTGCACACACATACACCTACATATCAATGATCTTACTTACCATTTAGATCTCCTATAGAAGCCATGCACACCAGCTGACTAAGATCATACACCCCTAAAGAATCCTGCTGACTCTCCAAAACTAGCACCCACCTTGGTACTGTGGCACTAGGAGGAACACACCATTGCTCACCTTACACACAGAAGGAGCTTATAATATTGCTCTCTTACTCTCTAGCACTAATTTACAATACAACCATGAGTCTATTATATAGATCTCATCCAAACAATAATTAGACATCTAATTACAATAATTAGATCCATAGCTCTCAGTCTAAAATTAGCTCTAAACATGCAAACACTTGGTTCGTCAACCAACTGCCCATAATATACTCACAGCTCAAACCATAGGTGATCGACGTCGGTCCCTGTCTACCTGGGGATCGCCGACGCTGGCCGACTTCTGACTGATGTCGGTTGCTTTCTGTCTCTTACCTATCATCGTCAGTTGGCCTGACTGACGCCGGAGTCTGTGACACTCTGCAACTCTTCTACAACCTCCTCCATGTCTACATCAGTGAAGCTTTTAGCTCTACAACCTAACACTCCTTGAAGCTAATTTTTGTTGTAGCATGTGATGGTAGGCTTCATGATAGAACACCATGAAGACTATCCCAAAATATGCATAAGGATTGACTCTCAATCCAATAAATACTCTAAAATAATGCACCAATGATGAAAACCATGATGATAATGTTGACATATGAATATGGATAGACTCAAGAATAATGTGCTCAAGGAATCACACAGCACATATAGACGGAGTCAAGGCAATAATGATGAAAGCAAATAAATAGGCAAGTGAATAAAAAACAAACAAACAAATAACTTGAAACAAACAAACAAAAGTCCTAGAAATAAAAGCAAAAGAAAGCATCCTAACAATGACCATGCCCCAATAAGGTGGATCAAGGATAATGGACTAGGCTTAGATAGGACAAATATTTTTAGATTTTGAAATATTATGAATGTTTTTGGAATTTTTAGGTATCTTAACTTATTAGAGAATGACAAGATACTTGATCATAAAATGGTGAGAGCGCTTGGCTTAGGTTGTTCACAAAATGGTGAGAGCATATGGAAAGGGAGATTGAGGTGACCTCAACATGAATTGAGCATGACCCACATAGTCCCTAAAATACCTCAAGTCATAGTAATTTCATTTAAAAAAAGGTAAGAAAAAACCAACTAAGTCCCAACAAGTTCTCAAATCTAACAAATAACTAGTCAAATAAAAATAGTAATGGTAAGGTGATGTCGTAATACATGATAAATAAGTGTTGCCCCTAGTTTTCCCATAGGTGGTTATAACTAGGATACAATGGCATAGGTCAATGATACTAATTTTCCCATTGGTAGTTATAATTGGTAGCAAGACTAGTGAGACATTGATTTGCTTATAGGCAGTTATAATCAGGCTCACATAAACAAACCTGATACAGGATGGAAGATATCTTACCAAATCAACTATCACACTAATTTCATAGACTGTCATTGAAACATGAATCAAATTGATTAGAATCCTCTTCACAAAAATTGTGGGAAGAACTAAATGAATCAAGATCAAAATAGGATTGGGTAGGATGATTAAAAATAGGCTTTGGTCTAGATAGGAATGGAATGTTAGGATGTATAAACTAGTAAGAGGGTTTACCCCCAAGTGGTGTGGTGAATGGAATGATACACAACAATGGTAAAAGGATATGTAACAATGGCAATAACATGGTAATGTGAAATGATATGGTACATGTTTTTGGCCTGGGTGTGATTTTTAATTCGATTGTTCCTATTGATGGTGAGATGCACATCCTAATCAACAAATGATAGAAATATAATACTTGATTATGTTAATTGCTAACCCACACCTCATTTGAATAACTACTCTTTCAAAAACTTAATGTAAATTTAGTTGTCAAGAGTGCTTTTGTGATATTCATTAGTCATTGATTTTGATTTCTTCAAATGTTGAGACAAGGTATCTTTGTAGCCTATACAAAGGAAATTGCAACCATGAATGGTAAATAAGGAAAAATAATGAATGGTAGGTTTAATTTTGAAATATAATGGTAGATGATAATAGAATGTGGAATGGTTCGGAGACAAATGAAGATTAGGACTTTTAGTCACATGTAATGTTGCTAATGTTGGATTCAACATAGCTTTAGTTGTGGCAAGGCCGAAGACTTGTTCTCTCAATAGGACCACTAAATTTTTCTATTGTTTGATTTTGAGTGTAGTTAACATCTAATTAGGCTATAGATTGAAAACTATTTTGATTTGATCTTTGATTTGATCTTCATCAAACATTAAAGAACTTTTGTGCTCAGTTATTGGTGCCTCAAAGAGGTATTCACCAATGAAGTCTTGATTGTCCTATAGCACCTTTGAGAAGGTTTCACTAAGTAATATTGAATTTTAACTTTAATTATCTTCTAACACTTTCAAAAAAATTTCAATCAAAGATGCTAAGTTTTAATTTTTATTGTCCCCTAGCACCTCTAAAAAGGTTTCACTAGGAGAGTGTTTTTATGCTATATGAATGTGGTCTTAGCCTCCTTGCTCTTCTTCGACTACTATGTGACCATAGATGTAGTTCAATAAAGTGTGATTTTATCAATCCCAATTGACACTTATGGGAGATAAAATGTTAATGATATGGCTATTTTTTTTTATGGTAATGGCCTATGGAATGGTAATGGAATGGGGAGAAGCTGCATAATCCTTGTAAAAGATACTAGGATAACTTGTGTCAAAGATAAAGTACTAATCCCCAAAAAACATAGAAAGATCACAAATATATTCAAATTGATTTTTAAAGCATGCGTAACCAATTTTATAATGGCCATGAACATATTCTTCTTTTGAATCTGATTTTAACTCAAGGGACTCTGAATCTAATGTCAGTTCAAGAATAGAACTTGAATCTAACTTTGATTCTTCATCTAATGGGTACTTTATTACAATGATGTATTGCATAATGGGCTCCACAAAGACCAATTTATTAGAGTGGGACTCCTCTAGGATGAGAAAAAGGTCAAGAGATAACTCTTCAAAGACTAGTTAGTCAATAGGTGGCTCTTGAAAAATAGGTACATGGTCGAGGTAATGATTTTCCTAAAGGTAGTTATAAGCATCAAGAAGTGACTTGAAAAATACAGGCTCATCATTGTGAGACTCCTCGATAAATAGTATAGGATCAATAGGTGATTCATCATAGGCTGACTTATCACAAGTGGTTGGTTCAATAAAAATATCTTGGATTGGTTGGTTTTCTTGGCCTTAGTTTCCAATGATTTAAAAAATACTAGTTTTGAACATATCTTGTTTTTCAAATAGTTGGATGGGTTGAGGTTTGGATGGGATTGTTACAGGATGAGGAATGACTTGTGGTTGGAAAATGGTAGGGCCTTGAGGAACATGATTTCTCACATGAACTAAAAGACAAAGTCCTAAAATGGTAATGATACAGTGTTGTGAGGCTTGATTTCTTACACAAGCCATAGGAATAGGTCCTAGAATGATGAAGGGGCATTATGGATCTTGATTGCTTGCATAAGCCAAAAGATGAGGTCTTAGAATGGTGATGGTATTCCTTGAATATTGTGGAGCTTGATAGCTCATATAATCTAAAGGAGGGTTAGGGGTAGCTGATGATTGGATAACAAAAGGATGTTGTGGAACTTGATTGCTTGCATAAGCTAAAGCATCCAAGTCTTCCTCATAAACCATATCATGTAGTCATGAGTTGGCTCATAAGCTAGTTCTTGACTCTGTTTCATGTACTAATTATTAAAAAAAGGGTATGAATTTGTATCCCAAACAACATTATCTATAGTTAGGTCTTCAAAGTCTTCCTCACAAGCCTCTTCATGCCAATCAAGGTCTCGATTTAGATTTTGTGGATTTTGACTAGGTTCCCCATATAAAGTACTGTAGGGAGTATAATAAAACTCCTTAGAAAATATTTCTCTATAGGGGTTCCTAGTGGGATTTTGTGTGCCATTCTATCATAATTTGGATTTTACATGACTCCACCATAAGTGTAGCTAGACATATCCATATAAATGATGAAAGCTCTAAAATAAAAAGGCTCAGAGTTCTAAAAACTTTGAAAAACTATGTCCAAAGGACAAATGGTTCAAGCTTGGTCTAACTTAGTCAAAAGGTGGAGCTATATCTCTAATGTGGTTTGAAAGTGGAGCTATATATCCAAAATTATTTTTGCTAATACTTGGCATAAAATAGCTTAACATCAAATTTCTAATATCATACACACAAAAGATCAAGTGTTTGAATAAAAACCAACATGTCAAAGGTCTAGGTCAAAGTGTTCTAAATAAGGTCTAAACTAAGAAAGGAATAATTTTAGTTACTAAGTCTTTTGTCTAAATGTAGATTCAAAATCTAAGCTAAAACAAATAGGCATACACTAGAACTTTTGGCCAAAATGACATTAAAAGCTAGACTTGAAACAAAGGCTGATGTGATTTAATTTAATCTAACAAATTTGGAAACAACTTTGACATAGACCCGACACATAGAATCAAACATAAACATGATCAGTTGACATAAGATATAAGACAAAAGGCATTTTGATAAAGACTATGTTCTCCCAAATAAAGGTACAAATAATGATGAGGATAGGTTCTGAACAAATACACCATCAATAATTTTCAAATTTGGGTAATCGACTAACTAAAGTTATCTAACCCAAAAGAGAAACATCTATGTATTAGCCCCAAAAATTAAGTCCTAAATATAAATCAATCAATGTTTGAATCCAAAATTGACAAGGTTAATTGAAAACTCAATGTTTGAAAACTAGGATTTGACCAAATAAGCTAGATAAGATCGGACAACATGATGGCACAAGACATAGGTCCAAATGGTATACATAAAATGGTTTGAAACAAATGATTTTTGATACAAGGTGAAACAAGTCTTAAAATAAATTGAGTAGCCTAACGGTGTAAGCATGCTCAAATGATGTGATCTATGTTATCTTTCAAAGACTCAAAAGGCAAAATGGTTTTAACATGTTTTGGGCAGCATAACACTACCCTCCTTGACTCAAATGCATTATTTTAACATGGATTATGAACAAACAAATAAGTTTTAGTCTCAAAAACACCAAGTAAGATAAATGACCAAAATACACTAAGTATAATCATCCAATCCTAACAAGGGTTTGACAATTTGGGGTTGACTAAACTATCAAGCTTTTGAATGTTTCTAGGGGAATCAATTGCATAATAACTTTCACATCAAACAATAAAAAAAAAGTACAAAAATTAAGTGAACATGGCATTGTCTAGTTATAGAAAGGTCTATTCATTTTTACAACCATTGCATCATGTTGTTCCCTTAGTGTAGTGCGATGTCCAAATGCAAATACATCCCATGTGCAACTCTAATTAGGAGCAAGTGAAGTCAATGCTTGGAGATGAAACCCCAAGTTAAATCTTCCCCAAATAACTCATGGGAGGTAATGACGTCCCCCTCACAAGCCAAGTTTGCATGAAAATAAAATACTAAGAGAAAGACTTTAGGGTCATTTTAAAGGTCACCCAAACTTTGACGAGTTTTTGGGGAGTGCTTTAGATGATATTCTTTCTAAGCCTTGGACTAGGCTTTTTAAACTAGGAATGATGCTTTTGTTTCCAAGGGTTCCCTAAATGGGAAAAATGGAAGAGCATACATGTGACATCCCTCTTTTTTCCAAACAAAATCTAACTTAAACAACTAATTGAACACAAAAATCTTGGAAAGGTGAGTTCATTTTTAAGCCCAAATTCAAAAACTGAGGTGGTGTTCATTTGAGCATTTGGTCTTAGTTGTAACTTTGAAAACTAATGATAAAAACACTTATTTAAACACCTTAAATGTTAATTTAATCACCAAAATAATGTTCCTAATTCATTTTAAAACATGTAAAATATGATTTATCAAACTTGAAATTTAGTTACATGTCTACCCTTAAGGCATCACCCCAAAAGCAAATATGTTAGATTAGAAGTTTTTTAAATAGATTTTCTAAATTTTGTAAAAAATATATGAAACTTGAAGCTAAACTAATGTCAAATTCTAAAAATTTAGAAGAAAACACATGGTTTAAAAAAAATCATCCAAAATGGAGTCTGTATGACCCCAAACCAAGCATTTTAAAATAGCTTTAGGGTTTGTGTTTTTAAGGAAACATAGTAACTGATGTTGGTTATATAACTGACATCAGTTACACATACTAACTAATGATGGTTATCTAATTTACATCGGTTCCACAAATAGTGATCGATGACAACTATCCAATTGATGTCAGTTTTACTAATCAACGTCAATTACTGTGTAAACCTATGATAAAGAAAAATGGCAAAACAAAGTTAGAAAATCAAATTTCAAGAGTTTTAATGGTCCAAATGAAGATTTTAAAGCTAAAAAATGATCTTCTTCATGTGTGGGATGTGTATTATCCCACCAGGCATGCCAAATGTGATTTATGAATTTGACTCAAGAGAGGATAGTTAGTATGGTGTAAGTTCCAAAATGAAAACAAAATGAAAGAAACAAACTAACTAGCATAACATCTCTAGGCCTAGACACTAGGGAGAACTTAATTAATAAACATGAATAAAACACATAAATAAAATGTAAAAGAAACCTATTTTACTTTCTTTGGATGCTCCAAAATGCTTATTGTAGTGGCTTGCTCAGCTTGTGCTCATGAAGTCCTTGGAAATGGAAGCTTGGCTACCTCCATCTCTCCTTGGCACCTTTGGCTTGTGGCTTGGCTTGGCTTGGAATCAATTTGGCATGGTAACACTAATTTCTTGAAGCTTTGTAATCAATTCTACATTATAACTATGCGTAATCATATGTTTGAAGATATTTGAGCATAATAACTATGCACCAAAAGCTAAGAAATGATGTTCATGGTCTCTCTATTTATAGATTTTTGAGATTGATCAGAATCAAACTGAACCGTCCATCTCAGGATTGAGATATGTGGCTAAAGATTAATCTAATTTTTGGAATTAATTTTATAATTATCCTCATCATGACATTGGAAGAAGGGGCAATTAATAGGCATGAAGGGTATCATGGAAGGCATTGATGAGGTATGGAGGGCATGAATCTTGATATTTATGGCATTTATGGCCTAGGGATGTCTTCCCAAGAAATGAGGTCACCTGATGATGCAAATATTCAATATTCATTTCCAAAAATAAGTTTTCATGGAATTCTTAATTAGGCCTTGATTTGGATTAATTAGTTCTTAACCATGTTTAAGCACTTTGTGCACAAATTACTCAAATTGATTATAATGCCTTGTTATTGATCCAAAATTTGACTGAATTGGAATTGGAAGGCAATTTCAGATGCATTGGAACCATTATCCCATTTAGGATGTTACCAATAGCAAATAATAAAGGCATGCATCTTGTGCAAGAGATTTGACAGGAAAGAGCAATCTAGAGCACCGAAGTACAAAATTGGCATTTTGACTCAAAATGATATGATCAAGGTTAGTTGGCCCATAAATTGCATTACCCCATTTAGGGATACCCTGGTCAAAATTGGCATTTGAATATGTTAGTTTCACATCATTTAGTATGTTTTAGTGTTTTTAGGCCAAATTGTGCATTTTGGGTAGAAATTGGTTAAAAGCCTGGTTGAAGTTTATTAGTGGCTAGATTTAGGTGTCTACAATTTCTTCTTCCCTCTATTGAATCTCATGCCTTCTTGAATCTCTTTTGATTCATTTTTGGCACTCTTGAGCTTGATTGGTGATAGAGGATCCCATATTCTACTACACACTTGCTTGGAGACTCCATTGTTGCTCTTAGTTATTCATGCTTCCTTGTGACTTGTTGTCAAGCTTATAAATTTGGCATTACACCTGATTTGTTTACTTGGTTTGAGCTCTTATATCTACAAGTTTTTACTTCACCTCCTCCTTTGCTCTTGGATTTTGGTTCAGACTTTAGCTTGCATATAGTTTGGTCTTCTTCTTACATTACTTCTTAGCTTGGATTCTTGGTTGGTAGAACATCTATACTTCATCTTTGAGATTGATCTAAGGGCACTTTTATATGCAAAGTTAAACTCCATTATTTTTTGTAGTGCATATGATAGGGTTTGAAATGTTTTAGTGAAATAGTTTTTTTGTGTATTACTTAGAGTAGTTTCCAAAGTTTCTTGCATTTATATATGAGTAAGGAGTAATTTCATTTCTTGAAATATTACTTTTTTGAATATAATTTATATCATTAGAAACATCCCTCATTGCATAGTAGAAATACACATGCTCAAAACAAACTATAAAACTTGCTTAAGCATTCTCCCCCTCTTGCTAAACTAAAACATTGCATTGTTAGAAAATAATATTATTAATTTGGAAAGATAACTCAAATATAGAATAAGAATGCTCTTGAACCCTTTATTGAAAACATATTTTTTTCTTAAAATGTCTTTCATTTTGCCTCAAAGTTCCTTAGCTTCTAGATTTACTTTTCAGTTATTATCTCTCTCCATTTGGTATTGTTGTTCTCTCTTTGTTTATGCAACTAGTAGTCTAGTCTTGGCTACTTACTTTACTATGGTTGGACCCATTAGAATAACTTAAATAATTTGTGTTCCTATTCATTCTATCCCCAACCTAATTTTAAATTTTATCTATAGCTTGATGTAATCCAATAAAATGGATAGCCATAATAGATCTCCTGTAGCCCATAGAACCCATGAGCCTTCTAGCCTCTTAGTGGTTTATTTTAGCACCTTGCCAAACACTGGTTATTCTATTCAAATTCTTGGAGCTACATTATGGAACACCTAGTAGGATCTCACATATGGTTTCACAATAGTTATATCCTATTTAGATATCTCTTAACCAACTCCCCTTTATTAGCTATTAGGCTTTGCTTTCAATTGTCTTTCAGCTCTTGCCTTAGTTGTTTTCTATTGCTTTGGTTCTGTGTATTTCTCCTGGTTGATATTCCATTGGTTTTCATTTTATGTTTTCACCCATGTTGATCATGATTCATTTAATCCATGTCCAATCTCCCATCTTTAAGATGCCAATCCCAACAAATTTAGGGTCTCATCTCTGAGCTGACCACTGAGCAAGCTATTCTTGGAATGGAATTCCATAGACACCATAGGACCCAAGACCTTCCCTCGAATTAGCATGGTAGTCTACACCCTCTCATGTTTGAAAAGGAAAATATTGGAAATATTATAACCAATGAACTTAGTCTCCTTTTCACTAGTTTGAGCTTCATTTATTTGAGGATGTTTTATCTCAATCTCATGCCGTGCCTCATTTACGCATTTGAAGTGATGAGGATCTCCTTGTGAAACTAGGGCTTGATGAGTTACATATAATAATTAATGATTATCACATACATATTCACCTAAATGAAGTTATTCCTTCTCCCCCTAGGATTCAATGACATGCTTCTTATAGAAACAAATCTCATACCTACTTAGTGTCAAGTGCCTCGACCAGTTGTCACATGAGTTCCCTACCTATTTCCCAACTAGAGACTCTAGAGTAAGAATAGACTCATAATTATGATGTGGGTCATAGGTATTCTAACTCAATTAGGTATCCATAACTTGGGGATTCCTCCCATCCTCTTAGTCTTTCTTTTAGAGTTTTTGATGAGCATGTTGATTTCGATCACCACTTGAAAACTAGAGATCCATGAGATGCATATCAGAAGCATCAATGACCATTGGTTAACCCTCATGTGGTGGAACATGATGAACACTAGGGAGATATTGGTCATCATGACAATTTTTATGAGTATTCCATGCTTTCTCATCATCACCATGGGGATCATCACACTTGTTGTGGCTATTTTCCACCCTATGGAAGAGATGATTTCCATTATGAGCATCCTCCTTGTTAGGAACCTCCTCAACATCATATTCCCTATAGTCATGGTCATTGTGATGCATATGGGCATAGGAAAAATCATCATCATCATCATCATCATCATCATCATGAACCCCCTCTTATATTTTATCACCATCTTGTATGCTTATGAGGATCTTTGTCAAAATCCTCTTGCCCCTTGGGTGCATGCTATTCCCCTTCCTACTTCTATCCCTATACTACATAAGTTTAATGGGACGTGAGACTCTAGTACCATAGATAATATCATGAAATTCATGATGATGTGTATGGATTGAGAATATGATGAATGCATGATATTGAAGCTTTATTCTCATTCTCTACGAGCCAAAACTCTTGTCTAGTTTTAGAATCTATCACCAGATTCTCTCTTTAGTTTTAGTCTCCTTTTAGATGACTTCCTCTAATATTTAAATATTTATAAACCCTTTAACCTCAAAATATAATCACTCATTTTCTTAGCATAGGCCAAGGGTGAGTCAAAATTTGATTTTTTATGTAGATGGTACTCAGTTATTCATACATGTAGGACTAGGTTCTCGAATAACTAGTTTTATGATATGTTCATGTGAGCATTGAGGTAGGAGGTTCACCTTGAGGTCTTCAAGTGTGAAACTACCTCTTATGATAAATATATTAATGAGTGTCTAAAGATCAAAGTGTTTGAGGTACATGCAACCATGTGACCCATCCCTTCCCAAAAGTCATCATCTTTGTACGATCATAATTGTAATGTGACTGACGATGGTGTCATTGATTCTCTTCCTAAGAAAGAGGATAATTGTGAGGTCAATTCCTTGAGAAATAAGTCAACTAAAAATAAGGCTTTTGAATCAAGCATAGTAAAATAATGAATAATTTTTCCTTATAACCTTGCTAAGTTTTGCAATTTCCATAAGATGAGTAGGCATGATGATGCCAATTGTGCCACCTAAAAGTTTGGTATACAAACCTCACTTCTGTCTTAGAGTTCTCTTATTATGGAACCCAACCACAAGATGAATGTGTTCAAGGAGCCTCTAACTAACTATGATAAGGAAAAAAATAAGAAGAAATTAAAGGGTAAGGGTCCACATTCCCCTTCTTACTCTTTCACCTCTTTTGACTCTTCTTCCCAAGCTGACCTGAGAGGGAAAACCAAGTGCAAGAGTAGTAAGGTTGTTGCTGCTATCGACATAACCTCTATTGGGTACAAGTGATTTGTAAACATGAAATCTATCTAGGCCACTAACCATTTTAGAGATATTAATGGTGTTGGTCCCCTTGTCCATCCTATGGGGGAGGAAATCCTTAGGTCAAATATAACTTTAGGTGTAACTTTCCTCCCTAGGCTAGACAATGTCCTTATTCCTTCATAAAGGAGTTACAGGGCCTCTCAATTGAGATCTCCATTTGGGACCTTCTTGGCCTTTGCCTTGAGTAAAGGGGCCTCATCTTATATTCACTTAGTTTCTCTCATGAGGCTCCACTATGTGATGATGTCAAATTTTTGTTCAACTTTGATGCACATGAGCACCCCCATCCTCTGATCTTATCATTTAACCCACCCTCTTTACCAAATTCCTCAATTATTGTAAAGAGAGCTCATTTCCCTCTCTACATCGAGACTTAACTTAATGATTTCCACATCAAGTGATGTATTATTGATGAAGTAGATGCATTAAACATCATGCCCTTATGTGTGTTCAATGAGCTCAAGATTAGTCAAAAAAAGTTCTCTAATTTTCACCATAACTATGTTAGTTTCAACAATGACATGGTTATGCTGATGGGGAAAGTAAAGATTTAGGTCAAGTTTTGTCCCAAGATAGTTAGAATAAATTTCT
The DNA here is from genome assembly GCA_037957365.1 of Torreya grandis. Lineage (NCBI taxonomy): Eukaryota > Viridiplantae > Streptophyta > Pinopsida > Cupressales > Taxaceae > Torreya > Torreya grandis. The sequence continues at coordinate 1,711,336 of JARHVA010000255.1, read as the reverse complement.
CTATGTTAAACCTTTATCTTTCATAAACCATGATTCTTGGCCATCCTTGGACCACTACCATACATGCCATCATATTAGCCATATTTTAGATGGTGTAGTTTGTGCATGAAGGTGAGGCTCACACCTTGGAGGTTGACCTAGATCTTTGGGCATTACTCTATGCAAAGATAAAGCTCTCAGGAAAGGATTTGGTTATCTCATCATGGGGGTCTATATATTCTCATACACCCCCTATTTTTGAGTCTTATTTCTCCAAGGATGAACATTTTGATCCAGTTGAGTATTGATTAATGTTTATTCCTTTAGAGTCTAGCACACATTAACTGACTCCCTCTTCCACTCCATGACACCAAGCCAACGCATCTCTTTTTGAATATCTATGTTATGATGTCTCTCTAGATGTTAAGCTCCCCCTTGTGTCATAATTTTCACATTAGAGTGTAGGATCTTTCCATGTGTCTCCTATTGAGATTGATAGTGTGGCTAAGTTTGATCTCGAGTGCTATTTCATTCATGTTATGACACAAATTATTCAACAAGAGAAAGGATTAAATTAAGATCACGTAGGATTTCCATAAGTATCATTATCCCTTTAATCACCATGGTTTGGATATTTTTCTCATAGATGGACCAATCCTAGGCCTTCCTATAGTGAATTTCCTAGTAATTGAACCTAAAGTGTTAGATGAGTGGCTCCCTCTCATCCCTGAGTGTTTTAAGGAAGGTAATGCTATGGATGTTGAAGGATCCATAGATATCAATCTTGGAACCTTAGAAAGGCCTCATCCTGAAGATCAGTGTCAGTCTTGCTCCCAAGGAATGGGATGTTTGGGTCAACTTCTTGTACAAAATTTTAGACATATTTGCTTTGGAATACGCTAACATAAAGGGCATGGATCCTGACATAGTCATACATAACCTTGTTATGGATAACAAGACCCAACATGTTCACTAAAAGTAATGACCCATGGCTCTTAAAGTCTCTTAGTTGGTCAAAGAAGATATCAAGAAACTCATTTGAGTTGGCTTCTCCAAGATATTGACTATCCTTGATGGATTTACAACATTTTATTCATTCTAAAAAAGAATGGTGCTATTTATATTTTCATAAACTCTCAATATATTAATATGGCCTACCTAAAAAATAAATTCCTTACTCCTTTGATAGACCATATTATTGATTCCACCATTGATTTTGAGATCATATCCCTCATGGTTAGTTTCTTTGGGTATAACCAAGTCTATATTGCAACTGAAGACCAACATAAGATGACGTTCACTACTCCATAGGGTACCTTCTACTATGCCATCATGTTTTTTGGTCTAAATAATGCTGGACCACATATCAACATGCCATGCCCCAATTTTTTCATGACTTTATCCATAAAATCATTGAGTCTTATGCCAATGATCTCCTCAGTAAATATCATAAGTGGTATGAGCATGTGTGAGACCTTAGAATCATCTTTGAGCATCTCCAATAGTATCACATTAGTCTCATCCTTGAGAAGTACATTTTTGGTGTTTTAGTTGGAAAGCTTCTTAGCTTCCTCATCTCACAAAGGGGAATTGAAGTGGATCTTGAAAAGATCAAGGCAATCCTTGAGATGCTTCCCCCACATAAACTCATATAGTTGTAGTCCTTCTTAATAATACTCAACTTTCTTAGATGTTTCCTTGAGGAGTATGCTCACAAATCCATACCCCTCACATGTCTCTTACATAAGGATACTCCATTCTTGTGGTTTACTAAAGTCCAAGTGGATTTCAAAGAATTAAAGCATTTAATTCATAATCCTCTCATCCTGATGGCACCCATTAAGGGGTGTGAGTTCATATTATACACCTCTATCACTGATCTTTCCATCGAGGGCATTCCATGCCAAAAATATGTCACTAGCAGGGAGAGATCTCTTTACTATATCTCTCACATGTTGGTTGGACTTGAACTCAAATATTATATTTTTAAGCATTAGTGCCTCTCTCTTGTCTTCACCATGAATAATTTATGGCATTACATTTTAGGATATAATACCAAGATGAGTGTTAGGTACGATCCACTTCATTACTTACTCAACAAGACACATATTATTGGTAAGACTATGAGGTAGATCATACTTGTTCAAGAGTTTGAACTCCACATCATTAACCAAAATTCCACCAAGGTTTTTGTTGTGGTTGATCAACTCACTGAGTGCCCATTACCCAATCCTAGCACAAATCTAGTTGATGATGCCTTTCTCAAAGAGATGGTCTACTCGGTCGATCATGTTAAGGTATTTGAGTGTGATTGGTATTGAGAAATTGTTTGTAACCTTGCCAACTAGTCTTATCTCACCACTACATCTTCATAGGAATGTTATCAGATCCATAAGATCATTATTTACTATGTCATCATTGGTGTCATTTTGTTTAAGAGGGGTCTTAATGGTGTGTTGATGTAGTGACTCATCCCTGAGGACATCCCTCTCATGCTTGAGGAGTCTCACAGGATAAATTGTGGTGGTCACTTAGAAGGGCAAGCCATCATTTAGCATATTATTAGGATGGAATACTACTAGCCTATCCTTGTTAAATATGTAGTCTAGTACACCAAGAAGTGTAAGAAGTGTCAAGTCATAGGGGATGCTATCAATTCCCTAGCTGACCTCTCATCATCTATTTTGACCACTTGACCCTACTTGGTTTAAGACCTTGATTTCATCATTGAGCTAAAACACACCTCTTATGATGGCCATCATTGGTTCATCACTACCACTGACTATTTCATGAAGTGGGTTGAGGCCATGCCTCTTAATAGTATGTGTGGGAAGACCATTTCCAAGTTCATCATGAACTAACTTATTTATAGGTTTAAGGTTCCCACTATGATTATGATTGATAATGACCTGGGTTTCTAATGCCTTGAGATGCATGAGATCGATAAACATTTTAGGTTAAATCTCTATTTCTCCTTTATCAATTACCCCTAGGGAAATAGGCAAGAAAAATATTCAAATAAAACTTTTAAGATGTTTCTTTGTACCATTGCCTAGTCCATCGGAGACTAGCATCTCTTAATCTATCCTATCCTTTTGGCCTATTAGAATAGCTTCTGAACAGTCATGGGGGAAACCCCATAATTTCTCATGTATGGGTTCAATGTTGTTCTTCCATTAGACCCTTTATTATGGGTTAATATGTTTGGATTTTTTTTTAATGAGGAATAATGCATTGTTCTCTTCATAGAGCTTGAACAGTTATATGAGTGATGCCTAATCACTTTTGAGTATAACCATGCTTATTAACGCCATTAGTGCTACCAAGTTGAGAAATTAATGCACCCTCATCAGTTCAAAGTAGTTGACATGGTCCATATTTTTGATAAGGGGCACTATAAGAAGGGAAAACTTGCACACAAGTGGTTAATACCTTGGGTCATTACCGCCTCTCTAGAGAATGGGGCTTTTCATCTCTCAACTCTTGAAGGTGAGCTCCTATGACACCCAATCAAGAGGTTTTACCTCAAGAAATTTCATGTATAGGGCCTACATGGCCCTCTAGAAAAGTTGCCTATGGTGGTAAGGTGAGCCTTGCCTCTCTTTATCACTACTAACATTTGTGCCACTAGTATATGTGTGTGCATGTGGGTTCTTTATTATTAATTCTTACTGTCTAATCACATGTAAATAGTAGTCTATATTAGATGAAGCATACACATCAAACAAAAAATAATATACACATGTGTTCTAATAATAAGAAAACCACTATATATATCATAGAAAATACATGTTTTTCTCTAGGTACATCATATGGGCTTGTAGTCCCAAAAAATTGATATGTGTATGGCTATATATACATACCTAGTTAGCTAATGACTGGGAGGTATTTATTATATTCATGCTCCAAGTGGATATATTGATCTCTACCTCTAAAATATTCAAGCTACAAACTTCTCCAATGCAACAAATCGAGCTATCCTTGCTCCAAGTGGTTTAGCTCTTCCAGTCTGCTCTTGAGCTAGCTTAGCCTATAGTCAATCAATATTAGCCTCTGCTCTCACTAGTATCACCTTGATCTCTGCTATAGCTACCCTATGGTTTACTATATATATGTCATGCTATATTGATTCAACTTTTAACTATAGGATCTTATGTCATGTCCTTGCCAGATTGAGTAAGGCTCATGCACCCACCTACTAGAACTGAGTATGTGGCTTTACCCCTATCAGTAGATGTGGCATATAATCTATTAGTGGTGTTGTCTCCACATTAGGGAATAACTACCTTAGTAGTAGGTCCACATGGGGTCTAGTCCAACCAGGCTAGTCTCCTACACACACACAGAGCACATATGTTAGTCACATATTAACTCTTATTAAGGATGAGTACTAAGATAAAGTGATATCTAGAAAATACACTTGTCTTACCTTACAATGATGATAGCCTCTATGTCCCTCCTATAGGTTATGATCCTCCTAGTGATAGTGGTCCCCATTATGGTGGCTTCTCTCCATCATTTTCCCCCACTCTACCTCAACTACCTACCGAGCTCAGCCCCAACTGTAATGGTATTTGTCCATTTCCCTCACCCTACCAGAGCTTATCTCCCTAGATGATGGTATGATATTTGTGGACCTTGGATCTCATCCTATCCCAAGTATGGATCTACCTTGATATCTTCTAGCCACACCATAGACTTGTAGGGATCTCAGATGTAGCTCAATAATATATCTAGATCCAAGGTGATTCATACGGGCCCTATCCTATCTATGAACCATGTAGCCAATCCTATACCCTCCTCTAGAGTAGGGTATACCTCACTACCATATTGTTATGATCTTAACCATTGGTGTGTCTAGGGATATGTGTGGCCAACTTATGGCTTACATACCTCTTTTATTTACTTATTACATTTCTTTATGTTCTTAGATAGGTTAGCCTATGGAATAACCTTGGATAAGTAGACTATATTTATGAGGTCATGGTTAGTCTTTAATCATCATGTTAAGTATTTTTATATTAGTGCATTTTTGTGGAGGTTTCCCCCTTGAAATGGCTTTGCTATATTATCTAGTATTATGTTCTCCTATCAATTATCATTGTGTAATCTCTCATATTTTAATATTCTATGCAATATAATTTAAGTAATTTCATTACAAGTGGTATCAGAGATACAATTCGGGAAAGTTTATCGTAGTGTTTTTTTAGATCTGGGGAGGCATGGCTTTTAGGAGTAGTGAAAGCAAAAAAACATCGCTTGAAAAACTTTTTTGAAAAAAATATTTTAAAAAAGTAAGTCTGGATTTTTTTTCCCCTGACACACTTAAAATCATTGCATTCATCTGGATGAGATGATTGTAATGGTATATTCTATTGGTACACTTTTTTGGTAACAAAATTTTTACTCTAGTGCATAAAGATAATCATTAGATTCATCTTGACAAGGTGATCGCAATGGTACCATTTATTGGTACACTTTTTTCGAGGTCAAAACCCTCCTAGGATTTGTTTATGGTAGGTCCTTCAACTCAAGGAATAAAAGGGGCAACAGAAACTCCTAAGACCCATTCTATCAATGACATGAAATCTAGAAATTTAGATTTGGTGATTTCTTAGCTTCAAGAGGACATAAAAAAATTGGTGAGGCATGATGAATTATTACAGTCCAAGCTAATGTTTTAGGGATGCATGGAGAGATTAATGGGGTTCAAAGTGAATTGTAGCATATCACTATGTAATTGGATGTCCTCACATCTCAGTTTCAACCTAACACCCCTCCACTTCAGCATTGAATTCCTCCTCTCAACAACTGCCATGATGGTATGAAACTGATGTTTCCAAAAGTGGACATGCATAAGTTTAATGGTAAGGATCCTGTCACTTAGATTACCCAAATTGAGAATTTATTTGAGCTACATCAAATCTTTAGTTCTCAGAGGGTGATGGTGACATCCTTGTATATGGAACCTGAGCAATTCATTTGGTATCATTGGTTATGTGCTCAAAAGAAAAAGAATGGTGATCCTATTACATGGACTATTTTTATTGAGGAGTTGAAAACTCATTATCAAAATAATGTCTCTGAGAACTATTTCAACCAATTAGCCAAGCTATGATAAATAAAAATTGTGAAGGATTATATTCATCAATTTTAGAATCTTTCTTTATGGGTGGAAGATATAACTGAGAGAAATTTAATTGATCTATTTTTGGGTGGCCTCAAAGATAGCATCCAATATAAGGTTTGAATTTTTAATCCAATATCTGTATCATAAGCTATCCCTAAGGCATGTATGATAGAAAAAAAGAGATGGTCAAAAGGAAAACTTTCACTACTAGTCATGATCACAACTTTTCAATACCATCATTTCCATAGCCCACCAAATTAACACAATGAGAAATTGAGGAGAAGTGAGGCAAAGGGTTGTGTTATGGTTGTGACAATGAATGGAGCAACGACCATCATTGTGCTGAAAAGAAGCTTTTTTACATTGAAGGTGCCAATGATGATGAAGATGATGCAAAAGTACATGATGCAGATGCAAAAGTTCCTAAGGAGGAATCTGAAGACTCTCAGCCTACTATTTCATGTCATGATCTATCAGATATTAGTACTCCCCAAACTCTTAAGGTGATGGGTTTCCTTAAGAAATAGAAGGTCACTATCTTGATTGATTCTGGGAGCACACATAAATTCATCCATAGTAAGTTGGCTACTCGTTTGATCTATTTCATTTATATAGCTCTAAAATTTTAGGTTAGGATTTTAGATGGTGGTAATATCAATTATTTAGAAAAATGTCATAGTATTAAGTTGTCCATGGGAGACTACTTATTGGATTCTCTTATGTTTTCTATTCTGATGGGTGGAGCTGATATTGTTATGGAAGTCCAGTGGCTCATCACTTTGGGCACTATTGAGATGAATTTTCAAGAATTATTCATGCATTTTCATTCTAACGACATGAAATTTGAGCTAAGAGGATTAAAGGATAAATTTCCCCAACTTTTTAGGTCCCATGAAATGACAAAGATTCTCCATAAGGGTGCTAAACGATTTGTAGCTTGCTTGTTTTCTATGGAAGTACAACCAACTCAGCCATCTCCACCTCTTGATTTGTAACAAATAATTGATGCTCATTCTATTGTTTTTAGAGATATGCCAAAGGGAGTTCCACCTAGCCATATGCATGATCATGCTATCACACTTATTCATGGTAGTACACCACCCAACATCAAGCCATATAGGTATCCCTATGCCCAAAAAAGTGAAATTGAAAAGATGGTACAAGAGATGTTAGATGTAGGAATCATTTTCCATTGCCAAAGTGAATAATCTTCACTAGTTGTCATGGTGAGAAAGAAATATGCCATTTGGAGGATGTGACCTGACTATAGAGAACTCAACAAGTACACTATCAAAGATAAGTTTCCAATTCCTATCATTGATGATTTTCTAGATGAATTGAATGGTGCTCTTTATTTTACCAATTTATATCTGTATTTTGGGTATCATCAAATCAAGATCCGTGATGAAAACATACCCAAAAACACTTTCAAGACTCACGAGGGCCACTATGAGTTTTTGGTTTTGCCTTTTGGTCTAAACAATACACCATCTACTTTTCAAAGTTTGATGAATACTATTTTTAAGCCATTTTTGAGAAAAATTGTTTTGGTTATCCTCATTTATATTAAAAATTGGGTAGACCATTTACAACATGTGAAACAAGTACTCTCCATTTTGGAGCAAAATCATTTGTATGCCAAACCTTCTAAATGTACTTTTGGGGCAGGTGAGGTTGAATGTTTGGATCATTTGGTGTCTTATGAAGGAGTGAAAGTGGATCCTAAAAAAATCTAAGCAATGGTGGATTGGCCAATTCCCAAGACACTCAAGCAACTTCAGGGATTTTTGGGGCTTACTAGTTACTATCACAAATTTGTCAAAAATTATGGTAGTATTATAACCCCACTTACCTCTTTGTTAAAGAAAGGCTCCTTTTAGTGGACTGATGTAGCTACTTGGGCATTTGAACAATTGAAATTGGCTATGTGTACTAGTCTAGTATTGGCCACTCTGGATTTTTATAAGACTTTTATGGTTGAATGTGATGCATCTAGGTATGGTATGGGTGTTGTACTCATGCCAGAAGGGAGACCATTAGCATTTGAAAGTTGTCAACTCAAGGGTAAAAATCAGCACAAGCCCATTTATGAGAAGGAAATGATGGCCATTTTGCATGTAGTCAAATAATGGAGATCTTATTTGAGTCATCACTTTTAGGTAAAGACTGATCATGATAGTCTTAAACATTTCATAGAATAAAGGTTATCATCTAAAGAATAATAGAAATGGGTAACTAAGATGTTAGGCTATGATTTTGAAATAGTCTACAAAAAAGGCAAGGATAATGTGGTGGCAGATGCACTATCCAAAAAAGATGAATCAGTTGAGGCATTGCTATGTGCCATAACCATTTTACAGGTAGATTGGCTAGAAGAAACATGATCAAAATGGGAACATGATAGTACTACTCATAATTTGATTCAAAATATTTATCAAGGCTTAGGTGGATTTGAAAAATTCACTTGGAAAGGTAATGCATTATGGTATAAAGATAGATTGTACCTATGTAAGAATTCTCTTCTTAAACAAAAAATCCTTTGAGAACTTCATGTAACTCTAATTGGGGGTCATTCAGGAATTTTGAAAACCTATCATAGAATCAAGCAAGATTTTTTTGGGAAGGTCTCAAGGGGGATGTCTAGAAATATGTGGTTGAATGTATGATCTGTCAACAAAACAAAGACAAAACCATTAAAACTCTAGGTCTTTTACAACCTTTATCTATCCCTAGCCAACATTGGTAAGAGGTATTTATGGATTTCATTACAAGGTTACCAAGATTTTATGGTCAAAATGTTATCATGGTTGTTTTAGATCATCTCAATAAGTATGCTCATTTTTGTTCATTATTTTATCCAATTGTTGCTAGTACAGTAGCTTATACTTTTCTCAATATAGTTCATAAATTGTATTAGATCCCTAAGCGCATTGTCAGTGATAGAGATCTCATTTTTACTAGTAATTTTTGGATTGAGTTATTTACATGTTTAGGCACCCAATTAGCTCAGATTTTATCCTATCATCCTCAATCTAATGTACAAACTAAGGTATTCAAAAAATGTTTGGAAGGATATCTCCATTGTTTTGTTTCTAATAAATAGGATAAATGGGTTCATTGGTTGCCACATGCTGAATGGTGGTATAATACTTATATTCTTAATTCTTACAAAATGTCTCCTTTTGTGGAACTATATGGATACCACCCTCCATATATCACTTCAACCTTGAAGGTCCATCCTAAGGTTCATGCAGTTGAAGAACATATTCACCATCAATAGGAATTCCTTGCAAGTTTGCGTAAAAAATTAGCTATAGCCCAGAATCACATAAAGAAATAAGCAGATCAACATAGAAATTAGAGGCATTTTGAAATTTGTGATTAAGTCTTTATTCACTTACATCCATATAAATAGATGTCATTAAAGCAACAAATAAAGGATAACAAGTTATCCCCTAAGTATTATGGGCCTTATCAGATCTTACAAAAAATTGGTAGTATGGCCTACAAGTTAGATTTTCCTTCATCTACTCACATACATCTAGTATTTCATATATCATACCTAAAAAAAGTAATTGAACATAGAGTTACCATTCAAATAGAATTACCAGAATTGGATGAGGAAGGTAGAGTTTTTTTGATCATGAGGCGATCCTTTAGAGGCACACCAAGCAACCGCATTCTAGAGCAAATATAGAATACCTAATAAAATGGAAGAATCTACCATGTGAAGATGCCACTTGAGAGGATGAAGCATTTGTGCAACAATATCTAGAGTTGACACAACATTGAGGACAATGTTATTATGAAGGGGAAGGGCTTGTTATGCCCTTAACCATTGGTGTGTCTAGAGATATGTGTGGCTAACTTGTGGCTTACATACCTCTTTTATTTACTTATTACATTTCTCTATGTTCTTAGATAGGTCGGCATATCAAATAACCTTAGCTAAGTATACTATATATATAGGAGGTATTGGTTAGTCTTTAATCATCATGTTAGTATTTTGTAATTAATGCATTATTGTGGAGGTTGCCTCCTTGAAGTGGCTTTGCTATATTATCTAGTATTCTATTCTGTTGTCAATTATCATTGTGTAATCTATCATATTTTTTTATTTTATGAAATATAAATTAATTCTTTGTGAATATCTAAGTAATTTCATTACACATGTGGTGTCCTCAGATGTGTCAGTGGGAATCTCTCATAGGCCCAAGACATGAGTAGATTGGTCTATGTCATTCTGCTCGACCCTGTGCACTAGATGCAATCCAACTATTGGTATAATCCACCTAGGATATATTGGCCCCAATAAAATCTCTATCCTCCCTCAGTGTGTTAGACAACTCCTATCCATGAGAGTAGTAGTCATGCTATACTCTAGCTGGTGTAGAGCCTCCTGACCATAGTCCCTACTATCACTATCTAGAGAGTAGGTACCCCTAGTGATAACTATGTGATTTTTACTCCATAGTTATTCTATTATGGGTGGGGTCCCACCAAGTAGGTCTATATTACTACTTATCTTTCATCAGTGGTAGCTTTGTCTCTTTGCCCATCAACACTACCCCATAAATTTGGTAGATGTCTTCTATGCTAAATATGGCCTCTAACTTGAGACCCAATTGGAACACATACCTCTCAAGTACCCATGTGATCATTAATGCATTCATTAGGTCTCTAAGTCAATATAGTGAGGGTATGTGTACTAGTTGCCAAAGTCCTGTACTCTAAAGTGATCCTAGTCTACCACTAGAAGAGTGTCTGACTCCTTGGCCAACCATGATAGAACTCTCTCTCAGTTGGTCACCTCACACAACCCATATTGTTTTAATATCCTCTCTCTCACCTATGAAGGTCCTCCCTCCTTTGGTAAGTTAACTCCTTTGTGTCTTTGCAAAATCGAGTGAATAGGCAAATGGATTAGTCTATTAGCCAAACAATGAGAAGGAAAAAGTAAAAAGCTATGTTTTTATCTATCTTTTTTTTCCTCTCTCCTTCTAGCCCCTTTCAGGATCTCCTAGGCTCTGTCAAGCTCCCTAAGGCCTTTTTTGGGGCTATTTTCCCAAGGCCATGGATTTTTGGATGAAGCCACAGCCTCGGTAGGCTAGGCCATGACCTAAGTCAGCTAGGGCTTGGCCTATGTTGGGATGCTCTGGGGAGCCCTAGGGCTATCTCTTTTTTTCTATACAAGGCTCTATTTGGACCCCCATTTGACCCAATTTCTCCATCTCATAAAGCCTATCATTTTGACTCCTTGTTTCACCCAATTCATCCACCAAATCATCCAGAATGAGTCAAAATGCATTTAGGGCCTCCCAAACCCCCCAAAAATGAATAAATTTGACAAAATTTATTTATAAGACTTACTCAAACCATCATGTGCATCTATGATGCTCTCCCATGTCCTCATTTGCTTTGTTTAGGCTTTTGTTGTTTGTGGGATCTCCTCTAGCTCTATCAAAGTGAAAATAAGAGTTGTTGTTTGTGACCTCTTTTCTCTCTTTTCCTCTTTTTAACCCCTTTTTATTACATCTTGTGGACACTTCTTCAGTGTTTTACCCATTTTTACATTATAGACTGCAAAATTTCCATCTTAAAGGTTTTGACACTTTTTGAGCACATTGGTGACCTCCATTTTTTTAATATGAGGTTTCCTTGGGCCCATTCTAGCCCTATTTTATCTCTTGAGATCCTTTTTGGGTCCTTATTGAACTCTTTGGCTTGTGTTCCATCTCGTGGGCACCCAAGGATATAAGTTAGTTGTACTTATTATAGTTAGCAATTTTTCTACTTTTTTGTAGTCGATCCATTCTAACGCCATCTATCTCTTGTTCATCATGGTTTCAGGTAGGGTTATCAACTGGATATGATGGTTTGGGACTTTCTTTAGTCTTGTTGACTGGTTTTCATCTTCTCTAAACTTCCCCCAACTTTCCCTTGTTACCTCTCTCCATGGTTGGTGTTGGTTAACCTTTATGATTGTGGCTTGATTACATTATTTGTCTACCTCATGCAACTCACTTACACCACTTTGCTTTGATATCACCTTTCTAAAGTTGTTTGTCTTACATCCTTGAACCCTATTATAGTTCACCTCTCAATGATGAATTACATTGATGGCAAAAGTTAGGGAAACGTAGGACCAATAATTGCAACTTGGGTTATTGATGATCAGTGGGGCTATGATCTTGTTGTGGCTAGTTTCTTCCTTACCAATGAGATGAACAATGCCATTGAGTATCATGCAATAATTGGTGCCTTGAATGATGCCCATGAGTTAGGAACATGATATGTGTAGTTATTATTTAACTCACTCTTAGTTGTGTCTCAACTCACTGATGTTTCGGCCATCCTTAGCTCTAAGTTGCTCCCCCTCTTTGAGGTAGCATGCGATTTTCTCTCTTTCTTCAAGGACATCTAGTTCACCCATATCCCTCATAGGGAGAACACTAGGGCTGATACCCTAGTGAATTTCATAATGGATAGTATGATTTGATTTAATATAACTTGTGTCCCTTCTTTGTCAGAGCTAGAGCTAAAGCTAGAATTGATTTTTGGATTACATAACATTTTCACTCTCACCCATGGATCATGTCATCAACTTCTTATGCTACCATCCTTACTTGGTAAGTATAGGTAATATTTATTTTTATCTTTTTAGTTCTTGCTATTCATTACTTTGATGTAGCTTCCAATTACTACACAACACTTATTCATTTAAACACTGATTGTTTGTACCTCAAGGGCATATGTAATCATACTTCCCATGACCCTACTCCTCCCTATGATTACACATCAACTCATGTGCAAGATACCAACCATGGTCATCCTAATTTGAGACATCCTCCACTTGATTGAACCTCTATTATATCATATTATTACCCCCCATATGTCCTTAGTCCATATTGGCCCTTTTGCACATAAGACAACCTTCTAAAGACCACCTATGGCCTTTCAAGAGCCTGTTGACCAGCTTAGGACCCTATTTGATCTAAGTTATGGCTTGTGTAAGGGAAACCCATGGCTTAGGATGCTCATTTCCTTCACCAAATTTGTGGCCTAATCCATGACCTAGGTATAACATGCTTAAAAGTGCCAAAGTGAAGTCAAATGGTAAAAAATAGCTAGTTTTAAGTCATTTGGTAGATTAGGGTTGGGATATATGCCTCTTTCTCATTCATTTGAGTCCCCTCTCTTTTTATTTATGCATCCTCTTTATTTAATTTTTTCTTCCCTCTTTTTAATCTCATGCCTTTTTGAATCTCTCTTGATTCATTCTTGGCACTCTTGAGCTTGATTGGTGATAGAGGATCCTATATGCTGCTACACACTTACTTGAAGACTCCATTGCTACTCTCAATTGTTCTTGCTTCCTTGTGGCTTATTACCAAACTTATAAATTTGTAATTTCACCTAATTTTTGAAATTATTTGGATCTCTTACACTAATAAGTTATCACTTCACCTCCTCCTTTACTCTTGGCTTTTGGTTTAGACTTCAGCTTGCACATAGCTTGGTCTTCCTCCTACATTATTTCCTAGCTTAGATTCTTGGTTGGTAAAACATTTGCACTTCATATTTTAGATTTATCTAAGGGTATTTTTCTATGTAAAGTGAAACTCCATCATTTTATGTAGTGTATATGCCTAGGGTTTGAACTATTTTAGTGAAATAGTTGTTTTTTGCATTGCTTAGAGTAGTTTCCAAAGTTTCTTGCATTTATATATGAGTAAAGATTACTTATATTATTTGATATATTCCTTTGTTGAATATCATTTCTCTCTTTGGAAACATCCCTCATTACATGGTATAAATATACATGCTCAAGACAAACTAGAAAACTTGCTTAAGCATTCTCTCCCTCTTGCTAAACTAGAACATTGCATTGTTAGAAAATAATAGTATTCATTTGGAAAGATAACTCAAATATAGAATAGGCACGCTCTTGAACCCTATCTTTAAAACATATTTATTGCTTAAAACATATTTTATTTAATCTCAAATTGCCTTAGCTTCTAGATTTAATTTTCAGTTGTTATCTCTTTTCATTAGGTATTATTGTTCTCACTTTGTTTATGAAACCAATAGTCTAGTCTTAGATACTTGCTTTACCATGGATGGACCCATTAGAGTAACTTGCATACTTTATTTACCTATTCATTCTAGCCCTAACCTAGTTTGAAAGTCTATCTATAGCTTGGTGTAAGCTGATAAACTAGATAGACACTATAGATCTCTTATAGTCCATAAAACCCCTAAGCCTTCTATCCTCTTAGTGGTTTGCTTTATCACCCTACCAAACAGTGGTGGTTCTATTAAAATTATTGGAGATACAATATCATTACTTGCCCATATTTATTTCAATAAGTATTATTACTACCTTCACATTGATGTTTGATTGACGTTTTGACTTGTATCCTTTGTTTGACTTGGTTAGTTTGCCTTTCTCACTTAAGGTTTACTTGTTTGAGTTCCTCAGTCAGTTTGTAGCCTTGGATTTTTGGTTACCTAATTTAATTTAAATTTTGATATGTTAATTTAGTCCTAACTTAACGTTTGTCATCCTAGCTTACCAAATTTCCAAGTACATTTTATCTACACCATGTCAGTTATCTTGGATTTTCTATGTTTATTTATTTTGCTCTTTAGTTTTGTATCCTTGGGTTTGTCCAAAGCAGTCTTTGTGCCCTCCATGATCATAACTATAAATGTAGTAGATAACCATTTGACAACAAAGGTGAGTCAAGGTACATATACATTACTTTTATTTTTAGATATTTACTTTTCAACCATTTATTTTTAATTATTTTATGCTTTAAAATATTACAATTTATTTATCTTCAGCATTATGTGTTGTTATGTTCATTTCTTGAAGCACATCCCTTGTTGAACCTAAGTGACACATGATGAGCTTATAGTGGGGCATATATATACACAAAATATTTTTAAACTTTATAAATATTTGTTTGGAGCAATAATCCCACATACAAGTGGGTAAATACCCATAGAAGAGGTGAGCCTATATAAGTTCCAAGGAACATGAAGTGTTATCCTAAAGTTGAGGTGTCAATGTTATTAGGAAGAGAATACCCAAAGGATTTTGGAGCAGATCTTATATTTTGAGTGTAATTTTATGTCGAAGTGTGTATAGGACTCCA
Source organism: Torreya grandis (assembly GCA_037957365.1). NCBI lineage: Eukaryota > Viridiplantae > Streptophyta > Pinopsida > Cupressales > Taxaceae > Torreya > Torreya grandis. The sequence goes on along the minus strand of JARHVA010000255.1, from coordinate 1,696,066 downwards.
TTAATATGAAGTATGTATAGAGAAGGTTATGTTATAACATCATAAATATAGAGAGATATAAAATAAATAAGGAGATGAGAGGGAAAGAAGAAGGTGCATAGTTAGGAAAAAAATGGTTTCCAAAATAGTGAATCAAGTAGTGCACCCAGAAGACTAGATCAATTGGATGAGGAGACTCGAAATATCTAGGGAGATTCATGAAAGGAGAACAAGGAACTATAGGAAGGAATATGAAAATCCTAGGCATAAGATCAAATAAGAAAGGTTTTACATGAATGGAAACATTCAAAGAGAATCATCGAGGGAGTGGTGTGTATCTATGTTAAGGAGTAACTAGAAGAGATGACATCCCTTACGGAAGCATAAAAGGATGAGACAACAAGAGGCATTGTAAAAAATGGGTTTTGGAGAATGATTTCATAGGTTATGGCATGCAATAAAAGCAAATAGAGATTTTCCATTTTCATGGAGATGCCATATAAACAAGTAGAAGAGATAAATAAAGTTTCATCATGAGAGAGAGTAACTAATTAAGATTCAAAGAGATAAGAGATTACATGTGTACAATTAGAAGTTACCAAGTGAAACAAAGATGAAAGAAAGGTATCAATGTCTAAGGACATTATAGGAATAAATAAATGGAGTATCATTAGTTTTTTTGTGTAGGGTATACACCTACTACCCAATGAAAAAAAGATAAAGAGTAGTCGGTCTATAACTAAAGAGTTGTCCTAGACAACCAAGTGTCACATTCAATAGATGAAACATGAAAATAAGGAAAAGAATTGGGGGAGGCCATATGTTTTTCCTACTAGTAATTTCTATGAAAAATGAAGGAGACTAAAATGGTTTAATTTATGGTAGTTCACTATAATAAATTAAGGAATGCACGTTATAAAGTGAAGATGAAAAAAGAGAAGATACCCAATAATAAGGATAAAGAAGAGGTAAGAGTGAAAGTCTAGTTGTAATGGTATAAAATGGATAAGGATAATGTGGAAAATAATCCACTAGAGTTAGTGGATGTGTAGTAATAAGTGTTACTTGTATGAATAGCCTCCATAGAGATAAAGGTAGAGTGGATGAACCTTTAAGAGAGCACAATGGCCTTTATGAACATATAATAATGTGAGAATAAGTAATCCGATAGATTACTATATAAGTACAATATTTATTTCACATGACATGAGGAATATACTAGAGGAAGGTAAAAAATAAAAAATAGATAAGTAGAAGTGATTGATGAGAATATCAGTTCAAGTGCACATAGTGGAGTGTACAATAACAGTGGAGAAGAAATGAGATTTAATCATAATCAACAGACCCCATAGAGACTTACATGTTGTGAAAGGAATCAAGAATAATAAATCAATGAATACATACACATGCTTTAGGAATGACATGAAATGGATGGAGTGCAAGTATGCCTATTTTACATGAAGGAGAAAATAAGGAATATAGTGCATGCAACAAAGAAAATATTTAGATCACATAGGTGGGAAGAAAGAAAAAAATGTACAAGAAAATTTTAGTGGATTTGAATGGAAAATGGTGAGCAAGGAATCAAAAATATGAAAATGAATAAGAGGAGAGAGGTGTATATAAGATGTTGGTGTAAAGAATACAAGAGAAGTATTGAAAACACTCTAAGGAGGTGGAGAGTTATTCTGGGTGCAAACCCACAACGGCAAAGAAGATAAGATAAAGAAGGAGAGTAGGAATAAAATATTTGTAGAGGAAGATATTTTATGGCCCAATGAGAGTCTGTAAGAGGAATTTTTGAAAATAAATCATATTTATGCAATGCATTTTGTGGAAGAAAACATCATGGCCTTGGTAGCTAGCCAAAGGAATGGTTCTATCATTCAAACCTTACTTTTAAGGTGGCTCAAGCATAAATTTTAATTACATAGTAAGTCTAATGTGGGATAATTCTAGGTTAATTTTAAATATTTCATCATAAAAAAGAGATTAATCAATGTGAGAATTAAAAAAACATTTCTAGAACACGGTGGCATGGTACAATAGTTTTGGATGCCTTTTAAGATGACACAAGAGTCAACATATGTGGGAGGAAGATACCTTGTAATTACAAGAGATATGGAAGAATAACAAGTTGTGACCTTTTATTTATGTATATAAGACGTGTGAAGGCTTGTGACCATGCACAAAAGAGAGGATGTGCTAAGGAACAAAGAACAAAGTGCAAAAGTATAGATTTATGTGGCAGTGTACAAATACCAAAAACTCACTAAGGATTAGGATTGAAATGCATAAATAGAGTATAATATATAGGTTTTCATACAAGGATGAGTAAGGTCACAAATAAAACCAATTTTGGTCTTGTGATGATTAGGAATGAAAGATAATCTTTCAAAGGTAGTGTAAAATAGTTGGCAGTGCACAACTAGTTTAGGAGAAATGTTTGGAGAAATCAATGAACTTGTAAAGAGCCCAAGAAAATTGGAGTATAAGAGTGAAAAATTAAATAGATATTAATTTTACATGGTATTTATGACCTATAAATATAACTCAAAGAATCAATGCACAAAACATTTGACATAAAATCTAAGGGAACTTGAATAAATAGAATTGTCAACCATGTAAACCAACACTTAGTTGTTTGACTCTGTTAATTTGGTCACATGAAATACACAATAGAATAGAGAAAAAAATTTAAAAATATCTAATTATTGGAACAAAATATTTTACCCTAGATGATGTTTTTCAATCTTACTCTAATATTTGGGCAACATTGGAATACTTCTAGGCATGTGGGTTGCCTATAGTAGAAGTAGGCCTCTAGGTTTAAGGGTTAAGTCCCTAGATTTATCTTTAAGTGATTATCACCTATAATAAATAATTATTTATGTGAATATATATATAAATAAACATGAAAATAACCTAATATAACTAGGTGATTCACCAAAATGACATCCACTAGACTACTTTGATATGCACTATGAAAGATTACTCACAAGACTAGCTTCAAACTTCTTTGTGACTCCAACATAAGTATTTCAAACATGCAGGTGATATGTACTAAACTTACCAAATTTAAAGGTAAAATAGGTATAATATTAGACACTATTACATATTTATACACTTATAAATAGGCAAGGACATTGACTACACTCCATTTGACTTGTTGGAGAATTAATTACTTACACATACTATGAGAGAGAAAGATGAATGTAAGGCTAGGTGATTAACACTTATAATTCAACTTATTACTACTATACACACTTATGAAAGGAATTATAGAACCAAAAAGAGATTTAATTCTTTATTCAAAGGCAAAATATCAGTATTTAAACTGGTAGGGCTTTGCCATACTAGACATGGACAAGAAAACAAGAGCCAAAATGGATTATACTTATAGAATGTGAGAGAGGAGAGAGGGAAGTGGAGTTAAAGGGTCATAATTACAGTTATTAAAGAAAGATAATAAGTTATTTTTTAGAGGTTTGGAGAGTGAAATAGTCCATGAAATGTCTATTTGGATAAATGTCTCTCTAAGGCATGCAATCTCCTCAAAATTGGCATAGGACCTTTCAACTACCTTTTTGGAAACCGCCTTTATCATTAGGCTTCTCTTGAGTACTCCAAAGTAGAATAGGGAGAGATTACACATGTTAAATATTATATGGGGGTTAATAAACTCTCCAAAATGAATTAGATGTGTCCCTAACTTCTAATATTCTACTAGATAAGTGTTCTCACTACTAGTAGTCACCATCACCAATTCTAAAAACTTGTCTTCACATTTGGCACCAAGATGGACTCCAGATTCTCAATCCAATCCATGAAAGGGGTGATATGACACCTATAAGGAGTCATATTTTCCTTAAATCCATTATTAAAACCTTAAAATGTCTCCCAATTTGACTTATCACCTTCTCACTTGATGATCACTCTTCATTTCCATTGTCTCCCACAGACTGTGTGAAGTGAAGGTGATTGCATAGATAATTGTGTGTCTGATTGAAGAAAGATATGGACATGAGGAGTTATATTAGGTCCCAATTTACCTTCCCAATTTATTATCATCCTTTAAATCTCCTTTGAACCTACAAAACACACAAAATCTATTAAGAAAACCTATTCTATATCGTATTCATACAAATAAGGTACCAACCAATATGATGGGAAGGATCTTTAGGTATTTATTTGTCAATAAAAACCAATTTCATAGTCATAATATCCCTCCTAGATGCATATTTATTCACCTTTTTCCCATTGGGTCAAGATCAAGGGTTTTAGAGGGTTTTAGGATGTTTTGGCTCTTAAAGATTATTCATAATATCTTGAAATTGAAACCTCAAAAAAATTTCAATAAAATCATGTTATGGACCCTTTTAAACATCTCCCAACTTATTAGGTATTCATGCTAAGTGTCTGTACTAGTGTTAGCCTTTAGAGATACCCTCTTGAACCCTTTTTTACATTCTATGTACCCTAAATTGTTTTAAAGCCAAAATGACCTCTCTGTGGGTTTTTTATACAAAACAATAGCTCAAAACAATCTTATATCTCCATCTAAAGATGATCAATTATGTTGAAAGGTTCACCTAGCCCTAAAAGTGGTATTGAGACTCTATTAGGGCTTTAGATCTAGTGGTCATGACTATGTCTTTACATGTTTAGGCCATCCTATTTGATTTCTAACATATGTAGGTTATTTTCCATCTTGGTTCATGTTAAATATAAATCTATACATCTCCTTGAAATTATTCAAGACCCTAATCTAATCTCTTTGTCACTTACTTACCCTTGCTTATAGTTTTGTATCCATGGGAGTGCCCTCTATCTCAGATAAAAAAGAAGGCACTTCCCCTATTGTCCCAACCAAAATTAATATATGAGGGGATAAATTAGGTATTTAGGACATTATATACTAATTTTCAAGGTTAAATCACCTCATTAGGGGCATCAATTCTTCAATAACCCTAAGACATGCTTCTTAAACTAACTAACTGTGCACAAGGTCTATGTATTGACTATAGGTTACATGTTAAAACCCTCTTTTCTATGTTTCCTTATAATGATCATCATGTGGTATAATCACCATCATTATCAATATGTTATCAACATGTCTAACACTCCTAACTTATTCTAACTCCTCAAATTTCTCCAATCTTAGGCTTAGTTAGTAGACTGAGTGATTGTACTATTGTTAAGAAAAATGGCATGCCTACAGGTGAACATTTCATATTAGACCCAAAATTTCATGAATTAAGACCTCTTTGGAGTATTTAAACTCATCCCATACTTTATTGAGTCCCTTCATACCATGTATTAGGGTCTATGTTCATTATTTCTCTATTGACACCAGTCTGAGTTGGTTTCTCCTCCATAACAACCTGTAGGTGGCTATTTCTTAGGCCATAGAGACCCTTGTATGATGTCATACTAAATGATTTTCATGATTAAGTATTATTTAAATCCATTTATCTCTTTTATCTGGTGAAACACACTCAACATGTCTAGAACTTGAGACTAACACTCCACTGTCATGCTCAATATATGTTAACAGTTTTACATCAGCCTATAGGTTTACTTTTGAGGACCAAAAAACCCTTTTAGGTGATGATTTTCATCAAGCATTGAACATCATATATTTTTATTTCTATTGGATGTATAAAGTCCTTCTTGAATCATATAAGGTCACTTGGCTATGTGGGTATTACACTATCTTGTCATATGTGCCTTATTGGATTACTTAAACTTTATAATATTGTAGATAAATTGAGAAACTATAGTGAAAGATTGAATGAGTTTGTAAACTTCCTTTTATCACCTTCTCATGGTCATTCACACAACATATCTTATCAAAATACATCCATTATGATTGGGTCACACCATGAAAAAATCTAGGCTAACACAAACCTCAAGATGCTATAGAATGAGAAGGTCAAACATAAGTAGTCTTTGTTTCAAAGATGTTAAGGTAACATGTGTATGCAATCAAAACTTCATCATGTTTATAAATCAATTCTAACTCAGAGAAGATAGATCATACCATACACTTCTGATTGGGGACACATTTGTTAAGTGGGAACATGACCAACATGGGGATCTATTAGATCTGATTAGGGGATATTTTACCATAATACACCATAATAGGGAGGTTTCTAAAGGCTCTAGTCAAGAAAAATCACACAATAACCCTAAGGTAGTCTTGTATTTTGATATCTCACTAAACTAACAAAAATTAAAACAAATCTAATCTAGTGCTCACCAAATCTTATGGTATAAAGTGGGGGTTAGAAAAAATAAAAGTAAACATGCATAGAAGACATATACTCACATCAATATATATGAAATCCTAATGCATAGAAGATAAGTACAAATGCATATCTATCTACTCTTATAAAGGAGGAAAAAAGTTAGGAATACTTACCTTTGAAGATGTACCTACTGAGCTTCAATATCTCCCTTGGCCAAGGTGCTTTGTAAGAGGTTGTTATGGTATGTAAGGATGACAAAGACAAATCAGCTCTAGGTTACACAACCTATCAATGCATCCAAAATACTTCTCCATAAGACAAGATTTGTATCTCCAAAGAAAGCATGAAACCTAAGCTTGCTCCTCAAGTAACATGGTTAATAAGTAGATGCATAATATCTCTTACTTATTCTTTTATTTCTCATTGATAAATGATGGGAATAAAATTGTATATATAGGTAGATTTGACCCTTGACCCTTCCAAAAATCCTAACCAATGAGGTCGACCTAGTCGAACTTGTACAATTTTGGATAATAATTCACTACATCCCGAGCTAGTTTGGCCAAAAGCTAACCTAATTTTTAAGTGAAAATAACCCAAAATTGTATAGGGTTAACCTAGTTGACCTAGCATAGTTGACTAACAAAAATGGATTTAGGTGAGGAAAAGGAGGATAAAATGTAGCAAATGGAAAGGGTATAACAAAAAAGAACAAGCTTAGGGATAATGGTTAAAGTAGATAAGTGTGTAGATAACAAGTGGAAAAAGGGATAACAATCCTATGAAACACCAATGGTTTACCCACCCCTTTCATGGTACATTACTTAAGGCATGTGCATAGAGATATTGAGACTTGATAGATTCTTGAAAGATACAAAGTGTTAGTAATTGATAAAAGTTTGAAAAGATTGTGTATACATATGCCTCACTTGAAATTCATCACATGTCACTAATATGTAATAGGGGATGGTGCTTCGAGAAAGAACATGATAACACATAACATTGATGCTAAGTAAGACGTATTAAGCAAAAAATAAGATAAATGAAAAGATAGAATTGAAAAAAACATACCTTTACTTAGATAAAGAAGTAGATTTTAAGAAAAGTGAAGGTGTCTAAATGTGAAGAACATTAGGTGAACATGTAAAAGTTAGTGCAAAAATTTGATAAAAATCAAATTTTTTGGAAGATAGGAATATAGTGGTGAAAAGATTCCCTACATCACCATGATTCCAGAACATTTTACAATTCAGAAAATGGATGAGTAAAAAAAAAGATAGAAGCAAAACAAGGAATTTGAAAAAAAAGATTTGAATGATTAAGATTTTTTTTAAAGTGATTTTAAATAGGTTGAAATGAAAGTCATTTAGTATTTTTGACTTGTGAAGGAGAGAAAAAGATCTCTAATGGAACAAACAAGTTAGGATGGTGAGGAGATGATAAGCTAGGTGAGAGGGACCCCTAGAGGTGGCAATGGGTGTACTTTAGTGATTTAAGTGTATGTATAGAAAATTTTAATTTAACACATTTCTATACATCGTAATGAACAAAAACTAGATGCTAAAGGTTAAAAAAACCAATTAGGGAAATGGGTTTGAAGGGTTTGGGAAAATAACAATTAGAAGGCACTTATTTTACAAAATGTAAGGGGTCAATAGGGTAAAACAACTAAGTCAACCCAACGGACCTAGTAGGCTAAAAAGTGACAAAATCCATACTACCAACCTAGTAGGTCTGTGTCGACATAGTTAATTTTATAGACTATCGACCTGGTACATTGTTACCAACTGAGTAGAATAGTCCAATATGAAAATGTAGTATTAAAGGGGGAAATAAGAGGGTTAAATTAGATTTTTAAGTTAACTAGATCAAAATAAGGAAATTTTGGTCAAACTAGTGTTTGACCAAAGGACCAGAATCATATAGAAATGCGTATAAGTGGCCGAATGAGTGCTATAAGGGCCTAGAATGGCTGAGTGATGGATAAAAGGTTTGAGTAGGTTAGAAATAGCTTTAATTGATTAAAAATGAATAAATTGAAGCAATTTAAGCTTGTTTTTTATTAAAATTGAAAAAGAATATATCTTGGTTATACATGACATGGAGGATCTAATGCATCTTTTGTTGTTTCTTGATTGTAGGGATGTTAGATATTTTGGCATTTGGTGGAAGTATCATGGATTCCAGACTTATTGGAGTACCTAGTGATAGAGGATGAGCTAGATTAATTTGTTTAGGCCTAGGCAACATATCATATATGTTTAGGATACCCCTTAGCTTAGATTTGTTAGTCATGTTCTTAGGATGTTGGGAATGATTGACTAACACCCTCAGGTAGGAGGTGAAGGGGGATACTATAGAGGTGGGTATCACCTTAGAGGATATGCATGCCATCATAAGATTACCCATAGTAGGGACACTTATATTTACATGAGTACCTAATAGCAATGTGGAGAGGAGAGCTTTAGCCATATGGGAAATGGGCTCAAGATGATATACCCTAGATTGAGGGTGAATATGTTTGATGTATATACATTATAAATTCTATACATCTAGAAGGATATGATAGGACTTGTGACATCATGACTATTGTGCCACAAGTTAGATGATAAAGTACCACTCTTTGTGATAGCCTTGAATCAAATTATATTAGAGGAGAGGTTGTTATATGACTTACGATATATCATTTGGGTAAAATTCATGCATGACATGTATGGAGTATTGTCCAAAGGGTAGAAGTCAATAGGATCGCTCATATTATTGAGGGCATGGATATAAGAGAGGTTCCCCATTTATCAATTGATTGGGTTACCTCATGCCATCGATGATAGGTTACCTTAGGTTTAGAGATGGAGACAAGAAGAGGTAGAGTGAGTTGTGCCCCATGTACCAATAATGTAGATAGTGAGATGAGTAGATATAGTATGGAATCCGTATGTGTACATTGCTATGCTATGGATTAATTAAGACACACTGACACCAAATTTATCATGGATAGAGGTAATAGGGCATTACGTCTGGTGGATGGAGCCACATTTGGTGGAATGAGTATCAGGGTAGATGGGTTTACCTCACCTAATAGCACTAATAGTGGTGCCCATGTTTTGGGCTTGATATGTGAGAGAGCCATGAGGGAAAAGAGGACTAAGGCCACTAGTGGTGAGGATGATGCTTAGACCACATCATGAGAGACCATGGATTGGTTGAGCATGACAAGAAGTGGAGTGAGAGGATATGGGTGAGAAGGTAAGAACACCAGAGGTACCACCATCAGATCCATAGTAGGAAGAGAAACAACCACCATGGACATGGTGTCGATGGAGGCATAAAGATTAGATGATAGCATAAACTATCACCATCTTAGATGACCCAACATGTGGGCCATAACAGAGTTGGAATATAGAGAGACCATTCAAGCTTAGCCTGAGATGGGTATTAGTGGCATCTCCAAAATTTGTTTTTAGGAGGTGATCAATATAGGAGGTTCTCAGAGGCTTCACAAATGGGGAGATTATGCTCAATAGTAATGTAGATGGTGAGACAGTAGTGGCTAACACATAAATAGGTAATAAAATGTGATTGAATTTTGCTTAAATTTACTAGAAATAGACTAGAGATAGATACATTTTAAGATATATCAGTGATCTAATATCTATCTAGTTTAATTTTTTAGGTATGGTAGAGGATGAGGAGAGTAAATGTGAGTCTTTAATGAGGGGATCACTCTATGATGTCCTAGATGAGGCATTGATGTTGTATGATCCTACTAAATTAGAGGATCCCAAGGTACCACATACCCCAGCTTAGGTGAGGTAGTTTAAAATAGCTAGAGAGGTTGCAATTCAACTATGAGTGCATAGAGAGGGAATGTAGCCACCAATATAAATGGGTGAAAGAGAGACATGGGCATGATAAGATCTAGTTAAGGAGAGAGTTGTACATATAGATATAATGACACAAATGACATAATCACATGCCCTAGAGAAAGTGACACATGTAGTTTCCTTGAGCCATATGACATAGGTACATGAGAAAGAGAGAGTGACACATCTAGTGACCCTAGCCCATTTGGCACAAGTGCAAGCTCAAGTATATCATATACAAGGGCAAGTATTAGGATTAAGATCTTGGATAGCCTAATTATATTATTTTATTTATGGGTTTAGACCAAGGCATATATAGGTAGCTTGGCTAGGCCACGAGATAGGCAAGATGGGGCCTAGTCATAGAGCTAGAGCATTGTATATAGTTATATAAAAAAACTAATGATTTATATAGAGATGTCTTAGTTTGGTAGTTGGATGCTAATTGTATGTGTTGTCATTATGGTTTTGGTTATTGATGCTTGAATATATTTATTTCTAGCACATGTATTTAGATGTTAGTTATATATGCTATGGGAAATATATGAGTTGTGGTTTCTTTTCTAGCATTATGTAGGACACATGCATGGTTAAAAATAAATAGGCAAAAAGGACTTGGTAAAATATAATCAATCAAAAATAAATGTACTACACACTATTTCATGTTATAAAATGTGTAATACAAATAAAATTACTAAGTATAAAGAACGCAAAGGAATGGTAAATAAGATGGTAAAAAAAAACTAGTTTTTAAACCAAACAAAAGATTGGCACCAAATTAAAACAAGTAAATTCACACTAAATCATGTTGGGAAGTATGAAAATCATGTAATAAAATGGAAGTCATGTAAAAAGACAAATTGTTTAAAAACAAATAAATTGAGTTAATCAATCATACTATATCATGTTGGGAATTATAAGAAAAAAAATTGGCAAAAATTGATCTTAAATTTATCACACTAATTCACGTTGGGAAGTATGAAAAAATTCATGAAATGGTTGGATTCTTACATGCACTCAAAAAATAAGAATATAAAAGTGAAAGATAAATGAATTAGTTATAAAATGTACTAAATCAAGTTGGAAAACATGTCAATGATGTGTAAATTCATAATCAATCACATCTTATCTCATATTTGACACATGTAATTTTGATTGTGACTTGGATTATTGGAAAGTTTTGTGAAGAGTGTCAGGTCCTATCCATGGTATTATACTAAAATCATAAAGGGAACACCAATGAGGTGGAATAAATGTGAAAATATGGTAACAAAGGATATGGGTAATAGGAAGGTGAAATTATGGTAAATTATGAGGATGGCTAGGTCCTATCCATGGTCTTACAATGCAAGTCACAAATGGAATCCCAAAAGGAATGATAAGTGAACAGAATAATATTTATCAAGAGGAAATATGAGGAATATAGGGAGTGAAAAAGAGAATGTAAAAATCATGAACTAGGCATCTTATGAGAAGATCTTAGGAAACATGAGGTATATTAAGGACGTGAGAAGACACTAAATTACTAGTGACCATCAATGTATAAAGTAAACCTATTCACTATAGACACAAAGATTTGTAGTAAAAAAAGCATGATAATAAGATCAATTCATGAAGGTAGATTGGTATAAGAAAAGTAAAATGGACCTACATTCCCACGATATGTTACCCATTCCTCAGGACCCCTTATAGAGTCATCGATTTACTATGAAGATTGGGTACTTGTGTGAGAAAGTAGGTAGCACTAGAATATTTTTGTTTATTATTATCTTTTTCTAGTCTACTAGACTACTACAACCCAATGGACCTTAGCTCCATCTTGAGGCCAAATATGGAGTTTGAGCTTTGACTAGAAGAAAGAGATGTGCTTTGAATCATGTCTTTTAGCGTGATTTAACTTTTTAGAATTTTGAAATGTTTTTGCCTATAATATCATTGAATTTTGTTAAATGATTTGGATTTTAAATGTTTTAAGGGTTTTCAAGATTCCTCCTCCATATAGACTTGAATTGATCAAACATGAGAGATATAGTGATACACATGAATGAGCTATAGTCTTAGGGTAAAGGAAGATAAATAAATGAATACAAGATAGACTAGGAAACTTAGGATTGATAATGAACTAACACGTTATCTCAAATCTCAACCATGTAAATGCTTAGTTTGTGAAAATGGAATAAAGGGAATAAAGGAGTTCCAAAGTGGACTGGTGAAAGGAGATTATAATGAGATTAAGTTTTTGTTAACTAATCACATGTTAAAGAGGGAATAACTAAAAGGAATCAAGTTTATATAACCAAGTCATAATGATAATTATTCATGAACAATAGAGATAAGAAAGCAAACAATAAGGAAGAGAAAATAAGGGAGTTTTAAGGAAAAAAACTCAAGAAATAAAAAGAAAGAAATGATAAAGAAGAGATTCATAAGCAAACATAAATGACAGTATAAGCAATATATAATGCAAAAGTAAAGTCACCATGTAAGATAAATAAGAATTGGACACAATGTCAATTGATATAACAAATAGATAAATATAGGATTGGATCACAAATCCAATCCAAATGTAAATGTAAAATCACCATGCATGTGCTCATAAATATTGATAAATCTATCCACACACATTATCTAAAACATTGGATAGATCCGTATGAAGCTAGATGTGAACTATTGCTAATGTCTCATCAATCTTGAATGAAAATTGGGAAAATACTTCTCATCTAATCTCCTCAATAGAAAAGGTAGGAATAATTGATGGATCATGTTAAGGAGGGATAACAGGCAAGGGATGCTCAAGAGAATGCATGGGAGTGGACTCTATGAGAGATGTAATAATCACTAGTGGGTAAGTATCCATAGGTGAGGGACTCATAGGTGGAAAAGGATCTATAGGTGAGGGAAGGTCTACAGGTGAAAGAATCATAGGTGGAAACACAAAAGGTGATAAAGAGACCACAGGAGTGGATGGAACCACAAGAGGTGGAACCATGGGAGAATAAGGGGGAACCTTCTTATGGGAATGACCTATGAGAGGAATGGTAGATGGTCTATGAACAACTATAAGAGGATCCTTAAGGTGTTGCTAAAGGATGTGGAAATGATTTGTGTGATGGGTGCCACATTGGTGCCAAACACAATACACCTCTCCATATTTAGGTAATAACTTTGGGGGAGGTATGGCATTGATTGAGGACTAAGGGGAAGAAGGGTGCAAAGTATCAATATATTGTCGTATCCTTTGATAATGCATAGAGGAATGATTATCCATTATGTGGAAGCAACATATATGCTTATGAGAAGTATTGGTATAAGTACTCACAAGAGGAGGTATAATAGGAACATAAAGAGCTTGGGAAGGATTATGAGCCCATTTGGTGGGAAATGAATCCATCTAAGGTAAAGGAAGTAAACCATCACCCATAAAAGGTGATGGTGGGGAAAAAATGGGATTAGGATCAACTTGAGCGATGAGATCGAAAGTAGGGATAGACTCAATAAAAATGGAAGTAGGCATGGGATCAACTATAGTAGGAAAAATAATGGGATCTAATGTAGGTTCTACTAAGGGAGGGATGGGGTCCATAGAAGGCCAAAGAAGGGTTGCAGGAATCTCAAGGATCAGAAAGCTATAGGGGTCAGGATACCTAGTAAAGTGGTAAGGCCTAGTCATAACATGATCCATAAGCATAATCCTATGAAGTTCCTCATAAATTGGAGGTATTATAACCATATCTACCTTATGATAAAGAGTAAAAATAATGAAATTAGGAAATATTAATGATGGAACATAGGAAGATACATGAAAAGACTAAATCAGAGAAAAACCATAACAGATAATCTCAACATCATAGGTGTGAACAAGACCACATAAGAATGGATTATTTAAACATAAACATGATCAGTTGTCATAAGTCATAAGGCAAAAGGTGTTTGAATAAAGCATGTGTTTTCCCAAATAAAGGCACAAACAATGATGAGGATAGGCATTTAAAGAAAAAACCATCAATAGTTTTCAAATTTAGATAATTGACTAACTAAAGTTATGCAACCCAAAAAACAAAGATCAGTGTGTCAGCCCCACGAATTATGGCCTAAATAGAAATCAATCAATGTTTTAATCCAAACTTGACAAGGTTAATTGAAAACTCAACATTGAAAACTAGGATTTGACCAAACAAGCGAGACAAGATTGGATAGCATGATGGCACAAGATAAAGGTCAAAATGGTATACACAAAATGGTTTAAAAAAATGGTTTTTGATACAAGGTGAAACAAGTCTTGAAATAAATTTAGCAGCCTAATGGCATAAACATGCTAGAATGATTTGATTAATGCTATGTTTTACAAGACTCAAAGACACAAATGGTTTGACATGATTTGGGTAGCATAACACTACCCTCCTCAACTCAAATGATACACACACAAATAAGTTTAGCAAATATTTCAAGGCATAAGTGTTGTGTAAAATGGCCAATATAACACCTCCTTAGACAAAAGTGTGACATATAGGCAAATTGGTTTTGACATGGATTATAAACAAAAAAACAAGTTTTAGTCTCAAAAACACCAAGTAAGATAATGACCAACATACACTAAGTGTAATAATCTAAATCCTAACAAGGGTATGGCAAAACGGGGTTGACTAAAACTAGCATGATTTTTATCATTATAGGGGAATCAATTGCAAAATAAATTTCATGACAAACAATGAAAAATAAAAGCACAAAAATTGGGTGATCATGGTATTGGCTAGTTGTAAAAAGGTCTAATCTTTTTTACAACCACTACATCTTGTTGTCTGCTTAGTGTAGTGGGATTTCTAAATGTAGATACATCTTGTGTGAAAATCTAAAGGAGTAAGTGAAGTCAATGCTGGGAGATGAAGCCTCAGGTCAAAGCTTCCCTAAATAAATCATGGGAGGTAATGATGACCCCCTCACAAGCCAAGATGCGATGAAATGAAAGACATAAAAAGAAATACTTTAGGGTCATTTTCAAGGTCACCCAAACTTTGATGAATTTTTGGGGAGTGCTTTAGATGACATTATTTCTAATCCTTGGACTAGGCTTTGTGCAATAGGAATGGTGCTTTTGATTCTAAGGGTTCCATAAAGGGGAAAAATGAAAGAACATATAAGCGACACCCCTCTTTTTGCCAAAAAAATCTAATTTAAAAAAACTAAGTAAATACAAAAATCTTGAAAAGGTGAGTTCATTTTTAAGCCCAAATGGAAAATGATGTGGTGTTCATTTGACCCCTTGGTCTTAGTTGTAACTTTGAAAACTAATGCTAAAAACTCACTTAAACACTTAAATATTACTTTAAGCACACAAAATAATGTTCCTAATTCATTTTAAGCATGCAAAAGGAAATATAAATATGTTTTTAGCAAATGTCAAGCTTGGTCCTGCAACATAAATGTTAGCATGTCCTCTAGCCTTGAAGCTCTTTTGGGTTTGAACTAATGAACTTTAGAAGAAGAGTTCTTAGGTCTGTGTTTTAAGAAAAACACAGTTACTGACATCAGTTATACGATTGATGATGATTACATTTGCTAATCAATGATAGTTATCTAACTAACATCAGTTAAACCAATGTGATCAATGATAACTATCCAACTGATGTTTGTTTTACTAACTGATGTCAGTTACTGTGTAAACCCATGGCAAATAGAAAATGGCAAAACAAAGTTAGAAAATCAAATTCTAAGAGTTTTAATGATCCAAATGACAATTTTAAAGTTGTAAAATGAACTTATTCATGTGTGGGACGTGTCTAGTCCCATCAAGTGTGCCATATGTGATCGAAGAATTTGATTCAAGAGAGGATGGTTAGTATGGTGTTACTTCCAAAATAAAAATAAAATTAAAGAAACACACTGACTAGCATAACATCTCTAGGCCTAGACACTATGAAGAGCTTAGTTAACAAACATGAATAAAACACACAACTAAAATTCAAAATAAACCTTCTTTAACCTTCCTTGGATGCTCAAAAATGCTTGTTGTAATGGCTTAATCGACTTGTGCTCATGAAGTCCTTGGCAATAGAAGCTTGGCTACCTCCGTCTCTCCTTGGCACCTTTGGCTTGTGGATTAGATTGGATTGGGATAAATTTAGCATGGTAACACAAGTTTATTGAAGATTTTGAAACCATTTTTGCATTATAACTTTGCATAATCAAGTTTTGAAAATGATGTTCATGGCCTCTCTATTTATAGATTTTTGAGAATGTCTAGAATCAACCTGAACCATCCAAATTGAGATGTAGGATTAATTAAATTTTTTGGAATTAAGATTTATAATTATCCTCATCATGAGATTGGAACAAGGGGAAATTAAGAGGCATGGAGGGCATCATGGAAGGCATTGATGAGGCACGGAGGGCATAAATCTTGATATTTGTGGGATTTATGGCCTATAGATGTCTTCCCAAGAAATGAGGTCACTTGATAATGCATATATTTGATATCCATTTCCAAAAATAAATTTTCAACAAGTTTCCATGGAATTATTAATTATGCCTTGATTTGGATTAATTAGCTCTTAATCACGTTTAAGCACTTTGTGCACAAATTACTCAATTTGATTAGAATGTCTTGTTATTGGTCCAAAATTTGATTGGATTAGAATTGGAAGTCACTATCAGATGTGTTGGATGTGTTATTACATTTAGGATGTTGTTAAAAATAAATAAAAAATGCATGCATCTTGTGAAAAATATTTGATAGGAAAGAACAATCCATAGCACTCAGGTGCAAAATTGACATTTTGATTCAAAATGATCTGATGAAAGTTAACTGGCCCATAAATTGCATTGCCCCATTTAGGGATATCCTAGTCAAAATCAGGACTTGAATATGTAAATTTCACATCATTTATCATGTTTTTATGTTTTTAGGCTAAATTGTGCATTTTGGTTAGAAATTGGTCAAAAGCCTGGTTGGAGGTTATCGATGGCCAGATTTAGGTGTCTATAAAAACAACTTGTAAAATATGCTCCATTGAAGGTAAAGAATAGTGATATTTGAGTGATACCTTATTAGGGTCTATTAAATCCACACAAAGTATTATATCTCCATTATTATTTATAAAAGGCACAACGTTAGATACCCATGTTGAATGCTTGATAGGAAATATTATCTCAAATTCAAGGAGTTTGGTAAACTCTATCCTCATGAATTGTTCAACCTTGGGGTTGTGGACCCTTTGTTTTTCCCTAATCAGTTTAACTCTAGGTTTCAATTCAATGTTATGGCATGCTAGGCTAGGATCAAACCCTCTTAGGTAATTATATTCTAAAGTAAAGATGTCATGGAACTCTCTACACAACTCAATGCATGCTTGTTTTTTTGATGAAGAATAGACCTTGCCTAGTTTGAGGAGTTTGTATTTAAAGATAAATACCCTTTCATAATTCTACTCCTTTGTATACATAATCACCTTTTCCTTATTCATTTGATCATCTTCATCAAATATACTTTCCAAAGTCACCAAGCTTTTAAGAATCTTATTTTTTCTTAGTTGCACAATCTAATTGTCAAGCTATTCTTGAAGTCTTTTTTGGGTTTTTGAGAACTTAGCTTCATTTTTCAAGAAATGTGCAATGTGTTTATCAATATAAAACACTTTATAAGACACCTAATTATTAGGTATGGAAGGTTTGATAATGACCTTGATGCATTATTGATTTCCTTTGTTTATGGCAGTAGGTGTATCAAATTGTGATCCTATAGTGGCTAGTCTATCAACATGATTATTTTGATCCCTTAGGACTAATTATATGTTGAATGCATTGAAATATTAAATAAAATACCATAACCTATGATTATAGGACTTGTGTAAAGGGTTTGTGGTAGAAACCACATTCCTAAATTAATACACAATCAATTTACTATCTCCATATACTTGTAGATTCTTGATTCCTTTTCTCCTTGCCCATTTAAGGCCATAAATCAAACCTTCATACTTAGACACATTACAAGTTCAACTAAAATGGAACCTATATGAAGAATAACACTATTTTTTAGATTAATAAACTAATATAACACCATATCCTACACCAATCTTACTTCTTTATCCATCAAAAAACATTTTCCACATTTCATCATTCTCACCTTCCTCTTTGGTAAGTGAAGGTATGGGCATTTCTTCCTCATATAAGTAACATACTCCCAAATCAGTTTCCTCCATGAGGGAATAAGGATATTTTTAATATTTATGAGCACCATACTCATCTAGAAATAAATTAGAAATGGCCTTAAGCTCGGAAGAAACACCATCATCCATAATAGATTCCTCTTTATCATTTATTATACAATTCAAATTGGAACTTGCTTAAATATAGGGTTCAATGTGAAATTTAGCAATTGGTTAAGGTTACCTTTACTCCATACCTTGTCTTGAAATCCAAGAAATACCAATAAATTTAGAGGTAGCCTTCAAGATTTGCTATGAAATCTCTTAAAAGGTAGATAAAAAAGTGGACAAGCAAGTCAACAACCAAAATATCTTAGAGAATGGGGAAACTAGGACAATCATGCAAGAAAACCTTCAACCCTTTGATAAATCCTACTAAATTGGTATGTGTACCATCCATTTAAAGCACCCCCTTACTATGTGGTTCATATTTTAGATCCAATTTGTTAGCTATAACCTTAGGTATCACTGATGTGCTAGCCCCACTATCAACTATACAGTTATGAACAAACTTATCCCCCATAGTGAGAGTGAGGTAGAAGGGTGGAGGATGCTCAAACTTATTAGAGGGTTATACAATGTTATTAGGATAATTGGTAAGAGAAAAATTGTTATGACCATGGATTGGTGATGGATGAATAACATAGATAGTGGATACCTATTTTTTCAAGAGCTCCTTTTGGCTAGGCATATGAAGGACATCCCAAAGAGAAATAGATGTCTTGGCATTCTTTAATGAGTCCACAATGTTTAGAGTAGAGATACATACTTTTTTATTGAGTCCTTGGAGGCAAATAAGTGATTAGAACATGAGGTATTGAAGCAAATTGAATAGACTTTCCAACATTTTGACTTGAAGGAGATGTAAGATTTGAAGGGGACTCCCATGCTTACAATCATACTTTGTTGCCTTGTAGGGGGGTTATTTACACTTTTAGGCATACCATTAGTATTTCCTAGAGACTTTCTCTTTGCTCTAGTATTATCTTCAATAGAATTTCCTTGATTAAACACATTTGTGTCTTCAACTAGGAAATTGGTGAAACTTATTCTTTGAGGCTACCAAATTTCATTTGTTTACATGAGGACTTCATCATCTACTGATAACTGAGGAGTGAATCCTCGTTGAGAAACTAAAGATTATTCTCTACCTTCATTTACATCCATGAAATAACCTTTTTTCCACTCTTATCCTTGGATCATATTACTATGCATCATTACCATTACTCTTATGTTGGAGGTTGATGTAGGGGATTGTATGCATTAGTAGGCCTATTGAAATTAGGTTGCCTTGGACTTCTTCCTTGACCATATTATTGACCATATTGATGATAACAGGGATAGGAATTTTTATTCACACCCTCTTACATATTTTCTTGTTTAAGCTAAGCTTCTATGAACTAAATTATTGCATCTTTATCCATGGAATCATCTACCTTCTTAGAAGCAATCCTTGACTTAACATTATTATTAGGAACTTGGGAAACAATTGGAGAAGTAATAAAAGTATTTGGTGGTAGAGGCATAGACACTTTTAGAGGCAAATTTATAGCTTGTATGAGGATATTATTAGTTCTAATGGCAAGGTCATAGGCTTCACATAAAGTGAAACCACCTATTTTAGAGAAATTTCACTTATATTTCTTTGGAAGGAGAAAAAAAACTTGAGAAGGGTATGATTAGTATAACCTGATATGTTATGTGCACATTAATCTAGATGATTGTAGATACTCCTTTTTGGCTTGGGAAGAATGACCTATAGATAAGAAAGTATAAAATAAATGGTTGATTAGTTAGATAGTAGGGTGGATTGCCTAGAAAACTAGATCTAAGAAGCATGAGCTTCCTTGGAGGTTGTTAATCCATGCTTTTCAAATAGTTAAGTTTTGAAAGTGAATGATAAAGTACTTGCATATATCACAGAAGATACTAAAATCAAATATGAGAAGTGATAGATAAATTAATATGTGAATTTGACTAATTATAGTAATAAATAGATTGATATTAATGCTAAATGAATTAGGTGTGGTTAAAAAAATAGGTTGAGGCTCTGTGATCAGACAAAAGGAAAGAAAGTTGGATCTAGTTTAGATCTAGTGGGTGAAAATAGCTTGCTATTTCTTTTCCACATAGTGACCATCAATGGTTGGGGTAACCATCAGTGATTATGGTAACCATTGGTGGTTGGGTAAATATTGATGATTATAGATAGACCATCGATGGTCAAGATGACCATCAATGGTTACTATGATTTTGGTATGGTTTAAGAAATTGGTCTAATAAGGCTGCAAAAAGGAATTTTGGAAAGTGGGTTTGGGTCAAAGGTTGGTTGTGAGAGGAATAAACCAACTAATTACTAAAAATATATACTTATCTTGTTGGTTGTTGGTTTGAAGATGGTTGAAGGATTTATTAGTGAAGCTTGGAGTAGTTTTGGTAGAGTAAATATACTTGGCTATTGGGTTGTTGGTTCACTGATTCACTAGGAGGATATCTACAAAAGGAAGTACCGATGTAAGAGAGCTCTAATTGTAGATGTAGATGATGATGGATTGATTGGTTGATTGATCAATCCCTTTTCACCTCCTCTTACTCTCTTTTTATAAGAAGGAAAGAGAGGTGAAATAATAGGTTAACAAGAAGTTCAACAAGTAGTTTAAATTTAGCTTTCAAATGCATTGGATCATACATGAATTAGATAATCTAAATATAAAAACCCAAGCTGGAGTTTGATTGGAGTCAACTATTTAGGTAGTTAAAGGATGACCATTGATGGTTAGGGTGATCATTTATGGTTGAGTATAAGGTTAAGTTTGGTCAAGGTGGGTTAGTCAGGGTAATTTAATTAACTTGACTCAGGATTATGATCGAAGGGTTCTAGAAGAGTCCTTAAGGGAATTGAGGTGGTTTAGGGTTAGTTCAACATATAAAACCATTGTGTGTGGTTTTATAGTTTTTATATTTTCCCCTTTTTTATTATGTAGTTTGTATTATGAAGGTGCAAAAAAAAAAATGGATTACGAGTTGAAGGTTAGGTTACCTCGAGCATGGGAGGAGGTGTTCCCCCTCAAACCAAGAATTAATGAGGTGAAACAAAATTAAGTGTGGGTTTGATGAGTGGGTAAGTTGGTGATGAAGAGGGTGGTAGGTTGGGTAATGAAGTGTAATCATGCACACAAAGTATAAGTGTGATAGAAAAGATTGTGTAATGACTAGGTTTCCATGGTTGGTAAAACAAAGGTTGGCACTAAAAGGACAAGTGACAAATGAAGACTGTATATGATAGTTAGGTTACAATTGTAAATACAACACTCTTAGACAAGGTCAATGTTTTTGAGGGTATCCAAGGTAGGAATTGTTCACATGAAGAAACAATTTGGTTAGGTGTATGTGAGGTAGCACAAGTTCAAAATGTTCAACTTGTAAATTCAATTAGTGTGGTCAAAATGACCAAGGCAAGGTCATTGTAAAACATTTGATAGTTTGGGCCAAAATGGCCAAGTGTAATTGGGCATTAAGATTAAGGTTGGGTAAAACATTTTGGTTGAGAATGTGTGGTTAAGAGGGAAAACTCCCTAAAAAAGCTGATTGTCAATAGTCATGATGGATCCTTAGGGTCGATCATTAGTGGTCATCATGACCATCGATGATCATATGCTAGCCCTAAAAGGGTGTAGATAAAAGAACTACTAAGGGATTTATTACCTCATTTACAAATCATTAATGATTACTCTTTTTGGTGTTTTAACCAAAGTATTAGTGATGGTTGGTGATTTGTTGTGAGGTTGGAGTGAGTGGTTGAGTTGTCTGAGAGATTTGTTAGAGGCTAGATCAAACTATGATGCAATATGAACAAGAGAGGCCATGAGGCTAGGCAGGTGCAATCCCTAGGGTTAATCCTTAATGATGGTTGAGGAATAAGGTAGGTAGTGTTATTGAATTGGTAGTTTGGTTTCACTTGTATAATGAATGTTTATTTGAATGTGGGTGTTTATTGATTATTTGACCTAGGGTTAGGGTTTTGACCTTTTTGACCTATGTGTATGTTTTGATAGTTTTTGTGGATGTGAGGTTTGAAATGGTAGGTTTGATGTAAAATTTGTGGGGGTAGGGTAGATAATGGATGGTATAGGTAGTTATACATAGTTTTTAGCTATTTGTGAGGTTTGGTATAAATTTTTGAGGGGTAGGGTTTAGGTTTGATCACAAATAGTCACTTTATAATGACTATCGATGGTCATTTCTAACCATCATCGGTCACTAATAACCATTGACAATTGATTCTCAACCATCAATAAGCCAATATGTGGTGACCATTGATGATCGGTCACCCAACCATCGGTGTTCAACTATAGGAGTAGTCAATCATTGATGGTTGATTTATGAGTTGAAAGTTTTT
The DNA here is from genome assembly GCA_037957365.1 of Torreya grandis. NCBI lineage: Eukaryota > Viridiplantae > Streptophyta > Pinopsida > Cupressales > Taxaceae > Torreya > Torreya grandis. The sequence continues at coordinate 1,673,373 of JARHVA010000255.1, read as the reverse complement.
AAGAATAATATTAAGGCTAAGGTTAGGGTTTGAGTAAATTTTTGATAGTTGGAAGGTTAAGAGGGTAGGTTTATGGTTATAATTTAGGTTAGGGGGTTAGGTGAAGGTAATGTATAGGGTTTTTAAAATTTTAATGATAGGGTAAAGTAATAGGTATAGGTCAAATGTTAGGTAAATATTATGAGTTGAGTATATTAGAATAGGGGGTGGGTGTAAGTGGTAGAATTTGTAGGCAAAATATGTTAGTGAATTAAGGTTTTTGTTTGTTATTTAACCTTGTAGGCATGGGAAAAAATACAAATTAGGGATAGAGTGCCTCAAATACTAGATGAGATTCAACATGGGATGATTGATGTTGATTGGGATCACATGGAGGATATGGGCCTCTAAAATATGAGGCATTATTAGCATGTACCTTGAGATGTAGTGATGTTAGTGGCACTCATCAAGATATGAGACCCTTACACTAACACCTTCTTGCTTCCCACGGGTGAGGTGACTATCTTGCCTGAGGACATCCATAATATAGTGTGGCTACCCATTCGAGGTGAGCCAATCTATCATATTGAGAGTGATGAGTGGGATAGATAGATAGAGCTCCTATATGGAGATGACCTTGATTTTGTGAGGTGGCACTCAAGAGGCTTTCACTTCACACCATTATATTAAAGAGATAGTGATGCAAAGAGGCTTTTCATGATGATGATAATAATGATTACATGTTATGCATTACCATATTATAGTAGTGGGAAGTTCCCTTACTTATTGTTGGGTGTGATCATGGAGATGTGGCTGGGTTACATAGTGTTTGCATGGGCACCTATGTTATTATTTATATTTATTGAGAGCTATAGGGATTTCATGCCCACAAGATATATGGGATCAATTCTAGTTTTGTTCTTCATTGTTAGGCTTATGAGCACATCAAGGTGTTGAGAATAATGGGGCTACCCTAGGAGAGATTTATGCAAATGGATTATAGGGTCAAATACATAAGGTGGATAGGTGACTATGCCCTCTTAGGACCAAGATGAGGATCACATTATATAGACTAGTGCAAGGGCCAGCTATATGCCTTAATCATGGGAGATGTGATTTGGAGACCATATGTTAGGTTTCTAAGATGGGCACACTTTAGGAGGCATACTTTGTCTCTTTAGGGCTACTGATGGATTTATAGTAGATGAGACCATGAGATAGAGATGATTCCATTTGATAGGGTATGGAGCTAGTTCAGCCTCATGTAGGATATACCTAGGGCATTCTTAAGATATATGAGGGAGGATGTAAAGTTTTCACTTCCTATTCTACAACTAGTCCATGATTTCATTAATCATGAGGAGTTACCTATGAGGATAAACATAGATGATGCAGTTGTTATAGTTGGTTATCCTACATGGTACTAAGCACACTATGTTGTAGTTGATTTTGGGGGTGATAATGGTGGTTTGTAGGACATGGATGTCGATGCAAGGAGAGATGGTCAATAGGTTTAGATGTAGGGGGTTTCCCCAAATATATAGGCAATGACCACTGGGAGACACCAAAAAAAGTAGCTTTGGCTATAACATAGGCATCCCTAGTGGTAGCATAAGCATTATTGGTAGAAGCATAGGGTCAGGTGGCCACTCTAATAGGGGAGAGAGATCAGGCTAGGTCTCAACTAGCCTTGATGATGTAGGAGATATATTTTCTCTGATAGGTAGGAGGTGGAGTACCAATAGCTATAAGACTAATAGGGATTATCTTGATGCAAAAATATGTAGTGACTATGAAATATCTACAATACTATGAGGATTTGGTCTTCAGGCACCTACATGATCCTTGATGGGGTGAAGATAGGGATAGGATTGTAGGTGGTGTTATCATGATGACACTAGGTTAGTGGGCCACATATGCAGGCATATAGGTAGGTATAGGAGGGTAGGATCCAGAAGGTAGTGGTGCCCTAGGATCATATATTTGTTTATGAGACATTATATTTTGATGTATTATATTATTTTGATACCAACCTATGAATTGATGTAGTGAGATGTATATTTTTTTTGAGAGATGTATATCTTGTATACACTATGATGATTATTTATGAGAGATATATGTGATCATTTGTTTATGGTTTGTAGTTCATGGTTGTGTATTTCATTGTGATTATTGATGAGGTCATATTGATTATGGTTATGCTCATGATGATATTGATGTGGACCCACCTAGCTAGGCATGTGATGATATGTCTCTTTAAATTATGTTCATGATAATGTTTGATATGGATTGATGTTAGTGATGTGATTATGATGTTATGGTTATGGATAACTATGATACCACTAATATGATTATGTGATGCTAATTTTTTGATGATTATAATGACACTTATGACATTATGATCATTATATTTGATGATGTTGTTCATACATGTGAGCATTTAATTTCATGTTTGAGAAGATCATGTTTATGATATTGATATGATTATGGTTATAACTATTGGTTATGCTTAGGTGGACCAGGTTATGATGTGATTATTGTTATAATTATGGATTATGGATCATAGTTATATGGATGTGATAAATGGTAGGATGCCAATGATGTTATGATGATGTTTATGATTATGGTGTTCATGCAAAAATCTAATGAGTACATGCTTCTTCATTTAGATTTAGACATGTGGTGGATATGGTATATGTGATTATGAGGATGTGATAGTTGATAGCTAATTCATTTATAGAGGTGGTGATTATGTTAATGATGTCTAGTTTTGTTTATTATGTGATGTAGTTATGATTATGGTCATCTTGTTTATATTAGGGTGAAGTACATAAAGTAAGTTAAATTACAAAACCAGATGTAAGAAGGAAAAGACAATCTAAGTGAATGTATCAACTAGTGTGAGAGAATAAAGAGGCATGATACTTCTTATTTGGAAAGGATGAAAATAAATTGAAGTTAGACCAACTTAAGGAACATAATCCCTTTGAATGTTTCACATTAGCTTCATTAGTTGGTTAAAAAAAGGTGTCTTAATCACATAATGTCAAGTAAGCTCAAAATCCCTTATAGTGTATAAAGGGGAGATGGATGAAGGTGGAACCTTCTTGTGATACTATCTTGCCTCTTCTGGAGATTACCAACAAGTCAATATAAATAATTCTATGCCATATAAGGTGTAGAATGATCAATGCAAGTAGTCTACTTATGAGAGCATAACCTTCTTGTTTAGATTAGGGTGAAGCACATAAAGTAAGTTAAAGAACAAAACCAGATGTGAGAAGGAAAACACAATCTAAGTGAATGTATCAACCAGTGTGAGAGAATAAGAAGGAACAATGATGATTCTTATTTGACAAGGATGAAAACAAACTAAAGTTGGACCAACTTATGGAACATAATACCTTTAAGTGCTTCAAATTAAGGTTCATTAGTTGGTTAAAGAAAGGAGTCTTAATCACATAATGTCAAGTAAGCTCAAAATGCCTTGCTTATAGTGTATAAAGGGGAGATGTATGAAGGTGGAATCTTCTTGTGAGACTATTTTGCCTCTTCTAGAGGTTACCAAAGAGTCAATATAAATAAGTCTATGTCATATAAGGTGTAGATTGATCAATACAAGAAGTCTAATTATGAGAGCTGATTGTGGCTTTCAATATTACTTTGTTATTTCTAATTTCTGATAATGGGTCTTTTTCTATTTTTTTATTGCTTGAGAGGGTTGGAAGAAGCTAATTGATGTAGGAAACTTCCAAAAAAAAATTGCTATGCTATGACAAATTCTTTACTTAGACATCCTTCAAGGGAATGGTCTAAGATTTGTGTGATTTGTTTAAGTTTTTTAATAGTTGTCCTTAAAGAGAGCAGTCTACCTTATATTGAATAATTTTGATATGTTATGTAGTTTTCCTTCAAGGGAGTAGCCTGCAAATACTAGAGAGTGACCCATATGGACTATTTTGATTTTATTTTGATGGCATGGTGTTTTAGTATTTTTTTGATTTTTCAATGTGGACTAATTAACTACTAAAAACAAAGCAAATGCAGGGTTTTGAAAATTACCTGAAGATAAAGGTTTGTTGTGCACCATTGATCAAGATTTGTAGGAACTCCTCTTTGGCTAGGGAGGAATGACCTGTAAATCACACTAAATCAAAAAAATGGATTAATAAGAAAATGAGTGGGTTGCTTGGTAAGAAACCAGTCCTAAGAAGTGATACACTTCCTTAGATGGATGTTATCCCACTTTTAACATTCAAGTTTATAAACAAACATGAAATTACAAAGATATATATGGATAATATATTAATAGACAATGCCCAAGATATCTATTCGATAACAAGATTAATATGATCAAAATAATTGTCCCAAAATTTAGTAGCAATATCAACATCTTCTTGAATTACATCCAATTATTCATTAATGCTTTCCTATTTAGGTGTGAAAACTATAGTACAAAGACCTAATTCAAATGTAATGTCACTTTGATCAATGAAAAATGGTTTTTGAACAATGGGAAGATTAAATATGCTAACAATATCATGTGCCAATCTAGGGAGAGTCATCTATATGTAAAAGATAGGTTTTTAGAAAATATAATGTAGGTTTTGACAAATTTTTAAGATCGAGAATGTTATAAAAACAAATTGCAAGAATGTTTTGAAAATTTAACGAGACTGATGTAGATCCTACATGATTGATGTCAATAGAGATGGATCAATGTCAATTCTATGTAAAATTCTAAACTTTAAAAATATACTATAATAATGATCTATATTATTGATAAAATAATAAAAACTAAATGTAGAACAATGACAAACAAACACAACAGACTGTAGATTCAAAATATGAAATAATTGAAATACAACACTAACTTTATAGCTAAAATCAAACTTGACAAGATGAGGTGAAGAACCTTTAAAAACCTTTGATAATCTCTCAAGCAGAGGTTCCATAGGATAGAAAGATGTTGACAATGTCTGTACGAAGGTTGCAATGAGATTTTGGTAGAGTTTCAGAGTCCAAAAACATAGTCACCAGTCCTCTCAAGCCATGGAGGTTTACTGTGTATATATAGATCGATGTTGATCTAGGAGAATCAGTGTCGATCATAAAGGATCAATGTTGATAGGCCCAATTTGGTTAAAATTTGGCTTGGGTTGTTTCTAATCATGTGCCAAACTAAGTGAATTTAACACTAAGTTTTTTGCATGGGTTTTTGATGGGTGTGAGTTGTTGGGATATTAAATAGGTTTTTTTAATTTGTTTTTAGGATTTTATGGTTAGAAATGGTAAAAAGGGGTTAATTAATATTTAAATATAGTAATTAAATCTAATTAACCTATATGGTAAAATTAAATGGGTGGGGTGAATGTAATTATTTTAAATAATTTTGAATGGGGGGCCATTATGTTAGAAATAACATAATAATGTGATGATGCCCTAAGTTAATACACAAGGGTGTATAAAACTAGTGTCTGCATTTTCCCCTTTTTATGGAGTGGTATGCAATAGCGGGCCATGAGACAAAAACTATAAGGTGTCGAATGCCCCAAGTTTATTGTGAGAAGGTATTCCCCCTCAAATTAGGCATTGAGAAGTAACACAAAATGGATGAGGTTTGAAAAAGATGAAAGGTAAAAACACAATGGTGTGAGTGGGATTAGAGAAATGGGTGATGATAAAAGATAATCAAAAGTGTGAATAGAATAAGAAAGCTCCAAAATTTCACTTAACAAGATAAAAATTAATGCAAGTGGTAATGCCCCAAAGACCGAATCAAATAACAAAATACCATAGCTAAAATAGGTGGGCATAAGTAAAGGCTAGTAATGAGAATAAAAATAGGAAGAGTAGACCATAACATCTAATGTGCATATGGTATATGCATTAGCTATAGATGAATGTTTGTAAGACAAAATATACCCTCAGAATCTTAAAATGGGAAGATGCCAAAAAAGGGATATGCCTTTAAAGAGATTGGGGAACTAATAAGGGATCAATATCCTTAAATCTAAAAGTTTAATAAGAGACAAAAATAGAATAGCTAAAGTAAAGGCAACAAGATAGGGCTTGGAAGAAAAATTAGAAGAATGTGAAAGGGTCCATAAGTGCAAAAATATCAAATAAGCCAAGACAATCGACGTCGATCTAGAAGGGATTGATGTCAATTTATGGGATCAACATCGATTGGGGTGATCAACATCGATCACAAAAAAGGCTATATATAGGCATCTAATGTGGCATAAGGATCATTTAGCTATCAATGTGAACAAGAATCCAAGAGCAAAATTTGACATGTGTCAACCTTGTAAGTAGACATGAGAGACAATGGTGGCGAGTGGGAGTAGATGACGATGACTATATTATGAGGTAAGTGTTTATAGCTAAATTTAGTAATTTATTTATTTTTTTGTTTGAGCATAAGAAATTGGGTTTGTTAGGAAAATTGTGGGAGGAGAGGGTAGGTAAGTAGGAAAATTTTGCTTATTTTTTGTATTTTAGGAATGGAAGACCTAGGGGAAAATTTCTAGGTTGAAAGAATTGATGTCAGTTCATTAGCATTGACATCAATCTACAATGGATCGACCATGATCCATAAGGATTGATATCGATTGTGGTCAAATCAACATCAATATTGAGAGGATTGATAAAAACAAAAACCTAAAGTATTTGATTAACTAAAAATATGTTTCTAACAGGCACAAGAGTTGTTGATGATGAGGGATAGGGTCCCTCCACTATTGGCACAGTTGTGAGAGTTTATGAGTGATAAGGACTAGGCTCATCTAGACGTAGTTAGATTCAGAGGGATTCATCATTATCATCATTTCCATCAAGATAAAAATATGATAGTGGCTTTGATAAAGCAGTGGCATTATACCACCAACACTTTTTGTCTACTAACTAGTGAGATGATGATCACCATAGATGACATCCACTGTATTTTATGAGTACCAATTCTAGGTTCTCATGTATATACTATGGATGAGGTGGGATAGTTTGTGGTGCTAGTGCATTTATATGATGAGGATGTAGTGGACATCAGATTCTTTACTTGGGGTTCTCCTTTTAGCTATTATATGACTAGGATCTTATGAAGAGACTAGTGCTGATGATGATGATGCTAGTATTGACCTACTATGTGTTACCTAATTCTAGGGGAGGACATCTACCATGGAGTTTTATTTGTGTTATAGTAGACATGGTGGATTTTTGGATAGTTTTTTCTTAGGAATCCACACTATTAGGGTATATATACAAGGAGTTGTGGAGATGGCATATTGGGTGTCGTTCAAGTCTAGACATCACATTTATATTACATTTCTAGGTGTATGAGTACATCTATGTGATTCACCTCATAAGGACCTTGTGGACTAGATTTAGGGAGATGGTATTCAATGTAGGCTTCTTTTGATGGAAGGAAGATCTTATCATTTCATATATAGACAAGGTAGTGAGAGATCTAGTGCACTACAGGTAGGTATTTAGTGGCTTATAGATAGATGTTATCTAGAGGCCTTATATAAACTTCTTAGCATGGCTTGGGTCAGTGGTAGAGATAGGTGATGTTGTCCAAGAGATATGGGTATATGGATGATGGATAGAACATGAGATATTTTATTTTGATAAAGTTTGTCATCAGTTTAGATTACTATAACATGTTTCATTAGCCCCACTCTTATATAGGTAGGAAGATACAAAGTTGGACTAGTTGGCACCTAATATTATAGTTATTTTTATGGGGACATAAGAGGATCTTATAGTGAGTGATCTAGATGATGTTAGGTATAAATATGATTATAGAGTTTGGTTTATAGTTGAGATGGTGAGGAGGTAGGAGAGAGAAGTCAGACCATGATATGGGGTGGTTATTGAGGAGGTGAGGGAGGCTGAGTAGGAGGTAGAGAAGGAGGCCCTAGATATATAAATAGAGGAGTAGGAATTTATTGATGTACACATGAAGGAGACACAATTAGATGATGCCCCAACATATAAACATATGGATATGGCTATAGTTATTATAGAGAGGGATAGTCTGAGGGTTTAGCTACAAGAGGCATAGGCAACCCATATTACTTTACAATGATAGATTTCCACATTACAGAGTGATCTTGAGAGCATGAGAGGTTAGCATGACCAGGCTATGTAGGAGAGAGATAGATATAAGACATAACTAGAGCAGATGATGTTGACTTTGGTAAAAAGAACTGGTCTAGAAATTGCAAGATCTAACTCTGCACCTCCAAATATGGTACCACTCTAGAGGTATAGGGATTTACTTGAAGAGATGTCATATTATGAGAGGATTGTAAAGAGGTAACTACTAGATGTGGCTCAGTTTTCTTCATATATGGCTAGCCACAGTAGATCATAGAGGACTTTAGGTGGGTCTACTAGTAGAAGGAGCATGATGAGTCAGGGAAGAGATGATGAGGGAGGTGATAGCATTCACCTTAATAGGATTTAGTTCACTGAGTAGATTAGCTTGTATGGGATAAGAGCTCCATTGTACTCATGTTATTGCATTTGTATAGACTTTTGATAAATATATATAGACATTTTATGTTTATGGATGGATCATGTGTATTTGTTTATCAATTTATTGATGGTTATGGATATGTTATACATTTTATTGATTATTGATGTGATCAATTTTAGATTTAGATGTTATGCTTATTAATTTTGATTATTCCTATCATGTATGCTATGGATGGATTATAGATTTTGACATGTTATATGTTAAATCATGAGATGGATTTATAGTAATGGATTATGGTTATGGATTATGCTACTTTTTGATATAGGTCATTTTTAGCCATATAGATGTTTATGGTTTTTAGATGAGTGAATGTAAATAAATTATGGTTTATGCTTAATGATGGTTATGCATTTTAAATATATTTTAATACTTTCCTATGATGGATTTATGTATTTTAATGTTTATAGAGTATGGATTTGCACATCATTAACTTGGAACATAACCAAAAGATAACCTCTCATATGCATGGCCTATGCATCCTTAGCTAGGTGATAAAAGGTATTGACTCAACCTTGGTTAGCTAGAGAATTAACCTTAGGTAAGGAAGATATGTTGTTGGTAGGATGGAGGATGAATGGTTTTAGAGATAACATTCTTCACCTCATATTTCAAAATCAATATTTATCTTTTATAGATCACTTTTATGGCAATGAGTAGACTGATTAATATGGGAAGCGTATAATTAGAAAGTTGTTCAATGTGGGAAGATTTCATGGGATATTGCTTTAGACAATTTATTTTACTGCTTTTATTTCTTTTTGAGGGATTTTAAGTGGCATAATTTTGAAAACTGATCAATGCGAGAAGTTTTCTACTTGGTAGCTATCCTTCAAGAGAGTGGTCTACATTTTGAATTTTTTTGCACATCTGTCCTTTAAGGGATCAGTCTATTATTTACCTTTATATTTGATTACAACTATCCTTTAAGGGACCAATCTATTTATTTAGCCCATTTTCATACTTTGGATTTTTACTGCTTACTTGATTTTGGATCTCATAGATAATAATGTAAGGTTTGACATAAACGATACCTTAGGATAGTTTCCATGAATTCAAGACATGAGATGATTGTGTTATCTTTGGAAATTAATGGTCTTTAAGAAATAAGGGACATGAAGGGTCTTTAAGAAATAAGGGAAATAATGAGCTGGGGTTTCTCCCATTATAGGTGAAACTTATCCATGAGAGAATGGTATGTATAGAGCTGGGGTACACATATTCAAGGTCGAGGCTATAGTGACTACCAGATAACCACATAAATATCATATCATTATTTAGTATTTTGGGGTAAGGGTATATGATATTATTTGAGATAAACTAACCAAAATGAGTCAAGATCTATTAACTATAGAAAGGACATAGATTCAATGCATTAAGAGGTACTCATTTTGGTTTACCATTAAAAGAGGCCAAATAATATGATCCAAATCCATATTTATGGGTTATGATGTATGGTCGAAGCCAATTAGGAGAAAATTTACCCCTTTTAATTCATTCCATATTAGTGACATGTTGATTTTATTTAAGTACAAGGTCATTCTCTTATATGTTGATTATATGCTCATTTTAGTCATTCTTGATATATACGAAGGTGATCAAGGGATACAACATGATTCTCATCTAAGAGTTTGTATTGTGATAAATGATCTTGATAAAAATCCTCATCATAAATGATGTCTTTAAGAGAGACACAAAGAGAGGGAATTTGGACTTCTAGAGGAAGTACAATTTCCATACCATAGACTAAGGAAAAAGGAGTAGCATCTGTAGGGGTTCGAATACTAGTTCAATATGCCCATAAGGTGAAAGGGATACAAAGATTCCAATATTTTATAGCTTCATTGACAACTTTGGTTAGGATTTTTACTAGGTTTTTATTAGATGCTTCTGCTTGACCATTGGTCTGGGGATAGTAAAGCAAGGAAAAACTTAATTTGATTTTAAGTGAGTCACATAGTGCCTAAACTTTCTTATTCTTAAAAGACTTCCCAGTATCTATTATTATTCTATATATAATTCCAAAATTACAAATAATATGATGGTGGATAAACTCCATAATATTTTCTACCATGGTTGAGATAAACAACACAACTTCTACCCACTTAGTGAAGTATTTTGTAGAAGTAATGATGAAACTGTGATGCTGAGATAACTTAGGGTTGATTTTCCCTATAAGATCAAGCCCCCATTAAGATAATGGCCATAAATCCCTTTTTTATTTCAATGATTTACTAGGGACATGGGATAAGTTTGCATGTTGTTGACATTTTACACACTTCTTAACATATGTGCAATAATCTTGAATCAGAGTGGGCCAATAATAACCTAGACATAAGATTTCTTTTGAGATTATGTAGCCACTAAAGCATCCACTGCATGACCCATTATGTACTTCTTGGATAGATAAGGTATCTTCATATTTCTAAAGACAATAAAGAAGAATATCATTGAAACCATGCTTGTAGAGAACACCCCCTAGTATAATATAACAAACAACTTTTTATTGAAAGACACGCCTGACACCTTTGGATAGATGGGGAGGAGATAATCCTATAGACAAATAAGTAAATATTTATGTGTACCATGGCTCCTCTAGGTTTTCCTCAATATTATTTTTAGATGAAATATCAGTTATTATGTAATAAGGTTGGTTAACTTGATGGATAACGACAAATAGATAAGACTCATAGGATGAGGTTGTGATAAAAGAGGCAAGAGATGCCATAATATTAGTGAAATTATTAGTTGATATAGGAATAGTTTGGATGACATAATTCTTAAGAATGATTAGGAGAAAATTGACCAAGGTCTTATATCTTTGGAGGATATCATTCTTGCATTGATATACACTAGTAATTTGATTGACCACCAATTGAGAATTGCCAAAGATATTAAGGGATCTAACTTTTAATGCAAGAGCAGTTTAGAGGCCTATGATCAATGCTTCATATTAAACCATGTTATTGGTACAATCAAAGCCTAATTTAAAAGATAAAGGCATAAGAATGCCTTGAGGGGGGATTATTATAATTCTTGTGCTACCTCCCTGCTCACATTTGGATCCATCAAAGAATAGAGTCATTTGATAATCTAGGACTAATTGGGAAGTGGAAGTGATAGATTCATCAATAAATTCACAATTAATTGGTCAATTATCACTAAGAGGTGCTTTGGCCAGTTGATCAGCAATAATTTTACATTTAATAGTTTTTTGATGGATAAATTCTAGATCAAACTCAGCTAGAAGCATAATCCATCAAGCCATTCAATGATTTTAATAAGGTATAGAATGCATGAACTTAAGGGGATTGATAGTTTTAATTAAGTACATATTGTGGTTAAGTAGGTAATGACAAAGCTTAGAAGCTACAAGGACCAATGCTAGGCATAATTTTTCAACATGTGGATACCATTTTTCATATTATATAAGGGTATGACTTATGTAATAAATAGATTATTCTTTATGATGCTCATCTTTATGAGCAAGCATACAACCAAGAGCATGGTCTATAGCTAAGATATAAAGGAAGAAAGGATACCCTTCCTTAGGTGGAGTGAGGACTGGAGGTGATAGAAGATAGTTTTTAACTGCATTAAAGGCTTCTTGACAATTAAGATCCCACACAAAGTGACTATCCTTATTTAATAAATGGTAGAAAGGTTGACATTGATCGGAAAGTTGAGAGATAAAATAATAGATTGAATGGAGTTTTCCTTGTAAATTACGTAGCTGTTTAAGGTTGGATAGAGGAGGCATTTCTAAAATTTCCTTGATTTTAGTGGGATCCACTTCTATTCCATGAATACAAATAATAAAACCTAGGAGTTTACCCATTAAGACACCAAAAATGCACTTTTTTAGATTTAGATGCATACAATACTAGAGTAGATGATTGAAAATAACCTTAAGTACAGATAGGTGGTCCTTATAGAATTTGGACTTCCCAATGGAGTTTATATACATATTATTCAATGATTTTTTGGATTATGTCATGAAATATATAAGTCATGGCCCACTAATAGGTGGCTCCTACATTCTTTAGGCTGAAAGGCATAACATGATAATAGAAGGTCCCCCAATGAGTAATGAATATAATATTATGTTGATCTCTTGGTGTAATAAGTATTTGATTGTAACCAGAAAAACCATCCATAAGGGATAACATTTCATGGCCAGATGTTAGGTCCATTAATTGGTCAATGTTAGGGAGAGGGAAATCATCTTTCAGATAGGCAAGATTTAAATCATGAAAGTCAGTATAGATACAAAGTTCACCTATAGGCTTAGTGACTAGAATGATGCTAGACATCCATTGAGGATAATCAGTGGGTTGAATAAAGTTAGTGGATAAAAGGCATTGTAGTTCCTCTTTTAATAAGAGTGTAATGTGAGGATGTATTTTTCAAAGCTTTTGTTTTACCAGCTTAGCATCAGGAAAGGTAATGATATTATGGATAATGATTTTAGGATCAATACCAATCATATCACTATAAGACTAGGCAAATGCCTCACTATGACCTGATAAAAAATTAGTAAAACCCTAGTTTTCTTAACGAGTTAAGTATTTTCTAATTTTAATAATTCTCAAGGTTTCTTGAGATCCAATATTAATATTAGCAGTGGCTTCATTTAATAATGTAGATGTTTTAGATGGAAGAGAATTATGTAAATAAGAGTTTGTAGCACCCAAATGAGTAAGATTCACTCATCATCTTGACACTGAAGAATAGGGATAGTTGGCATATCAAGTCCTATTAAGTTAGGATATGCTAAAGGGATGGTTTGGGTCTTGCCATTTTGATGAAAGATGATGGGTTTTATGGAGACTATATTGACTAAAAAAAAGTTAAGAGGGATGGATACAGTGTCATTGGTCGAGGAAGAGGTATCAGATGATGAAGATTGTGCTTCTTATTATAAGGATAGTAGAAGAATGGATTCAAGAGAAGAGTTAGAATCTTTTTCAAAGCCTAACCATGCTTTTCATGTGTTTTTCTAAAATCTCTTAATGTGACATCATGGAGACCTTGCTCATATCTACCCATGCCAAAGCTTTTCTAGGCACAATGATAAAGGTAGGTTTATGCAAAATAGGGTTTATTAAGGAATGATAAATAAAACGTAAAGGGTTTATCATGGGTGCAATTATCAATTATTGAGGTAGTTTAATCGATCCCACCATATATTAAGTGAGTATGTAAGAAAGGTGGCCCAAATGGGATGAGCTCACCTAGGCTAGGTGAATACATAGGTTTTTTGTTAGGATGGCCATATTCCCTAGGAGTGGGTAACATGTTGAGGGTTAATATCTGGTATTCCCCCATTGAAAGATGCTACATCATGGAATCAATGGATTCCTGAGTTGGTAGTTTTGAAGTAGGAATAATTGTACTATTCAAGGCTTGATTAGAAGATGAAATTGTATCAAGCAAGGTTATTATGACATCACTTGGTTGAAAAGTGAAGTTGATTGATTTGAAGGGATGAGGATCAGTAGGGATGATGTGTACCTATCCTTCATGTTCATACTTAAGGCATCGATGGACTGTGGAGGGAACACATCACATCACATGAATCCATGGACATCCTAAGAAAATATTATATTGGAAAGTTCCCTTTATTACATAAAAGAGTTCATGGATGGTGTGAAAACCTATGTAAAAGGGGAAATGATCGTTCCTACTATGGGTGTTACCATGTTGTTGAATGCATGAAGAATTGTTGAGGATTGGGAACATTGGTTTTTGATAGTTGTAATTATTGAAAATCATGTGAAGAAATAATATTGATACTAGCCCCATTATCAATCATAACTCTTTTAATTCTAGATTGATTTATTTGAGTTGTGATGAAAAGTGGGGGATCTTGATCTTCATGTGATAAAGGAACAACCTTAGAATTAGTGAAACTAACAATGAACACCATTTAAAGGGCCGCTATAAATATTGATAATGGTTGAGGCTCATCTGGTTGGAACTCAATATCCTAGAGAGATTCTATCATTGCTTGCCAATGGTGTGGATAATTTTTGATAATTTTATACAATGACATTTTTACAGGCATTTGGTGGAGTTATTTTAATATGGAGATTTGTACCAAATCCTTGGATTTAGATGGGTTAGTTCCTATAATAGAGACTTTAGTCTTTTATCTAGATGGTTTAGGTGTATTATGGGTAGAGGCACTTGTAATTAAAACTTTGGCTTTATTGGGATTTTGATTTTGAGAATGGGTGATTACATGGACAATATCAATGTGTAATAATGGAGGGTATGAAGAAGCTACCAACTCTTTATCGCTTATAGAACTAGCAAGATTATGGAAAAGTGGAATGGATGAAATAGTGAACTTTTGCTTAGGAGTTTTATTGTTTAGTTCATCAATTAATAGATCTTCATCTTAGACTAACTATTAGATTATGGCGTTAAGGGATTTGAAATTTTCTATATCATGTCTAGGTACTCTATGATATGCACATATTTATCAATTTCTATACCAGGTAGGTCTTTAAGGGTGATGGTTAATAAACCATATAGGTGATAGTGTAATGAGGGATGTATCCAACAATTATTTTAATATTACAATATAAGATCCTTTCAAAGGGTCATGTTGTGGTTTTACAAAAGGTTGTATAATCTGTTTTAGCAAAGTATTGATTGTTTGGTTTTGTCATTTAGATTTTACAGTAGGGATGACCTTAGATACCTTTTATTCAAATGGCCCTTTTGCAAAAGATAGTGGATACCAAGATAGAGGTGTGGCCAATAATGGAAGGAGACTTTGCATTTTCTCACGTGTTTGAATGGAAGAACCTATGATAGGGACACAATATGGATGGGGACCTAAAATAGAAGATGGAGATGATACAAGAGGGATAGGCCCTTTGTTATTTCATGTATTAAGAAAAGAGGGGGTATTCAAACTAAAGTTTTTATCATTTGATGTTTGATAAATATTGACTCTAACTTGAGGATGAGCTAAGGATTTCTTTAGTAGAAGACCAAGACAATTGTCCCAGCTATCAATGATAGGATCTTTACCCTTTCCTTTAGTATTTTTGGGGTAAGAAAGTGTTATGGCAGATGATAGTTTTGAAGGGTCATGGTTTTAAGCAAAAAGATAGGACCCCATTATATGCATACCATGAAGAGGTTTGCTAGGGATGAAAGGGGAGGAATGCTCAACTCTAAAAGTATCAAGATGTTTATCTATGACATCCCAAGGAGTAGTTTCATTTTCCCCTTTAGGAAATTTAGTACAAGAAGGTGAAGGGGATGGTTCACATGAAAGATCCCATGTAATGAGATCAGGGAGATCTATAGAGGTTTTGGGAGTTGTTTTGATAGTTTTAGATTGAATTCTATCAAAATCATCTCTCATAAGGAGATCCAAGACTAGAGATTTATTTGAAACTTATTTAGGCAATAACTGATCATAGATTGTATCAATCATATGTGTAGCCTAATTTTGTGTTTATTTAGGTTTAGCTTGGATTGTGTTTGATGTAGATGGATGGTTTGGAAATGGTTTTCTAAAAATATCTAAAGATTGATTAGGGGGAGCATTTGTGTTTTCCAAATGGAGGTCCCCCTTGCCAATGAGGTTTTTTACCAACCGTTTAAAGGGTTGGCATCATTCTATGTCATGTCCTATTACCCTGTGATAAGCACAAAACTCATCCTCTTTATACCAAGTGGGTTTAGGATGCATATCATCAACTAGCTTAATCGCAGGGAGCTCAATAAGATATTCTTGTAAGAGTTTATCTAGTACAAAAATGTATGGTTCTCCTAAAGGGGTATATTTCCTAGGGGAAAATGAGTAAAGCCCCTATTGATTGTGTTTGTGAAGTGGATGGTCCTGATTGATTGGGTTTGAGAGGGGTATAAGTTTTTAAAATAATAGTATTTGCTTCCCATTTTGGTTTAGGATTATTGTTATTTCTTTTTGGTGGGTCAGGTTTGAAGTTTTTATTACGTAACTTAACTTTTCCCTCTTCAATGCCACATATTTCAAGTTTTTGTACCATGGTAAAAATTTCATTGAAAGTCTTAAAAGTTTGGACTTGTAACATGGATGAGATATGTTTTGCATAACATCATGAAAATAATTTAATTAATTTAGGCTATGGCAAGGAGAAGGTTAATTGGTTGATTATGTTATGCCAATGAGCCATAAATTTTGATATGGACTCATCTTCAAATTGTCATGGCATATAAATTTGTGATGGTCAATTTTTGAATAATATTGATCAAGAAGTGTTTTTAGAAAATTTGGACCACTTTCCCAAAGGAAAAGAATAAATTCTAGGAATGGAGCTGTACTAATCTAATGTCATCATTGCTAGCGACATGGGAAATGTCCTAAGTAATAATACATCATCATGTGCTACAAGGTAACATGCATGTTTAAAGGATCTAATATTTTGCTGGGGATCTTCCTTGTTCTAAAACTTAGTAAACTTGGGAAGTTCCCATTGTAGAGGATATGGTCAGATAGGAACAGATGGGTGGATAGGTTCATTACAAATTTGCTCATATGTGAGCATATTATTATGTACAAAGGTGGAGGATTCCAAATTAGCCATCCTATTCATAAGGATGTTAATGACGTTTGATTGGGTGTTATTCTGAGGTACATTCCCTAAGATACCTTGCTGAGGAATTTGGTAATTTGGAAAAAGAGCAGAAAAGAGTTGTGAAGAAGAGTATCCAACCATAATAGACATAATGGGTTAGGATGCCACCATATATTATGGGATTTGTAGTAGAATATTCTACTACATATAATATTAGAAGTAAGTAGTTACTAATGGTTGTGATGAGGCTGTAGACACATAAAACTAGCCACTGATAACCTTGATCTAGGATTTTGACCAATTTCCACCTAGAAACATTAAAACATGCTAAATGATGTGAAACTGACATATTCAAGTGCTGATTTTGGCCAAGGTATCCCTAAATGGGGAAATACAATTTATGGGCCAGCTAACTTTGATCAGTTCATTTTGAGTCAAAATGCCAATTTTGCACCCATGTGCTAAATTGCTCTTTCCTATCAAATATTTTACACAAGACTCATGCCTTTTTAATTTATTGTTGGCAACATCCTAGATGGGAATACACATCTGATAGTGACTTCCAATTCTAATCTAGTCAAATTTAGGACCAATAATCATGGATTTTGATCAATTTGAGTAATTTGTGCATAAAGTGCTTAATCTTGTTTAAGAGCTAATTAACTCAAATCAAGGCATAATCAAAAATTCCATGGAAACTTGTTGAATAATTGTTTTTAGAAATGAATATTGAATATCTACATCATCAGGTGACCTCATTTTTTGGGAAGACATCCCTAGGCCATAAATTCGACACATATCAAGATTCATGCCCTCCATGCCTCATTAATGCCTTCCATGATGCCCTCCATGCCTCTTAATTTCCTTTTCTTCCAATGTCATGATGAGGATAATTAAAAACTTAATTCTAAGAATGAAATTAATCCTTAACCAAACATCTCAATCTTGAGATGGATAATTTAGGTTGATTCTGATCAAATCCAAAAATCTATAAATAGAAGGCTTCACAACATTATTTCTAAGCTTTCTTGATGCAAAGTTATAATACCAAATTGGTTTTGAAAGCTTCAAGTAACTAGTGTTACCATGCCAAATTGATTCAAAGCCAAGCCAAGCTATAAGCCAAAGGTGTCAAGGAGAGATGGAGGTAGCCAAGCTTCGATTGCCAAGGACTTCATGAGCACAAAACTGAGAAAGCCACTACTATAAAGGCATTTGGAGCATCTAAGGAAGGTGAAATAATTCTTGTGTTTGATTCCTTGATTTTTAGTTATGTTTATCATTTGTTTTTGTTAACTAAGCTCTCCTTAGTGTCTAGGCCTAGAGATGTTATACTATTAGTGTGTTTATTTTATTTTGTTTTCATTTTGGAACTAACACCATACTAACCATCCTCTCTTGAGTCAAATTCCTAGATCACATAGGCCATGTACTAGGTAGCTGAGGATAAATACTATTGGAGAGGTTGTGTTAAAGGGATTTATTGTGTATGAGGGATTTGTTACATGTGTGACAGAGCTTGAGAATTGTATGCTAAAGTCATTCTGACATATGAGAGACTTGCAAGAATTGATACTACTAATGTTTGAGGAGGAATAGTGGATATAGGTTGAGTGGTATTTTAAACCTGAGAAACAGAGGTTGGAAAGTTGGTAAATACTATAGGTGGTTGGTTTTCTAAAGGTTACATCACCATGGAAGAGATTCAATGGAAAATGTTACCATGGCCATGGCAAATTCTTCAATTTTATCAGTTCCATTGAAAGGCATCCCATATTTATATCAAGAATCTTGGGTATGGGGGGAAGGAGAAATATGTATTGCTCGACTATTAAGATATTAATTGAGAGCAATGGGGTTATTGTCTAGTATTTTTACAAAAGAAGGATCTCCTTAAGGATAAAAGTGTGGGAACACATGATTGTCAAAGGACTTAGGGTTAGAGGAAAGACTAGATATATGTTTTATAGGAGAGGATGTGACACCCTCCTCAAACTCTTTCTATTACTACTGTATAGTTAGAACCATGAGATTAAAAAGAAAAAAAAGAAAAATAAAACAATAATTTTTCTTTTCAAATTATCTCTCTTTTAATTGTGGATGAAAAATACAAAAACTAAAGTCATTCCAATTTTTTTTATCTCTTTTAACTTTAAGATGTGAGAATAAATAAAGAAAAAGGATAATAAAGGTCCTAAGAAATGGTAATATAAGGATGGTTTTAGGCATTTTGTTTTGGTGCTCAAAGGAAATCTATACTGGTTTTAGTATGTGGCTTGATACTTGGGTCTTTCTCCCCTCATGTCATAATCCCATAGCTAGTACAAGTGCTTATCAAATATATACTAATGGTCCAAAGATTATACTTAGCTAGAGATCTGAGTTGGTCCTCCCCTTGGTGGTGAAATATAAGTAGGATCACTATAAAAAGGTTTTCATGAGGTGATGAAATCCCCATCAGTTTCCTTATGTCAGGTGTTTAGATTTGTTAATTTATGATAGTGATTTGGCTTGTGTGTGAAAGAGTGATGACTATGATAGATTACTGCCTAGATTATCTATGTGAAAGAACCTAAACAAGAAAGATGAATGCAATGTATTTTAACCTTAAGAGGAAAAAATGCAAATTTAATGTTTTTTTGAATGAATGCACATAAAGAAAGGGAAATAAATAAAATCCAAAATTTTTTAATTTTTAACAAGAAAAATGAGACCTTACGTGTCCCATCGGGTGTGCCATAATGTTTTAGTATTTTTTTGGTTTTTTGATGTGGACTAATTAACTACTAAAAATAAAGTAAATGCAAGGTTTTGAAGATTACCTAGAGATGATGGTTGGTTATGCACCGTTGATAAAGCTTTGTAGGAACTCCTCTTTGGCTAAGGAGGATTGACCTACAAATCACACTAACTCACAAAAAATGGATTAATAGAAAAATGAGTGGGATGCTTGGTAAGAAACTAGTCCCAATAAATGATATGCTTCCTTATATGGATATTATCCCACATTTAACATTCAAGTTTATAATTAAACATGAAATTACAAAGATATATATGGATAAGATATAAATAGACAATGCCAAAGATATCTATTCTATAGTAAGATTAATATGATCAAATTAATTGTCCCAAAATTTAGTAGCAATATCAATGTCTTCTTGAATTACAACCAATTATTCATTAATACTTTCCTGATTAGGTGTGAAAATGATAGTACAAAGACCTAATTTTAATGCAATGTCACTTTTATCAATGAAAAATGGTTGTTTAACAATGGGAATATCAAATATGCTAACAATATCATGCACTAATCTAGGTAGAGTCATCTACATATAAAAGATAGGTTTAAAAAAATAAAATGTACGGTTTGATAGATTTTTAAGACTGAGAATGTTATAAAAATATATTGCAAGAATGTTTTTAAAATTTAATAGGTATTGATGTCGATCCTACAAGATCAACATTGATTCTATGTAAAAAACTAAACTTAAAAAATAGACTATAATAACGACATGTATTATTGATAAAATAATAAAAACTTAATGTAGAATAGTGATAGACGAACATAGTAGACTATATATTCAAAATATGAAATAAAATAATAACCTTTATAAATGAAAGAAAAATTGACAAGATGAGGTAAAGAACCTTCAAAAACCTTTGACAATCTCTCAAGCACAAGTTCCATGGGATAGCAAGATGTTGACAATGTCCATACGCAGGTTGTAATGAGATTTTGATAGAGCTTCATAGTTCAAAAGTACAATCACCATTCCTCTCAATCCATGAAGGTTTTATGTGTATATATGGATCATTATTGATCTAGGATAATTGACATTGATCACGGAGAATTGATGTTGATCGACCCAATTTGGTTAAAATTTGGCTTAGGTTGTTTCAAACCACATGCTAAACTAAGAAAATGTAGCACTAATTTGTGGGAAGGGTTTTTAGGATATTAAATAGGTTTTGTTTTTAGGACTTTATGGTTAGAAATGGTAAAAAAGGGTTAATTACTATTTAACTATAGCAATTAAATCTAATTAACCTATGTGGTAAAAGTAAATGGGTGGAGTGAATGTAATTATTTTAAATAATTATGAATGGGGGGCCATTATGTTAAAAATAACATAATAATGTGATGACGCCCCAAGTTAATACACAAGGGTGTATAAAACTAGTGTCTACACATGGACTTGCTTATATAGGCTTAAAGGGTCACCTTTTATGAAGGCAAAACTAAAAGCACAAAAAGGTTGATTAGGAGTAAAATAGGTTTAGGTGACAATGACCATGGGAATCCATCTTATGAAAGGGGAAAAAAATACCAATCATGCCATGGGTAGAGCCCTAGTACCCATTGTTCAAGATTAGACTATGGTTATGATGAATAATCACATGATTTAGTTTTAATTATTTGTTCTTAACATACGGAGATGAATATGGTTTGAAAATAAGGGATGAGCTTAAGTTGGAAAAAAGGTGAGTTTGATCCTATTTTAATAAAAGACATGATGTAGATGCAAAGAATTGAGGGGCTCAGGTTTTGGGTTCCCTTCAAGAGAGGATAACTGATAAGCTCCTGATCCATACTTGTGTGTTATGATATAAGGTCTAAGACAATTGAAAGCAAACTTGCCTTGCTTTATTTTTTTCATATTGATGACATGTTAATTTTATTTGAGGATGAGGTATCTGATATTGAATTCTCACACTTTAAGGTGTTTTTTATAAGCACTTTTGATGCATTCTTGATAGACACAAAGATGAGTCAGTGTTACTAAATGACATTCATCAAGTAGCTCATGTTGGGATAACATTCTTGATGATAATCACTCTTAGATATGAGATCTCGTAGGAATGTGGAAAGAGAGAGAATTAGGAATTCAAGAGGTAAGATAACCTCTACACCAAAAACCAGAGAGAAAGGGGTAGCACCTGTAGGGGTTTGAATGCTAGTATGATATTCCCATAAGGTGAAGGGGATGTGTAAATGCAAATCCTAACCAGATGCATTAACCATTCTAGTTATCATGTTATTGAGAGTTTTTTTAGAGGCTTCCACTTGTCCATTAGCTTGTGGATGATAGGGCAAATAGAAACTTAACTTAATACTGAGCACATCACAAAGACTTTAGACTTGTTTTTTTTTGAAATATTTTCCATTGTTGATGATAAGTTTATGAGGAACACTGAAATGATAGATGATGTGATGATTGGTAAAGTTGACAATCTTTTTGTATTTTATTGAGATAAGGGGAATAGCCTCTACTTATTTGGTAAAATATTAGATCATAGTGATGATAAAATGATGTTTCTATGAAGAATGGGGTTTAATTTCTCCAATGAGATCCAAACCCCATTGTGAGAAGGGCCATAAATCTATGGATATGCAAATACTATGGCCTCATACTCAACCATATTATTGGTACATTCAAAATATAGCTTAAAGGATAAAGGGATAGGTTCACCATGAAGGGGGATAAGGATGACACCAAATTATCCACCACATTAACACTTTGATCCATTAAATAAGGTGGTCACTTGATAAGTGAAGTTTGCTTAAGAGAGGGTTGTGATGGACTCATCTAGAAACTTAAGAGAATGATGTTGATTGTCTATTAATGGTTCTTTGGCCAGTTGGTCAATAATGACTTGCCATTTAATTGAATTTTATTGATTAAATTCAAGGTTAAACCTAGCCAAAATCATGAGTCACTTGGCCATACATTGGTTTTAGTATGGCTTGGAGTGCATATACTTGAGTGTGTCGGTATTGGTTATGATATAGGTTTTGTGGTTAATGAGGTAGTGGCAAATTTTGGTGGCCACAAAGATCAAGGCTAGGCAAATTTTATCAATATAGGTGTACCAAGTCTTGTACTCTACAAGTGTGCAACTAATGTAGTAGATGGATTTCTCTTTATGTTGTTCATCCTGATGAGCTAACATTACCCCTAAGGAGTGGTCAATAACAAAGATATAAAGGTAAAAAGTTTGATCTTCCTTGGGAAGAATGAGGATATGTGGGGATAGAAGGTACTCTTTGACTAAATCAAAGGCCTTTTCATAGTCATTATTCCACTTAAAAGATACATCCTTATTCAGAAGGTGATGGAAAGGTTGGAAATGATGAGAGAGCTAAGAGATAAAGTGATGAATGGATTTGATATTTCCCTAAAAACTACAAATTTGTTTTAGGTAGGTAGGAGGAATATTGAGGATTTATTTGATTTTAGCCATATCAACTTTGATTCCACTAAGGGAGATGATAAAGCCAAGGGGTTTTCTACACAAGACCCCAAAAATACACTTCTTGGGGTTAAGGTGGACATGGGAATGGATGAGTCACTCAAAGATAATCTTAAGAATAAAATAATGATCTTTACAACATTTGGATTTTCCAATAATGTCATTGACATAGTCTTTGATGATTTTCTGAATAAGGTCATGTGATATGTAGGTAATAAAAGGTTGGTAGGTTACACCAACATTCTTCAATCAAAAAGGCATGACCCTACAGTAGAAAGTCTCCCATGGGGCGATAAAGGAAGTTTTGTGTTGATCTTCAGGGTCAATTAGGATGTGATTATAACTTGAGAATACATCCATAAGAGATAACATCTCATGGCTGGCTATAAGATCAACTAGCTGGTCAATGTTTGCTAGAGGAAATTCATCCTTTGGGAAAGCAAGGTTAAGGTCACAAAAGTCCATAAAAATGCAAAATCCCCTTGTGGATTTGGTGATAGGTATGATGTTTGAGACCCATTATGGATAATCAATGGGTTGAATGAAATTTATGGACAAAAGATGTTGAAGTTCTTATTTAATAATAAGGTCTATGTTAGGGTAAATTCATCAAAAAATTTATCTAACAGGCTTGGCATCATAGTTGGTGAGTATGTTATGGGTAACGATGGAGGGGTTGATTCTCGACATGTCACCGTAAGACCAAACAAATGATATGCTATGGTCGTATAGGAATAAGGGGAAATCCTAAAGTTCAATAGAGTTTAGTTATGACTAATTTTGATAATACATGGGTTATTAGGAGTGCCCAATTTGATATCCATGGTAGATTCATTTAACATGGTCAAAGTCTTAGGGGGAAGAGATTTTTGGATAGAGGAATCTTCTACACCAAGATATGTGAGAATGGAATCATCATCCTAACATTGAATGGTATTAATAGTAGGAGAGTCATCTCTTATCATCTTAGGATGGGACAAAGGAATGGTTATGATCACCCCATCCTTTTGATAGGTTAGGGGTTTGAGGTCAATCATTTTGATTAAAAAATGTTAAGAGGGATGATGTCAATATCTTTAGTTGATGATGGTGGATTAAAAGGTGAGGATGGGATTTCCTTATCAATGATGGTAATAAGAGGTAGGATGGTTGATTGTTTAGGTGGCATGAAACCAAGGCCATGATTTTTATGAGGTTTTTGTGTTTTGATTGGAAGCAACTCGTGCAACCCATATTTGTACCAACCTAGACCAAATTCTTTCCAAGCACACCTATAAAGGTATGTCTGGGTAAAGTTTGGTTTGTTTAGATAGGAGAAGCTAGAGGTGAATGGTCAAGGTGAAAAAGAGGTGGTAGAAGTGTCAAGGGGTTTATCAAGTCCCCCATAGATGAAATTAGTTTGACAAATTGAGGGTCCAAAAGGGATAGTGGTTCTGATATTGGGGTCATAACTGGGTTGGTGGTCAGGTTTCCCATACTCTTGGGGAGTAGGGAAAGTATCTAGGGTCAGAAGGTGATACTCCACCAATGAAAGATGTTGGAAGGTTGATTCCAAAGGGTCTATTATGGGGATTTGGGTAGAGGGGATGGATGAACTGGTGGATGATTTGGTGGCATAAGAAGATGGAGATTCATCTTTTACTAATGAAGGCTTGTTGGATGGAGGAAGTAGAATGTCACTAGATCGG
This sequence comes from Torreya grandis, assembly GCA_037957365.1. NCBI lineage: Eukaryota > Viridiplantae > Streptophyta > Pinopsida > Cupressales > Taxaceae > Torreya > Torreya grandis. Next base: position 1,648,333 of record JARHVA010000255.1, on the reverse strand, counting down.
TACATCATGTTTCATGATGTAAAAGGGCTTGAGTCAGCTTGTATGATAATAAACTGACCTTTATGTTCAAATTTGATGTAGTAGTGCAAGGTGGATAGAACACATCCCATGGAATGGATCCAAGGATGTCCTAATAAAATGTTATATTTAAACTCACATTATACTACATAAAAGAGCTCAAGGAGCATGTAGGGCCCTAAATGAATGTGAAGGATAATAGTTCCTAAAATTGTGGCCATGGTATCATTAAATGAATGGAGCACTACAAAGGTTTTTGACATAATGTTCTTAGGTAATTTGAGTTGGTTGTATGTGTGGGAGGAGATAATGTTGATACTAGCCCACCCATCAATAATAACCCTCTTGATGTAGGTTTTGTTGATGTACATGGTAATAAAGAGGGGAGGATCTAGGTCATTTGGGTGGATGAAGGGTATTTCCAAATCCTTGAAGGTAATAAGGTTATAAATTTGAAGAGCATTGACAAAGGTTTCTAGATGTTGTGGGTCTTTTGGTTAGACCTCTATATATTTCAAAACCTCTATCATCACTTGGCAATGATGGGGTGAGGAATTGATTAGTTCATATAAACTCATCTTCATTGGTGTTTGGTGAAGCTGTTTCAGAACTACTCTTTGTTGGCCTAGTTTGGGGTTTGTTTCATAGGTTTAGTGGGCTTAAATCCAGCTTGACTGATGGGTGAGTAATGTTATGAGTAGGAAATATACCAAGGTTCTTGGTGGGTTTGGTTAGAATAGTAAATGGCGATTTAGTTAAATTGGGTGAGTTCAGTTCTGTTAGTACTATTATAGTTTGATGGGTAGAGGTATCTGATGGTTGGGTTGTGATGATAGTGGATTGGAAAGTGGGAATTAGAGGAAATTTTAATTAAAAATAGTCCCCTAAATAAATCCCTAAAATATTAATTATGACATATGAAAACAATGGAAATCACTAAAAGTATGATATCATCCTCTAGGGTAACATCACCTTAAATAAAATTATATTAATTATATAAAACTTGATAAATCTTGTAAATTACTCACTTTGGTTATGGTGACCCTACTTGTTTTATATTTTCTCTTCTTTTTTATATAAATTTTAAAGATTTTTGTTTTGTCACTTAAAATATATGGTATGAAAAAGTTTTGGACAATAGATTTACATTTAGTAAAAATCACCAAAGATCCCTATGATCTAGTGAGGATGCTCCTCAAACATTATATTAGAATCTAAAAAATTATTATCATTTTGAAAATGTTAATTATGACATTTTTAACAATATACTTGATGATGGAAATCAAATTATATCTATGCGATTTTTGAATTGGGGATAAATTAATCTAATTTTTAGTGCAATGTAAAACTAACACATATGGTTGTTGTAGCAAGATATCTTTATAGGAATTAATTTAATATGATATTTTATGATTTGTGTATAGATATTAAATTGATATGAATCAATGTTAAACTCTTATTTATCATGCATCCATGCATAATAAGCACTTGTGAACTATATGAACATTTAATGCATTTAATTTGATTGCAATAAATCTTAAATAAACCCAAATTTCTTTTTCATTTTACTCCTTTCATTTGATTTGTGAATTTTTTGAAGGGATAAGATGTCTAGAAGGGGAAAAGGTGACAAGCGTTTGGGTAAGGGAGGAGATAAGAGGCATAGGAAGGTCCTTTGTGATAACATTTAGGGCCTCATCAAGCTTGCCACTAAGGGTTTCACCAAGAGGGGAGGTGTCAAGAGTATCAATGGCCTCATATACAAAGATACCAGAGGAGTTTTAAAAATATTTCTAGAGAATGTGATAAGGGATGTCATCATAAACATGAAACATGCATGTTGTAAGATGGTGATGGCTATGGATGTGGTGTATGACCTCAATAGGAAGGACAAAACATTCTACAGCTTTGGTGGTTAGATTTCATCTTGCCTATTGATGATAAAAATAAACCCATTTTAGATATATCCTACTTTGATGTATTTTCATGAGATGGAATTTTCTCCTTTTGATCTATAGTAGTTTTGTGGGTTTTCTTGCATTTGAAGGCACGACTCTCAGAATTAGAGGATGCAACTACTACTTCATTTCACTCTTAGTGGAGGTGTCAATGAGATGTTTTATTATTATAAATGCTTTCATAAGGTTGATTATAAAAATAGTTCCAAAATTTTTTATCCATAAACACATTCCTCACTTGGATATCAAAAATATTATACTATAATTATATGATATGTCTATGAGAAGATTTTAATTTTTAATTTTATTTTTTATGCCTTTCTAGTTTTGTATGCTCCTTCTAATAGATTAGATTTCCCTGTTACAACTCATAGATATTGAAAATATTTATCCTACTTTGCATACAAATATTATTATCAATGCCTAATAATAATCCTCTCTTAGGGAAGCCACAAAAAACTCTATTCCTCTTGTATTTCTTCACATAAATTTCATTCAAGAGGACATGGAAAGTATATAAAAGGACTTTAATTTTTAGTAGGGTAGAATGATCTGTTATGGATCAAAAATTTTTTATCAGTGCCACATTAGTGTCTTGTGTTGGGGCAACCATAAAAAATCTATTCCTCTATTGGGGGCATTTTCTTTTCTTGCCAAAAATTTGTTCCTCCTTTAGAATTGGTAGGAGCATCACCTATCCTTATATTTATTTCTTTCTAGGCATTATAGTCATCTATAGGTGGCTCTCGCCATGCACTTGACAATAGCTTCACATAATTTTTGATCTATAGTTTTTTGGGATCTCAAATTCATGTCACTATTTTTAAATTATCATAATCGATAACTTCAAGATGACGCACTATTATGCTCTAAAGATTCCCAAATTTTATACTATTAAAACATGAAATATTTTTAGATCAAGTCATAAATGTAATCTCTTTAAGCTCTAGGTATTTATATATCCATACCTCACTCTTTTCAACTTTTTACAATATTTCAATGTAAGACCCTTGACCTTCTAGCACCCTTCAATTATAACCATCTCGAGGGAACATAGGGAGGAAAGACATGGAAATAAATCAATATTAGGACAATTGTGAATGATTAATATCATAAGCCCATAAATTTCAAATATCCTAGCTACTCTTCTCAAACTTTTACAATCATTCAATTTAACACTTTTCAGCTTCCTACAATGATTAAGTGTTATACTCTCAAGAAGGTCATACCCATGAAACACAACTCAAGATCCAAATATTAACTCATTCAATTCTACAATCTTCTCAAGATGGGATATTCCTGGCACATTCTTTAATTTTTAATAATTTTCAGATCTAATCCATTTTAGGTAGCACAGATGAACAAAATTTAACTCTTGAAGTTGATATTTTTGATATAGTCTTCAATTTTATATAACTTTCACATGTAATCCTTTCTAGGCAACTCAGATGAAAAAATTTAACTCCTCAATCTCTGGACAAACACTAATGTTCAATTCTACAAGTTTCTCAACATGGAATATTCTTGACACACTTTTTAGATTTGAAAAATTCAAGATTTAATTTTTTTTAGTCAGCTCTGAGGGAAAAAACTTAATTCCTTGAGGACAAGACATTTTATAATGTTCAAAAATTCAATATTTTAAAGATTAGATGCTAACAGTGTTTTCAAAATTCGATAACTTATAACTTCAACTATAAATATTACTTATATAAAAAATAAGTATTTTTATATCAAGTATATATCAATATTTTTATGTCAAGTATATAAATTTAACTTACATAAAAAATAAGTTATATACAAAATTTATAGACTTGTAATGGGAAGTCTACTTTTAACCTAGATATTACAGTAGTAAAATATAAAATAATTATTACACAAATATTACATGGGTAAAACACAACCTTTATTAATTTAAATGGTATAACAAATAAACTAAATCAAACCAAATCATTTTCAAGTGGTTAATTATACTAACATAAATATATAATAGGCATATATAGGCATAAAGCTTTGTGATAATCCACTTATTTTATAAACTAACTATCCATTAAATACAAACATTGAGAAAAGTGTCAATTTTTTTAGACAAAAGGATATAAACAACACAAAGATATGTGCCAATCTATCTAGTTTATAAATCAACCATCCAACATACATAAACACTGATAAAAGTGCCAATTCATATATGCATATGTATAAAAAGTAGATTTAATTATTCACAAGAAGTAGTGAAAAAACTAAACCTAAAAATTATAATTTTCTCTTTAATATAACTGTTAAAAAAATTGAAATTTAAAAAAATAAAAACTATTTTACACCATACAAATGATCATTACTAAATGATACTCTTGGTGATTATGAATATTTAATTAATCCACTAGTTTTAGATTAAGGTAAAAGTAGGTTTTGAAGGGACCTCGAAACCCTTTAACAGAAATAAAAAAGATAAAGAAAATACGTCCACCAGGAAGAGCATTCCTAAAACCTACTAAAGATCAGCATCAAAATTAGGTTTTACAGGAACCTGAAACCACAAAACTAAACCAATAAAAGTACCCAGGTTTTACAGAGACCTGGAAACTCAAAATAAGTTTAAGACTAAGAACCAAGTATCATGATCAAAAATAAGAACCAGTTATAACATCTAGTAATAAGGACTTGAATCAGAACAAAATCAACAAAGAAGACCCTAGTCTTTTATTACAATTCCAGGATCATCTTAATAGCCTCCTTTCCAATCGTAGCAGTATCCTGTATGGAGATAACAACCAAAGTAGCAGCATCTTGTAGGGCTTTCCTCCTCGAACTCTACCTGGTCCTCTTACTTGGACCCTCTAAGGATATTATTTCTTCATTTGCTCTTTTTCCAAGGCTAGTTGTAGCAACACAAATACTTGATGTTGCCTGCTCCAGCTTAGTTCTACTTTCCTTAATGAGTATTCTAAGATTATTCTCATAATCTTTAAGTATATTTGGGATATCTCTCATTTGCATCTCCAAATGGTTGATTTTGGTCTGATCAACTTCCTGATTGTGTTGCATTATTTCCACTTTCTTCTTCAGCCCCATTATTTCATTATAGATCCACGAATCAACTTGGAAAATAGAATCAGCTTTGGATTTGGTAGAATGCAGGAAGGAAAGCTTAGTGTCCCTCTGCCGAGAGTCACAAATGTTTTTTGCATTATCATGTGGAGGGGAATCAAACTTTTTAATTTGTTCCTCCCTTTCCATCAGTTCCTCCTCTTTAGTCTCAATAGGGTCTTCATGCTGAATAGGGTCCTCCTTTTCTTGTTCCCCAATCTCCATAGCAGGAGTAGAAACCAAAACCATATGTTCCTCCTCTCTCATAGAAATTGGACCATCAATTAAAATATTTTTGTCATTAACAGCTCCCCCCAACACAGTCTGATTATCCTCATTATCAGAATTGCTCTATTCTGAGTTTCCCTCAGCTGTATCCCCTTCATTCCCTTTCTCAAAATTTCCTTTAATTTCTGGATATCCTTCCAAATTAGAACTGAACTCCCCAACATCTGTCCCTTCCTCTTCCTCCAGGACATCCTTCTCAGAACTTTTAGTACCTTCTGACTCAAATTCCTCTTCAACAATTTGTTTTTTAGAACTAGAGGGTTTTGGTTTTGCCTTTTCTATCCCTTTAACTTTTTCATCCTTTTTACACTTTTTGGACTGAGAATCCTTATTTTTGTCAGAATAAGGAGTCGAAGCTATGGAATTATTTTTACAAAAACCCTCTATGATAAGTATCAGGCCTTCATGTAAAATGGGGCGAGACTCCGTCTTCCTATGGGCAAACAAGCTTTGAAGCAATGAAAAACACAAATAGAAAGGGAAAGAAATTCTATCCTTGTGCCTAAAATGGTTAAGAAAAACAAAATGAAATTTGTGAACTCTTTTATTCCTACCATCAAAGATAAAGTACTCATGGATGCAACATAACACATCTCTCCAAATTCCTTTTATCTGTTCCAAATCAATGAAATCTCCATTCTTTTCCAGTTGCTTCTCCTCTGCATCCGTCTTCAAAATTTTTTTGTAGGCCGCATTGGAGATATTGGTCTATTTTGAGAACTTAATACGACTCGTAGGAAGCCCCGTGACCTCGGCAATGAAATCCTCAGTAAGCTTCACAGTGACTCCGTGGAGAGTTACTCTGTCATCAACCCAATTTTTAAAGAAGGTAGTAGTGATGTGGGGTTTAAATCCATGCAACCGCTCCAAATAACTGACCACCTTGACTTTCTGAAGAATCTTCCATACATCCTGTCTAGCCTTCCAATCTTCACTTTTTTTAGGCTCTTGCTTCCATGGTTCACCCTTCATATTGCAAAGCAAATAAAAGACCAGAAACACCCAAACACTAAAAACAGAAGGGTTAAAATGGAACCAATTATTTGTTACTTGAAATGGAGTTTGCCTATATGATGACACATGCAGTAACCACATTACTTTCTCATGAATGTACCTGCTCAGGGAAGGTAATCTATCCACCGTAAGGCCACTCCACCAAATCATTAAATTGCTAATCCAAGAAAATCTTTCCCTCTTTAGAATGAATAGCATCATAATTAATAAGTGCTTTGAGATCAACGTGCTTATTTAATGCATCAAGCCACCTCACCTTATGCCCCATTTGAACATGATTAGCTATCCAGTCAGCGACCCCATTGGCCTCTCGATATGTATGGGATATGACCACTTTTTCAAATTTTTGAATTAAGGCCTTGATTTCCATAACCGTAGCCTCAATAGACCATGAAATTGAATTTTTATTATTTAGGATGTTTATAATATTTAAAGAATCACCTTCAAACCATAATTTGGAAAATCCCAAATCAACAGCTAATTTAATTAATCCACTAGTTGATATACTTGCTGGTAAAAAATATTGACATATGTAGCATCATAATTTTATATACACTTTCATAAGTCATATTGGTCCATTTAACCTTACATTTACCTTAGATTTCTCAATTTTATGGTTTAATATTTTTTCCAACGTGCAACCATGAAATAACAAGTCCACCTCATGGTATCATCTCTAAAAATTAATCTATATAAGTATCATACATGGTCACTTCATAGAAATCTATCCATGAAATACCATTAATAAAAATATTATGTTACATCATTCACTCAAAGAAATAACACATGCTTTCATTATTTTTCACATAAATTTCAGATTCAACTTATTTATATACCATGATAAATTTGATATTATGTAATATCTAAATAATTAATAATATTTTTTTATATTCCTCCATCAATTGATATAATCAATTGTAATTTTTTTAATAGATTTTTTATTTTTTGTTTATATGAGAATCAATTACAATTTTAAGTTTCCAATTATAATAATATCTACTATAACCCAGATTCTTCTCCATAAAATCCAACCCTTCTAACTAAAAAATATTTCATAATTATAATTTTTAAATTTAGAGTAAAACATTTTAACGAATTATAATATCATCTTCATATGTTGTATACAATTTAATTATTTGAATGAAATTTTGTAACAAATTTTAATCTTTATTTTAAAATAATTTTAGTTTATATCTTTTTATTAATTTTGTGTGTGTGTGTGTGTGTGTGTGTAGTTTATTTTAATTTTTTTTTGTAGAATTATAATTTTTAACTTTAGAGAAAAACATTTAATGAATTATAATTTCATTTTCATATGTTATATAAAATTTTACTTTCTGAGTGAAATTCTATAACAAATTTTAATCCTTATTTAAAAAATAATAATTTTAATTTATATTTTTTTATTAATTCAAAAATACGTATAATTTTTTATTCTAATTTAAGAATATGTATAATGAAAAACATAATTTATATATATTACAATATTTTTTCAATGTGAAATGTTTCACCTTTATGCGATCTTGAAAATGGCTAATAGTTAGTGTCATGTATGTTACCATCCATGTTGATTTCAATGTCCATGCATCATTCTTATTTGTCTCATACATGTGCAATACAATAATTATTTAGAAACATATGTACGTCATTGTTCATTGGCTACATGAGGTGGTTACATTTATATGTTAGATTATACTTATTTAGTAATATAAAATATAATAATAAAATTTGAGTTAAAAATAAATATAATTATTTTTTTCTCAAAAAAAATTAAATTATGTAATTTTTAGAAATTTAAGATTGAGTTTGATTTTTGAAAGATGAAAAATCTTAAGAACTATGTAAAAAATATAGAAAATATAGGGAATAAGTATTTGTTATGAGTCAGTATATAAATATATGGTCAAACTTAACCTAGTAGTTAAGTGATTTAGTTTTATTTGTATTTAAGTAATTTGTGAAATAAAAATAAATTAATTTTTTTAGGATTTTTTAGGAGGCCCATTTTACATCTAAATTTCCCATTATTAAGGGTAGGTTGTTTTGATAAAGAAAGCTCTTGCTTGGTTCTATAAGGGAGCCCAAGCTATTGCCAAAGGGTGGCCTGATCTAGGTTAGGATCAGATAATAATTTTAAGTTTTTAACTAGTCTAGAGAAGGGTTTCTAGATGAGTCTGAGTCCCTTGGTAATGGATGTAAAGGATAGGCCTAGGGGTTGAGGGGAAGGAATGACTACCTTATCCTTTTCCTGATCAAAAGGTTCTAATATTTGGGAAGGTAATTCCTCAATGGGAGTGCTAGTGAAGTGGTTTCTTCCTTAGGAATGCTTTCTAAAGGAAGAGTGGATTATTGTATGATTGAGAAAAAAGGTAGAATGGTAATGGATGCCTCCTCTAATGTGCATAACAAAGGAGAGGTCGGTGACTCCACTACCTCAATAATTGGAGTAGGAGAAGAGGTTATTTGGTCAATAGTTTCCTCAGTAATGAGTTCACCAAGAACCATATTGATAGTATGGGCCTCATTATTATGAGAGGATTATTACTTTATTTTTACTATTGGCAGAAGGAGCATGGTTGGGAAATGGTTGTCTAAAAATGTCAAGTGATTGGTTTTGGGGTGAAATGGGGTTATCCAACACAAGTTCCCCTTTGTTAATGAGAGTTTGGACAATGTTCTTGAAGGTATTACACTGACTAACATCATATCCAATAACTCAGTGGAAGGTGCATAATTCATTCTTCTTGTACCAACCAGGTACAAGATGAGAAGAATAAAATTTCTATGGAGGTTTGATTGGGGGAAGCTATATGATATTGGATTTTAATAATTTATCTAAGACCAAAGCATATGACTCTTCAAGAAAAGTAAATTGCTTTTAGGTGTTGTAGTTTAGGTTCTTATTGTTTTGATTGGAGGAATTAGAAAAGTTAGATTGTTTGACAATTGGTGGAGGAGCACTCTTGAGGGCAACCACATTCATAGTTCCCTTTTTTTTTGAGTTAGTGTTGGTTTGGTTGTTGGGTTTAGAGGAGAAAGCCTCAATTGATTTGAAGGTAGAGTATTTGTTTCTCCACTTCAGTTGTACCTCATTAATGGCTCTATTTTCTAGTTTTTAGGCCATGGTAAAAGCTTCATCAAAGGTCTTAAAGCTCTGAACTCATAAGGTAGAAGAAATGTGCTAAGCACAAGCATGAGTAAAGAGTTCAATCAGTTTAAGTTGGGGCAAAGAGAAAGAGATTTGGTTTATCAGGCTTCTCCAATGGGATATGAAGTTGGATATGGACTCATCATCAAATTGCTGAATGGAGTAGATATCGGTGATAGAAACCTTCTTAGAGATGCTTATAGAGAAGTGGTCCAATAAATTTTGAGCCAGTTGTGTGAAAGAAAAGAGGGAGTGATTTTTTATAAAACTATAAAAATCTAGTGTCAGACATGATAGAGACATGGGGAAGGTATGAATAAGGAGAGCATCATCATAGGAAACCATATAGCACAAATGCCTAAATGCTATCAGGTGCTGTTGAGGGTCCTTACTCTGAAACTTTGAAAACTTAGGAAGTTCCCATTGAGGAGGATATGGTCAAATGGGGATGAATGAGTGAATTATTTCATTATATATTTGGTCATATGATAAAATAGTATGAGCTCCAAAAATGGATAATTTCAAATCAATCATTTTGTCCATTAACATTTTGATAAGGTCAGTTTGGGGTTGTGTACCTCTATAGTTATAAGGGAGGTTGTGTTAGGTTTGGGTAAGTGAAACATATGTATAGTTAGTGGGGGGTTGAGAGGCTTCCAAATATTGGTATGTGGACATAGGTGGTTATTATAATGCCACATATGAATATGTGGAGATAGGTGGTTGGGTGGAAGGTAGAGTTACATACCCTTGTGGGTTAGGGATGTAGTTCAAGTTTAGTGTAATAGACACTTGTTGAGAGATTAACATAGGTTGGGTAGGAGTTATGTTTGGGTTATTAGATAGAGGGTAGGTGGTAAATTTGGTGTTGATGGGTAGAATGTATGGGAATCACCATGATCTGAAATGGGGTGGAGGCAGGTAGGTCAGAAATGAGAGGAATGGTAATGAAACCAATAGAGGGTAATCCTACTAGAAGGGGAGCGTTGGATCCCAAAGTCTAGGTTGATCCTCTACTAAGAGGGTTTTTTAGTTGGGAAAGAATGTTCTTGGACATTGATTGGTTGAGTGGGTTGGTTTTGGATGGTGGTATCGGTAGGATTATTGGTAGAGGATGATACCTAGGTGACTAAAGGTTAGGTGGAGATGGTGGCAATAGAAGTGTCACCCATAAGGTGGGATGACATGCCATAAGGCAGGTCAATAGGTGGAGCCAAAGTAAGGGTATAATGGGATATGGTGTTAAGGTAATGCTAGAGGACTATGGGGTTATTATTTATAAAAGGTGGAGAAATCTACATCACCTTAGGCAACTATCTGAGGGATGATAGGACTCCTATAAGGATAAGTAAAACTCTCTACATCTAAGATGTACTCCATGGATGAGGGAGAAGAGGAAGATGGATTATTAGGAGGTGGGTCCTAATTTACTTGGTTTCTTAGTTGTTGCCTAGTTAAAACCATGAAGGTAAGTCAAGGAGGAAGATACAAGAAATATCACAACTCACACAAAAAGAAGATAGGAAAAATTCAAGGAAATGAAACACACACTAAAGCATGTTAAATCTTAAGGTTATTTTTAGTCTCTCTTGTGGCTTATGAATTAATTTTTAAGAATTGTGTGACTCAAATTGGCTTGTAGAGCAGGTACTAGAAAATAAGTCTATGGTTGGTTTCAGATTGTGTTTAGGCTCTTAATGGGATCTGTATTGGAAATCCATACATGGATTGATATTGGGGCCTACCCCCTTGATTCACACACCAAAATGATAATTTAGCCAAGATTTATTGATTGCCAGAGATTATACTCAACCAGAGAGTTGAGTTGGTTCTTTCCTTGGTGATGAAATCCAAGTAGGATGGTTGGGAAAGGTGACTAGTAGGTAATGAAATCCTAGTCAGTCGGGCCTTATGTAAATATTTTTATGATTGATTAAGTGTAAGTGGTTTGGTCTTATGTGTGTGATAAGAGTGAAAATTAGTTTGATTATCTTGATTAAGTAAGCCATGTGGACTAAAATAAACAAGAAAATAATCAATGCAATCAATTTTAAGCCTAAAATGAAAGTTTAATTTCATTGTATGAACAAAAAGAAAAGAAAAAGAAACACCTAGATGCAACTATGAACCCAAGAAAATACTCAAGGGTCCCATCAGGCATGCCAAAATTTTTTAGAGAAATTTCATTTATATTCTTTGGAAGGAGAAAAGAAACTCGAGAAGGGTATGGTTAGTAGAACCTGATATGTTGTGCACATGTTGATTCAAATGGTTGTAGATCTCCTCTTTAGATTGGGAGGAATGACCTGTAGATAAAAAATCACTAAAGAAATGGTTGATTAGTTAGATATTAGGGTGGATTGCCTAGAAAGCTAGATCCAAGAAGCACAAGATTCCTTGGAGGTTATCAATCCATGCTTTTCAAATAGTTAATTTTTGAAAGTGAATGATAAGGTTATTTCATATTTAAAATCAAATATGAGAAGTTGTTGACAAATTAAGAGGTAAATTTGACTAATTATAGCAATAAATAGATTGATATTAATGCTAAATGAATAAGATATGGTTCAAAAAATAGGGTGAGGCTCTATGATTAGGCAGAGGGAAAAACATTTAGATTTGGTGGGTGAAAATAACTTGTTATTTATTTTACACATAGTGATCATCGATGGTTGGGGTGATTATCGATGGTTAGGGTGACCATCGATGATTGGTTAACTATCAATGGTTATGGATAGACTACCGATGGTTAGGATGACCATCAGTGGTTATTATGATTTTGGTTTGGTTCAATAAATTGGCTTGATAAGGTTGTAAAAATGAATTTCATAAAGTGTTTTTGGGTTAGAGATTGGTTACAAGAAGAATAAGGCAATTAATTACTAAAAATAGAGACTTATCTTGCTGGTTACTAGTCTAAAGATGATTGAAGGATATGTTGGTTAATCTTGGAGCAATTTTGGTAGAGTAGTGATACTTGGCTATTGACCAACGGATGTTAATTCTTTGGATATCTATTGCACTTGTTGGTTTATTTATTCACTGGGAGGATACTTGAAAAATGAAGTATTGATGTAAGAGAGCTATGATTCTAGATGGGAATGATGATGGATGGATTGATTGATCAATCCCTTTTCACCTCTTACTCCTCTCTTTTTATAGAAAGGAAGGAGAAGTGAAATAATAGGTTAAAAAGAGGTTTAACAAGTAGTTTAAATTTAACTTTCATATGCATTGGCTCACACATGAATTAGACAATCTAAATATGGAAAAGCAAGCTAGAGTTTGATTGGAGTTGATGATTTAGGTGGTTAAAGGATAACCATCAATAGTTATGCCTAACCCTTGATGGTTAGGATGACCATCATCGATCGTTGGTAAGGTTAAGTTTGGTCAAGGTGGATTATCTAGAGCAAGTTAGTTAAATTGACTCAGGATTATAGTTGAAGGGTTGCAAACAAATCCCTAGTGGGTCATAAGGTGGTTTATTGGTTAGTTTGACATATAGAATCATTGTGTGCTATTTTATAATGTCTACACCACCCATGGATTGTATCTTGATGGCAATACCCATGTCATTAGACCAAGTATGTAAGAAATATAAAGCTAGTAGGTAGTCTGATGGGATGAGGAAACCTATGCCAAGTCCTTTGGAATTTATCAATAAAATCATGCATTGTCTCTTTGGATCACATTGAGTTGGTGAATGAGTGAAGTGCAGTCACTCTTGTCTTCAAATCTTGAGGTTAGTAGCTCTCTAAAATCATCCTAAGTTATGATACAACCACCAGGCAAAGTCCTATACCAATCAATTAATTCCTCTCTAAGGGACATGGCAAGGAGTATAATATCAATATTGATATTAGGAACATTATGAAAACTATAAAAATTTGATATATACCTAATGTGCTCACTATGAGTGACATAGCCTTCACCATTGAATGTAGGAACACTCTTTGTATCATTAGGGGGAATGTCATCATAGGCATAAATATGAATTGGATTTTTAGTGTTAAAGGATAGGAAGGAATGCTACCTAGACATGTTATCTTCAATTTAACCTTCAATTTTTTAGTCTTCTTGGCTAGCAAAGTCCTCTTACTCTTCAAAGGGTAGAATAGGTTGAGGATGTTGAACTTCAAAAGGAAGTTCAAGGTGAAGAGGTGGATTTATGGGATTGAAAACTATACTATAAGATGACCTAGTAAGTAACATGAAGTATGTGCATAATAATATGACAAAACAATGGTATAAAGCTAGATTTTACCTTGAAATAAGTCTCCAAATGTTGAGTAGTACACCATATGCATTTGTGATGTTGTCAAGACTAACATTCACCTTGACTATTTATCTTTAGAAAAATGGTCCCATTGAGCATTCTAGAATTTTTGGCACAAAATATTTCACCCTAGATGAGGTTGTTAAATCCTAATTTAAGATTTGGGTAACACTGAAATACTTCTAGGCATGTGGGTTGCCTATAGTAGAAGTAAACCTCTGGGTTTAAGGGCTAGCTCCCTAGATTGAACTTTAAGTACATAATACCTATACTAACTAATTATTTATGTTAAAATAGATATAAATAAACATGAAAATTACCTTGTATAACCAAGTGATACAAAAAAATGATATCTGCTATAATACCTTGATTTTCACTATGAAATATTACTCACAAGACTAGTTTCATACTTCTATGGGACTCCAACTTAAGTATTTAAAACATGCAAGTGATATGTACTTCACTTCCCAAAGTAAAAGGGGAAAAATTTATAATATTATACACTAGTATAACTTTTTACACTTATAAATAGGTAAGTAAATTGACTACACTTCATGTGACCTATTGGAGAATGAATTACTTGCACATACTATGAGAGAGAAAGATGAATGTAAGGATAGGTGATTAACACGTATCGTTAAAATTTTGACTACTATACACACTTAAGAAATGAATTTTATAACCAAAAACAACTTAAATTATTTACTTAAATTAAAAATATCAATATTCAAACTAGCAAGGCTTCGCCATACCAGACATGGACAAAAAAATAAGAGCCAAAATGGCTTGTACTTATAAAATATGAGAGAGGAGAGAGATAAGTGGAGTTTAAGGGTCAAAATTCCACTTTTCAAAGTGTGAGAATAAATTATGTTTTAGAGGGGTGGATCATGAAATTGGACAGGAAATTTCTCTTTGGATAAATTTCCCTCCAATGCATGCAAACTCCTCATAACTAACATAGGAACTTTTAGCTACCTTCTTAGAAATTACCTTCATCATTAGGCTTCTCTTGAGAATTTCAAAGTAGACTAGGGAGAGTTTTCAGATGTGCACTATTATTGGGGGGTAAATAACAATCTCCAACATGCATTATATGTGTTCCTAACCACTAGTATTCTTCTAGACAAGTGTTCTCACCACTTGTAGTCACCATCACTAGTTCTATAGGGTTGTCTTCACATTTGGCACCAAGATGGACTTAAATTTCTCAATTGAATCCATGTAAGGGGTTATATGACACCTTATAATATTCCTCTTATCCTCAAACCCATCAGGTAGACCTTAAAAGGTCTTGTAATTATACTTATCACCTTATCACTTGATGATCACTCTTCATTCCCATTGTCTCCCACATACTGCCTGAAGTGAAGGTGATTGCAAAGGTATTTGTGTAATTTATTGAATAAATATATGAAATGAGGAGTTATGTTAGGTCCCAATTTACCTTTCCAATTGATTCTCCTCCTTTAAATCTCATTTGAACCTACAAAACACATAAACTATGTCAAGAAAACTTGTTTTGTATCCTATTTGTATAAATAAGGTACCGACCAATATGATGGGAAGGATCTTGAGGGAGTTATCTACAAATACCAATCATTTTCTTAGTCATATTATCCCTCCTAGATGCATATTTATTCACCCTTTTCCCATCAAGTCAAGAGCAAGGGTTTCAAGAGGTTTTGGCTCTTAAGTTTTGTTCATATAATCTTGACATTTAAACCTTAGAAAAATTTCATTAGAATCATGTTAGGGACCCTATTCAACATATCCCAACTTATTAGGTCTCTATGTTAAGTTTCCATACTAGTGTGAGATTCTAGAGATAGCCTCTTAAGCCCTTATTTATATTGTGTACCCTGAGTTGTTCTTAAGACAACATGACCTCTTTGTGGGATTTTTATGCAAAAAAATAGATCAAAAAAAATATTATATCTCCATATGAATGTGATCAATTACATTGGAAGGTTCACCTAGCCCTAAAAGTGGTATTGAGACTCTATTAGGGCTTTAGGCCTAGTGGATTTGATTGTGTATTTACATGTTTATGCCATCCTATTTGATTTATAACACATTCATGTTATTATCCATGTTGGTTCATGTTAACTACAACTCCATATATCTCCTTAAAATTATTCAATGCCCTAATCTCATCTCTTTTTCACTTACCCATGCTTATAGTTTTATATCCCTAAGAGTGACCTCTATTTGAGACAAAATAAAGGGCACTATACCTATTATCCCATCCAAAATGAATATATGAGGGGATAAATTAGGTCTTGAGGACATTATATAACAATTTTTAAGGTTTAATAACCTCATTAGGGGCATCAATTCTTCAAGAACCCTAAGACAAGGTTCTTAAACTCACGAACTATGCACAAGGTCTATGTATTGATTATAGGTTATGTGTTGAAACCTTCTTTTCTATGTTTTCCTATGATGAAAATCATGTATTATATTATCCATCAGTGTGAATATTTTCTAAAAATGTCTAACACTCTCAACTTATTCCAACTCCTCAAATTTCTCCAATCTTAGGCTTAACTAGTAGATTGAGTGACTGTACTATTGCTAAAAAAAATGACATGCCTATAGGTGAAAGTTTCATGCATTAAGACCTCTATGGAGTCTTTTAACTCATACCATATTTCCCTAAGTTCATTCATACCATGTATTAGGGATTTTGTTTATTTTTTCTCTATTAACACTAGTCTGATTTGGTTTTTCCTCTATAACAACCTGTAGGTGGATATTTCTTAGGCCACAGAGACCCTTGTATGATGTCATACTCAATATTTTTAATTCTTAAGTATTATTTAAATTTATTTATCTATTTTAGTTGGTGATAAATACTCAACATGTATATATCTTGAGACTAACACTTCACTATCATGGTCAATATACGTTACAAGTTTTACATCAACCTTTAGGTGTACTCTTGAGGATAAAAGAGCCCTTATAGCTGATGATTTTCATCAAGAATTGAAAATAAAATATTTTTATTTATATTTAAGGGATAACATCATTATTTAATCACATAATGTCACTTTTCTATGTGGGTATGACACTATCATGTCATATGTGCCTTATAGGATTACTTGAACTTCACAATGTTGTAGATAACATTGAGAAACTATAGTGAAAGATTGCATGAGTTTATAAAATTCTTTTTATCACCTTATCTTGGTTAATCACCCAAAATATCATGTAAAAACACTACCCTTATGATTGAGTCACACCATTAAAACATATAAGCTAGCACAAACCTCAAGATGCTCTAGAATGAGAAGGTCAAACATAAGCAAAGTCTTTGTTTAAGAGATGTTAAGGTAACATATCCTTGAAGAGGCTTTCTCAAACTATAAAAATGGTTTCAAATCTATTTTTCATATTATGAACTCCACCATGATTTTTATAACCTTATCAACATTCTCAAATAGGCTCCAAAACTTATGTTCTAATTCTGCTTAGTCTCTGTGGAGACATATAAGTGCACATACAATAGTATACAAGACAAAATTGCATTAGATTTTCTCTACAAGTTAATTTCAACCTCGTGAAAGGTTAAAGTTTTTTTTTTCCATTTTATAGCCATCTCAACACTTTGAGAACCATCTTCACTTCTTCAAAAAGGCTAGTTAAATCTTTCCTTCACCTGACTATTGGTGAGTACTTGCAAGAAAATATGACTATGTTGGATTATGATTATGTTTTATCACCAAGTGATAAACTTTATTTTAAAATGAATCTTATAAAAATTATCATGATGATAATGAAACATAAATACACCGTTGATATGGAATCCAAAACATGATAAGGAGTTCCACTTTTGAGTGAAACCTGTCTATGAACTATGATATTATCCCTTAATAAAAACATAAGATACTTGTGATTTTTATTTCATCCCATACATGAAAAATAGATTAAGAACCACATGAGAATAATTTACACTATCAAACACTACATGAATTACTTGGTTTGTATGGATTATCTCAAACAAATAGGAAACCTATAGGGTGTGGGAATGAGCAAGCAAAAAGAAGCAGTAAACTTCTTAGCATTGGTTCGTAAAGCACAAGCAACCAATATTATAAATCATACCATGGATTTAAAGCATAAAAAGAGTAATTTTATCCCACAATATCATTTGATCTTATCCCTCTCCTATTGATCATACCATGAGAAAACCACTTGATCATCCTGGTATGTAAATAAGAGTTATTGAAGAATGCAATGATTTTTTAAATCAATTTTGGGACCTCTAAAGCTAATCAGGTGTAGAACTAAACTTAGGTAAGTTTAAGATTCACTTCAAAGTATTCCACACATGCCACAACTCCATTAAAATCCATATAAATACCCAAACTTCCTCTCTTTCAACTATTTTCTTGTTATGACATAGAAACCTACAAGTTTAGAGTTAGGACTACCATGTCTAACAAAAAACTAACTTGGAGGACATTGAGAAACACTTTGGAACACTTGTATTACATGGTAGACCATAAAAACCTCATTAAAAAACCTAAATATGACCTTAAGTGACATGAAATGATATAAAGGGTTAAAGATGAATATGACCAAGGTAATGACATATCAAATGACCTCAACTAAGACCATGACATACCCTATAAGACTAGTATACCCCTATACAAGTTTTATACTATATGAGGTTGACTTATTTTGACTTGTGGTCAAAATAGTCAACATTAATGTATGCTAGTTTGTTCTTAAAAGAGTTTGATTTGAGTGGCTTGAGATCTATAAAATGATATGCTAAGTCTAGGGTAGGCCTTTAGATATACACTGATAATACAGATAATTTTACAGGGCCACATTTATTAAAATTGACCACCAAAGCATGAAATAAATGACAATGATAATGATTTGGAGGCTATAAAATGGAGTGAATATCCACACATTTACAAGCTTCACTCCTATAAGGAATACTATGCCAAGTTGTAAAGAGGAGTTTAATTCCTTAGGGAAGACTCTAAATAATTATAAAATGAGGAATGAATGAGCCCTAGAGTCAAGGATCATATTCATGAGGACATGATAGTATAATGACACCTTAGTAAGGGAAGAGATCTAAGTCTAAGGATTGGACTAGAATATGTAAAATTTGGGAAGTAAATAATACCTTGTAACCCTATGTTATTAATGAAAACATGAGGTTTTGTATTTGTTTTGCTGAGTGTGAATGTTTGGGGGAGAGTATCACTTGGTTGAGTAGTACAAGGCATCTTATCATTAGGATATCTGACTATGAGTGTACCACAAGTGTCACACTTTTACACACATCCACTTAATAAAGAGAACCAAAGTTTGTTTTAATCCCCTCTTTGGAGTATTAGATATGTAGGTAGCACTTAGTGATTCATTTGGGAGTGGTTCAGGTCAGCTTGACCCACCATTATTCCTAATTTTTAGGTCTATAACTAATGTTAAAAGTGGATCTAGAGTTTCAAAGAGAAGGATATAGGTTTCTATAATTGCATGCATATATAGCTCTTGAAAATCACAAATAGAGATGGTTTACTAGTAGTTGCAATGATGCATATAAATAGAGAATAAAATTCCAATAAAATGAATCTGGTAAGTACCCAATGCTAGCATTAGTTGATACCATCTAGAATCTAATGATTCTTTTCAGGCATGACCTTAGACTTAGTTCCTAATCTAAGTGAATCTTGTTCAATTTTTATTCCATTCCTACTATCTACATTTAGTCTCATACCTACATAGCATAGTAAAATGCTAATTATCTCATTCCCTTACGTATTTTATATTTATAGAAGGTGTAATTGGTAAATCAAATTTTACCTTTTACATTTAGATTCATGTTTATTTTTATATATCATATAATATGAATTAGTCCTAATTTATATATTATAATATCACATAAATAAAAAATAAGGTAAAATATATTAGGAACCCATTTACTGAACACATCAAAACCTAGGTATTCCCTTAGAGTTTCTTTCCTTATTTACAGGGTTTTAGATTTTTATTTTTAAATTTGATTTTCATTTTTGGTTTCTTATTCCCCATACATTAAATCAATCAATATTTTTCACCTTGGCCCTAACCTTTTGTAGATTTTCATGATTTCATTATATGCCATCTAAGAAGGCTAGTTCCCTTATTCCTCTATGGTGAAGTGGTAGATTAAGTGATATACATATTGAGCATAATTATATTCTTTGGTTCCATATAAAATGTCTAAAATAAATTCCATGAAAGTTCATTCGTTTAATTCTTCTTCTTATTTTGATGTAACAATTATTGATTAATATGTTTAAACTAAAGATTATGTTAGAATGTATTATTGAAAACATGTTAATCAAGTTAATCATGAATACCAAGGTAGAATTCATCCTAATGATTTTAATGGGAAATATCTTATACAAGTTAAAGCATTGTTTAATTTTTGAAATCAAATTTGTCAAAATACTCAATAATTGGATAAGGAATAAAAACATGAGCCTTTCATTTTTTATAATATACATTTTGGAGGTACCAATTCCACTATATGTGCTCAAATCACTATTATTGCTATTATTCTTATGTCTACATCTTTGGCTACACATGATTCCCACCTGAAGTGTGGGGGAACACAAGTTTTCCCTCAAGTTATTATGGCTATTCCTACACATCCAACCTATATACATCCTATTAAGGCTACTAATGTGACACCATCATCAATTTCTACTAGACAATCCCTTAAGCAAACTATTATAGCTTTATAGGCAAAGGTATTTTAGTTAGAATATGGTTCTTTCAAAGCAAGTAATTCAATGGGTTTCCATCCTTTTATTCATAATAAATTAGCCCCAAATATTTTATATTATCCCTTACCTATGGATTTCATATCTCCTAGGCTTACACTATATCATAATAAAGTTGATCTAGAGCAACACCAAAGATCCTTTCACACAACATGTTTAGAATATGCCTCCAATGATAGATTATTAACGAAGTTATTTCCACAAAATATTAAAGACTATGATTTGTGATGGTTATATGATCTCCCATTATATTCAATTAAGGAATTAAATCCTTTGGCTAATCTATTTATAACACATTTTTCAATCAATATCAGTGAGAAATTATCTTACCCTCAAATTATAAAACATAAGTAATAATTCAATGAACTAATTAGTAACTAAGTGATTTGGTATAAGATCATGCTTTATAAGATAAAAAATCCTATGGCTAACAATGAGTTACAAGATATCTCTAGGGAAAAAAAATCTTTTTCCTCTCCATGAGTCCATTATATTCAATAAATCTAGATTTTTTGATGAGTTATGCTATATAGTTAAAATTTTAGAAGTTAAGCTCATAGCTTTGAATAAGCTGAAATATACACCTAATGCTATGACTATAAAGTTTCAAAGGAAACCAAGTTATAAATTTAAATAAAATGATATTAGTAATCATACAAAGATAAAAGTTAATACAATATCATAGTCTACTAATTGGCTTATACTATCATCTCCACAAAGGAGGAAATTTTCATGACTACCTCAACCTCCTCATATATTATTACCCAAGTTACTAGAGTATGTTGTTCACAAAATCCATCACTTGTTTTTGTGGACAACATGTCAACCATTTTGGTCCCGCAGGCCTAAAACACTCTCCTTTCTTTCTTAAAATGTTCTGAGCAGTTATGTTTTTCAAATATTCAAGCCTTTTCGGCTAAGAAAGGCGTAGGTTCAATAGGTGAGCTTTCTCAAAGGGAAGGTCAAAAAACTTAAGGCATTTCCTAAGTGTTTTGAGGATGGTTCAATGCTGAGGTTCAATCAAAAGACTCAACAATGGGTTTCAAAGAATTAGAATGAACCATTCAACCGTTGAACCA
Organism: Torreya grandis; assembly: GCA_037957365.1. Taxonomy (NCBI): domain Eukaryota; kingdom Viridiplantae; phylum Streptophyta; class Pinopsida; order Cupressales; family Taxaceae; genus Torreya; species Torreya grandis. The sequence goes on along the minus strand of JARHVA010000255.1, from coordinate 1,626,668 downwards.
TTAAACCCCGACTCTAAAAGGTTCAAGGTTCAATGAGTTCAAAGGTTCAAAGAGTTGAAATAACTCAAAGAATAAAAGGATTCAAAGAGTTCAAAGCTTCAATAGATTCAAAGAGTTAGAATGAACCGTTGAACCATTGAACCTTGAACCGAAAAAGTTTAAAGGTTCAAAGGTTCAACGAGTTCAATGAGTTCAACGAACTTAAAGAATAAAAGGATCCAAAGAGTTAGAATGAACCATTGAACCCAACCTATGAAAGGTTCAAAGGTTCAATGAGTTCAAAGGTTCGAAGAGTTAAAAGTTTGAGCAGAAGCTTTGAGTAAATGGATGAAGCGAAAGATTCCAAAAAATGGTTCAACTAAAGAAGAAAACTAAGTGAACACAACCCTTTACAAAAAAGTGAATCGCTGAACCACCGAACCATTAAACCATTGAACCAAAAGAGTTCAACGTTCAAGTTTTAAAGTGGTTCATGCGACCAATGACATCCCCATGGACATCACATTTAGGGTAATGGAATAACTATTTATTTTCAAAATACCTGAGAACAAACTCAGTGACCAACGAAGAAAGGAGCTGAAGGAGCCAGCTAAAAGTGAGAAGATAGCCCTGATAGCTTAGATCACTAGGAAGAGACAAAACATAGCAAGGAAAGAGGGAACTATAGAAAATCTAGAAATATCTATAGAAGATTTATTCCAGTTTGTGGAATAGTCCACTAGGTGGACCCCAGAGAACACAAACATTCAATGGCACGACCTATTTTTCTTCATTAAGTAAAGGCAAATGGATAGCTATGTAATCATCATAAAGAAGACTAGGAAACCCATGTTTAGGAGGAGACATTTGAGATGATTTAAAATGCCAAAGTTAAGGCTAATGACCTGTTCTAGCATGGCCCTTTCACATAATATTCAATGCATTCAATGCAGCATGGGCCATTTCATGAAAACAAGCACTTAGGTCTTTCTTTGGATGTTATATATTGTAATCTCTCATTTTGAATACAAAGATCTCTTTGTTATTAGAAGCCAAACTCTACCCAAATTGAAAGGCATTCTTGAGACTTTAAGCTCAGACTATTAATCATATTTTGTCAAGTGAATGAGAAAGCAAGTGACCTTTCAGACTTTGTGTTGAAATAGCTTGTGTTATTTAAGAAATTTTCCTTATGTATTTTTCCTAAATACAGTCTTGAACATTTAATCAAATAAGTAGAACAAGTGGAAATAAGCTGGAAGATGTCTTAAAGCTGACTATGAGAGACTATGTGCTACCATAATTGTCTTTAGTCTGTGTTTTGTGTAAAAGATACTAGAGAGACTTTGAGCTCTCCTTATCCTTCGTAATCATTCACTCTATTGTAGTTTATACTAGAGTCTTTGGGATACACTTCATTATACAGTGTCTTTGTCCTAAATCAATAGAAGAAACAATGAGAGACTTTGTGCTTTCATGGGTTTCTTGTGAATCCAGTTACTACCTAAGAGAAATCCTTTTATTTGATAAATATCATTTATGAAAGAAGAGAAGTGCCTTCAGTAATTACACCAAAATTCCCCTCTATTTTATGAACATCATCTCTGAAAAAAGAGAGATGGATGGTATGATTTTACCCATGTGTCAATTTTTAGCTTATATTAGTATATTATAGCTTATAGGGAACCTCCCTTACTGAGAGGAGAGATTTGTCTCATTCTAGTTGTGGTTACCACACCCATTTTGTTGTATAAATCTCCTTATGTTGTGGTTGATATAACCATTTTGCCATCAGTCAGTTGATGACAAAATATTCACCCAATAGTTTTTTGGTGACTCCACTAGGGAAGAACAAGCAACTTGAAGCCTCAAGATTCAAATTGAAGTAGTTCCAATTCTTTTCCATTTTTATTTCACACTCTAGTTGATTCGATATATACATGAATCCAGAGAGCTCAAGGTATTGTTGACCTTGTATTTGAGTTGGTGTAGCTAAGTAATTTTGATCTTTTTCCTCCACTAGCTCATCTTCAGTTAACTAGGAGTTTTCCTCCTACAAATGTTAGGTCCCCAATACTAGTCAAATATTCTCTTTCCTTTATTAGTAGAGATTTATCTATACATATCCCATAAAGATTTGTAATCCCTCTTTTCAACAGTCATATCATTGCAGCTCAAGGCCCTTGGGGTAATACGTTCAGTCCTCTGAATCTAACCCCACTTTTACATGAACTACCTACAGTTCAAGGAAGAATTTTCCCAAGTTCTATGGTGATGGGAGAGTTCATTCTGATGAACATATTACAACCTTTTGCATAGCTTTTACTGTAATAGGTGTTGAATATGAAGACATAATAGTCAAACTGTTTATGGAAACATTGCAAGGCTTTGTTGCAGACTAGTTTTATCATCTACAAGCACAAATAGTGACTGACTGGAACACTCTCAAGGCCAAATTTGAGGCTAGATTCAAATCTACAGAAGATGCACACACCCTGTTAGTTTAGCTTATGCAAATGAGGAAGGATCCTCATGAACCTATGTGAGACTTCATTGCTAAAGTTGACAAGTTGAAGAATAGGATTTCTACAATTGCTCAGTCGACACCTAAAAATATTAAATGCTTCTTCATCAATTCTTAGCTTCCTAAAGTGAGTTTCCTATTGAGGTGGGTTGGCCATATAGATCGTACTGTAGCTCATATTTTGGTGACTAAGGTTGAAGATGATCTTATCTTGGTAGAAAAGATAAGAAGAGATATTAACATAAATAAATCTTCGTCATATTTTGAAAAAAATTCTACAGGCACCACTGATATGATGGTGTAAAAGTAAGCAAATGAATTGCTAGCTCTGAAAAAGCAAATGGCACAAGGGATGTATGATCCTCCTTCTTATCGAGATATACCAAGGAGGACATTTTCCAACCATTCATATCAAGGAAATGCTACTAGGAATCAAGGGCAACTAAATCATCTTCCTCCCCCACCAGGGAAGCTTGCCATTGAAGTAGCACTTGCTAACTCAGCAGTTGGTTATCATGAAGTTAAACATGATTTATCTTTCCAACTTGAGTTGAACAAAGAAGATGATGCTGATCTCTTTGCAAAAGGTGAGGAAGAATTATCTATCGACTCCAACATTGGTTTCCTAAATTACCAAGATGAAGTGAGAAGTAAAGGAGAAGTGTTTGATGGATCATACATTGTATTTATCTGGTCCTAGAACTAGTCAACTCAACAAGCTGATAAGAGAAAAATAGGGGAAGAATCTCGACCAATAATTTCAATTGCTAAATGAGGGAATTTTTTGCCTTTCCAATCAAAGGACCTAGTGATCAATAACAAAGTACCTCAAACAACCTTACACCTTTTGCTTCAATTTATCAGACTAGTACCACACCTAATGGAACCCAGAATGATGGACTTCCTTCCTCTATTCCTAGTTCTTTTTAGTTATTTGACATAATTGACCATACTAAGAAGACCAAGATCCAAATGTTTGAGTTTGAATTCTTACAAGCCAACCCTGAGAAGTTAGATAGGTTAGTTGAATGCATCAAGAACAAAACCATCCCTATAGGACAAAATGTTTCAAAGGTAACTCATTAATCCCCAAAGAACACATCCACCTAAAAAAATCTTGTCATTACTCCTATTTCTCATGGGAAAACAAAACCTTTCTATGTTTCCCTACTGATAAATGGTCATTAGCTGAGCAATTATATAATAGATTCTGGCACCTCTGACAATGTGATGCCCACCAAGGTGGCAGGCTCCCTCAGGCTCATGTTGGCTAAAATTTTTGGGAGATGCTTCTCCATGGAAAAAAATAAGTGCCACTTTTGGGGCAGATCAAAGATGCCCAATTTGCATTCGCAGCCTTCCTAAATAAGAGGATTAAAATGATATTCTTGGTGGCCAACATCCCAGCTTCCTATGGCATTCTGCTTGGGTGAAAGTTTTACAAGGATGTTGGTGGAGAATTGAACATGGACCTATCTAAGGTGAGGATACCTGTTAAGGGTGTCATGCAAAGGCTACTTCTTGATAAGAAATCAAAATACATTGTCATCGAAACATCAAACCCTGAAGCTCAAATTTTGTTTAAATCTTCAGGAATGGGTAACTACTTTCTTTCTATTGAAGACATTCATGTTTTAGTAGATGAAAGTTTACTAGGTGACAATCCAAAAAATTTAGACAAGACATCATAAGAATTGGAGCATAATTTAGGTGAAAAAGGATCTTCCCTCCTTAATGAATAAAAATATGAAAGATCATATTCTAATGATGTCTAGATTCTAGAATTTGATGGTAATAATTTGTCTACCAGTTCTAGAGCTGGAGTTGTTTTGATATCTCCTCAAGGAGATATTTTTCCCTATTCATACAAGTTGTATTTCATCAATACTAACAACACCACTGAGTATGAATATTTGTTGTTCATATTGAAGGTTTCTCAAGCTAAAGGTGTTAAACTTCTTCACACCCGAGGAGATGCTGAGTTGGTAGTTTGTCAGGTGAGAAAATTGTATCAAACCAAGAATGAAATATTGAGACATTATCACAATTTGGTGTGGGACTAACTTGAAGGTTTTGATGCTTTTATTATTTCTACGATTCCTAAAGAATTCAACAATCAAGTAGATTCCTTGGTTGTCTTTGTAACTCTCATGGTTCCTCACCAAGATTTTAAAAGGAACAAGTAGATTATCGAGTTGGTATTTTGACCGAGTGTACCTGATAATGCCAACCATTGGTAGGTGTTTAATGGTGATAACCAAATCATCACTTCTTTGGAATAGATGGATAGCTTTGAGGAGCTTCATTTTAAAGGCAGTGAATTTCCACCATGGGAATCAGCTCCTGAAACAAATTCAAAAATTGGTGAAGAGTTCCTTCAACTCAAAGGGAATAAAATTCTCAAAGGATTAGTTTCTCTTAATAATCTATTCAATAAGCATGATAGGTTTATCAAGAAGCAACAAATAGATTTAAAATCCTCTAAGAATTTTGATCAAATAAATTTGAGTATAGAAGACAATCCCAAAATTGTCAACATCAAGAATTGTTATACTCCTAATGAAAAACTCAAATTCATTACCCTGCTTCACCATTACATTGATGTTTTGGCATACTCTTATGATGATATAAAATCTCTTAGTCTTAAATAAATTTAGCATAAAATTCCTCTCAAGATTGGGTCATTGCCTCACAAGAAGAAACAAAGGTAGTACAATCCTAGGCTAGTAGGTACTATTCTTTCTGAGATCCAAAAAATGTTGAATGCAAGAATTATTTTTCCAATCCATCATTCCACTTGGATTGTGAACATAGTCCTTGTGAGAAATAAGAATGGATAAATTTTCCTGTGTGTTGATTTCAAAAATCTAAATCAGTCATCTTTAAAGGACAACTATCCCCTACCCATCATGGATCAGTTGTTACAAATAGTGACTGGCACAGAGATGTTATCAGTGTTAGATGGTTTTTTAGGATATAATCAAGTGAAAGTTGATGAATCAGACCAACATAAGACCACTTTCACTACACCTTGGGGCACTTTTGCATATCATAGAATGCCTTTTGGCTTGATCAATGCTAGTGCCACCTTACAGAGAGTGATGGATCTTGCCTTCAAAAATGAAATGGGGAAGTTCATTGTGGTATACTTTGATGACTTGACTATCTTTTCCAAACATCATCCTAATCATGTGCATCATTTACAAAAAGTGTTGAAATGATGTTGGAAAAATGGTATTTCTCTTAATCCCAAGAAGTCAATTTTTGGGGTTACAAAAGGTAAACTTCTCAGTCACACATTATCCTGAGAAGGCATAAAGATTGATCCAAAAAGAGTCAAATCCATCCAAGAGATTACTCTTCCTGCTAGTAAGACTATAGTCCACTCTTTCTTTGGAAAGGTGAATTTTCTATGAAGGTTCATTTCTGAATTTATAGAGAAGACTCACCACATTGTCAACATGATGAAGGGTAAAGCTACTTTTAGCTGGACTGAAGAAGGCAAGTCAACATTTCAAGATATCAAGGAAGTTATCACCCATGCCCCAATCTTGGTTTATCTAGATTATACCAAAGACTTTGTAATGTATAACTATGCTTATGAACACACACTTTTAGTCATCTTGGTTCAGTAGAACAAAGAAGGTGTGGAGTCCCCCATATCTTTTATGAGTTAACCTCTCAAAGCTCATGAGCTAAAATATTCAAACATGGAGAAGAATGCTTATGCTGTGGTTAAGGTGGTAAAAAACTTCCATTTTTACATCTTGAACTCACACACTATTGCTCTAGTTCCTAATACAATAGTAAAGTCCATTCTAACTCAACAAGAATTTGGAACTAAAAGGGGCAATTGGATTGCTAAAATCTAGGAGTTTGATCTTGTTATCAAACCTATGAAGCTTGTGCAGGGAAGGGCTCTCTACCAATTAATTGATGATAACATACTAGAAGAAGTAGGGCATGAAGAAACAGAAGTTGATGACATGCCCATAGTTCTCTTTATCACCACTACGAATGAGTGGTATTCCAATATTTCTTATTTCCTTACCTATGGTGAGTGTCCTTCCCACTTGTCTAGTAAAGAAAAGAGGACTGTTAAATTGAAATCTCATAACTTTGTCCTATGGAACAGTGGTTTGTACAAGAGAAACCTTGATGGGGTATTCCTTCACTATGTGGATAAAGTGTAGCAAAACAAAATTTTGGAGTCCTTCCATAATTTGGCTTGTGGAGGACTTTTTTCTATGTTTGTGACTACCCATAAGATTCTATGAGCCAGGTATTAATGGCCTACTCTATTTTGAGATTCATACACTTAGGTGCATAGATGTGTCAATAGTTTGTTGGAAAACCCAAGTTGGCTACATTACCTTTCAACTTGTGGTGATTGAAGAGCCTTTTCAGCAATGGGGAATTGATTTCATTGGCACTGTAAACCTGTCCTTGAGTGTTAGACATGACTATGTTCTCATAGCCACATATTACTTTACCAAGTGGGTGGAAGTCATTCCAATCAAGCATGCTACTTCAGAAGTGGCATGTAATTTAATCAAAGAAAATATTATTTCTAGGTTTGGATTCCCAACCATGATTGTAACAAATAATGTAGCCTATTTCTCTTCTCATGAGGTTACCCAATTCTAATAATCTTATGGGATTATCCTCTCCCACTCTTCTGACTATTATCTGTAAGGAAATAGTAAAGCAGAATCAAGCAACAAGAACCTACTGACCATTATTAGGAAGCTGGTAGGTAACAATTAGAGAACCTGGCATAAAGCATTGCTTGATGCTTTATGGGAAAAAAAATTACACCCAAGAGGGTAATAGGTATATACCCATTCCAAATTCTACATGGTTTGAATGCAGAGATACCAATCACCCTGGAATTACTAGCATTAAAGTTGGCAAAGGCAGTTGAAGATTTAACTTTTGAAGATTCTATCGACAAGAAGATCATGTGCTTGACTAAACTAAATGAGAAACAAACTATGGTGGTGGATCATATTGCTACACATCAAGTCTTGTTGTGGGACAAGAGGAGAGAACCAAAAGGAATGCATAGAAAATTGGTTCCTTATGTAGAGACCCATTTTCAATTTATCAATCAAAAGGTGAAAATAGTTTATTAATGAAATATCAAGATGGAATGCCATTTGCACTACCTCACAGTGGGTAGCATCTGAAGCACTTCAATCTTTGAAGTATTAGATAAGTTCAGTTGTATATATGTATAGTTTTTGTATAGTCTTTCTTTGTTTTGTATTATTCATTTGTTTTTGGCACCTTTATTTTTTGGAGTGGCATGACTCCATAGCCCAATGACATAAATGAAGGCACTAAGATTCTGGTTTTTACTCCCTTGGATTGCTTTAAATTTCAATCAATGGAAGTTCCTCAACTGGATCTAGCTATTGTTCCCAAAATCTATCACTTATTTTTGTGGACATGTCAACCATTTTGGTCCTACATGCCCAAAACACTCTCCTTTTTTTCTTAAAATGTTTTGAGTAGTTATGTTTTTCAAATATTCAAGCTTTTTTAGCTAAGGAAATCACAGGTTCAATAGGCAAGCTTTCTCAAAGGGAAGTTCAAAACACTTAAGGCATTTCCTAAGTGTTTTGAGGATGGTTTAAAGCTGAGGTTCAATCAAAAGACTCAATGGTATGTTTCAAAGAATTAGAATGAACCATTGAACTGTTGAACCATTGAACCCTAACTCTGAAAGGTTCAAGGTTCAACGAGTTCAAAGGTTTGAAGAGTTCAATAGACTCAAAGAATAAAAGTATTCAAAGAGTTCGAAGCTTCAACGGATTCAAAGAGTTAGAATAAACTATTGAACCATTGAACCTTGAACTGAAAAGGATCAAAAGTTTAATGAGTTCAATAGACTTGAATAAAAGGATGCAAAGAGTTAGAATGAACCATTGAACCATTGAACCTCACCTCCAAAAGGTTCAAAGAGTTCAAAGTTTGAGCAAAAACTTTGAGTGAATGGATGAAGTGAAAGATTCTAAAAAATGGTTCAACTGAAGAAGAAAACTAAGTGAATGTGGCCCTTTACAAAACATTGAATTGCCAAACCACCAAACCATTGAATTATTGAACCATTGAACCATTAAATCAAAAGAGTTCAAGGTTCAAAGTTCAAAGTGGTTCAAGTGACTGATGATGTCCCCATGGACATCAAATTTAGGGTAATGGAATAACTGTTGAATTTCAAAAGACTTGAGAATAAACTCAATGACCAACCAAGAAAGGAGCTAAAGGAGCTAGCTGAAAGTGAGAAGATAGCCCCGAGAGCTCAAATGACCAAGAAGAGACAAAACATAGCAAGGAAAGAGGGAATGACTATATAAAATCTAGAAATATCTATAGAAGAGTTATTCTAATAGGTGGAACATTCCACCAGCTGGACCTCAGAGAACACAAACATTCAGTGGTGCGGCCTATTTTTCTTCATTAAGTAAAGTTGAATGGATAGCCATGTAAGAATCATAAAGAAGACCAAGAAACCCATGATTAGGAGGAGACATTTGAGATGATTTAAAATTCAAAGTTAAGGCTGATTACTTGTTCCATCATGGCCCTTTCATAGAATATTCAATGCAGCATGGGCCATTTCATGAAAATAAGTGCCTAGGTCTTTCTTTGGATGCTATATATTGTAATCTCTCATTTTGAATACATATATCTCTCTATTATTAGAAGTGAAGCTCTACCCAAATTGAAATACATTTCTAAGACTTTGAGCTTAGAATGTTAATCATATTTTGTTAAGTGAATGAGAAAGAAAGTGACCTTTCAAACTTTGTGTTGAAATAGCTTGTGTTATCTAGGAAATTATTTTTATGTCTATTTACTAAATATAGTCTTGTCCATTTAATAAAATAAGTAGAAAAAGTGGAAATAAGCTAGAAAATGTCTTGAAGTCGACTGTGAGAGACTTTGTGCTACCATAATTGTCTTCAGTCTGTGTTTTATGTAAAGGATATTGGAGATACTTTGATATCTCCTTATCCTTCATAATCTTTCACTCTATTATAGTTTGCGGTGGAGACTTTGGGCTACACTTCATTCTATGGTGTCCTTATCTTAAATCAGTAGAAGAAATAATGAGAGATTTTGTGCTTTTGTGGGTTTCTTGTGGATCCAGTTACTACCTAGGAGGAATCCTACTGTTTGCTGAATATCATTTCTGAAAGAAGTGCCTTCAGTAATTACACCAAAATTCTCTTTTGTTCTATGAACATCAGCTTATATTAGTATACTATAGCTTATAGGGAACCTCCCCTTACTGAGAGGAGAGATTTGTCTCATTCTGGCTATGGTCACCACACCCATTTTGCCGTATAAATCTCCTTATGCTATGGTTGATATAACCATTTTGCCATCAGTCAGTTGATGACAAAATATTGACCCAATAGTGTGTAACCTTATATCTCTTTATCCTCCAAAATATTTTGATATGAGTACACCTACATATATAGGATATGATAGTAATATATATTTTTATTATCATGGATGTGTAAAAAATTATAAAAATAGATGCTTCAAGCTAAGGTATAAGATACATGATCTCATTGATGACAAAATTATTGAGATTAAAAACCTATGAATGATCCAGGACCACAACCAAATTATAGTATAAAGTTTAAATTTTTTCCACTCCCATTATAAATAATTTAATGACAAAAACTAAGGATACTACTGAGGTGCGTATAACATATAATTCACATCCTTCTCCATCTACATATGATCACCCATTGGATAGTATCATTGGTGAATTTTTAGATACATCAGTATAATGACCTATAATTACATTTGATGATAATGAGATTATGGAAGATGAATCTAATTTTAATTCATTACTTATAGGAGCATACATCAATTCACAACTCATACATAGTTTCATGGTAGACATTGGTACAATTTAAAATATTTTTATAGTGATTCTTATTCATATTCTTGGATACACACATGAGTATTTGAAAATAAAAAATAGAACACCTTAAAACACATTTTGATACCTTTTAAGGTAGGTCCTATAGTATTATCTACTTTATTTTTAGTTATACCAACTATAGTGGCATTTGACATGTTGTTAGGATGACCTTGAATACACAAACTCTATGTAATACCATATTTAATGCATAAATGTGTGAAGTACATACATTAAAACATAGTGGTCATGGTCATAGGTATTGCATATGAGTATTATATTCATCTAGAGGAAATTATTCCTCAACCCCCACCACTATAGTCAGTTACTCAACCAGTTTAGTTTAATTATACACAATCAATTATATAATCCAATATGTTTCATGATATATAAATAGTATAAAGGAAAGTAGTTGACTTTCTTAGATGACCAGTGATTCAACACCCATTACATGAGAGGGCCATCTAGGAATCATAATGGACATTATCTACCATGTCACATACTAGTCTAGTGTTACAAATATTTAACCATGTTATACCATGAACACAAGAATGGGTTTATCCTTTTATACAATAGATTTTTCATGATACTATATTACTTAGATTTAATAGCACAAGATATATTTTAAATTTTTATATAGATACACATAATACTACTCACTCATGACAGGTGACAATTACCATGTTTGATACATGACCCACACATGACCATCCCACTGTATAGATAATTGGTTATCATTTACACATTTTCAAAACATTAAAAAATTACAAAAAAATAAAAAAATCAAGGCCTTAACATTACATGTTTGTTAGTTAGATGTTCATTTATTTTTTGATCACATGTTTGGTATATTACGTATCCTTTTTCATTCACACATGTGTTTTCAATGTATATATTAGTGAGATGTAGGAAATATAAGTTAGGAATTATACATAGATGCAAGACATTCCTACACCTAGGGGCCATGCCAATTTTAGGGGTCTTTGATTCCAGAGAACACATTGATATAGGTTATATCCTTCTATGAAATTTCTATTTAATATGTTGAGCTACAATGATTTATTACATGTCTTGATCTTGTTTATATTATTTTATAGTTTTATATTTCATGGATATTATACTTTGACAAATTGTGACTTTGACGTAAATTGATAGTGTAGACTCGTTTGACTTATTTTATGATTCATTATTATTGGTTTATTTTCATATACACTAATAATTTATTGTCTATTATGTGTGACCCTCAAATTTGTGTGATATTTTATTTTCTATTGGGTGTGACCCTTGGCCTCATGTGTAAATTGATTTTCCATTGTGTATAGCTCTTGGACCTATGTGACATGAAATTGTTTATTATGTGTGGCCTTTGGACTTGTGTGGCATTAAGTGTTATTGTGTATGCTTATATTATGTGCATCATGTCCATGACATTATGTCCTTATGAGTAGATAAATCTAGGATTATTTATTGAACTTTATAATTTTGTTGAGTTTGTTAAGTATTTGGTGATGTGATCCATATAATGCCCTTTTTTCTTGTTTAAAGTACCATAATTCATATAATGCACCTTCCTACATAGTTTATTATTTATAAATTATATCAATTACGGTTGTACTATGTGCCTAATTTTTATATCTATATTGATATGACACTTATATGCCTTATACTACATGTTTTATATATGCTTTGATGATCTATCATTACTATGATGATATATTCTCCACATGTTAACACACACTTCTAAATGATTACATATTTTTACATTACATGATGTGGTTAACTCTTTTATTTTGAGATGAGTGATTTCCAATATATATTATTCATATCAAAATGGGGACATATTAGTGGGCTTGTCATAGATATTCAAGCCTCCATGAATAGAAAAAATGATTTTGGATCAAATTACATGATTCAAAGAGTTTGAAATGGTATAGAATATTAGTATAATTTAGATATGGCATATATATTTTTATATTCACATAAATATATAGGAATAAAAGTTACATGTTTATATATAATTACAGATTGAGACATATGTGAGGGTATATGCAATGCATATGCACAATAGTTTTACAGAAACATGAGTTACATGATTTTAGATTTTTCATAGTTGGGACAAATGAGATATAGATAAATAAAATTATATATATTTTTTCCATTGATTAGATTATATTATGTGAGCATGAACATTTTCATACACATAAACACTATTGTAGTTTTCTATTATTGGCATCAATTATACATAGAAGTGAGAACTTTTGACTCTATAATTTCATTAGTAGTGGTTAATTAGGTTAAATGAGTAACATGTTTAGGTTTTAATACCCTCAATAGCCTAAGAACTACTTTGTGACCCAATATGTGGATCCCACCTTTCTTCTTGGGGTTCATGATCAGTTGCATGAGTAGTATAATTGATATTTTTTGCCCTCAATGGCCTCGGCACTGCTCCTTCTTCAATCAGGGTTATGGAGTTTATCTTCCCAACCCATTACCTTGAATTAGTACATAAATTGGTGCATGATTAACCCCACTTCTCCAAGTTCTTCAATAAGGAATCACAACTCTCTAATGCTTTAATAGGGATAGACCATATCGAATGGCATGCCAAAGAGCAACATTATTCACCCACTTATAGGGGTATTCCTTCTTTTCTATTTAGTTTTAAAAGTGATAATTTCATTTCAAATTTTAAATTCCATACATGGAAATTGATTGTTTCATATTCGTTGCATGTTGCATGTAGTAAGCTGCACATTTAGAGTTTCCCCCAAAAGATAAAGTGTGTTGCACACACTCAATTATATCTCTTTATTATTTTACTTTAGCATTTTATTTAATTCCACTAGAATAAAATGGGGAAATTTCTAGACTGTAAAATTTGGTATTAGATACTTGGAAATGTCAGTTTTTACCTATTTCTACCTTATATGACCTGTGTATAGATATGGATCTTATTCACCCTTATCTCACATCATCATGTTTTCCATGGTATGATCTTCCCAATTTTCTATTAGTCACTTAAAAATTCCATAATATATGTATAACATGTTCAAAAACATATTCATACTATCTCCATACCATAAGATTGGTATTCTTGTCACTTAAACAAATTTATCACACTCAAATTATTTCACAATATGGGATTCATCTAAACATGATCAATTTGTACCACATTAGACAATGGTTCTTTTTCATATTTAAAATTATATTCATGGGTCAACCCATAAGTTTTGAATTTTGGTGGTATGATAAAGTACACAAAGAGTCCCATATAAACACATAATATGTTTAAACCCCATTCCCTACTAACACTTATCTAACAAGCATCTATACACTTATACACATTCAAAGAGAATGACCTATTATTTTGATTACAACCATAAATCAGAAGAAGGTCCTAACTAAGTCTAAACCACCTTAAATCCAAGTTAAAATTTTCATTTTCCAAGGGTCTAAATCTAGGTCACAGGTTGAACTCATTGAAGGGTCACTATTTAACACATAAATCCAATATAGAGAGATATATGTGGTTTTAATGTTATCTTCATAGTATTAGATATGTAGGTAGCACCCAACCATTAATTGGAGATTTTTAAGGTCAGATCAACCCATCATTCTTACCCTTTTGTAGGCTTAAACATAATGTCAAAGGTGGAACTAGTATTTCAAAGAGAATGTGATAGGTTTCTAGAATTGCACACACATATAGCTCTTAAATATCACGCACAAAGAAGGTTTACAAGCATGCACAATGGCATGTCTAAAAATGGTGATGAAAAAATCAAATGAATTTTTCAAATACAAGATACTAACGTCAATTGATACCATCTAAAATGTAACATTTTTTCTAAGCACAACCAAAGACTAATTTTTGATCTTAACAGCTATTGATCCAATTTTCTATCATTTTTGTTATCTGCATTCAATATCATACATGCATAGTATAATAAAATTCTACAAATATCATTCAATTAGATCATTTATATTTATAACAAGTGTAATTATCAAATTATATTCTTCATTTTACATTCATATTCATGTTTATTATTATATATTATATAATCTAAATTAGTTCAAAGTTATATATTATATGATCACGTAAATAAAAAATAAGGTAAAACAACAACTTTGAATGAGCCCAATATAATCGCCTCTTTTGGTTACAATATGGGGTTGATAGCTCCACAAAATTGTTCCATCCCACCAGGTCATTGTAACATTGGAAATTCATCAATGGAGCCATAATTGGCTAGACATTACATGCTTTTATCTCATGCAACCATTGTCAAGATTTATAAAATTAAGTATTAGGTAAGATATTCTTTAGTACATCACATGTGATAGTGATGTAGCTATTTTTTTCATAGAATATTTTTTAGTTTTTGAATTTCTCTTAAATTATTTATATTAAATATTATTGTCAAAAAATATCCATTCTACCAAATTCATCCAAAATAATTTTCTTTAACTATCTATTATCAAAATTAAGTTCTTTAAAAATGGTTAAATTTATAATAGTCATGGATGCCAAATGAAAATTACACAAAACTACTTAATAAGGCAAGGAAATATCATAATTAACTAATACTAATCAAAACACTTCTTTAATGACATTCTATCCATGTATTAATATGTCAATAAAAAGGGATCTATTGGCAAGTAATCATATCTCCCTCATTTAGACTTTTAACCCAAAAAAAAAAAAACATAAAACATAAGATATAATAGCTACCCGAAGAATCATTGATTTCAACATTGGATGGTAAATACTCATCCTCAAATTATTCTAACTGTGTTCATTACATTGATAAAAATTATCATTTAGTATTCTTCCATTAAGACACACATATATGAATGAGAAATCAATGTTTTATTTTTTAGGATCTTACATAGTTAATCCAGTGTAAATTTTATGCTTCTCAATGCTTACAAAATTTTATGGAGTTTTATTCCTGGAAGTTGTTATATGGATGTAGTTATGGTAAGCCCTATCAAAATTATAAGGGTAACAATGTTGCAGTATAATGTTGACATATAAAAAATATTTAGTGAAATGCTACCTTACTTAATGAACAAACTACCCACCAATTAAAGGACATTATCTAAAAGAAAAATTATTTATTTTTATTTGTTTGGGTACCATAAAATATTTATTCTATATTTTTGGGAATATCACCTTTTAACTTTCATTATTTATATATGTCTAAGGTATTACATGGATTCACTGAATTATATAGTTATACTTAATTAACATAATTTCAACTCAATCATGTATTTATTTTAAATAATTCATAAAAGTGGACTAAAAAATATTTTTTATTTTAATTTTTACATATTATAGAAAACTATGGTCACAAGTTATTCGAGATACATATATCTAGATCTAAAATTGATGTGACAGATCATGAGTTATCTATTTTCCTTATTCATATACATCAAAACACATGAAATTCAAAAAGAATTTGACTCTATAGGCATTAATAACTATTCAACAGTTTATGCAAATGATGTTCCTCAGTGTATTATTTCCTCTTATATAAGAGATGCATCTGTTTAACTTATAAATAGAAATATGCATATGGTGATTTCCAAAAAAGAACTATTTATTAAAATATGTATTTTAAAATCCTTATTTTCTTAATTCATTTGGTTTATTATTGCTTTATAATAAGAGAAGGAGATGGTATTCCTATTTGCATATTAGTAAGCCTACTAAGAATCCTTCCTTCTACCCTAGAGCATAGAGTAGTTAGGGCATTTCAATTTCTCATAAGATTAAGAGTATAAGCTATTGTAATACCCATCATAATTAGCCACCTTTCCCCTCATTGTATTGGTGTGTTCATCTTGTGTGGTAATGTTTTAGGTATTTAGAAAATTGAATTTTGTTTTCTTTCTTTTATTTGAATTTTTCATTGGTAAAAAACATTTAGAATATTTTGATTATTTAAATTCTAAATTAATAAACCTAAAATTTGAATCAAATTAAATTATGGGGAATTATATAATTCTATTAATTGAGAAACTTGTGCATAACCTCTCTAGTAAGGTTAAGAAGGTTATTAGGTAGGTCCTAGCCTAGGGTAAGTAGTTGTACAACTTGTGGATTATATAAGGGGCATGGTAATATAATTTGTTGAGGATTGTAAGAGGTATTATTGGGTGAATATTTTGTCACTAGCTAACTGAGGACAAAATAGGTGCTTAAACCATAGCATAAGGAGATTTAATCAGCCAAATATGTAGGTCTACCACATCATGAAGAGATAAACATCTCCTCTCAGCAAGGGGAGGTTCCTTATAGACTATTATAGTATATTATACTATATATATGATAAAAATATACATTCAGGGGTGAAATCATACCATCCATCTCTCTTTTTTTAGAGATGATGTTTACAAAATAGAGGAGGATTCTGGTGTAATTACTGAAAGGGCACTTCTCTTCTTTCAGAAGTGATATTCAACACAAAACAGGGTCCTTCCTAAATAAAAAAAGAAACCACAAGAAACCAATTAAAAATAAAGTTTTTAGTTATCTCTTATACTAATTTAATCAAAAGAACACAACAAGATTAAATGCAACTCAAATTTTGCACCTAAAACTGCAATATAGTAGAGGATTACGAAGGATAAAGAGAGCATAAAGTCTCTCTCTAGTATCTTTTACACAAAACATAAACTAAAGGCAATTATGGAAACATAAAGTATCTCATAGTCAGCTTCAAGACATCTTCCAGCTTACTTCCACTCATTCTACTTATTTGATTAAATAGATAAGAATGTAATTAGGAAATAGACATTAGAACAATTTCCTAAAAGGCACAAGTTTATTCCAGCACAAAGTCTGAAAGGTCACTTACTTTCTCATTCATTTAACAAAAATGATTAATAGTCTGAGCTCAAAGTCTCAGGATTGCCTTTTAAATTGGGCAGAGCTTCACTTTTGATAATCAAAATATCTCCCTTATATAAAATGAGAGATTACAATATATAGCCTTTCAAAAAGACTTGGGCACTTATTTTCATAGAGACAACCCATGTTGAATTGAATGCATTGATTATTTGTGAAAAGGCCATGCTGTAATAGGCTATCAGCCTTGACTTTTGGTATTGTCAATTATCTCAAATATCCCTTCTTCAACATGGGCTATTTGGTCTTCTTAATGATGCCTACATAGCTGTCCATTCGCCTTTACTTCATGTAGAAAAATAAGTCATGCTTTTGAATGTTTGTGTTCTTTGATGTCCACTTGGTGGACTATTCCACCTACTTTAAATAACTCTCCTATAGGTATTTCTAGTTTTCCTATAGTCATTCTCCCTTATCTTGCCACATTTTGTCTTTTCTTAACAATTTGAGCTCTTGGGGCTATCTTCTCGCTAGTTGTTGAGCTTGTTCTCAGTACTTTTGAAAAATAACAGATATTCCATCACCTTAAAATTGACGTCCATGGGGATGTCATTGGTCCCTTTGAACCTCTTTGAACTTTGAACCTTGAACTCTTTTGGTTCAAAAGTTCAATGGTTCAACGGTTTTTTGAAGGATTACTTTCGATCTCCTTTTCTTCTTCGATTGAACCACCCCTTTGAACTTCTTTTTGGAATCTTCCACTTTCTTCATTCGCTCAAAGCTTCCTTTCAAACTTATGAGCTCTTTGAACTTGTTGAACTTTTGAACTCATTGAACCTTTGAGGTTCAAGGTTTAATGGTTCAAGGTTTAATCTCTTTCTTTTAAAACCTTTTGTTCTCTAAGTCCATCAAACTTATCGAACTCATTGAACCTTTGAACCATTTTGGTTCAAGGTTCAATGGTTCAAATTTCAATCTTAACTCTTTAATATTTTTGAAGCTTTGAACTCTCTAGATTTTCTAAGTCTGTCTAAGTCATTGAACCTTTGAACTCATTGAACCTTTGAACTCTTTTCGTTCAAGGTTCAACAATTCAATAGTTCAATCTTCTTTCTTTGAAGCCTTCTTTTCTTTAAGTCTTTCAAACTTATTGAAATTGTTGAACCTTGAACCTTTGAACCTATCAGGTTCAAGGTTCAACAATTCAACCTTAACTCTTCAAAGACCTCTTTTCTTTAAGTCTGTCAAAGTGGTTGAACCTTTGAACCCGTTGAACCTTTGAACCTTGTGAAGGTGGGGTTCAATGGTTCAATGGTTCAAAGTGGTTCATTCTTCATTATTTGAAGCCTACCATTAAGATTTTTTATTTAACCTTTGCGTTGAACCTTCCTCAAAACACCAAGGAAAAGACTTAAGCATTTTGAACTTCCTTTAAATAAGGCCTGTCTATTGAACCTGCAACGTCTTTAATTAAAATGGCTTAAATATTTGAAAAACTAAATCGCTCGTAACATTTTTGAGAAAGAGAAGAGAGAGTTTTGGTTTGTAAGACTAAAATTATTGATATGTTGTACACAAAAACAAGTGATGGTTTTTGGAAACAACAGTTGGCTCCAGTTGGGGAATTTCCATTAATTGAAAATAGAAATAGTTAAAGAAAGTAGAAACTAGATTCTCAGTGCTTTCATTTATACCATTGGGCTATGGAGTCATGCTCACCCAAAAAGAAAGGTGCTAAAAACCAAATGGTGCTAAAAACAAATGAAAAACATAGAGAAAATAAAGACTATACAAATGGACTTATCTAATGCTTCAAAGATTGAAGTGCTTCAGATGCTACCTACTGTGAGGTAGAGCAAATGGCATTCCATCTTGGTATTCCAACAAGAAACTATTTTCACTATTTAAATGATGAATGGTAAATGGGCCTCTCCACAAGGAATTAAATTTTCCATGCATTCTTTTTGGTTCTCTCCTTTTGTCCCACAACAAGACACGATCTCTAATCTAAAAATTACGGATCCTTGATTTTTGGTCAAAAAGTTTCTTCACCAGACTTTGATGTGCAACAATTCAGTCCACCACCATGGTTCTTTGCTCATTAAGTTTAGTCAAACACATGATCTTTTTGTCGATGAAACTTTCAAATGTTGAATCTTCCACTACCTTTGCTAATTTTAATGATGATAATTCTAGGGTGATTGGTATCTCTGTATTCAGACTATAAATAAGTTGGAAAGGAGACATACCAATTGCTCTCTTGGACATAATCCTATATACCCATAAAGCGTCAAGTAATGCTTTATGCCAGGTTCTTTGATTTTCATCAACCAACTTCCTAATAATGGTCACTAGGTTCTTGTTGCTTGACTCTGCTTGACCATTTCGTTACGAATAATAGTCAAAATAATAGGAGAGAATAATCCCATAAAAGGAACAAAACTAAGTAATCTCAAGAGAAGAGAAACAAGTTGCATTATCTGTTATAATCTTAGTTGGGACTCTAAACCTGGAAATGATGTTTTTCTTTAGGAAATTACACACTACTTCTGAAGTAGCATGCTTGACTGGAACGACTTCCACCCATTTGGTGAAGTAGTCTGTGGCTATAAGGACATAATCATGTCCAAAACTTGAGGAAGGATTTACAATGCCAATGAAATCAATTCCCCATTGCTGAAATGGCTCTTCTATTACCACTGACTTGAGAGGCAACGCAACCAATTTGGGTTTGCCAATGAACTATTGACACAGCTCACATCTACACACCTAGGCATATGAATCATGAAACAAAGTAGGCCAATATTACCTAGCTCTTAGAATCTTATGGGAAACCACAAGGGTATAAAAATGTCCTCCACAAGCCAAATTATGGAAGGATTATAAAAGTTTGTCATGTTGTGCTTTATCCACGCAATAGAGGAGTACTCCATCAAGGTTCCTTTTATACAGACCATTATCCCACAGGACAAAATTGGTAGCTTTCAACTTAAAAGTTCTCTTTTATTTATGAGATAGGTGAGCATGACACTCACCATATGTAAGGAAATAAGCAATATTTGAGTACCACTCATTCATAGTGGTGACAAAGAGAACTGTTGGCATGTCTTCAACTACTGTTTCTTCATGCCCTACTTCTTTTTCTTGTATGTTATTAGCAATCAGTTGGTAAAGACCCTTTCTCTGCACGAGCTTGGTAGGTTTGGTATTCAGATCAAACTTATAAATCTTAGCAATCCAATTACCCCTTTTAGTGCCAAACTCTTGCTGAGTTAAGATAGATTTCACTGTTGTATCAGGCACCAAAATGATAGTATACAAATTTAAGATGTAAAATCTGAAATGCTTTACTACCTTGACCATGGAATAAGTGTGCTTCTCCATGTTTGAATACTTTAGTTCATGAGCTTTAAGAGGAAAGCTCATGAAAGAGATAGGAGATTCCACACCTTATTTATTGTATTGAACCAAGATGGATGAAAGCGTATGCTCAGAAGCATAACTATACATTATAAAATCTTTGGTGTAATTAGGACAAACCAAAATTGGGGCATGGGTGATAGATTCCTTGAAGTCTTTAAATGTTGATTTGCCTTCTTCAGTCTAGCTGAAAGCAGCTTTGACCTTCATCATATTGACAATGTGGCGAGTCTTCTCTATGAATTTAGGGATGAAACTTCATAGAAAATTCACCTTTCTAAAGAAAGAGTGAACTACAGTCCTACTGGTAGGAAGAGAAAGCTATTGAATGCATTTGACCCTTCTTGGGTCGATCTTTATGCCTTCTCAGGATACAGTGTGACCAAGAAATTTACCTTTTGTAACCCCAAAAATTGATTTCTTGGGATTAAGAGAAATACCATTCTACCTGCATCACTCCAACACTTATTTTAGATGATGCACATGATCAAGATGATGCTTAGAAAAGACTATTAAATCATCAAGGTAGACCATAATGAACTTACCTATCTCATTTCTGAAAGCAAGATCCATTGCTCTTTAGAAAGTGGTGCTAGCATTGATAAAGCCAAATGGCATTCTTTGATATGCAAAAGTGCCCCAAGGTGTTGTGAAGGCAATCTTGTGTTGGTATTCTTCACTGAATTCTACTTGATTATATCTTGAAAAGCCATCTGGCATTGATAACATCTTAGCGCCAGTCACTATCTGAAGTAGCTGATCCATGATGGGCAGAGGATAGTTTCCTTTAAAGATGATTGATTCAAATTTTTGAAATCAACACACAAACAAATTTCTCCATTCTTATTTATTATAGGGACTATATTTGTAATCTAGGTGGAATGATGGATTGGAAAAATAATATTTGCATTCAACAGTTTTGTATTTTAGATAAAATCATGCCTGATATCTAAGGATTGTATTGTTGTTATTTCTGTTTGTGAGGTAATGACCCAATTTTGAGAGGAATCTCATGTTAGATTTCTTTAGGTCTAAGCAATTTCATATCATCATATGAATATACCAAAACATCAATGTAATGGTGAAGCAGAGTGATGATTTTGAGTTTCTCATCAGGGGTACAACAATTCCCAATATTGACCATTTTTGGATTGTCCTTTGAACTCAAATTTATTTGATCAAAATCCTTGGAGGATTTTGAATCCATTTTTAATTCCTTGACAAACCTATCATGCTTGTCAAAAATTTTCTCAAGTGAAACTAATCCTTTGGGAATTTTATTCCCTTTGAGCTAAAGGTACTCATTATCAGCTTTTGAGTTTGTTTTTAGAGCTAATTCTTGGTGGGCAGAGGATTCACTACCTTCAAAATGAAGCTTTTCAAAGTTATCTCTTTGTTCTAGAAAAGTAATAATTTGGTTATCACCATTGAACACCTGCCAATGGTCTGCATTATCAAGTGTGCTTGGTCGAAAGACCAACTCAATAGTGTACTTATCTTCTTTGAAGTCCTTATGAGGGACCAAGAGAGTTGCAGAGATGACCAATGCATCTGCACAACTGTTAAATTCTCTAAGCACAACAAAAATATTAAAAGCATCAAAGCTTTCAATGCAGTCCCACACCAAATTGTGATAATGCCACAATATCTCATTCTTGGTCTGATATAGGTTCCTCACCTAAAAAACCACTAGCTCAGTGTCCCCTTTTGCATGAAGGATTTTAACATCTTTATCCTAGGTGGCCTTTAATCTAAACAACAATGATTCATACTTAGTAGTATTATTGGTGTTACTGAACTACAATTTATATGCATATAGAAAAATATCTCCTTGAAGAGATATTAAGACCACTCCTGCTCTTGAACCCGTTGAAGCATTATTGCCATCAAATTCCAAAATCCAGACATCATCAAATTTTGATCTTCTCTTAGATTTTTCTTCATTAGGAAGAGAAGAGCCTTTGTCATCTATACTACACCCTACCCATTTTTTTGATGTTTTATCTAAATTTTTTGGACTGTCACTTAATAATCTCTTGTCTGCTGCAACAAAAATGTCCTCAGTAGTTAAGAAGTAATTACCCATGCCTAAAGACTCAAAAAAAATTTGAGCTTCAGGGGCTAAAGTTTGAGTGAAAATGTACTTCGATTCCTTCTCAGGAAGAAGATTTTGTATGATGCCCTTGACAAGGATCCTCACCTTAGATAGGTCCATGCTTAATTCTCCACCAACATCCTTACAAAAATTTTGCCCAAGAAGAATGCCGTAGGAGGCTAGGATGTCAGCCACCAAGACTGTCATTTTAATTCTCTTATTTAGGAAGGCCACAAATGCAAATTGAGCATCTTTGATTTGTCCCAATAGAGGAACCTATTTATTTTGCATGGAAAAACATCTCCCAAAGGTCTTAGTCAGTGTGAGACCAAGAGATTCTACCACATTGGAAGGCATGACATTGTCAGACGTGCCAAAAATAATTATGCAATTATTAAGTTGATGACCATTTATCAACAGGGAGACATTAAATTGTTTTGTCTTTCTAGGGCCAGTTGGAGGAGTGATCACAAGATTATTTTGGGTAGGTGTTTTCTTTGGGGGAATAGAAGTTATTTCCAAAATTTCTTATTTTGTAGGGACAGTTTTATTTTTGACACATTGAACTAACCTATCCAACTGCTCAGATTTGGATTGCAAGAATTCAAACTCAGACATTTGAATTTTGGCTTTCTTAACATGGTCAATTATATCAAATTTCTGAAATTAATTTAAGATAGAGGAAGGTAGTTCATTGATTTGGGTTTTACTAGGTGTAGGACTGGTATACGAATGTGAAGCAAGAGGTGGAGGAAAATTTGAGGTACTCACCTTTTTGTTGCTCACTTGATCCTTTGATTGGAAAGGTAGTAAAGTTCCTCATTTATTAATTAAAATTTTTGGGTGGGGATCTTCTCCTATTTTTATTTTATCAGCTTCTTGAGCTAACTAGTTCTGAGACCTGGTCAATACTGCATATGATCCATCAAATGCTTCACCTTTGGCTCTGGGTTCATCCTAGTAATTTAGGAATCCAATATTAGAGTCACCAGATGATTCTTCTTGGCCTTTTGAAAAGAGATCAACATCATCCTCTTGGTTCAACTCAAGCTAGAATGAAAAATTAGATTAGGTTTCAAGATAACCAATTGTTGAGTTAGCTGGTGTTGCTTTAATGGCAAGCTTCCCTGGTGGAGGAGGAAGGCGATTTGGTTGCCCTTGAATTCTAGTGGCATTACCCTAATATTATTGATTGGTAAACATCCTCTTTGGTACCTTTTGATAAGAAGGAGCAGACATCCCTTGTGCCATTTGTTTTTTGAGAGTTAGCAATTCATTTGCTAGCTTTTGCACCATAGGATTAGTGGTGCTTGTAGTAGAAAATTCAAAAGATGAATAAGATTTACCTCTATTAGGATCTATTCTTATCTTTCCTATTAAGATAAGGTCATCTTCAACTTTAGTCACCAAAATTTGAGCTATAGTAAGGTCTATGTGGCCAGCTCATCTCAATAAGAAACTCACTTCAGGAAGCTAGGAATTAATGAAGAAACATTTGAAATTCTCAGGAGTTGGCTGAGTAATTATGGGAATCCTATTCCTCAGCTTATTAAATTTGGTTATGAAGTCTCTCATGGGTTCATGAGGCTCCTTCTTCATTTATGTAAGCTAGGCTAACAAGATGTGTGCATCTTTAGTAGGTTCAAACTAGTCTATAGTAACACCTTGCAATATCTCCATAAATAGTCTGACTGCAATGCCTTCATACACAATGCCTATTACACCATATGAAATGCAAAAGGCTGAAATGTTTTCATTAGGATGAACCTTCCCATCACCAAAGAACTTGGAGAAATTTTTCCTTGAACTACGGGGTAGCTCATGAAGAGGTGGGGTCAGATTCAAGGGACCAAAAGTATTACCCCAGAGGCCTCTAGCTGCCATGATATGGCTGCTAAAAGGAGGGATGATAAATCTCTGTGGGATATGTCTAGACAAAGCTCTACTAGTAGAGGAAAGAACATATTTGCCTGGTATTAGGGATCTAATATTTGTAGGAGGAAAACTCCTAGTTCATTGAAGGTAAGTTTGTGAAGGGGAAAGATCAAAATTATTTTGCTACACAAGCTCAAAAATAGGGTCAACAATACCTTGAGCTCTCTAGATTCATGTATATGGTGGGTCTACTAGAGTGCTAAGATGGATATGGAAAGAAATTGAAATTGCTTCAATTTGAAGCTTGAGGCTTTAAACTACGCATTCTTTCCTGAGTAGAGTCACCAAAAATTGTAGGGTGATTATTTTGTCACCAACTGACTGAGGACAAAATAGGTGCTTCAACCATAGCATAAGGAGATTTAATTGGCCAAATGTGTAGGTCTACCACATCAAGAAGAGATAAATCTCTCCTCTCAGCAAGGGGAGGTTCCCTATAAACTGCTATAGTATATTATACTATATATATGCTAAAAATATACATTCAAGGGTGAAATCATACCATCCATCTCTCTTTTTTTAGAGATGATGTTTACAGAATAGAGGAGGATTCTAGTGTAATTATTGAAAGGGCATTTCTCTTCTTTCAAAAGTGATATGCAACACACAATAGGGTCCTTCCTAAATAAAAATAGCAACAACAAGAAACCAACTAAAAATAAAGTTTTTAGTTGTCTCTTCTACTGATTTGATCAAAATAAAATAGTAGGATTAAACACAACTCAAAGTTTTCACCTAAAATTGCAATATAGTAGAGGATTACAAAGGATAAAGAGAGCACAAAGTCTCTCTCTAGTGTCTTTTACACAAAACACAAACTGAAGGCAATTATGGTAGCACAAAGTCTCCCACAATCAGCTTCAGGACATCTTCTAGCTTACTTCCACTCGTTCTGATTATTTGATTAAATAGATAAGAATGTAATTAAGAAATAGACATCAGAACAATTTCCTAAAAGACACAAGTTTATTCCAGCACAAAGTTTGAAAGGTCACTTGCTTTCTCATTCATTTAACAAAAATGATTAACAATCTGAGCTCAAAGTCTTAGGATTGCCTTTCAAATTGGGCAGAGCTTCACTTCTAATAATCAAAAGATCTCCCTTATACAAAATGAGAGATTACAATATATAGCATTTTCAAAAACACTTGGCTCTTGTTTTCATAGAGATGGCCCATGCTGAGTTGAATGCATTGATTATTTGTGAAAAGGCCATGCTAGAATAGGCTATCGGCCTTGACTTTTGGCATTCTCAATTATCTCAAATATCCCTTCTTTATCATGGGTTGTTTGGTATTCTTAATGATGCCTACATAGCTATCCATTCACCTTTACTTCATGTAGAAAAATAGGTTGTGCCTTTGAATGTTTATGTTCCCTGATGTCCACCTACTGGAAATAACTCTCCTATAGGTATTTCTAGTTTTCTTGTAGTTGTTCTCCCTTATATTGTCATGTTTTGTCTTTTCTTAACAATTTGAGCTCTTGGGGCTATCTTCTCACTGGTCACCAAGCTTGTTCTTAGTGCTTTTGAAAAATAATGGATATTCCATCACCTTTAAATTGATGTCCACAAGGATTTCATTGGTCCCTTTGAACCTCTTTGAACCTTGAACCTTGAACTCTCAATGGTTCAATGGTTTTGTGAAGGGCTACTTTCAATCTCCTTTTCTTCTTTGGTTGAACCACCCCTTTGAACTTCTTTCTGGAATATTCTGCTTTCTTCATTTGCTCGAAGCTTCCTTTCACTCTTATGAGCTCTTTGAACTTGTTGAACCTTTGAACTTGTTGAACCTTTGAGGTTCAAGGTTCAATGGTTCAAGGTTTAATCTCTTTCTTTTAAAACCTTTTGTTCTCTAAGTCTATCGAACTTATCAAACTCATTAAACCTTAGAACCTTTGAACCATTTTGGTTCAAGGTTCAATGGTTCAAAGTTCAATCTTAACTCTTTGATCTCTTTTAAGCTTCAAACTCTCTAGATTTTCTAAGTCTATCTAAGTCATTAAACCTTTGAACTCGTTGAACCTTTGAACTCTTTTGGTTCAAGGTTCAACAATTCAATAGTTTAATCTTCTTTCTTTGAAGCCTTCTTTTCTTTAAGTCTTTTAGACTTATTGAACTTGTTGAACCTTGAATCTTTGAACTTGTCAGGTTCAAGGTTCAATGGTTCAATGGTTCAACCTTAACTCTTCAAAGCCCTCTTTTCTTTAAGTCCACTGAAGTCATTGAACCTTTAAACCTATTGAACCTTTGAACCTTGTGAAGGCGGGGTTCAATGGTTCAACGGTTCAAAGTGGTTCATTATTCATTCTTTGAAGCCCGCCGTTAAGATTTTTTATTGAACCTTTGCATTGAACCTTCCTAAAAACACCAAGGAAAAGACTTAAGTGTTTTGAACTTCCTTTGAAGAAGGCCTATCTATTGAACTTTCAGCTTCCTTAGCTAAAAAGGCTTGAATATTTGAAAAATTCAATTGCTCAGAACATTTTTGAGAAAGAAAAGAGAGAGTTTTGGTCTACAGGACCAAAATGATTGATATGTTGTACACAAAAACAAGTGACAATTTTTGGGAACAACAAGTATGATATTTTAAGAAGATATTTTTAACCTTGTAAGAGAAGTACAAGGGTTGATTACTTATTCGAGTAAACCCATATGTTACTTGTAAGAAATTTTATGTGTGTGTAAGATACATAAGACACTGTATAGAAAGTTATGGGCCTTGTATAACATGAAAAGACCCATATACTATATGGTATCCTCTTCATATAATGAGTTTGGTAGCAATTTTTTGGAAATGAAATCTAATTTTTGGCCATTTTGGGGTTGTTTATTTTGGGGGAGAAAGAGATTTTTGGGTGGAAGTGCTTGGAAGGGGGAGTCTGTGAGGAGTTTTTGAAGTTTTGGAAGCTTGGGAGCTTGTGAAATGCATGGAAAATGGTGGAGAAGAGGTAGGCATTATTTTATCACATTTTTTTAGAAGAGTTAATTTTTATTATTAAATAGTGTAAATGAGAAGTTAAATTTAATACATGGTTGTATGTATAAATTCTCTCTTTTCCTCTTTCTCTCTCCCCCTCTTTTCTCTCTCTTTTATCTCTTGATAAAAGTTAGTCGAGTTAGCATAGTGATGAAATATAATCATTATATGTTAAAATATGTAAAATGATGTATGGTTTTCTCTCTCCTCCTACCTTGGTTTTGAATGATGCATCTTATTGTGTCTTATTTTATCTTATTACTTTGAAATCAATAAATACATACATGCATACATACATACATAAATATATATATGGAATTAAAAAAATATGGATGGATTTCCATTTTATCTTATTTTTCTTTCAAAAGAAAAAATGATTCTTAAACTATTCCTAAATTTCCTTATATTTTGGGATATGTACATTTACATTTTTTTATAGAAGTAAAAATATATAAACAATACTTATGGAATTAAATTTTTATTGTGTTATAAATAAACTAAAGTAAACTAATATATATTAATTGACACTTTTATTTTAAGATTCAAATGATTACACACACACATAAGGTTGGCTGAGGGGCTTGACTAACACTTGCTTTGAATAGGTTGACTGAGTTTGATTGGCCAAGGCCTAAGGGTAGGTACCCCTAGATCTATTCCCTTTTATATGCTTGTGTTTTGAGGTGGGGTGTGATGCCCCAACCTCCATTCTATTTCATTTTTATTTAATATGTTTTTTGTAAAAAAATAAATAAACAAATATAAGTAAATAAATGTAAGAAAACTATAATATTTATATATTATTGAGGAAAGGCAATGGATGGTAGGTGGGAAATGGATAAAAAGTTGAGTTTTGGGATGAGCTTTGGTTTTTTAAACACCCTATTACATCAAAATCCCCTTGAAGTGATTTAAGCGTAGTTTTTAATAACTTAAATGGGATAAATATCAAAGATTACTTATCTAATGTAGAAGGAATTAAATGGAAAATTATGCACCTAGAAATAACTAGTGAGGAAACTAATTAGGCTCTTCAAGACATGAACTCTAAACTTCACCAAACCCATATTGTTATCCACCCTAAATAAGATGCCCTCTTTTATCCAGTGAAGGATACAATGACTACTATGTTAAACTTGGTTATATGGCAGACCTGAATAGGAAGGATGAGTAGGCTTACTATAAATTCTTATGGGTCAAACATCTCACTCCCAAGGTCAACATTTTCTAATGGCTTGTTGTTCAGGATAAAATCTTCATAATTCACAATTTGACCAAAAGAGATTTGACAATACCTAATAGTTGGGTATTTTGTAAATCCAGTGAGGAAATGGTCACCCACCTCCTTCTAAGATGTGTCTTTGTTTCCAAACTATGGGATATTATCCTCTAAAAATTTGATATATCTTGGGTCAAACTAGACTCTATCTCATATCTCATTTGGTAATGGAAACCTCCTTGGAAGCTAGACTCCCTAGCATTCTTATGGTACCTAACCCTCCCTCATCTTTTTTGGGAAATATAAAAAACTAAAAATGAATGCATCTTTGATAAAAAAAAGGGTTAGCCTTAAATATTATTTCCATAGACTATGTGCAGCCATTATTTAAAATTATAATGCTTTCATCCCAAAGACAAACATGTTACCTCAATTATTGAATCTTTTACCTTAATTGGAACATAAACCATGTGGTTGAAAATTTTTACCTCAATTTTGACATAAGTCAAGCCAAATGGTCTAAACCATGGTAGGACTAGATGAATATGAACTTTGATGGGGTTGTTAATGGTAACCCCAATATGGAAAGAGGAGCAGGGGTTATTATAATTATAAGGGTGTTTTTTTAGCTACCTACATTGGGCCAAACCAACCACGTGGTTGAGGCTAAAACAAACATTTAGGGTATTTAGCTGGTTGTGTAGCTAAAAATTTAAAATTCAAAGATCAAGGGGACTCTCTAAACATCTTGAATGACCTCTCAACAAAAGTGAAACCATCCTAGTCCATTAGGAATGAAATTGAAGATGTAAGAGGATTATTAAGACATTGTAAAGAGGAAATTATTGAACATATTTTTAAGGAGGGAAACAAGGTGGCCTATGGGTTGGATAATATCAATGTCCTTAATTAATATTATGTAATGTGGTAAAAGTTTGATGATTTACCACCATAAGTCATTAATTTATTGAATAATTATTCAATTTCTATCATTATTTCCTGAGAGGGGATTAGCTACATGAAGGGTAATTTGATTATTGGTCCTAAATTAATGGTTTATAATCACAATGATCCCCTTACTCATTGTAAAGAATTGGAAGATCATGAGATTAAGTTGAAGCATGGAAAAATCATTAATAATACCATATATTATGGTCTAGTGAAGTGTGTGAATACATAGGCGAACTTGGCCTGGCCACTAAGTCTAAGGAAGAAAAAAGAAAAAACCATGGGAGGAGATAGAGATAAAATCAAACCCATTTTTAAGGGCTAAAAAATAAGTTTCTCATGTTTATTATTAAAATATCTTGAGATGACTATAACTACATTCAAAATAAACTATGCTAGTGACCTTATTCACCAAGGTTTATTTTTCCTCATTTTAAAGAGAGGGAAATCCTTGAGGGAGAAGGAGATGCTTATGGTAGAGGGGGGAGAATGAAGATAACTTAGAGGAGGACTAAGAAAATCCAGAGGAAGATAGGAAGGAAGTTCAAAATCTTCTAAAAAAGTTTGAGATGAAACCCCTTTTGAAAAAAATAACTCAATTTAGTTTATAACTAAGGTTGAAAAATAAAATAG
Organism: Torreya grandis; assembly: GCA_037957365.1. Lineage (NCBI taxonomy): Eukaryota > Viridiplantae > Streptophyta > Pinopsida > Cupressales > Taxaceae > Torreya > Torreya grandis. Next base: position 1,596,133 of record JARHVA010000255.1, on the reverse strand, counting down.
AAAACCCAAGACTCTCAAAGTCCCAAGTGGAATAAATTAAAATCCATAAAGGAAAATAGGAGGAAGACATACGAGTTACCACTTAAAGAATATAATAAAATGGACAAAGCTAAGGAGAAGGATGAGATGAAAGATTTTTTGGACCTCTTTATGGTTCATAGTTTAAAACTGTCAGAATTAGAAGATAAACTAGAACATTAGGGCAGGCTCATCATGAATCAAGTTGAAAAATGAAATGCCTTGAAAGTTGAGGCTGAGAAACTAAAAAATAAATTAGATATTTGTAGAGTTGGGGATGTTATTTCTCAAATTGGTGGAGTGGAAACTAGAGCTATGAGGAAGGAAAAAGAGGAGGGGGGAAAACAATCTAGCTTGACCATAACACCCCTCCAAGGGTAACAAGAAAACTGAGACTAAAATTAGCAACAAGAAGGAGAATAAAGGTAGGCTAGTCCAAGATAAGACAATTGAATCTTCTCCCAAAACTAGGTAAAAATAAGGTTTCAAATGACATAAAGGAACACCCAAGTAAATATACTCGAGATCAAGTAACAAAAGAAAAAATCAAAGAGGATAAGGATAATACTAGCTTGGATACTCTGGTGGACTATTTTGACTCTAATGAGTCAATTGTTTAATATTAGGTTATCCTATTTATCTATTTTATTCTATGTTTTTAATTGATGTTTAGCTTGGGACTTGTAAGGTTTTAACATTTTTTGGTCATAATTTTCTTTGGTTTTTGGTCCATTCTATAGGACTGGGTTGTCTTACTTTGTTTGTTTATGTTTAGTCTTGAATATCTATTGAATATTTGTTGGTTAAAGTATCTATGTAAAACATGCACTTTTACCCTATCATACTTTCACTCACACACACACACACACACACACACACACACACACACACACACACACACACACACACACACACACACACACACACACACACACAAGATGGTGATTCTAATTTATAAAATATATAATTATATAGATGTGTGTGTGTGTGTGTTTAAATATATACACGTATATGTATAACCATGAAGTGATTAATGCATATACCATATTCATATTTATTATGAATATTATATTTTAATCATGGATATATTATAAAAATAAAAATATTACTCAATTTCTATTTACTCAAATATTTTTCATAGTCATGAGTTATCTTATCTACCCCTAACTAAGAAACACTCACCATAATCATACAATTGGACATTTATTGAATTTAGTATAATGATGTTTTGATATACATTGTATCTATGTTCCCTTTCTATACTTAAAACACTTTGAATCTTAATTTGAAATAAAAAGAAAAGAGGTGATTATGTCTCTAAACTCAACACAAAATAAGAAGTGGAATTTGCTTAGACAACTCCTCTTGGTGAAATTTTTTATTTAAAACTTGATCCACATAAAGAAAAGATTGACTCTTGAGTTAATATCCTTACATAGTTTAACTTTTTTTTCAAAAATCCCCCTCTTATAATTGTTTGATGATTTGAGTTTTAACATGCTTTTGTAAATGTATTGATCTTGACATAAAAGTGTGTATGTGTGTGTAGGGTTAATAGGATAACATAAGAACAATTAAATTAATTTTATTCTATTTTATTTTGTTATATATAAATTAAAAATTATATATATATATATATATATATATATATAAAATTTTTAATTTATATATAACAAAATAAAATAAAATAAATTTAATTTAATTGTTTTTTTGTGATCTTATTAACCCTATTTTAGAAATATTGAGTCTTGATAAATTTTTTGAAACTAAAATAGGACTTGAACCTTTAGTTGCAATAGGTGGAAAAGCCATGTCAATAACCCTATATGATTACTTTTGGGCATTCAATGATTTTAGGTTGGCATGAGGTCTCCATAATTTCAAATTTTGATATGTACATCAACGACATTATTGTAGCCAAGGAAGTTATCTATCTAATAATGTTAGATAACATGAAAAAATGTTTCTAATATTGAATTGTTTGAAAAAATACCAAAGGCATCATATTAACTAAGAAATTGTGGAATGTTGATAAGTATCTAGATTACACCAAAATTCAGTTCACACTCGATATTTCATTAACTAAAATCAAATAACTTATGGAAAAATAGTTTGAAAAGTAGTAATTTTATGATTTCAAAATTAATTCATATTTAATATCTTACTTTTTAAAATTGACTAGCTTAGTGAGATAAGATGATAAGTAAGCAATTGAATAATTTACATTAAAACATGATTAATATATTTGGTAATTGTGATTTCTTAGCCTAGGAAAATTATATAACCCTAAACAATTATGAAGTAAATACACTACTTGCTTACCAAATAAGTTTTAGTACTTTTTGTCCTCTTTAACATATGTAAAACCCCTTTAGAAATCAACATAAATAAATACCTAAATTGATAATTTACCAAATTTTAAACTTGAAACTAATTCCATTAGATTTCAAAATAAACAAAAAATTTAGATGATTTCTTAACTCCATGAAAACTCTCTCTTTTAACTAATTTTAGAAGAAATTTATGAGAGTAAATATTCACTTTTAGTTCTAGCCTCCAAATTTGGTATGGAATCAACATAAAAAATTCTAAAAATATAATTTTCCAAACTTAAGAGTTGTAATGTATTTATAATAAATAAAATTTATCAATGTAATAATAAAATAAATTTATTTTAAATTTTGTTATTTTCAGCAAGACAATTTTGAAGCCAATTTATGAAGGATTTTTATAAGGTGATTTTTAGCCATTAAAATCATTTTGGAATGCTAAAAATAATTGTTGGTTTCTTCACACAAAAAAATCCCGTGCATTAAATGTGATACTTATAGCTTATATAAAAGGTTCTAATGATTAGGAAAAAATATTTTTTAAAATGAAAACAAGGGTGTTTTTATACCTAGTCTATCCAACTTGGAGTTAATGCATTTTATAAATTTTAGAAGCATCAATGGTTGTGTATATTTTTTAAGTGTGTTATTATATTTTTAAACTATTCAATATATACCATGAAACCCACTAATCTAAAATAATTTTTTATATCCTTAGTTTGAAGCTCTAGGCCTTAAACACTTTTCAATTTTACAAGGCTTTACTTTCCCTAATATTAGGTCTTGAGGAGGTGTTTTGTAAGTAATAAAGATTGCTCTTGGTTTAATTATTGATTTTTCATTGGTAGTATAAACATGCTTATTCACATATGTCTGAATGTCTCTTTTAAATCTTAGTAGTGCCTAGATATTCATGCGATAGTTATTGTGGTGTTGTCCACATGAGTAACTACATTAAGCCTTATCATCAAAATAAATGATGAAGGTTGGATTCCTTTGAATTTAACCTAACACTCATTTAGGCATGGTGGAATTATTATTCCCCCTAATTTTACATATGAAGGTAATCATCATAAATATGTAGGCAACTTGGGGAATGGGTGTGAACATAGATAAATAAACTTAGGATGTTAACTTGATGTGGGTAATTGATAACTAACTCGTTGAATAATATTTTAACTCATTAATTTTCAACTAATCCTTAGAACACTTAAACATAACATGTATTCTTAAGGAGACTTATTTTGCATTGTTCTTGTTGTTATTTCATAGTATATGTTGTTGTATACTAGTTGTGACTTTAATTAGTCATTTGTTTGTGACCCTCATTATATCTCTAATAAGTAATATTATGTTATTTCATCTTGACCTTGGTCATCAATAGAAACATGCTCAAAGATGGAGTTTATTTCATTAGTGTAAGCCATAAATTACTGAGACTATCACCATGTTAGATTAAAGGAATGTTAGTTCCTTACCTTTAATTTTAACCCTCATATGTGTTCTCACATTTTAGTGTTTTGGATAAGCACACACACCTTGAATTTTCAAGGTGTTTTGTGAGAAGCAACCTTTGATGGGTCATGTCATGTGGAGCCTGACATCTAGAGCTTTAGAAGCTCACTTGAGCTATATTAGTTTTTTCTATATCATATTAAAGTGTCAACCCCATTTCGGTGATGATGTCTCATGGAAGAGACCCATCACAATTTCAAGAACTACATTGGACCTTGATTCCAAGGAGAGGATATATAGGTTGACCATGTTGTGGGGGCATCAAGTTTAGGTCATAGGCTAGGTTAGGGGTGTTTTGATGTCACCTCTCACATTAGTATTCTACGATATTGTTGGATTAATATTGTGTATAATTAATAATATTTAGGATTAATATATGTTTGATTATTATTAATCCTTATATATTAATTCTATCTTGATTTGAAGTTATCTACCTTGAAAAAAAATTATACTACAAATTTCCCTTGTTTTGTGTGCTTTATGGGCAATGTGTGTGTAATAGTATAATGGAGACTCCGTCCTTGACAAACCTTAGAGTGGTAGACCTAATAAAGATAATTTTTGTCTAGATTGTTATTATCATCAGTATGCTTGATGATGTTATGTATAAGTTAGTTTGCATTTTTACTTAAAGAAACCAACAAAATATAATTAATAGGAACCCTCTCATTAAGACATCAATTTAATGTCATTTGTTCCCCTTTTCTTAATAAAGATACTATGTTAATATTAATGGAATCTCCCTTGGTGAAATTTATGATGGTGACACCATTATAAAGTAATTTTTGCCTTAGTTTGCTATTGTTTTCCCTTATGTGTGTTGACTCAAGATGTATGTTTAAATGTATTCATGATCTATTTAATCAATAAAACATAATTAAGTTGGGCTTTATATTTAGGACATCAAATTAATGTGAATAGTCCCTTTTCCTTAGTAAGGATGTAAATTAAATGATTTTGTAAACAACTATTGAATATAACCCTCACCCTAATATGTTTATATTTTGCTTCCTTGGAAAGACTATTTATATCATTGAATAATTGTGTTTTCACACTTAAGTTGCATGTTGATAGAATAACATTAACTTTTGAGTTATTATGAAACAAAATTAAATAAAAAGAAACCACCATGCCTTACTTGGGTTTTGGGTTAAATTTTTTGGGCATGACAGCTATGATGAAATCTTACCGATTGATGAATATGTAATACCAATAATTTTTTTACGGATTCTTATCTGTACCAAACATTTTTAAAGAATTTTTGGATTTCACTAAGAAATGATATGAAAATATTTTCTTATACTAATAACATCCCATAAATTAGTGTTTTATTTATTTAACTTGAGAATAAATATACAATCTTCATATTCATATGCATTGTGCTCTAATTTCAGGCTATTTGGACTTGAACAATGAATCAATTCTGATGGTAGATATTTTGAATGACACAGATAAAATATATTAATATCAATATTATCTTCAAAAAATGTTTGTCTCTATTACTTAAGTTTATTACTAATACATAAAATTAAAAGGCTTGTGAACTCACATTAAATGGTTTTGTGTGCATGCAAATTTAACATTTATTAAAACACACAATGGTTAAACATCTGGTGCATTCTCTATTTTCACATATAACTTGACCATTTACTAAATGAAATTTATTTTGCTATCTTAAGGAGAAAATCAAATACACAGTGATATTTCATGTGGATGGTGATGGATGATTTTGATTACTTAATGGGATTTAGAGATGTATATTATTTGCATTTGGAATATATTTTAAAGAGGTGCCAAGTGATCTACAAGTTGGTTTAATAAAATTCTTTATCCAAAACCATATTTAGTTCTACATGATTTTTTTTAAGTGAGGCTAAAAATAAAATGCATTCACTAAATTCATGTAAATTTTATTAACATTGTACTAGGGATATAACTGCATAATTTAGTCATTCCCCTCACAAATTCCATCCAACTCAATTGTCACTAATGTAAAATCATATCCCTAGGTGTTGACCTAGATTGCCAATGTGGAAATGGGTGGTAGTTTGTTTGGTTATCTATACGCAAATAGGTTATAGTGATGCCAACATTAGTGGGGAATGTTGTTGAGATATTACTTCCTCTATAGTGTAAATGGTAAATGTAGGTGTAATGGTAGATGTTTCATGCTTATTAAGCTTACTTGGTAGGGAAATTTGTATTAGATAATTTTATTAACATAAAAAATTGTTATAACATAAGACATATGCTAAAATCAAGGGAGAATGGAAGAAGACATGAGATAGAAAGCATATACATCAAAATCCCAAATAAATTACACTAAATTTGGCCAAGTTCCTAATTGAGTGGTTTTGTGAGGGATAAGGCTAGTAAAATAGATCAAATTTGTTCCAATATTTTTTTGTTTATAGCTAGAGACAAAGGAATTATATAGAGCTAGCAAAATATACACACACCCCTTATTGATGTATTCAGATTTATCACTAGTTTATATTAGGAATTTTTGTTTATTATTTCATTTGGATATTTATTTTCCCTTAAATAAAAAATATTTTTTTATACTAAATCTTTATTTATTTTGACAAAAAGATAGTGAAATCTATATGGTAATACTTTGGGACAATGCAGAGAAATTATATTATTTATTCAATACTTACAGACAACACATATGTAATGACATGTTATTTAATGAATTTATAGCAACTCAATTCTAATTTAAATATGTTTTTCACAATGTGTTAATATTAGTATGTTATTCATAATTTACAGTGTGTTTTCCATTGAATATCAACATGTTTTTCACTAAATCTTTATTTATTTGAAAAGAATACACACAAATAATTTTCCTTATTATCCTAACCATTTTAAAATATCAAACAATAGAAATATCATTCATATAGTTACAAACATACTTACCTGCTACTACTTCTTTGGCCTTATAAATCTCTTTCAAACCTTTTTGATTTTAAATAATTAAAAATAAATACTTAAACCCATTATATAACTGAAATAATAGATTATGCAAAATGAAGGCTAGAAAAAAATACAAAAAATAAATACCTTATTCACAATGAGTTAATACAACTATATATTTTATTCTTCACTTATAATAGGAAATTCATGTTTTACATTTATCTTTAGTTTATAGTTTTTTTTTCATTAAATGATAAATTATGTTCACTAAAGCTTTCATATTTAAATACGATGCATGCTATGAAATTATGTTATTTAGACAATTCTTTTGGTACAATTCATATTTGAAGGTATGTTATTTAATAAATTTATATCATGTTAATAGGACTATGTTATTCATGCCATTTTAATAGGACTGTGTTATTCACACCATATTAATAGGAATATGTTATTCACAATTTATCCTTAGATTATATTAAAAAATTATTATCACATACTTATCTTACATTTATCCTTGCTTTATGATGTGTTTTTCACTAAATATTTATTTATTCAAAAATAATATAGACAATAAGATTATACTATTTAGATAATAATTTTAGGGTAATATATATCTGAAGGTATGTTATTTAATAAATAGACACTATGTTAATAGGAGTGTATTATTCACACTTTGTTAATATAGCCATATTATTCACATCACTTTAATATGATTATGTTATTCACAATGTGTTAATATGATTGTTTTATTCATAGTTTAACTTCAACTAATTTCCTAGGAAATTATTTTCAAATACTTAAAGTTATTATTACTTTATGGCATGTGTTCCATTAAATAACAAAGTGTGTTTTTCATTAAAGATTTATTTATTTGACGATAATACATATAATGAAACTTTGATATTTATAGAATATTTTTAATGAAATACATATCTTAAGGTATGTTATTCAACAAATTCACACCATGTTAATAATATTCGATTATTTAATAAATCCACCCCTCTCTGGGTTAGACTACTAGACTTTCCTTTAGAGTTCTATGAAGAAGTGTTGGTAGGATTAACCCAGGCCCTAGGTTAGGTAGTTTTTTTAGATATTGTCCCAAATCTAGGAAGATATTTGTTTTTTTCTAGATTTTGTGTTAGTATTCCTTATGTAACAACTCTCCCAAAATCAATCAAGTTGATATCTAAGTATGGAGTGTGGACTCAAGTGATTGAATAAAAAATATCAAGTGAAATATGTACCAATTGTAACATATTAGGTCATGATCTCAAATCATGCCCAAACAACAAAAAAGAGGTATATGTATGGAAATAGAAAGAGGTTTTAACTAATCCCTACCTTAGAATGGAGGTCATCGACCTAGTATATCATAGTAAGGTTATGAAGGAGCCAAGGCAAGAGTTTGATGAAAATAGTAATAAAGAGCAAGATGAAGGATATTCCAATGATCCACGTATCAAAAATAGTATTATGGAAAGAATGAAGACCCCTAAAAATTTAGAACATAGATTTGAATGTGAGTGGCATAGTTAATAGCTTCATCCAAAAATTATGGACCAAGATATTAAGCATGAATCATGAAAGTATCCATCTCCTACAGGGTCCTATTATTTTGTTTAACATTATCATTATGCTAGAGTATGTATATAATAGAATTTTGAACATAGATACCTTCAATATTTAAGATTTTCTCAAGGTGATGATTCATATATTCTTGGCCATTGCCTATGTAGATAATTTTTATAGGTTTTCCAAACTGCTTCTCAACATGATCCTTGAAGTCTTGAAACTAGTTAAAGACTTACTCTTATAAAAAAGGAATTGGACCCATGTGTATCTTGGATAGTCATTAATGAAGGTGAGTACATAACACATTTTATTGAATGATAAGGTGGGAAAGGGAACCATTAGATCACTGTGAACCAACAAAAAGACTTGTAAATCCCTCCAATATGTTCCTTTATCAAACTTCTAATCTAAATGTTTGTCAATTATATATCTTGAACACATGCCATTATAAAAATAGATAGGATGTGAGGGAGTCATGTGACCACATCTTTTGAGATGAGTTGTTGAAGATAATGGTAGTTGAGATGGCTAAACCACTCATGCCATAGTTTACTCAACAAATCTATATGAGTGAATATAGTAGTATAAGGTGAATGAGGCACAAAGTGTGAAAATGCATATAGTCGAGACTCATGATCAAATTTCCCATTGCAACTAAGGAATCATCTTCAATATCCTAAATTTCTAGTAAATTGGTAAAAAACTCAACTTTATTTTCATTCCCAATATGAGTAATTTGGTAGAGTAAAATAAAGTTGACACATAAATTAGGAACACATAGAACATTCTCAAATGTGCCTTTGTGTATCTCAATGGATCATTTTACAAAAAAATCTATTGGTGTATCACCTCATGTGAGAATGTGAGGTAATGAATAAGGTTCCAAAGAAAAAAATTATTCCCAATCAAAACCCATATGATGTGTAGCATCGAAGTCAAATATCCATTTTTTTGAAGATTTTCCTATTGCGATTAGTGCTTGTCCTTTCCCTTTCTTTGATTTTGAATAAGTATAAGGATATTATTCCTTTGTGTAGGATGATGGAAAATATATGTGATTTTTCATGAACAAGTTAGTCACTCCTTCTAGAAATACCTTTTATTGAAAGAGGATTTAGACTCTATTAGTTTAGGATGTGATGATTCTATAAGAACTTTTTGTGGCTTTTGCATTAGTTGCTTATGTTGCTTAGACATTTTTTTATGTTGAGGATGACTTACCACCAAGGTTTTTAACTTATAAGGCTTGATAAGTCCCATAATGATAAACTTATTCTATTCAAGTATTAATTTTTTTGAAACTGACTCAAAACAAGACATAGTATAGGCCTTTCTCGTAGTCAGTTGATGAGTATGAAAGTTAGAAACAAATGTTGCATATTCAAAAGGTATTTTTCCTAACACATTGAATATTAATTATAAATCCTTATTATCAATACTAAATTATTTTAGTTATGTTTTAATTTAATTCACTTTAATTACATGATATTAGATGTTGTAAAAATTATATGGATCTAGATTAGTGAGTTCATTATCAGTTTAATATCCCTTAACCTCATCAGTTTGAAAATATAATTTATTAATTATTTCCCAAGCCTCTTTAGGTGATTTACATTGATCAATGTAAAAAATAAAGTCAAGATAAATACTTGTGCGCATATATCCAAATGTCTTAGTGTTATCAATTATCCATGCTAGTTTATCCTTAGCATCTATGGGTTCTTGAATTATTTCCTTGATGTAGTGAGTGTAGCCTTTACCCATTATTACACTCCATTCATTTGATTTTCATGTTATATAGTTATATTGAGTTAATAGAGGAAATTTGGGATTACCCATTGTGAAGATACAATTTCATAAAAGAGACACAAATAATTGGGCACAATCTCACAACACAATCCCCCCAAAATGAATTCATGAAGAAACCCTGTTAAGTAAATATGATTTTGCCACTTTATACATAGTATGGTTACAATGTCCACTTGAAAAAATATCAAAGTGGTTGTGATATCAATGTATTAAAATTTATAAAATAATATGATGATGTGAAAGATATAATTATTTATAAAAAATGATACAAACTGAGAGTACCACTATGAAGTACTAAAAAAATCATGCACTTTTTTAAAAATTTACTCAAAAAAAAATCTTATATGAGCCCAAACGTAGTCCTTGATGTTTTAAAAAGAATAAAAACATTGAAAAGCTTATAAAAATTTGAAAATTATGGAGAAACCATGCACCAAGAGTATAAATTATTTGTACTATCATGAAGAGAGTGGAAAAAATAATAGAAATAATAAACAAATTACTTGTGAATTAGATTTTAGAAGCTTAAGATATTCACTAGTGAAGTCAAACTACAAAGACACCACTTTAAATGGAGAGTGGGTATGGTTGGTCAATGTGATGCCACATAGTTTAGTGGAACTATTGCTAATTTTAGAGGTCTAATAGTTGTATATTGCTTCTAAATAGACTAAGTGATTCTGCCAAATGTAGTGAAACTACTATCAAGATTGGAGGAACTACCACCAAATATAGTTGTTACCAAGTTGAGTAGGAATATTTGGCCAATTAAAAATATGTCTTCTAGTGTTGATCCAACCGATTTTGACTAAATATGATAATGCTTTTTTTGTGTATGAAAAATGATAATGCTTGGTCAAGGTCAAATATTCAATGTTTTATTTTAATGAGAAAAATAATAATAAAAAGCTCACCTTAGCTTTGACCAACATAGATGGTCATATTTTGATGTTTTTTTAATTTATAAATAAAAAACTTAACAAAAAACTAAAATGGCTTTTACAAAGAGTGAACACCCTAGTGTGGGAGAAAACCCCACCCAAGGCATCGACCTTGGGGTGGAGACTATGCCCCACCCTAGGCTTGTCCTTAAAGGCACATTCCAATAAACCTACATACATGCCATAGGTCTCAAACAATAAAAACCTTGATATCGATATATTTTTATATGAATAAAATTTTTAATGTGATTTTTGGGTTTTTTTAAATTTTATTTTGATACTAAAAAATCAATAGACTAAGATTTTTTTATTTTTTTCCAAAAAAAAAAGAATTCAAAAGTTATAATAAGACCAATACAAAAACTGGATCCATTGGAGCATATTCAAAACTTAGAGAATGTTGTAATTTGATCTAATAAAAATGTTTTTGGATAAAATATAAAAGAATGAATCTTTTACAGGCTGAATGGTAAGAGAGAAACTAGGTTTTTTAAACAATATTGTAAAATAAAAATACAGAAAAAGAATTAAAACTACAAAGAAAACCTGTTTAGAGCTTGGATTAGATGACATATATGCCACCAATTCCTATTGAAAACTATGCAAAAGAATATATTTCATATACATGGTGATCATTAGAGTCTACACATAAAAAATGATAATGCATAGGTGATCATAGTAATATTTTACTCATAATGATGATGGAATTTTATAAAAAAGACTCCAGATCTAACCTTTGATTTCCAATTGAGAAGAACAATGAGGTGATTTTGACTATCACTGACACCCTAGATGTAATATGATCTCTAATTTGATCTTGAAACTATAAGAATGTACCTATATAATACACTTAAGGAGGAACCCCATATAATCTAATTTTTATTTTATACTTTTTTTATTCTTAGGATCATTCTCAAAAGGATTCAAAAGAAGAGCACATTTAGTATGTGAAATGAATACTAGATCTCAACTTCATAAGATGCTACCTAATGACACTCAACCTACTTTGGTACCATGTGAAATTTGGTTAAGATAATCTAACAATATTCTAAAGGCCTAATGGAATCAATATTAATCTAAAGATCAAACTTGATAAGAATAAATCGTATTCTTATCAAGGATGTAGAATTCACGTATAACACAAATGCAAATGCATGATTTGACTGATTACCAAAATAAGCTTAAAAGGGGGGTATTTATGTAAAATACCACTCACCTACCATTCTTGTGATTGTGACAACTATCACGATTGTATGAGGTGAGATAGTAGTCACAAGCCCTAAGTAAACTTGACTAAGTGTGAATAGAACCCAATCACAGAACCAATTAGGGAAACAACTCTGTTCACACCTAAAGAGGAACTAAATAGGGAAACAACCCTATTGACACCAATAGTGAGATTATAAAGGAGCCAAGGTAAGAGTTTAAGGAAAACAATAATAAATAGCAAGCTAAAGGAGAGTCCAATAATCCTCCTTAAATCCCACTATCAAGGATAGTATTCTAAAAAGAAGGCTAACCCCTGAAAGTTTTTGAAAGAGAAAGATCTTAAGGTAAAGGAAAATTATTAAATCCCAAAATAAATGGAAAAAATGTAGAAAGGGGAGAAGTTTCTAAGAAAGACAAAATGGAAGTATGACAAATAGTATCAAAGGATGAAGAAAACCCCAAAAACATGGATAAGGTACCATGCCTATTTCAAAGTCAGTAGGTGAAATCTCCCAATCTAGATTAAAAATCTAGCTTCATATATATATTAGAATTTCCAAGAAAAAAATTGATGTGGAGGAGTATATAAAATTAGGTAGATCGAAACATAGATAGGTTTGGGCCAAAGAAACAACAAAAAAAGTGTAAAATGGCACCCAAAAGATCCTAAAAGTTAGTTGTTTTCCTTAACATTCAAAAAATGAATATCATCTTTAGGAAAGGGAATAAATGAGGATTCAAGATAGAAATGTTGGCCAAGGAATTCAAATAGAAATTGGTAGGAGGCTCAAAAAATGGGAAAATAAAAAAGAGGAAAAGGTAGATGAATAATAGTATAATTGGTTGACTCTTTGTTATATTTTGGGGGTTGTCATGCTAATGTTTTACTGACAGTATCCCCTATTTCTTATCATTATGCAGGAATGTAAAAATACTTCTTGTTTGTTTTATCTTTGTGATTAAGCTTTATATTTTTTATGATGTTTCAGGTTTTAGATTCCTGTCAAAACCCACCATTTATCCTTATAAAAAAAAGATATTATTATTCATAGCATGTTAATAAGATTGTGTTATTCATAGTTTACCCTAATATTATAGTATAAAATTCTTTTCAAATACTTAACTTACCTTAATCCTTATCTTTAGTTTGTTCTCCATAAAATGACAAGGCCATGTGTTATTTAGAAAACACTTATGCTAAAGTATGTTAATAATTATAATCATAGTGTTAATAGGATTTTTTTGATAATAATGTGTTTTTCACCAAATAATAAAGCGTGTTTTACATAAAAACTTTAATTAAATTAATAGACAATATGATTTTTATTTTGGTTAAGGAATTTCTATCAAGCATCTCACATTCCATATTGGAGCATTTGTTAATATCTCAATGTTAGCATTTATAGTTGTTTCTAAAGTTTTATTTTTTGTATTTATAGCATTATCATTTAAAATATGAATATTTACTTACTATTTGTACTCTAACTTACAAAGATTGTTACAAGGTAAAATAATTATTTATGGGAAAAACACCTTGCAATATAAGTATAGGATGTTAACAATAAATGGAAATCTCACAAGAGGATCTCACAAGGACATATTTTGAATTAGTAAATGGAGAGGTGGAACTAGTGGGTTCAATATCATATAGGATATTCTAATACTTCAAGAAAAGGGGAGAAAACCAAGGTTGGTAGTGTCACCACCTCCATACAAAAGAACACATTGAAGGTGACAAAATTAAAGAATCCACTACAAATTCCTATGAAGTGTGACTATATATTACTTTTATTTTTTCAATTATCATTCTACCATTTCCATGTCTAATATTAGTATTCAAATCAATTTTAACTAGGTATCATCGTGCTTATGGTCTAGAGGATAAGAGAGGTGCACCTCTTACCTCTAAGAGGAAAATAAATGACAAACAAAATAAGGTTTTATAAATGATTTTTTTTGTGAAGGTGTATTTTAGGATGTCTGATGTTGATTTTATTATGTACAACAATTGGTTTCATGAAGACATAGAAGGAGAAGCCTACCACAACATATTAGGTTCAAGTGATAATAAAATGGAAAAGCATTCACCTTAACTCTCAAAATAATTAGTTGTGTATATAAACCATAAGTTACAAATATGTTTTCAATTGATACAATATGCAAGACTCAATATTAAAATGGTAAAATTATATAAATAGATACATATAAAATGAGACAAGACGTTGAAAACATATGGAACAAACATAAATAAGCAAAGTGTAAATTTCATAGCCAATGACTCTATGAGTTTCAATGCATGGTGTGTGAAACACTTTTATTTTATGGTAAACCTAACGTAGAATAAGATAAACCATTTATAATATATATACAAACACAATGGATGCGTAATATGATGGTTGAGCATTTGTGCAATTCACTCATAGCAATGGACTTGACATTTTCAACAAATAAATACATGGTGTGTTTATTAGGTAAATTTATGGTGTTCATTAATGGTAATTTTATAAAACTATGTGCTTATATTTTTCTCACAATTATTTTTACTAAAACACTTGTTGACTTTTTCAATTATGGTTTTAAATAGGACTATGTTTTTTAACTGACACATCTAATAGCATTACATATTATGTTTTTTAACAATATTAATTATATATAATGCTTGAATTTGACTATTAATAAGGTGGATTACATACTTAATGGGCAATCACACCTCAAAATATAGTAAAATACATCCAACTTTGGTTGAGGCCAGTTTTAGATGGTAGTTATGTGCATCATCTAGATTAGAAAGTTAATACTTTTAAGGTGGATGTTGTTTTGGTGGAGATAGACTCTATATGATATTAAACTGTCTAATTTGAAATATACAATATTTTATATTTGTTGTTATCTTATAATACAAAATATATGTCAATTAATTAGCTTAGACTTATCCTTAGATTACAATGTGTTTTCTATAAAATGACAAAGTCTATTTTGTACTAAGGCTACATTTATTCTTAACTTACATTATAAGAACCAAGAGTAATGCATATTTTATAATATTGTGTTTTTAATAAATTTAAGGGTGTTAATAGGACCATGTTATTCAATAAATTCAAAACATGTTAATAGGATTTTGTGATTCATATCATGTTAATGAAATTATGTTATTTGTTACATGTTAATCTCTATAATATGTGAACCACATCAAATATAGTAATGAAGTGAGTGTGTTAATACATATTTGATAGTAAAGTGTTATTCAATAAATTCATAGGGTTTTAACACACACACACACACAGAGGACTATATTATTCAATAAATTTACAACATATTAATGGGATTGTATTATTTACAACATGCTAACAGGATTGTGTTATTCACATTTTATCTTGGGTTTATATTAAGAAATTCTTGTCGAATACTTAGCTTACATTTATCCTTGGTATACATTATGTTTTCTATTAAATGACAAATTTTCTTTACCAAAAAATGTGTGTTATTGTAACAAATTCAAATTGTGTTAATAGGACTATGTATTCACATTTTATCCTTGGATTATAGTAGGAAATTCTTGTCAAATACGTACCTTATATTTCGTCTTTGTTTACAATGTGTTTTGTATTGAGCAACAAAAAATTGTTTTCTATTAAATATTTAAATGATAAAGTGTGTTTAACATCAAATGGCATGTATAAGATACATTCAATTGGTATTATTCATGAAAATTAGTGTTCTAATGTGAGGTTATACTTTGTCAATAGCATGCCCATTATTTTGTATGGCATGTTTCAAGTGACTCCTTATTGATATGCATGACAATATAAATGGTAGTGAAATGTTTCATTTCCTAGGATATATAATGAAAATGTTCAATGATCAATTAATAATATTGTATGGAACTAATATTTTTTGCCAAATCTATGTGCCTACAAAGGCCAATCTATGTTTTTACTTCAATAAAAATTGGGTTGATGGTAAGGGAAGAATTAGTGATAAATTTCATTATCCACTTCACTACATTTTATAAATATTTATTGCATGTCATTAATTAATTTTTGTCTTAGTTTTATATAAATTCTACATCTATGTATTGTGACATTCCCCATGTAAACCAAGAAAACAATTATTTGATTGAGTTCTATCATTGCTCAATAAAAATTAATTTTTTTATTGATTGCCTTAAAAATTCTAAGTGTATAATGGATTAGACGAGCCATGTGATTTTATAGAAAGCGAAGGCATAGTTTATGAATAGATACCTACTAAAGGAAAAGGGGTATTATTTTAATTAAAATTAGAAAGGAATCTTGGTAATGTATTACAAAGGGTAGAAGAGATACCTAATGGTGATGTCTATTAAAATGATTTAACACCTTCCCCTTATATCATAAGAAGTAAAACAAACATATATACTAATTACCATTATCATACTTCACCACAAATATATATATATATATATATATATATATATATATATATATATATATATATTACACATTTGTAAAAAAATTATATATAAATATACAACTTTTTTACAAATGTGTAAAAAAAAGTAAGGCAATCCAACATTGAACAACATCAAATAAAATCTTAAAATATTAAGTGTGAACATATTCATATTACAAATGGATTTTAACCATAATATAAAAGATATCAATTATAATATTACACACACATTAAAAAATAAGGCATTCCAACATTAAACAACATAAAATGACATCTTAAGCAAAAATTCTCTCATTACAAACAAACTATGAAACCATCATTTGTTGTGAACATTCTGAGAGTAATACTCCATCAAGTATTGTAAACAAAATAACCAATGTTGTTCTTTTATAATTTCATCACACCAAAAAATAAATGTTTACAAATATAATCCTATAAAAATAATTAAATTTTAAAAAATAACCAATGTTTTTAAAAGCAAATACACAAAAAATACTAAGTCGAAAGGTATATGAAATAAAACATTCAATAATATAAAATAAAATATCAATAATAAGTAAAAATTAAAAATATAAATAGGCATATACAATAAAATAAATCCATTATTTATTTATTTTTTATTGTTGTTAAAAGGTAGGTTTTGATTGGGTCTCATCGCAATTACAAATAGAAGGCCCAAGGCCAAAAAGAGTAGTCAAAAAGGAACCAAGAGAAACAATAAACAAATAGGTTGTTAATTAGCAGTGACATAATAACTAAAAATAGTAGAAAAGAAACAATAGTTACATAAACAAATCAATTAGAATAGAATTACATTCTTTCGCTAAGTCATAAAGTACCTTCTCAATGTCCCTCATGGTAACTACTTCCACATCTAAAAAGAATCCCTTTTTTGGACCCTAGGTCTTCTTGCTAGTCCTAACATTGTATTTTTTCTCCCTTATATCTATAATAACATTCTTCAAGACATTGACATTGGAAATACAATTTTTGATAGTGATTTTTCTCATCTGAATGAGTTATTTGATGTTGTTTTTAATGTGAGTCTTATTTGTCTCAAGGGTAGTTACCCTTTCTTCTAGATTTTACATACTCAAATAGATATTAATATCATCTTCAATCTTTTACTAATTGGAAAACTTTGAACTTCCAGTAGAGGAGTTTTTAAACTTCTAGTAGGGGAGTTTTTAATGATATTGATAGACTCCTTCAAGCTATTATTTCCCTTCATGATCCAAGACATAAGATTTTTTTGGAGGTCAATATCAATAGACATACCCTTTATCTTCTCCAAAATATTTTCCTCATTAGAATTCATGTCCCTCTCTTTCTTTTTCATCTCTACTTTATAAACTTGTTTCTACGCTAGATTTTCGCTTTCTAATTCAAAGGAGAGAAAATGAGAAACTAAAAGGAATGGTCAAGGCTTGTATGTACCTGGATGTAGTTGTGCGCACTGTAATCTAGACGCTGTGAGGACTCCTCTTTGGCTGTGGAGGAATGACACCTGCAAAGAAAGAGACTTGGACAAAAGAAGGCGTTAGATGGATAGATGGTGGGTTGCCAAGCGAAAGCTTGATCCTAGAAGTCTGAAGACTTCCTTAAGGGAGGTTAACCCACTAATTGATAAAAGAAAAGTCTGATAAAAGATAGAATGATTAAATACTGAAATGATAAAAAATGGAAATGAAAAGGAAGCAAAGGCTTACTTGAAAGATGCTGTCGGACTGGTCACAGTCGCCGGCGTCGGTGGTCCTACCGACGTTAGTTGTTGAGGTCTACCGACGTCGGTTAGTCTGCTGACATCGATTGGGGAAGTGGCCAGCGTCGGTCAGGGAAATGGTCTTTGGACGAGGTCCAGTCGAATTTGTGGTCCGTGGACAGAGTCTGGTCAGGGCTGGTCTGTGGACAGAGTCTAAGGAAGGCTCTGGGTCTGTTTGAGTGGTCTAAGACAAAGTTTTGGGCTTGGTTGAATGGTTTGGGATCTGGGTCTCAGAGTTTGGTTGAATGGGCAGAGTGTATGGTCCGACAGAGGATGGAGGCAATAGGGAAATAGGGAAATATGGATTCGGGTTTGGGAACAGTTTGGTCTGGGGGGAGATAGTGCTGAATCTAATTCATAATACTTAGAAGCAAATGACTAGAAAACACAAAGAAAACACAGAAAATATACATACCTGTGCCTTATTAAAGGTGTGCTACTGCTGATGATCCCTGTACCTACTGTTGATGTACCCTGTGTGGAGGACCTATTGCTAGTGTAAAAGTCTGATGCTGCACCTGAGGGAGAGAGTGAGAGGCTTCACTGAGAGATTGGCAGAATGACGGATGGTCGAAGACACTAGATTCCAGATTCGTGATTAGCTCCTGAGATTCAGAGTTTGATTAGAATTTGTGATTTTTCATCATTAGCCGTGGAGAGGGTCAGAAGATGATTTAAGTAAACTGACGTCGGCGATCCCGCCAGCGTCGGCCGACACTTGACTGACATCGGCGGGTGCAGAACGTGTAAAAAGGCCAACAAGCCCGTTCTACATCTGCCAGGTGCATAATCAATGGAAGAATTGTCAAAGGTTAAGATAAATACGCACGAGAGTTGGTTAGGCAGTTGGAGAGGAGTAAGAATAGGTCTTGGGTGAGTCATAAGGTGGGAAATGGTCCAAGGTGAGGTGTCCTAGGCGAGGTGTCATGGTGATGTGTCAAAGGAGGGGGGGTTATTAATTCAAAATAATAAGTTTATTATTTTGAATTAGTAATTGCATGGTTTAGGAATGGGTCAAGGGGGGAATGAACAAGGGTTAGACATGATTTCGGTGTCTACATTTTGCCCCTTTTTGTCTTGTTGGTTGTTCTAGACGAACTGCAAGACAAAAATAGGAGTTGGTTGCCCCAAGTGTGGGATGATGTGGATTGCCCCGAGGTATGGATGAGGTATTCCCCCTCAAAGTGGGAGTCGAGGGAAGGGAACCTGATGTCGGGTGCCGATTTGACAAAATGTGGATGAGAAGGAGGGTGAGGGTGAACGCTGCAAAAGTCGTGATTGCGCGCATACCACTTCACGGGACAGGTAGGTCAAATGGTCGCAGTCAAAAGGTCGAGGAATGCCAAAATTGAAATAACTGGGCCCCAGCATTAGTCGTAACTGATCGGGTTATTCAATCTAAGCTGAAGCTCCAATAGTCGTCGTGTTCCAAGTATCCCGAGCTCAAGAAGTGCTCCTAAAAACACGAAAAAAGTCACAAGTAGTGCAGATCAACCGGCTTGTGATCCTATACTTGTGAGGGTCCAAAAATAAGGTCTACGAACAATTTTGCTATCTATTCGTGAGGTAGCATGCAGGCAAAAACAACCAAGGCAACATTGTCTTGAAAGTGGTCGAGGTCAGAGGAGATGGTCATGATCTCTAAGGGTCAGTGGGTGAGGTGGATGAATGGACGAAGGATGTGGCCAAGCTAACCTCAGAAGACGTTATGTGATCTGAGTGCTACCTACATAGCCCCTGTGTGAAGGGCCTCAGGCCAATGTAGTTCTCCCTAGAAGGGAGGAAGGGTCAAAGGGATGGAATTGGTCTTGGTCGAGGTCAAAGTGAGGAGAAGATGATGTTATAGCCTTTTCCAAATGGTGTATTCTGTAACATTAGTCGGGGTTCTTCATCCCTAGCAATTTTCCATATTCATGATGGATGTATGCTAAAAATGAATTGAGGTCTATTTATGCTTCAGCAAGTAATGGTTTATGCTTGACATAAATTGTGTTAGGTCGATAGTTTCCATGTGTATTGGTGTCCATAGAAACTATGTGAAAAGGACAATGATGATGATGATGTCATGATGTCGAGTTGCTGATCTGAAAATGTTGAGGTTGGTTTGGTTGGGTAGAAAAGGGTTTGGTTGAATGTGACCAAAGTGTGAAAGATAAGTGAAAGCGTGTATCACTCTGTCATTGACAAGGACCAAAAAGGACGGCATGGATAGGGGTTGTTAGAACAAAGGCCCCGTGTATGCATCGCGTCGTGGACCAGTGAGTTGTGCTAGAGAAGTAATCGAATCACTTGACAATAAGTGAACTCGAAGTCCCTTGAGCGGGTGATATGATAGGAGAGGAAGGGGTAACCCTATTTGTGGCAGGAAGAATCTTGCCCCTTTTATAGGTGACCCAAGAACGACTATAGGCATGTCCATGACTTGATAGTTTGTCAATCAGTTTTTTTTTTTTTTTTAATTTTATTTTTACGGTGAACTGATCGATGCGGGAAGTCCACATAGGGATGTTGTCTTGTTTTGTGGTCATGTTGTGAAGCTGATCGATGCGGGAAGCTTCAGAGATAATGCTGTGTATGTAGCAAAATTTTATGGATAGAAATCCTTCAAGGGAGTGGTCTATATTCTGCTTTTTATGTTTTTGATGACTTTGGCCTAGCTGTCCTTCAAGGGAGCAGTCTAGTAAATACAACAATGATGATGCAGTTGTCCTTCGAGGGAGCAGTCTACATTTATAGTTTTATGACCTTGGAATATGCATCCCATTTTGATATTTTTGATTGATTTTGTTGACTGGACTTTTGGTCATGGACTTGACTATAGAGGTTTAGAGGGTTTCCCTTTTATTAGGACAAAGCATTCATGCTTGCCAAAAAGGTTAGGATTGAGGGTTGAAGGGAATAGGAATGACGATGACAGGGAGTGCTCAAGGGATTGAGCTCAAGTGAAATGTCAAATGAATAATTACTTGACTAACAGTGGACTGGTCGAAGATGCAAGACATAAAGGGGCTCAGGTTCTTGACAAAATCTTGACCCATGTTGGTGTTATGATGCAAGGTCCGAGTCAATTAAGAGCAAATTTGCCCCATTTGCCTCTTTGAGATTGGTCACGATGATTGATGATGGTTTGAAGAAGTGATAGGTGCTTGGTTGGTTGATGTTTGATGATTGAGGTTTGGTCAAGGTTTGGCTGATGCTGGTCGGGGTCATGATAAGAAGGTTGATTGATGGTTGGTCGAGACTTGGTTGAAGTTTGGTCGAATGTCTGGTCAAAGTTGGTCGAATGTTTGGTTGACTATTTGGTTGGGGTCATGATAAGGTTGGATTCCCCCAGTTTCTTAGGGAGAATGTTGGATAAATTGGTCAAGGTCGGTTGAGGCTTGGTGACTAAATGAACTGTGTTGATGTCAAATAATGGGGTTAAAGGTGGCAAAGGGACCATAGTCTGGTGTGGAGATCCTGATTTAAGCGATGAGGTTTGAGAGGCATGGGTCGGTGTTGATAATTTGTCGAAGAGGTGGTCAAGAGGGTCCTTGATGAGAAGGGAATCCTTTCTCCGTTGTTGATGAATGACAGCTTTGAGAGTGCAACAATGCTCAGTGTCATGTCCCAGAGTGTGATGATAATGATAGAATTTAGAGTTGTCGAACCAAGATGGTCTTGATCTGAGAGTTGATGAGTGGGGCGGTGAGGAAGGTTTGCTGATGATGTGGTCGAAAAGAAAGGTGTCATTCCCCAGACATTGGCGAATGGCAACCTTGAGGGCACAATAATGCTCGGTGTCGTGCCCAGGTGTGTGATGATATGCACAAATGTGAGTGTCATCGAACCAGGGTGGTTTTGGCCTGAGAGATTGATATGGTTTAAGAGGCAGGAGATAGATGCGAGAGGACTACAACAATTGCCGTAACATCAAAGCATAAGAACTGGCTAACGGGTCTAGATGTTTTGTTACAGTGGGGGTTGATGACTTTGGTTTGAGAGGCATAATTCGATGGTTTGGAGGAGATATATGTCTAAGGGGTTGAGGGAGTAATAGAGGCGACTTGCCTCTGTGAAGTATGGGAGTAGGAAGAACTCCTATTAAAGTGGATGGATGTGGGCCCAAGATTGAAGGTAATGAAGAAGGTGGGGGAGGAGTCCTCCAGTGTGGTCTAGTGGCCTTCTTTGATATGGTTTGAAGGCCATTATTGTGAAAGGTGAGGTTAGATGTGGGGCGAACACCAAGAGGTTCAATCTCTTTTGGTAAGGTGGCGTTTGTGTGGGTTTGGGCTTAGATGTGGACGGAGGTGAGTGAGATGTAACAATCTCAGGCAAAAGAGAAAAGGAAATCGTGACTAGATCATCCTCGGTCGAAATGGGCGAAGAGACTGGGTCTTCTCCTCATGGAGAAGAAATAAGAGAGTGCGGCTCCTCAAGAGGGCAGAAGGCAGGGATGATCGTGCCTTCTGCTTGTAGTTGAGGAGTAGGCAAGGTAGGGCCTTCGAATGAAGGTAGGATTAATGGCGTAGGCATGGTCGAGGTGTCCTCTAGTATGAGAAAGGTAGATGGAGGACTAATAGGAGAAGAAAGTTCTTCATCCTGTGATGGAGGAGGTTGGTCAAGGACAAGAGGCAAAATAGTGTTGATTGTGTGAATATTATGGTCATGAGAGTCATTAGTCATGGTTTGGACATTGTTTTGAGTAGGTGGATGATTAGGGAATGGTTGTTTGAAGATGTCGATGTGTTGGTTGGGTGGGGCATTCAGGTTATCTAAAATAAGATCCCCCTTGTCGATCATGTCTTGGATGATGTTCTTAAAGGTTCGGCAATTGTCGATGTCGTGGCCGTGGATGCGATGAAAGTGACAGAAGTCGGCCTCCCTATACCATGTAGGGAGGGCTTTTGAAGGGTCAAATTGAGGTGGTTGGATTGAAAGGAGATTGAGGACCCCCTGCTTGACAAGTTTTTCCAAAATGGAAGCGTATGATTCTCCAAGTGGAGTATATGAATGCTGGATGTAGCGTTGTTGGAATTGTTTGGTGATGCTTGGAGATGTAGAAGGTTGAGGGTAATTAGTTGTCATCGAAGATGGTGATCTAATGACCACAGTGTTGGTCACTCCTTTGGGTTTGGAGTTGGTAGAAGAAGAAGGTTTGGAAGAAGAATGGTCATTGGTTTTTGCGTTGGTATTATGCAATTTGACCTTATCCTCCTCAATGGTGCGGAGTTCAAGCTTTCGAGCCATGGTGAAAGCTTCGTCAAAAGTGCAGAATGTCTAAATCTGCAAGGTAGAAGAGATGTGCCTGGCACATGCTCGAGAAAAGAGCTCTATGAGCTCAAGTTGAGGCAAGGAGAAGGAGAGCTGGTTAATCAAGCCTCTCCAACGAGCAACAAAATCGACTATTGATTCATCGTCGAATTGCCTGATGGAGTAGAGGTCTGTGATTGAGACTTGTTTGGTGATGTTGATAGAAAACTGATCGAGAAATAATTAGGCAAGTTGAATGAATGAAAAGATAGAATGTATGGCAAGAGAGCTATACCAGTCAAGGGCAGAGCCAGAAAGGGACATAGGGAACGTGCGTAAAAGTAACGCATCATCGTGGGCAATAAGATAGCAAGCATGTCTGAATGCTCGTAGATATTGTTGCGGGTCCTCCTTACTTTAGAAGCGAGTGAATTTAGGAAGCTCCCATTGGTTGGGGTATGGTCGGATAGGGACAGAAGGATGAATGGGCTCATTGCAAATTTGCTCGTATGAGAGAGCATTGCGTGAGCCAGAAATGGAGATCTCTAGGCTAGACATCTTATCCATCAGCATTTTGATGATATCTGCTGATGGATTGGTGGGTGGAGCGCCCCCTAGATTATAAGGTGCTTGAAAGATATTGGGAGGGGCATATGATGTGGTCGGTTGTACCAGTAAGGGGGCAACGTACGGATGACTAGTCGCAGGGACATAAGTGGAGGCCAAAAGTGGTTGAGTTATGAAGGTCGAGGGTATAAGTTGACTAGATACCGCTAAGGGTGGTTGCGTGACGGCACTGGTAGAAGGATAGGTTGGCACTCCTGCATTCATGGGCGCAAGAGTGTGTGGGGTCGAGAGAATCAAGTTATGGTATGATGTAGAACTTGGTTGAATTGCGTGTGGTTGAGGGGGTAATGGAACCCCGATGGAGGTTGGTCTAAAAATGGATGGGGAGGCCAAACTTTGCGTATTGGCCATGGTCGGGTAAATGGTTGAGGCAAAAGGCTGGGTAGCAGACGGTGTTAATGTCATCACCGCTTCACCCGAAAGGTCTCGCGTTGGGTCTCTTGCGAGATAGTTTTGGAGGGCTATGACATTGAGGTCCAAGAATCTTTCAAAATCTTGGTCCCCTTCAGGGATGATGGGAGTCTGAGTCGGGGTCGGTCCTGTAGGAGTTCTTTCAGTCTCTGAGTGGAACTCCATGATATGATTGGTTAGGGACAAGAGAGCATGGTGAAGAAGAGGGTCAGATTCCAGAAACTGTGTGTTTTCAGTTTCAGAAACTCAGAATGAGGTTTTGGCAGAAAAAGGGGTCGGGTTTTAAGTGGTTTTGGAAAAAAAGACTGTGACAGTGACCGACGTCGGTTTAAAAATCGATGTCGGTAAGGGAAAATGGCCGACATCGGTCAGATAACCGATGCCGATGGAGGAAGGTGGCCGACGTCGGTGGAAAAGTCGATGCCGGTGACTGTGGTTTCCAGAAACTCAAATTTTTTTGAAGATTCTTGAAAAAAAAGGAAGAGAACATCCTCACTAGCTCAAAAAACCAGATAAGAATAGAAAAATAGAGAGAGAGATAGACAGGCCCTAAGCTTTAAATCCTAAGAATCAACTTTTTAGAATCCTATGGCTTATGCCTTAAAGTGATGTTTGGGAGGTTGGTTGTTAGAAGGGTCCTAGAATAGGTAATCTAAAGATGGTTTTAGGTATGTTTAGGCACTCAAGAAGTCTGTATTAGGTTCGGTACGTGGCCTGGTGCTAAGGAGCAAGCTCCCCTCACTTCACGAGCTCAATGATAAGCTGGTCTCGCTTAGCCAAAATATACCTTGCTTAGAGATTAGCCTCCGCCAGAGAACGGAGTGGGCTTTCCCCTTGGTGATGAAATCCAAGTGAGATTGCCAGGTAGGGGTAAGGTATCTGCTAGGGGATGAAATCCCAGTCGAGCCTTGTCTCAGGTGAGTTTGATGTTTGATTTAGTGTAAGTGGTTTAGGTCGTGTAACATAAAGTGGAATAGATTAATTCAATATGCGGTTTAATTACTAAGTGTGGAATAAGAAATGCAAGCAAACAGAAATGAAAGTGCAATGTATTTTAATGCCCAAGTCGAAATGTGAAGTTGGAATGAAAACAAATTGAGAAAGGGTTTGAAGGATATGATTTTGGACTAGTCTAGAAATGCAAGAAAAGAAAGAAAGATTCTTTTTAGTCCTGCTTATGATGTCGTTTGGAAGAGAAGAACGAGGTGAAAAGGGAGAATCCTAATGCACCCTATATGAATGAAAGAAAGAAAGGAACCCAAGGAAGGCCTCAGGGTCCCACCGGGCGTGCCAGAATGTTTCTACACTAGATTTTCGCTTTCTAATTCAAAGGAGAGAAAATGAGAAACTAAAAGGAATGGTCAAGGCTTGTATGTACCTAGATGTAGTCGTGTGCACCGTAATCCAGACGCTGTGAGGACTCCTCTTTGGCTGTGGAGGAATGACACCTGGAAAGAAAGAGACTTGGACAAAAGAAGGCATTAGATGGATAGATGGTGGGTTGCCAAGTGAAAGCTTGATCCCAGAAGTATGAAGACTTCCTTAAGGGAGGTCAACCCACTAATTGATAAAAGAAAAGTCTGATAAAAGATAGAATGATTAAATACTGAAATGATAAAAAATGGAAATGAAAAGGAAGCAAAGGCTTACCTAAAAGATCCTGTCGGACTGGTCACAATCGCCAGCGTCGGTGGTCCTACCGACGTCAGTTGTTGAGGTCTACCGATGTCGGTTAGTCTGTCGACGTTGGTTGGGGAAGTGGTCGACGTCAGTCGGGGAAATGGTCTTTGGACGAGGTCCGATCGAATCTGTGGTTTGTGGACAGAGTCTGGTCAGGGCTGGTCTGTGGACAGAGTCTAAGGAAGGCTCTGGGTCTGTTTGAGTGGTCTAAGACAAAGTTTTCAGCTTGGTTAAATGGTTTGGGATCTGGGTCTCAGAGTCTGGTTGAATGGGCAGAGTGTATGGTCCGACAGAGGATGGAGGCAATAGGGAAACAGGGAAATATGGATTCGGGTTTGGAAACAGTTTGGTCTAGGGGGAGATAGTGCTGAATCTAATTCATAATACTTAGAAGCAAATGACTAGAAAACACAAAGAAAACATAGACAATATACATACCTGTGCCTTGTTGAAGGTGTGCTGCTGCTGATGATCCCCATACCTACTGTTGATGTACCCTATGTGGAAGACCTATTTCTAGTGTAGAAGTCTGATGTTGCACCTGAGGGAGAGAGTGAGAGGCTTCGCTGAGAGATTGGCAGAATGACGGATGGTCGAAGACACTAGATTCCAGATTTGTGATTAGCTCTTGAGATTCAGAGTTTGATTAGAATTTGTGATTTTTTGTCATTAGCCGTGGAGAGGGTCAGAAGACGGTTTAAGTAAACCGATGTCGGCGATCCCGCCGGCGTCGGCCGACACTTGACCGACGTCGGCGGGTGCAGAACGTGTAAAAAGGCCAACAAGCCCGTTCTACATCCGCCAGGTGCATAATCAATGGAAGAATTGTCAAAGGTTAAGATAAATACACACGAGAGTTGGTTAGGCGGTTGGAGAGGAGTAAGAATAGGTCTTGGGTGAGTCATAAGGTGGGAAATGGTCCAAGGTGAGGTGTCCTAGGCGAGGTGTCATGGTGATGTGTCAAAGGAGGGGGGGTTATTAATTCAAAATAATAAGTTTATTATTTTGAATTAGTAATTGCATGGTTTAGGAATGGGTCAAGGGGGGGAATGAACAAGGGTTAGACATGATTTTGGTGTCTACAAAACTTACTTCATAGTTTTTTTGGTCCTTCTAGTTGGATATCCTTTTTTATAAAGTCTACATCTTAGACTCCCAAACTATGAGAGATACCCAACCCATCAATTTCCTTGTCTTCTTCCTTAATATTATCATCTATGTGTAAGAGACAAAAAAAAAATGAGATTTTTTATAGGCAGGAGTCTTGGAAGGGGTCAAAATAAAGGATTTTGTAAGGATTTTGATGGACACCGATTTAGATTCTTTACCTTTAACTTTCCCTTTATAGAATATTATTTCAGTCTTGCTTGACTTGAATAATTTAATGGTAGATAAGGGACTAATCCCAAGGAATTTTAAAATGTTATAGATAATAAAAATTAGAGCTTAGTGTTGAGGCAAGGGAGTTTTTCCAAATTAAACATCGATAACAAAATTCTCCAAAGACAAGCAAATAAGAAGGCAAACTAACCTAGATTTTATGTTAGAAATGGTTAAGAAGAGAAAAAATATTAGATAAAACCACACCATACATGCCTTATATTGTTATATATTTCATTATTTACTTAGTAATTTCATGAAACAGCTTGGGAAGGGACTCCCTGAACTAGCTTGCTTGTAAGACTATCATCTCCTCTCCTAGTTTGATAAATTACTCCATTTATTATTTCTTGCCCTATTTATTTTAGTAATACTTTTTACCATGGGAGATCATACCTATAACTTGAGAAATTAACTACTCTAATACTATAATAGTGACCTCCCTCATGGTGACTACCCTTCCATTCTAGCCTTTGGTAAATTTAATGGAAATATGAACATCATTATTCTAAATTTCTCCATGTAGGTGTCCAATCCATCATATTTGATAATGGGCCATATATCCTTTATTTTATTAATCATTCTCACACTTGTGGGTTATACCCTACACAAATCCACTCCCATATTGATAACACTAATATGGTTTTTTAAGAAAAGTTCCTGAGAGGTGGGGGGGTGGTGGGTGAATTAGTATTCAAAAATTACTTATCAATTTCACTTAAATAATCATGACCAATTCAATCAAGCACATATATCTAGTAACCATAAGAACATATCCATATAAGCATGAAAAAAATGAGAACATCACATATGTGGGAAATCCTCAAGGGGAAAAAAATCCACTGATATATACAAATGGGCTATATTCATAAAATACAAACACCAAATTTAATGAATCACAAAATCCACATGGAGCACCAACCCTAACTAGCTAAGCACCAACTCAAATAGGCTTTAGAAAGTACCCACTTGCAAGGAGGAACCAACCCCCTAGATGACTTAGTACCAAATCATCCACCTAAATCACTTGATAACCTTTATAAAACTTTGTTTCCCATACAACATATGATTATATCCTTCTTTAACTCTTCTCTCTTTTCTATCCCTCTCAAACTGTCTTCTAGGCTTCTCACTCAACTAGTCCTTTTCTTGACTTGATTAGGTCATATGAAATTGATATCCATGCACATAAAATCTATAAAATATTCATAATATATCTTATACACTCATATTATGGTCTATAATACCTTATTATTCTCTACAATATGTTATTTTATTCGCTTACACTCTACACATTTAAATAGGCCTAAAGTTGCCTTGTATTTATACAAATCTCTTATCCATATCCTTCTTGGTCAGCCAAAAACCCTTACCTTCTTAGGTCATATAAGTAATAGATATTAGGAAATATCATAAACATGGATAAAACATGCTTTGAGTCCCTTTATGTCTGGCCTATCTCAATTAGGCCTTAACTCATCTTTAGGTCTCATGGAGACCTAATCCCATTAGGTCTACTTAGGACACACTTTTCCATCCTTAGAACACATTAAAACACATAAAATGGAAATAAAACATCACATTCCAGTAAAATAGACCCATTTTAATCTCATATAGGTTCCATAACACCTTTTATCTTAAACCACCACTTGAAGCATGCCATTAATACTATTCATAATTAGGCCTATGCATACCCAAAAAGTTTATCTTGAACAACTAAAGAATAAACATAATTTTTACAAACAAACATGGAAAAATATCACACATAAATAATATAAATTACCTTATGGTCATTTCCATGTGCTTTAGACTTCACAACTTAGGGTATACAAGCTCAAACTCTTCTCTACAAGATGCTCACTTTGAACTACTAACTAGCCTCAAAATAAAGTCATGAAAAATTTAAACTATGACACTTTAAATAACATAATTAATGACTTAAAATTAATGAAAATTATAATAAAACATCCTTATAACAACCTCTAATTAAAATATCATAATCTCTATTGGCAATTATCAGTATTGTAGAGTAATTTGTTGTCTTTCTCTCTCACTCACTCAGCTAGTCAAGCCATTTTAGCATCAACATTTTTATTACTTTCACTAAGTACCAAAACTTATGAATAGTATTTATAGAACATACAATTACCAAATATAAAAACCATGTATATTATATGCTTCCACTTAGGGCGTAGAGCCTCAAACTCATCACTATAACTAGAAATATTAGTTTGCCTTGAGGCACAATCATGGTGAAAATGACCTTCAACACCTGTATGACCACTTTCAGATAATTTCAATTCATTTGGATGATAACATGGTCAAATGGAAATATTGGTCTTGTAGACCAATCTCATAAACTTGTACCTCACTATCTCATCTAAACAAGAAAGGTCAACTTATGAGCAATGTTTACATCATATCTACTGACCTCTAAAACTTCTATACAACTTGAATATGTATTGAAAATATTTAATAACATCCTCATGTACTTGGATTAATCCCTATTCCATGATAAAACATACCTAATCAACTTCTCACTTTTGCCTAGTTTTTTCACTATTTGTACCATTAGGCTTGTTAGTGATTGGTTATCTTGGATGACAAATTTAGCACACTTGAGAGTGAGAAAATTATTAAAAAATAACATGGACATCAAATACAAGTCTCAATCTTTTTCCTCCAACCATTTATCAGCTTTGACTTGGTTAAATCTGACTACTACAACAAATCTCTAATAAACAAGGCCTTTTGATAAGGTCCACTCACTCACCTAACAAACAAATCACACTTGGAGGTGCTTGAGAGAGTTGAATACAACCTCTAATCACTTAAATATCCATAAAAATCCATTCTAATCAATTTATAATAGTATCTTTCACATGAAGTCATTGTTAGGGTTTTAGAGAGGGTTAACACTATTTCTAGTGTTGACGATTATTCATAGAGGATTGCCCCTCATTTCCAAAACTAATGCCTAGAGATATTATCTAGGACCATTCCAAATCTCTCATTAAAATATCAAGTTATCATGAAGAGGTTACATGTGCCAATAAACACCTAAAATTCCTTCTCGAGTTGAGAACCATTCATTCTATGCACACGAGAGACCTTAAAACACCTTTTATGACTTCTCTTGCAAACCATGACCTCAAACCTTGTAAAAATTCTATAAAAAACATATAATACCTCTATACATGCTTATATGATCTCAAACATCTTTCAATATGATCATTACCCTTGATTAGGCCACACTGTCTCTCTTTACTTGTGTAAACCTTTACCTGCAAACCATATTAAGTCTTGAAATTGACCTTCATGCCTTTTATCATGTGCTCTCCACCTCAATAACATACCCAAGAAATATCTCTCATGATAAAACACTTCTTTAAATACTTTATAAGACTTGATAATACCTAATGACACCTCATTAAGTTAGGTATGGTCTATACTTAGTCTAGTTGTAGATTTGGATTAAAGGTCTTACCCCTATAAGCTCACTTTGAAACTTTCCTAAGTTATCTAATACCTCATATTCATGCTCAATTAACCTTATAAAACCTCTTATGCCTTTTTTTATCCATCTCACTATGCCACCAAGCTCATACCTTTTCATAAGGTCTCTTCATGCTTATGACTAGTGTCATGACTAGGCTTCTCAAGCACTTGAAGCTTGATAATTGACCTTGAAACACTCCTAGATGATTTTACACCTTTCTCACATGCATTTCATGTAATTTCATACCCTTTTACATACCTCTTTATTCTTACCATGCACATTCTCATTATATGACTATGATTTTTATGACTAAGCTCCTCAAGATACCTTGTACTCAAGGACTAGTACTCAAAACATGGTTAACTTGACCTAAATCTTGACATCAACCTCAAAAGAATCATTAGTTTACCTTCAAATTCTCTCTCAATAAGAGATATTAGGTTTCATTCAAATTATATCTTGTCATATGGATTCCTTGTCACATAAGTCACACAAGCTTATACCTCAAAAAACACACACTATGCATCTTCACCAGATGTACCTTGACATCAATGACATCAAATCACATCAACCTTGACATCAATGATAAAAATTATCAACATATGGTTGTAGCTGAGGATGTAAATGAATGTATTGTTTCTAGAATTGATTTCACAAGATGGGGTAGTAAACCAATGCTTACCATAATTAGTAGTGATAATCATCACATCTGATTGAATGATATCCTTTGGATAGCCATCAATATAAGCATGAGACTCATAATAATAATAGATATTTTTACCATCATTACAATGATTAAAAACATGTCATAAAATTCATTGGCATCCATATCCAAGGGTTTGTATTTCTAAGGTCATTCTAGCTTGGTATTTATATGGTAACAATCATACCAAGAAAAATTATAACTAATGTTAAGACCTTTGGTAAATTTAATTTTAATTCCATGCCCCTCACTATTCATCATAGGATTCTCTAGAAATGAGTTGTACCAATTCCAAATGGAGATCACTGGAATTATTCCATTTGGTAAAGTATAGAATATTTACACCTCTATTATCAAACCAATCTATAACCTTATTTCCTTCCCTAAACATGTGTTGATTAGAGTCCCCTAGAAGGTGTTGATGATCTCAAGGGTTTCTTGTAGAATGTTTTTAGTGTTCTATTTAGGAAGCTATTTATTAATGAGATAGTTAAAAATATTAAGGAAATGGCCTTCAATCTAAATATGGGTGGAACCAACTTATTTAACTAGTCTGACACCCCACAAAGTAGTCATGACTTTTGCAACATGATTGGTTTGGGTTCCAAAATTCCTTATAAATGCTGCAACAACCCTACCTTTGTTATCCCTAATAACCCTTCCACCCATCACCTTCCCTAGATTTCCTTTAAATTATCTATTTAAGTTAAGTTTGATTTAACCTGTAAAGGGAAGATTCCATTTAGTTATACTTTTGGAAAGCTTTTTAAGGTCTATGTTATGCCTTCCATCATTAGAAAGAAGCCAAGTAGCCACATCATTACCTTAATACATATAAAATGATTGTTTAATCAATGGCATTATCTTATTCTTAAAAGTGTATATATTATTAAATCATAGGCACAATGTACTTTTCAAAACAATCTAACATTATAAATCCACTAATAAATTCTAAATCTAAAGGTATATAGAATAAAAACCTAATAAATATAAAATTATTACATCGCTACAAATAAGTTAAAAATAACAAGGCATTTAAATGTCAAATGGTATAAAATGTAATCTTAAATTCTCAAGTTCGATCATCTCTATGTTATGAAAGGTTTTAAACATAATGAATAAGATATTTATTACATGATTACAGGCATGACAAAAAATAACAGGACATTATAACATTAAGTAATATAAAATGAGATCTTAAGCCATGGCATTATCTTATGCCTTAAAGTGTCAATTCCACCACATTTAAAAACAAATTAAATTTACAACAAAATCATTCCAAGTTATTATTTGAAAACAAATATATATTATGTTTTATTTAAAAAACCCATATTTAAATATTAATAATGATGAATAGTGTACATATAAATGACAATCCATCCTAAATTCATCATTTATCATGAGCATTATATGAGAATTTATACATCAAGTATTCTAAAACAAAAAACTAATACTATTCTTAATAATTTTATCACACTAGAAAAAAAATGTTTATTTTTATACCTTCTAAAAGGTAAATAAATAAAAATAATTAAACTTTTTTAAAATTAAAATTTGTGAATAAACACTAAGTTCAAAGATATATATATATATATATATATATATATATATATATATATATATATATATATATATATATATATATATATAGATATATATATATTCAATAATAGAAAACAATATCTCAAAAAAAAAGTTAAATAATCAAATATAATAATAGAAAATAATATCTCGATAATGTGTGTGTGAAAATAAATAAAACAAATAAGTTTATTACAAATAATTGAAACCTAAAATCAACATAAAAGTGCATTTAATAAATAATTATATTTAACAAAAATGATATTAATTATGTGATATGGTTTTAAGATTCAACTATGTAGTTTTGAGACAACTTACATTGACCCATATTTCACAAGGAGTGGTTTACAATAACTCATCTCTCATGATTATGAATGGTATACTCATCACTCGTTACATCTAGATGAGATTCCCAAGGGTGAAACATTGGGACTTCCCTAGGCAAAACATAAATTTAAGAAAAAGTGAATAAAAAATTTATATTTAAAAAAACATATATACTTTATTACCTCCAAACAAAAAAAATGCATCTCAATAAATTACAAAATCAATTGTAATAACTATAAATATGCCATAAATATAATGTTATATACCTTTCATGATCTCCCAAACCTGAATTTAATAACCTAGACAAATATCTAAAGAACAAATCAAACATTAAATATGTAATAAAAACCATCTTGAAAAGTGTACCTATTATCACCAAAATTTTCACCCTAAAGAGGGATACTTAAGCCTCTTAAATTTGGGATAACATAGAAACACCTCATATGATGTGGGTGACCATTCTAAGAGGTGAATCTCTAGATTATGGGCTAGCTCCCATGTAGAACACCTAAAATTGATCCCTATCATAATTGATTAGAAGGAAAATGAATATAATGAGACTGAAAACTACTATAATGAAAGTGATGTACCAAATTAAACTCCACTACTTACTTGAACTTATACTATGGAAAACAATTGCAAAGTTGATCTCAAAATCCAAGGTTCTTCTAATAATATTATTTCAATATGAAGGTATAATGCAATGTAGCCTTCAAGATGGATGGATGATAGACTTGATAATAGACACTAATAATCCTCCTTACACTTAAAATCATATAAAGTTTCCAGATACACATCAAATGACCTATTGGAAAATAGATTGCTCACACATGCATAAAAGAGATAGATGAATGCAAGGAAAGAAAATATCACTTGTCATTCAACAAAAAAACTACTTAATACACTTAATGCAAGAATTGAGAATATCAAAATTATTTTGAATTCTTTATTTAGAGGAAAATGTTGGAGGTTTGTTAATGATGTCTCCAAGGTGACCAAGGTTGTTGATGAGGTGTCATGTGTGCTAGAATGACAATGACAAAGTGTGCTTCAATGTTATTACATAGTTCTTCAGTGTTTGACTTGGTTAGGCAATTGATGGATGTTATTGATAGTATCAACATGATGTTATGAGTTCTTAGAGTGCTTATCGAGTGAACAAAATTCATCAGAGTAGTAATATAAGTGTTTATGTTCGAGTAATCATCTTGATAGATAAATCTGAGTGAGAAAATTGATGACATTATATTTCACATGTGTGAAGGTTTGAAGAGAAACTTGACTCATGGATGGATTCCCCTATGTGAGAATATAATATGGTTCAAATTTTAGATCATGAGGTTGAGCGTAGCAAAATTTATTAAAGTACAAAGTTGGCTTCTTAGATAGAATTTACTATGTTCTCATACTTAGCCAAATTTCTGATATCAAAGATCGATGATTAACATTGAATCAGATCAAAGACATAATGGTGAATAATTTATCTGACTAGATAAGCATCAAATAGAATACATGATCATGTTAGATAAACATCAAAGGCATGAGTGAATTCAAATTATCAAAGGATGCTCAGATTGCACACACTTGTGACATGTGTCTCCATCTCATTGAGTTGATAGAAGATCAATGATTTGTGGGTGTTCATATAAATAGAGATCAATGGTGCAGGTTGAGTCAAATAATCAAATGTATAGAAGACATGTAAAGCTTCCAAGTGGCATGATCATGGGAGCTTAGATCAAAGATCAACGATGAGAATTGTAAGATAAATATAGGATAATCTAAGGAGATCGATGGTGCATATTTGGTCAAAGCTTCTAGGGAGCATGAGATGAGGTCAAATTTTTTGATGTTTAACATTTTCTCAATGACCATTAGAATTTGAAAATT
Source organism: Torreya grandis (assembly GCA_037957365.1). Taxonomy (NCBI): domain Eukaryota; kingdom Viridiplantae; phylum Streptophyta; class Pinopsida; order Cupressales; family Taxaceae; genus Torreya; species Torreya grandis. Next base: position 1,560,297 of record JARHVA010000255.1, on the reverse strand, counting down.
TAAATTAATGAGGGAAAACTAATTTGTAGTTTTTGAGCTATATCTTTTGATCCAAGATGAATTACTTGATGTTCCAAGGTGTATCTAGAGACACTAATTAGAAGGATTGAATTTTTATACAATTGAAGTTATTTATCTCCAAAGTTTAATGTATGTTCATTCATGGTGGTTGTATGTATAAAATAATGTTTGAGTAATTTTTGCTTTAGCAAAAAATTGTTTTGGTGGGAGCAATCACCTAAAGATGTTGTAGATGTCATATAGAGTGGACCCATGTATTTGAAAGTGATCTTATGTTCTTAATTTACTTGATGAAGTGTTAAATGGGTAAATAAGTCTTTATGAGACCTAAAAGGGCTACTATGGCCTAATTGAAAGGTGTAGCTATTTAAGTGTGACCCATAAATACTATGGTCAACCTATGACAATGTATTTGAGCTATGTTTTAGCATTTTATATATCTTAAGGGTTAAGGAAAGTATATTGGCTGACCTATAAGTTATTAATCATGAATAATATATAAATATTTGAGACCAAGGTAATGGTTTCTAGACTTGTGAGTAAAGAGTAGAGTAGATGTGACATTGAGTAAAGGAACCTTTGAAATAGAAGGTACAGGTCAGTGAGAACCATTAGAGTGAAAAGAGGATTAGTCATATTTTTATAATTATGTTGATGAAGGTTAACACATACATCATTGGACCTAATAAGACTAGAAGACGCAAATTGAGTGAGTAAGCTCTAGAGACTATGTGAGAGCGATCCACAAGAATGTTTTGGATGCATGGCTTGTGTATGAAATTTTGTGAGAGTGTAAAGGGGAAAGAGTAAAATGAAGAGAAGTCCATCATTAGATTTACAAGACATCAAATCAGAGGTAGAAATTAGATCAAGGTAGATAAGTGGGTGCTTAGTTACCTAGGGGTTTGGTTCCTCCTTATGGGATGGGTGTTTCACTAAACTAAGGGATGGGTGTTCCTTGATCAATGGGTTCTAGTCTAAATGTTGGATCTTATTTTATAGGACTATAGTCCATCTTGCAAGGTTTAGTGGGTTTTATCCTCCAAGAGATTTTTTCACATATATGTTTTATTCATGTGATGTATACTCTTATGTATGTTTTAGATATATGTGCTTTCATGTCTATATTGCTTTATCAAGTTGATGTATGCTAAATGTTTGAGAATTGGGAATTGAATTAGATTATCTTTTATCACTGATTCACCCCCCTTAGTGATTATACCTCTAATAATTGGTATCAGATTAGGACCTTCTTTGCAATTTTAACCACTTAAAGGTGATCTAAGGTACAAAATGGATAAGCAATTAAATAAAGAGAATCAAGAGTTGAAGGCTCAAGTGGAGGTTACTTATGCTTGTATAAAATCATGAGAATAAAAGTCCAATTAACTCAAGGAACTTTGAGAAGTATAGAAGTAAGGTGAGAGAGTATGATCAAAAAGAATATTAGAATAAGATCATGATGTCAAACTTGAAGGCTATTACAGATGAGTGCATCAAGCTCATTAAGGAGCTAGAATCCTTGAAAGCAATATCAAGATCAAAAGATGATAAAGTAAAGATCAAAATTCTTAAGGATAAATTAAGGGTTATAAAGACAAATATAAGTTCAAAAGAGAAATAATGCAAACATCTCAAGACTTAGTTAGAACAGACAAATGCCAAGTTGAGTTCAAAACAAGGTGAGTATGATGAGTTAAAGTCCAATCTTGATTATATAAAAAATATTGAATAAAAAACATGTACATTTAAGGACAACATGGATAAAGAAGCTAATAAGGATAAGGAGACTATCCAAGTCCTAAGAATTTAGTTAGAGACTACAAGTTCAAGTATGAGAGCTAAAGAGGATGAGAGCATTCAATTGAAGTCCAAGCTAGATTCATTGAAGAATGAGCATGAGCAATTTGTTGTCAAGGTAATCAAGATTGAAAAAGAGTAAGATAGGTCATCTCAATATAAAAAGGATGCAAGCACCAATATTAACAAGAAAATATCTATCAAGTAGCCAATTGCCATGAGGTATGAAATATATTTTAATAGCCATTATTTTTCTTGTCACACGTTTGGTCATAAAGCAAGAAATTGTAGAATGAAGAACAATTAGTTAGCTATAGGTATGGATAAATTAGTCTACTATAATTGTCATGACATGGGACATATTTCTAGATTTTACCCTAGAATGTATGGGAAAAGACTAACCTAGGTATGGAGGCCTAGATAGCCAAGCTTGAGCATAATGAACCTAAGAGACAAGATGATATGTTTGATAAGATTCATAATATTCATCAAGTAGAAGGTATGAGTGATGTTATTTGTTTCATTTGTCATCAATTTGGTCATATTGTAAGATATTTTACATGTAAGTTCTCAAATCATAAGAAGGTGCATGGGCATCCTAGTGTGCTCAATAAAGATCAATCATTGGTATGGAAACCTAAGGAATTGAAGACCAAGAAAAATAATTTAGTTGAGCTAAAATATCAAGGTGGAATACCTACTAAATCAAAAGAGGAATCAAAAGGAAGAAGGTTTAGGAATGCCAAGAGAATGTATCATCTGTATAGATAGAAAAGGAGAATCAAAATTCAGTTCAAGTTGAGCTCAAAGAAAAGACCAAGATGCTAGTTAAAGCTAGTTCTAAAGTATGAATGGACCCAAAAGAACATCCTACTATTTTTAATTAAGTTTTATGTAAATAACATTAGTTTTCAATGCCTAGTGATGAGGTTATTTCTTTAGATGATAAGGTGTCATGACTATTTATTGTCTCCATGTATTGTCAATTCTATCTTTGAAGAAAAGGAGAATATTGTAGTGGATGAGCATGTTGCTTTTATTAAGCCTAAGAAGAATAAGAAAAACTATCAATATCAGATGACCAAAGAGGAGAAGGAATATGAGGAGTTATGGGTAACTCCTAGTATCACATTATTTTAGGACATTGTGGGTCAGGGTGTCTCTATCTAGGCTTCAATAAGAGACTTGACAAGAAAAAGGAAGCATGGTGGATACCATTTCATATTTTATTGATGTTTTAAGACAATAATATCATTTGAAGATGTGTTTGGCTAAGGGGGAGCTAACTCAGTTAGCTTGAGTGGCTTGAAGAAGATGTACATGATGTGAGGGGGAGCATATGTGAAGATGTTCCAATTAGGGTGGAGATATGAAGAAGTCTTATATAAATGTGAACTCAAGCATGTTGATATGATGACTTGATTAAACTAATTCATGTGCTTTGATAGTGTATTGAATCCTCATGTATAAATTAAAGGGGAGTTTTGTAAATTATCAGGTCTTAGGATCAGAAGACTATGTAGTAGAATCCGATTGATAAAAGAGAGTTGACATCAATTAAGTTTAGTTTTTCAAAGTGGATGAGGTGTCTTGGTGATCTTAGAATGTTATCATGATCAGTTTCTAGTGTTTTATCATGTTGACTATTATATGTGCAAAGTTTGTAAGATGGGTATGGAGATTTCCAAGTGTCATTTGAAGAATTGTAAGTTATCAAGGTATCTTATTGGGATAGAAAGTTGTGTTGATCTCATTCAAGTGTGTTCTATGTGATTTCAAGTTTTGAAGGTCTTTTGTGTGAAATTGGAGAATTTTGTTTAATCTCGGGTTTCCCAATTTTTGCTTAAGGGTATGCAAGTCAAAAACCATGGTATAAGAAGTATGGGTTCCCAAAGGATTCTAAGCTCAAAATTTGGTCTATAAGTATGTATTGATGACCTCTACATGTGAGAAACATTTCAGAGATGGGCATTCACCAAAAGGTGGTGTGTTGATCAAATTTCTCTTGTAAACCTAGTGTTTTTGCTCATGTTGGAAAAAATGGTTTGCCTTATTATTTGAGATCTAAGGCTGATTAATTAGTTTAAATGACCAAATAGGTGCTCAAAAAGTCTTTCAAAGTCTTATGGAAGTGCATGGTTGGTTTCATGGAGGAGGATTTGTGAAAATGGAGGGATAATTGGATAGTAAATTTGTGAATAAAATATGTTGTAGAGGAAGAGATGAGTGCTGATTTTTGGCATGCATAAGGGGGCATATGATAATTCTCTATATATGAAATTACAAGCCATGAAAGTTCATACACATAAATTTATGGTAACTTCAAGGTTCAGGTAGGGATATAAGGCCTCTAAGCAAGACTAGTACGAAGAAGTGGATTTTTTGGTCTTTTTCTCCAAAATACCAAGGTTCTCACAAGGTACCTAAGCTCATGTGACTTAGGGGGAGTCCCTCTTAATGTTTTCAAGGTAAGTTCATGCAGTTTTTGATGTTCATGTATGTTTTGTTTTCATAGAAGCCATGTATGATCAAAGCAGAGTGTAGTCATGGAGTATGCTTGAGAAGCTTAAGGTAATAAGAGGTATGCATAATGTTGAGGGGAGTTTTTATTATCTCTCAGAGGTGGTCCTTTCCTATTTTTTATCCTTGAAGTCTTTTAAAGTCTACAAGATTAGAAGTTGATCCCACTTTGTCATTGTATCAAAGGGGTAGAAAGTGCTTTGTATTGGTGTTGACATCAATGATAAAGGGGGAGATTTTTGGAGGTTTTAAAATGATGTATCCAAGTTGACCAAGGTTGTTGATGAGGTGTCATGTGTGCTATAATGACAATGACAAAGTGTGCTTCAAAATGCTTTAATGTTCTTGTATAGTTATTTAATGTTTGACTTGGATAGGCAATTTATGGATGTTATTGATAGTATGGACATGTTATAAAGACACTGTGGGATGTTATAAGTGATTAGAGTGCTTATGAAAGTGCACAAAATTCACCATAACATTCATATAAGTGTTTGTGTTCAAGTAGTGATCTTGTTAGATAAAACTGAGTGAGCATATTGATGATGTTATATTTCACATGTGTGAAGGTTTCAAGAGCAGCTTGATACATGGATGGATTACCCTATGTGAGGAGATCATATGGTTCAAATTTTAGGTCATGATGTTGAGCTTAGAAAAATTTATTAAAGTGAAAATTTGGCTTCTCAGATAAAATTTACTATGTTCCCATACTTCACCAAATTTGTGATATTGAAGATCAATGGTCAGCATTGAATTGTATCAAAGATCTAATGGTGAGTAATTTATTTGACTAGATAAGGATCCAATGGAGTATGTGATATTGTCAGATAGAGATCAATGATGCGAGTGAAGTCAAATTATCAAAAGATGCTCAGATTGTATGCATTTATGACATGTGTCTCAATCTCATTGAGTTGACATAATATCAATAGTTATGGGTGTTCTTACAAATAGAGATCAATGGTGGGAGTCAATTCAAAGATTCAAATGTGTAGAACACACATAGATTTTCCAAGTGGCACAATCATGGGAGATCAGATCAAAGATCAATGGTGAACATTACAAGATAAAGACCAGGCAAATCTGAGGAGACAAACTATGCGTATTTGGTCAAATTTTCTAGGAAACATAAGATGAGGTCAAAGTGTTTGATGTTTAAAATTTTCTCAGTGATCGTTGGAATTTAAATTTTATATTAACAAGGGAAAACCAATTTAATTTTTTTGAGCTATATATTTTGATTCAAGACAAATTTCTTGATGTAGTAAAAAGCAAAGCTGTAAAGGACTCCAAGGTGAATCTAGAGACACTAGTTATAAGGATTGAATGTTTGTATAGTTATATTTATTGAGCTCTAAATTTGACTATATGTTCTTCATGGTGGTTTTATGTATATAATGATGTTTGAGAAATTTATGCTTTAGCAAAAAAGTTTTTTAGAGAGAGTAATCACCTGAAGATGTCTTAGAGGTCATATGGAGTGAACCCACGTATTTGAAAGTAATCTTTTGCTCTTAATTTTCTTGATGAATTGCTAAATGGGTGAATAGGTCTCCATGAGACATATAAGGGTTACCAAGGCCTAGTTGAAAGGTGTAGTTGCTTAAGTGTGACCCATAGATGTTATGGTTGACCTATGATAATGTATTTGAGCTATGTTTTAGCATATTTAATATATAAAAGGGTTAATTCAATTTTATTGTTTGACCTATAAGTTGTTAATCATGAAGACTATAAAGAGTGGAGACCAAGGAAATGGTTTTTAGACTCATGAGTAAAGAGTGGAGAAGATGTGACATTGAGTGAAGGAACCTTTAAAAAAGAAGGTACAAGTTAGTGAGAACCATTAAAGAGAAAAAAGGATTAGTCATGTTTTTTTATCAAGTTGATGAAGGTGAGCACATAGGTCATTGGAACCTAATAAGCCTAGAAGAGGTATATTGAGTGATTAAGCTCTAGATGTTGTTTGAGAGTGATCCAAAAGGATGTTTTGGATGCATGGCTTTTGTGTGCAAGTTTTTGAGAGTTTAAAGAGGAAAGAGTGAAATTAAGATAATTCCATCATTAGGTGTAGAAGACATCATATCATAGGTTGATATCAGATCAAGGTAGCTAAGTGGGTGCTTAGTTCCTTTTTATGGGATGGGTGTCTCACTAAAATAAGGGATGGATGTTCCTTGATCAGTGGGTGATGGTGTAAATATTGGATCTTGTTTGATAGGGTTGTATTCCATCTTTTAGGGTTTAGTGGGTTTTATCCCCTAGGAGGGTTTACCACATATATGTTATGTTCATGTGATGTGTGATCTTATGTATGCTTTGGATATATGTGTTTATGTTGCTTTATCAAGTTGATGTATGATAAATGTTTGAGAATTGGGAATTGAATTGGATTATATTGCATCATTGATTCACCCCCCAAATGATTATATATCTAACAACAAATAAGTATATAATTAAATAGGGCTTCACCATACCAATCTATGGATCCCTTATAAATGCTAAAAAGGAAACATATATAGAGAATGAGAAAGAGAGTGAGAGAAGTGGCATAGAAAAGAGAAACTGATAATTGTTCTTCATGAAATAATAGGTTAAAAATAAGAAAGAATTTACATATTAGACTCATGAGGTATTCTTTGACATGTGTTACTTTTTTTACCATGGTTTTTTAGGGATTTGGTGTAGGAGAGTTCATTTTCCTCAATGATTCACAATCCATTCAAAACTTCCAATCTTGGATTGTGAGGAGTGAAAAATGGCATTCTTGATCATCAAATCACCATGAACTAACCTAATCCCTCCTCTTTAACACTTATTAGACATTTGAAAGCTCCCTTATATTGACATTTGAAAGCTCCCTTATATTAATTGATTCTAACCACTTCAAGGGTATAAACCCTAAATTTTTTTCACCATGACTCTTGAAAATCTTTCAAAACTTCACTTTACACTTTTATTCATCTCAAACTTGTAAACCTTCTTAGATTCATACACAAGCATGTGTATGTCTATTTAGACATTCTAGGCTTAATTGAATTTTTTTTCACTCTTTACCTCCAATTATATTTACATCCAATGAGTCTTTAAGACTTGTATAAATAGGTATAAATTAGGAGGAAACATAAGGCTCTATTTAAACCCTTTATCCTAGTTTGGTACTCCATATGCCTCAAGGCTTCTTATTGTTCATCCTTGATCACTCTACCTATAGGTGAATAAGTTGGCATGTAGGTATATAGTCTAGGTATCTTATTAATTGGCACATAGATATCATGGAGTGATGTCATCATGATTATTTTGATTTTATGACCTTATATTGTTGTTTCAACCTCATATTACAATGCAATATTCATTACATTTCTTATGAAAATGAGACCTATAGGTCTATATTTTCATGATTTAAGCCCTTTTTGAATCCTAGTTTGATCCTTTAGACCTTGATAAAAAATCCTCCACTTCCTAATTACACTCCTTGAGAAGTTATGATCTTCAAAAACCTTTGATAAGGTAGGATTAAACATTCTCAAATCACTTTTATGCAAGCAGCCTATACATAACCCTTAGGTGAGTCATGGTGTGACTTATTAAAGGATATTATGGTTTGAATAGATTCGATAGATCTAAATGAAGTTAAAATATGGTTAATAAAATTTAACCATCACTTGTATACACTGAACCCTATCAAATTCTCCAAAACTTCAAGTGCAAACCTGCAACATGTCTCTCATGGAGATTCCTCTTGATCCCTAATTGTTAAGACTTATCTAAAGTCTTAAATTAACTTAGGATTTTGTTTTGTTATATTAATTTAATAATTGTAATGGCTCATTCATATTTTATAACCCCATAAATAAATTAGATTAAATTTTGGATAGTTTTCATGTTTGGGTTAATTAATAATGTGAACCATCTTTTGGGTAGAATTCTCGTAAGAGTTAGTTAATAGGTTAGTTTGTTTTTACTAGTGTGTGTGAAAACCTATAAATAAATGTCTATTTCATGTAAAATGGTTAATGGAGTAAAGATACCCTTTCTATGTACTTGTTTTTGGTAATTAATAAAATGCTTGTGGACCTCCACTCAATGGGCACAAGATTCAACCTATTTTGATTTATTACTATCAATGGTATCAGAGCATGGTTTTGGAAAGAATGGTGAATATGGGAATCTTGGTGAGCTTGGTGAATTTTGGAAAAGGCAAGGTGAAAAGACACATGAAATTGAAAGTCTCATGTGAAATCTCATTCTGGAAAGTAAAAGGTATGCAATGTCCAATAAACTTTGGTTGGTCTAACTTTGCAAATTTGAAAAATTATTAAATTATTTAATTTTTCAATATTTTGGCATTGATTAATGTCTATTTAAAATAATTAAGCTTGTATATGGTCTTGTATGGCCATTCAATTGAACAAGCCTTTCATGCTCCCTGATATTGTTTTAAAACTCCTTTTTTAGCACCCCATATTGAATTTTGATGCTTTAAAATGATCAATATTTATTTTTAAAGTCATAAAATTTTCCTAAAATAAATTTTTATGGAATTTTAAATATGAAAAAAATTCTCTGTGGATATAATAAATGGTTTCAAAACTTTTTTCTATCAATCTACTCAATTTGTGATCCTCTGATCCATTTTTGAGGTTCTTAAGATCCCGTTTCCACTCCAAAAGCATTTTAAAGATTTTTCAAAGCCCAAATTTTAGTTTTACAGCTAATATCAGCATATTTTTAGCTTTATTATTCTATATATCCCTATGAGTATATATAATTATTTCTATTTGCATCAAACATTCATCTTCTAAGCCACAAGATTTCCAGTTGAGATCCACAAACAAAACAATCATTCTGAATCCATTTCAAAAAAAATTCAAGCTGGAAATTAGTTTTTTACAGCCAATAATTTCATAATTACAGCCTTATAATGTCCTAGAAAATCAAAACTTTAATAATATTAAGTCAAATTCCTCTTTGAAAGTCTTAAACATTGACAAATGGTGAAAGATTCAAACTTGCAAGGTTTTTGAATGGTTCAAGGAAGTGCCAGGTGAGTTTCAGATTTTATTAGATCAGATTTGGCATTGGAAATCATAGGATGGCATTGGAAATGAAAAAATAAAAATATTTCAATTTTTACAAAGTCTTTTCTAATGTCTGATCAAATTCGGTTTTGCATGGTGAAAACTAGATAATAAAAGATTAGAGTTTTCACTTTCAAAAATACTTTCACATGAAAATACACAAATAATATATATTTTTATTAAAATAGAGGAAATTTTCAAATTTATATCTTTATAAACTTGGAAGTGCTCATAGAGGACTTGGAAGGAAAATTTTTGGGAGGTCACGGGTTCAAATCTTCTTTTTTGGAAGAATTTTATTTAAGAATATGCTTTCTTGAAAAATAATATTCCATTTTTAGAATCTTTTTATGTCTTATAAGTTTTAAAAGACATATTCCAATGTAAAAACATGCATACTTGTTGAAATTTTGCATGGAAAGTTGATATCTTTTGCTTTTGTGTATCTTGGTGAAATAAGGGTGTATTTTGGTGAAATAAGGGTGTGTCTTGGTGAAATAATGGTGTATTTTGGTGAAATAAGGGTGTAATAAATTTATTTTTAGTGAGGTTAAGTGTGAAACCCATAAAAAACACTTGTATTCTGCTCTACGTGGAGTTTAAGTGAAAAACACTGTAGAAGCATTATCTCATGCAAAGTGCTATAATTATGTGTGTGTATTGTTTATCTAATTTGTTGCACTTATTTTGAAAATTTGATTTCATTTAAAGATGAATAAGATTCAAAAATTGCTTTCAGATTGTGATATATTAATTATTTATAACTATTTACATTGGAAACGTTTGATGGAAGCTTCATTAGTCTTTAATGAGTTATGGGATATTGTTAAGAATGAAAATTCCACATTGCCAACAAAATATGCCAAACTTGATATATTGAATTTGCATGATTATAAGGCCTTATCACCAATAAAATGTTTTTGTAATCATGATACTTATGTTCATATTGAAATTTCTCCTCATAGTTACACTGCATGGAAAACATTATCTGATTTGTATGATAAGAAACTGAAGCATAAGAAGATAGACATCCACATGTAGTTGTTAAATTTGTCATTAGAATAAGATGAAAATATGGGAGAATATATGTCTAAGTTGAAAAATATCACTACTGATTACACTAAGACTGGGTTTGGCAAATTAGATGATGACCTCATAATCACTGCTGCATTAAAAAGACTACTTGGGTCCTATGGGAACTTTGTAGAAATGTTGCATGTCTCTGACAAGATCACATGCATCACTTTTAACAAGTTGGTTGAGTTTCTCATCCAACATGACCTCTCTCTACCCAATAAATCCAAGAAAATAGAGGAAGCCCATGTTTTAAAGTTTAATCCTAGTTCATCTTCATTTAGGCATCAAAACAATAAAGGCCATAGTTATAGAGGGGGTCGAGGTTATAGAGGAGGTAGATATCAAAATAGAGGTAGAGGTTATTCAAATCAACAACCATATAACCATTCTCATTCAAATGATATAAATGATACAGGATGTGGTCACAACTCTTATAGGGGCAAAGGTCAAGGTAGATCAGACATTCAGTGTCATAGATGTGGGAAATTTGGTCACATTGCCTCTCAATGTAGAATCCCTTTTAAAAAAATACAAAGGCCATAAAAAATGACTAAGTCTAACTCTACTTAGTATGCTGGAAATGATTATGATGAGTCTAGAAATGTTGCTCATGAGTCTACATTCACTATTTTGGGGCACATTGATTATATGGAATATGAGGCTAGAGATGAGTTCATTGATGTATGAGTTTTAGATACAGGAGCAACCAAATACATGAGATTTAGGTGAGACTTCTTTTGGACTTAAAAATAATCTTCTCTCTCTCTCTAATTTCTTTGGTAGATAAGTCTATGCATACTCTATTAGGACTTGGTTCTATTTGGATTCTTCTTCCTAATGGTTCTATAAAATACTTGGAAAATGTTTGGTATGTTCCCAAATTGAAGAAACATCTTCTTTCCTTGGTAACTATTCAAAAGAAAGGTCATCAAATTGTGCTTGAAAATAGGCTCATCCATATTAATTTAGTGAAGGATGGTTATAAAACCATGTATACAGGATATGAAGATGGAAACTTGGTTATATTGCATTGTAAAGTGCTTCCTCCCATAGTGGAACTAGAAACAATTATTGAAATAGGTACAGGTACTATGTCTACACAATGGTTATGGAATCTCAACTTTGGATATTTGAATATTCACTCTTTAGTGGACTTACAGAGATATGATATGGTGAGTGGATTTCCCACTTTTCATAAAGATAGTATTCTTTGCGAATCATGTGTTTTGGTAACGAAAATTAGGAAAATTTTCTCAAAACCTCTTCTTGGTGAGCTAACAGGTGTTTGCATTTAGTTCATAGTCATGTATGTGACATGAAAAAGTCATCCATTAGTGGGTGTAGATATTTTGTGTTGTTTATTGATGATTTTTCTAGGATGACTTGGGTGTTTTTCATGAAAAACAAATTAGAACTTTTCACTAAATTTGTTGATTGGTTGCACTTAGTTGAAAAAGAAGTAGGTTAACACTTAGCCACTCTTCATTCAGACAATGGTGGTGAGTATAATTTGAATGAGTTTTTATGTTATTGTCAAGAACATGGCATTCATTGATAATATAGTAATGCTTACACTCCATAGCATAATGGAGTATTTGAACAAATGAATAGAACCTTAGAGGGTACATCTCAAGCTATGCTACACTATAAACAACTTGATGATATGTTTTGGGTAGAAGCCATTAGTACTGTAGTGTATTTGAGAAACAAATCCCCCATAGTAGCTCTTTTGGGACAAACTCCATATGAGGATTGGTATGGGTTTAAACCAAAAGTTACACACTTGAAAGTTTTTGGATGCCTTTATTTTGCTTTAGTTGCCACTAAACATAGAACTAAGTTGGAACTATGAAGTCAAAAATGCATCTTTCTTGGATATTTAGAAAATAAAAAGGGGTATCATTTGCTTGCACATGATACAAGCAAATTCATAGTGAGTCAGGATGTAGTATTTGATGAATTTGGGACTATGAACATTATAGAGATTGATTCTCAACTTGATAGGTTAGAGAGGAAAAATACAAAAAGAGATAAGGGTTTGATTAATGGGGATAATTCATCAAGCTTGTGGTATGAAACTCAAATTATTTCACTTTCCTCTTCTTCATCTATTAGTTCACAGGTTGATGACTTAGAAATTGTTGAAAATTCTCTAAGTCTTCCTTCAAATGGTGCACATGATGAAAATTCTGGTATTCTTAATTTGAATAATTTTAATAAGTATCCAAAATGGGCTCAAAGTACTTTTTCTGACTTAATAGTAGATGAAGTTGGATTAACAAGTCCCAGGAGTTCTCATAAATAGGTAAATTATGTAATGGTTGTTACTACTTCTTCCATTGATCCTTCTAATTTTGAGGATGCCTCTATTGAACATGTTTAGCAATATGCAATGCAAAGTGAGTATTAAGCAATACATAACAATAACACTTGGGTCTTGGTTGATCCTCCTTCATATATTCAACCCATATGATGTAAATGGGTGTATAGGACTAAGTATAAATCAGATGGTTCCATTGATAAACATAAGGTAAGACTTGTTACAAAAGGATATGTACAACAAGAAGGTATTGACTATGAGGAAACATTTGCACTAGCTGCCAAATGGCACACTATTCATATGGTACTTGCCTTAGCAACATAAAATGGCTGGAAAGTACATCAATTGGATGTTAAAAGTGCTTTTTTTAATGGTTATTTATAGGAAGAAGTATATATGAAACAACCTTAGGGTTTTGAATAGGTGGGTCCAGAACACAAAATGTGTAAATTGATAAAAGCATGGTATGGGCTCAAATAGGCACCTAGGGCTTGGTATGAGAAAATGGATTCATACTTGAAATCCATTGGTTTTTAATGTATTGAATTTGATGATACTTTCTATTTTTAAGTGCAAGGTAATAAATTTGTAATTCTTGTTCTCTATGTTGATGACTTGTTTATCATAGTAAATGATCAAAATCATAACAAATCTATGAAGAAGGAATTAAAAGATGGGTTTGAGATGACAGATCTTGGACTTCTTCACTACTGTCTAGGCATAGAGGTAACTCAAAAAGAGAATAATATTTTCATTTCATAAACTAAGTATATTTTTGAGTTATTAGATAGGTTTGGCATGAGTGATTGCAAACCTACCCTCACTCCCATAGAAAGTAACTTAAAATTGTCTAAGGATGATGGCAATGCCTTTTTTGATGGCACTAAATATAAACAATTGGTGGGAGGTTTGATATATTTGATGACTATCAGGCCTAATATATCATTTTTAGTTGGAATTTTGTCTAGGTTTATGCATGAGCCTAGAGAAATTCATTAGCATGTAGCAAAAAGAGTACTTTATTACCTTTAGGGAATGAAAACATATGGCCTTGAGTATTACTACAATAAGAAATTTAAACTTTTTGGGTATTATGATGCAAATTTTGGTAGATGTGTGGATGACAGATTGTCCACAATAAGATACACTATGCATATGGGTCCAGCTACCATTGCTTAGTGTTGTAAGAAGTAGGATACAATGGAAAATTCATTAGTAGAATCAGAGTACATTGCAGCATGGGATGCTTCTATGGAAATTGTTTACTTACGGTGTATTCTTGAAGATATTTAGGTTTATTAGATTGCTCCTACATAGTTATACATTGATAATCAGAGTGATAAAAATGTCCAAAAATCTAGTATTTCATGTTAAAACAAAACATATGGATGTAAAATATCATTATCTAAGAATGCTGGTGGCAAATAAAGCTCTTGATATGATATATTGCCCTACTACTAATTAGATAACTGATATTTTCATGAAACCCCTTGATAGGATCAAATTTGAAAAATTTAGAAAAATGCTTGGTATGTATCCAAAGACTTGACTTTGGATCATAGGGGGTATTTTTAGGACTTATCCAAAGTCTTAAGTTAGCTTAGGATTTTGTTGTGTTAGATTAATTTAATAATTGTAATGGGGCATGCATCTTTTATAAAGACACCCCCATAAATAAATTAGATTAACTTTTGGGTAGTTTTCATGTTTGGGTTAATTAATAATGTGAACCATCTTTTGGTTAGAATTCTCATAAGAGTTAGTTAATAGGTTAGTTGGTTTTTATTGATGTGTGTGAAAACCTATAAATAAATGTTTATTTCATGTAAAAGAGTTAACGAAGTAAAGGCACCCTTTCTATGTACCTGTTTTTGGTAATTAATAAAATACTTGTGGACCCACACTTAGTACGCACAAGATTCAACCTATTTTGATTTATTACTATCACTAATTACTCACATGTGTGAATCTGATGGAGACAAATGTGTGATGGTTGTGTATGCCCATATAAATCCTCAATAATACTCATCATACTCTAATAAGCTCCAAATTACATGAAATTTGTGTAAAACTACACCTATGGCGTTTACTAAGGTTTTTGACTACCTATCATGTTAACAATGATTCATACAACTTAGCACCCTAAACCCTAAACTTTTTTCATGAAATAAAAGTATGAGGGGTCCCTACTATGCCTTGGAGCATTTGACTCACTTCACCTTCTTGGTCATGAACCAAGCATAAACCTTTAGCCTTATCGAGCTTGTGAAGAGCTTGACTGAGCTTATGACTGGTTTCTTGTATTTTCTAACCTCACTACATCTATGTAATATTATTTTCCATATGAATGACTTGAGGAAATTGAAAATACACTCTTATACATATTTGCACCAGGAGGTGGACCATCATGTCTATACAAGTGACTGAAAACTACTTTTTTTAAATGATTCTTAACTTTGTACATTGGAATGTAAGGTTTTCTAAGTCTAACCACTTCTTGACACCATGCTCATTAGAAACTCTCTTTAGGTAATTGTCCTTTTGAAAATTATATAAAATTCCTCAAATTTGGCTTAAGAAGTGACTTAATAGATTTTAGAGTATATTGACAAATATGGTGGAAGACTAATAAATGGTTAGATGACCTCAAAGGCATGACTAAAAATCATATGATGACTCATCACAATGACATTAATTTGAACACACATGGAAAATCAACATTTGTTCATGAATAATCTTGAAAACTATACAAGTACATGAAGAGATCAAAACCTTAAACAATACTAAACAAGGATTCAATTGACCACTTGAAGAACATTATAAGATCAAGATGACCATCTACAATCTTGGGAAGACCTATAAAGGAATTTTTAAACAATAAGGGTTGGCCTTTTTAACCATGGGGGTCAAAAAAATTGGTGATTCATAGGGGTAACATGCCTAAAATGTTGATAGATTAGTAGATTTATTCTCAATTGGGCAACAGAGTCACTCTCATGCTATAATCTAAAATTGATATACCTATTGGAGATTTAAATTCACACCACACCAAAAAAAAAACAAAACAACACAACATGCCAATGGCATTCAAGGAAAACTACACAACAAAAAAATCACACAAAACATTTCCTTAGGCACTTATGGAAAAGACACACACCACATAACTATGTACAAAACAAAAAATAACCTCAGTAACAAGGCTTCAAGTTTATCCCATTGACTGGGATACTTAGTTCTTATCCATTGAGCCTTAATAGCTAGAAGGCACTATGTTCTTTTTAGCTAATGATTAAATAGGGGCCACTCCACAATATATCAAATTTTATGCATTTACCAAGTTTTTCCCTATCTTCAACCCACTTTAAAACAAGATCACCTTAATGTAAATTTTTTGAAATATCTCTCTTATCAAAGGATTTATTCATTTGGGATTGGCGGTAATCTAAAGTGTGCATGGATTCATCTATCTTCTCATCTAGTTCCATCAATTCTACCATCCTCACCTCCAAAGGGTCATTCTCCATTAGTTCTAGTTGATGTACTAACTACAAGGTAGGCAATCATCCAAAAACTAGGTTTACCTCTCAGACAAATCAAATAGTTTTGGAAAATAGATACTAAAAATCTCAATTCCTTAATTAAAATATAATTGGATGCATAATATTCTAGGAATTAATTTAAAGTGCTTATAAAAATCTATAAACTCATTTCCTACTTTAAAACTCCTAAGTTGTGTCTTTTCCATAACTTTCTATAATTTAGTGTAGTGTTTCTTTAACTCTTTTGCAAACTAAATAAAAATGAAACATAGAATAAAATAAAATGGGATAATAGACACCAAATTGATAATGGAGTTCACCCTTCTAGGGGATACATCTTCGAGTTTGACTAATATCAAATCGATCCATTATAAATGATGTAAATACAATAATTAACAAACTTACATCAAAAATGAATTTGGGGCCTAGAAATAATGCTGAAACTTTTTGAAACACAATTATCTACTGGGGTGAATCAGTAGATTGACTAAATTAGTCCCTTTTAAATCCCTTTTAAAAACAAACTAGAAAGGATATGTAGAGTAAAACATATATTCAAAGATCACACACATAAAAACACATAACACCATACGTATACATGGAAAAATCAATATGGGAAAAACCATAGTGAGAATATATGCTAAAATATATTGTTTTAATCTAACCTCATAGTTAAAAGCTCACTAACTATATATTTAAGGGAAGTGACCCTAAGTAGACACCAATCCCCTTGTTTAAGAGCACCAACTTTAAGGAAATACCCACTCCTTAAATGAGCACCAACTTAGCTTATCTGATGGCACCCACCAATCAGATCTATATGGAGCTACAACTCCAAATTACAATATAGATGCATAAATAAATCCAATTCTCTGTTCTCTGTTATAGGTATGGTTTGTAGCTACTCATACTCTACACATCTCTCTCCTTTCTTCTCTTCCACTCTCTTCTCTACCCCTCTATCTCTATGTCTCTATATTTCTCTATTTGACAAACTTCAATTACACTAGTAGTAGTAACAATTTTTTTTGACTATATCCTAGATTTCATATATATAAGTATTGGATCTAGGGTTTCGTATATTCTCTATGTTCACACTTGTTTGCTAACACATCACGCTCAGTTATATTAGACTTTAATTCCTATCTTTAACAACAAGTTTCTTGCATCTTGAACTCATGATTCACCATCATGATTCTTGGTATCATTACTATTTTTAGCATATATTGCAATCTAGTTTTGATTCACATGCCATATTACAAAAAAATAATTGATTATAGTGATCAATTTCATTATTTATGTCATAATTTATGGCTTAACTACAAGTTCCTACATGTTTCACTACTTGATCATTGGGATGAACAAACCAATGAATACTGACCATTGATCTTTAAGTTTTGTGCCATGATCCAATAATCCTCATTCAATTTTCTCAACTTTAAAATTTATTTGTTAGATCAAGTTCTGATAGTCTTACACACTCCATTAAATCTTTGTATGCTTTCAAACTTTAAATTTTATCTATCATTAAATATCAAACACTTGGTCTAATCTCACTACTTATTGAGACTTTGTAACACTTATGCTATGTTGATCTCACCAAACTATCTCGGTATTTAACTCACCTCTATATCATTAAACATTGAGCACTTTATCCCATTGAGTCCACTCGCTACCATTAGATCTTCATTATATGATCAACTACTCACCATTTGATCTTTTGATGAGCTCTTGTGAATGTGACACTTGGTATTAACATGTGCCTTCTATACATTATTATTAGTTCCTACTATCGAGACACATGGAATTCCTTGTTGCTCATTGACTATTTATTAAACTATCGCGTAGATTTAATGTTTAAGCTCTATGATTATGACACTTTGCATTCACTCATAGGTGCCATTGACATATTGAATTCACTATGCATCAGTGGATCTTTAATGTATGATTAAGCGCTCACCGTTAGATCTTATAACAAGTTCAAACATTACCTTGTGCAAATTTGACTGGGACCACCTTAATATGTCTGGAAGGCTAACTTTACACCTTCATACCTTTTGCTTTATTCATCTATATATTCTAAAATTTAGACCATATAAACTAGGCATGATAATTAATAAAACCCATATACTCATCTCTTCTTGAATCCTTCATGTGTGTTAGATATAATGCTATTAATATTCTCACTTAGATTCTTCTAGCACAGAGCTAACTATGCTTAGAACTGCCAGGAAGGATAACTTTGTTCTTGCATAACTTTTGATGTGTTTCATCGCATGACCTATAATTTAGTGCATAAGATCCTATCACATAGGGTTTTTCATCCATTTATTCATCTTCTCTAGAAGCCTTCATATGTGCAATATATTACATCAAAAAATTCCTACTCAATTTTTTCTTTCCATTTGCAAATTTGACTATGGGAAAACATTGTCAAAATACTTGGGATCCCAACTTTACACATGCATATATTATGTCATGTTATATTGTATGACTTGATATTTAGTGCACAGAAACTAAGCATAAAAATGAAAAAACCCATATGATCATTTTGTCCTGACACCTCCATTTATGCAAATGCTGACCTCATCAACATTCTTACTTGGCTCTGCTTGAAGACTTTTACAAATTTGGCTGAGTATATAATTTTTGTGAATTTTGTCTAAGTATCCACCTTTGCATCCTCATATCTTATACCTCACTTCATTTCATGAATTCAAATTTGGTACATAAAAACTAAGGACTAATGTGATTACAACCCTATAACCAACTCCCCTAGACTCATCCACATGTGGCAATGGTGATATCAACAAACTGCCTATTTAGATTTTCCTCTATAGAACCAAAATGTCTAGATGATCAATATGAAGAACCAGATGAATTATAATCATGCATGCAAGAAATCCAATCATCCTTGACCTCTGATAAGGTCCCTTAAATATCCTCTAATCACCATATTCAACTTTGAACATCAATGACATCCACAATGCTAATAATCTCTCTTTTGACAATAATGACAATCATATTGCCAATAATCTCCCCCTTTGTCATTTATGGCAAACTAAATGCTCTAATCTTCTAATATTCTACTCCTTCTCTGGCATTTCTTGCATTAGCTTCTGATGGGTATGAACTAAAACTGTTCATACCAAACTTTTCCCCCCTTAGGTAATGGCACATTTTCCACTCAGCTTGGACACATACTATGCTTCTTCTTTGATTAATGTTTATAGAGAGAATTTGTACTTTTTATCCCACAGAAAGTATTTTCACTCTTTCTCCCCATTTGATGTCAATGGCAAAGGGACTCTTTCTCACTATTTACTCAAATTTGTCTTCCCATTTATCAAATAAAGGATTTTATAGAAGAATCTATAACCATTAACTCATTATAAATTTGTAAAAAATATGCATGCATGAATTGCATTTTCTCTCTTCTTCTAAGTATTAAAGATTTTGTGATTCTACCCCTAGACTCATACCCTATCATTAGGATCTAGTGATGTGATATAGGATCCACCACTCCCAATTTATATCTTAGATACTCAAATTATTCCTTGAGAAGAGGTTTGGTGAATATGTTTGCAATTTGATCCTTAGTTATAAAATATTCTATTGTGACCTCTTGATCTGTAACCTTCTCTCTTAAAAAGTGATACTTGATTGATATGTGCTTGGTTCTAGTCATTAGATTCTTTGATATATTAATAGAACTTTAATTTCACAAAGAATAGAGATAAATGATTTATATTCTACCTTAATGTCTTTGAGCATTTGATTTATCTACAAGACTTGAGTGCAAAATGCCATTATTATCACATACTCTTCTTATGTTGTAGAAAGATTAACTAACTCTTTATTTTTGCTCAACCATGAAACAAGTTTATTTCCAAGGAAAAATACACCACCACTAGTGATTCTTGTATCATCCAAACTTCTTGCCCAATCAACATTTGTATATGTTGTCAAAGTGAAGTCTTCATCTTTAGGGTACCATAGATCATAGTCAATTATGCTCTTGATATATCTAAATATACTTTTCACTACATTGACATATGATTCTTTGGGATCAACTTGAATTCTTGCAACCATGCACATTGCTTGCATGATATCTGGTGTTGATGCAATTAGTATAACAAGCTACCTATCATTAATATGTACATAGTCTAATTTGCATCAAGAGACACATCCTCTTTGCTTAACTTACATCTAGTTATTGTGGGAGTACTAATTGGTTTTCTATCTTCCATTTCAAACTTATTAAAAATTTCCTTTGCATTCTTAGTTTTGGATATAAATATCCCTTCATTAGTTTATGTTATTTATAGACCAAGGAAGAAATAAATTTCTTCAACCATAGACATATCAAACTCATTTTTCATTTGAGCAGTAAAGTCTTTGCACACTCTATTATTGTTGTCATCAAAAATGATATCATCAACATATAAAACAATAATTAACATATGTTCACCTTCTAATTTTAAGTATAGATTATTGTCTATACATCCTTTATTAAATCCTTGTTTTTATAGGTAATGATCTAATCTTGAATACCATGCTTTAGGTGCCTATTTTAGATGATACAAATATTTCTTCAATCTACACACAATCTTCTTCTTGTGAGAGCTGAAAACCTTTAGGTTGTTCTATGTATACTTCATCTTATAGGTTTCCATTTGAGAAAGTAGACCTAACATCTATTTGATAGAATTTGAACTTTTAATAAACAAAGAACTCTAGAATCATTTTTATGGATTTCAATCTAGTGACTGGAACAAATGTTTCCTCAAAATATATGCCCTCAACTTGTGCATATCTTTTGCACACCAATCTTAACTTATTTCTTATGATAGTTCCATCCACATTGAGCTTATTTATAAAGATCCATTTTGTACCTATTACATTCTTGTTTATAGGTCTTTGAACTAATTCCCAATTTTTGTTCTTTTCAATTTGGCTCAGTTCTTCCATAGCTTTTAGCCAGTTCTCATCCTTACTAGCTTCAACATAGCTCTTAGTCTCAATTTCAAATATTAGAGTGTTAGGTGTGGAGCCTAATTGTCTTTCAAGATTAGAGATTATACTTTTGATGTTATTTCAACCAGTTTTGGATCTCATTCTTTGAATCCTTGATGGTGTGGGGGGTTGCATAAATTGCCTTGTTAAATTATATTTTCATAGTCAATTTGGGTCATTGATTAAAATTTCAAGATCTAATGGTAGAGATTATGTTTAGGTGTTTTTTACCCTAAAATATATTGATCTACTGTTCAGATATATGAGTGTAAAAATGATGAAAATTGTACATAGAGAGGAGGTAGAAAAGGTAGAGATGTGTAATAGGGTTTGTTATAGGATTTTTTTCTCCCTTCTATTACTGTAAATAATATACTAAACAAGTTTGGTGGATGTAGCCCATCTTGGGTGAACCACACTCAATCTGGTGTTTCTTGTTATGTGTATGTTTATATTTATTTTTAGAATGTTTGATTAATTCAATTTTTAGTTTCTCTTATATGTTATTTGGGGATAGATCTGGGTTTCAATTTATCTTAACAAGTGGTATCAAAGCAGAGTTTATTTTTTGCATAATTTTAAATTTTAGGAAGAAAAGGGTTTGACCTTAAGTGGGAGCTATGATGGATAAAAATAAATATAAGGTGGAGAATTTCAATGGATATAATTTTAGATTGTGGAAGATACATATGGAGAATTACCTTTACCATAAGGACCTCTATTTACCATTGGAAGGGGAAGCCAAGAAGCCATCGACAATGTCAAATGAAGATTGGGAACTATTGGATCAAAAAGCCCTTGAAACCATATGATTATGCCTTGTATCTTGTTTAGCATTCAATATATCAAAATAAAAGATAATATAAGGTATTATGAGAATATTAGGTAAGTTATATGAAAAACCCTTTACCTCAAATAAAATATTCTTGATGAAAAAATTGTTTAATATGATTTTTTTTTAAATGGTTGAGTACCAGATCATTTAAATGAGTTTAACACAATTACTAGTTAGTTATATTCCATAAATATTGATCTTGATGATGAATTTAGGTATCTTCTTATTATTTTTTCCTTTCCTAAAATTTGGAATATCTTGGTAATGGTAGTAAGCAACTCTATGTCTAACAATGCCAAACTAAAATTTAAATATGTGATGGGTGTTATCCTAAGCGAGTAAATGCAAAAGAAAAGTATAGATGAAACATCCATATATAGAAACACATTAAAAGTGGATAATAGAGGAACTAATAAGAATATAGGAAGAGGAAATTATAGAAAATAAAAAGGGGGTACAAGTAATAAATCAAGAGGTAAGATGGAATGTTAGATCTATGGTAAGCCAGAACACACAAAGAAAGAATGTTGGTTTCAAAAGGAAAAATTGGGTAAGAACTAAAATGAAGGTAATATAAGAAGAAAATTTAGTATGTGATGTATTAAAATATTCTCTTATACTTTATTTAAAATAATATTACTAAATTTTGAGTTTTAGATTCAGGTGCTTCTTTTCATGCTACCCCTCATAGACATTATTTTATAGATTATGATGAAGGTAATTATGGGAATGTTTAATTTGGTGATGATGAACCATGTTTAATTATTGGAAAATGAAGTGTTCAAGTTAAATTATAGAATGGAAACATTTGGATACTAAAAGATGTCAGGCATGCTCTAAATTTGAGGATAAATTTGATCTCTGCAGGGCAGTTGGGTAGTGAGGGTTGTATGGTCACATTTATAGCCAAATCATGGAAGGTTAAAAAGGGTTATTTGATGGTTGAAAAAGGTAATAAATTAGTCACTTTATATTTGTCTAAAAATAATGCTAATTCATGTTGTACTATCATTTTTATAGATAAAGACCTAGCTTTGTGGCATTACAGACTTGGCCACATGAGTAAAAATGGAATGAAGACCCTACATGCAAAGGATAAACTACCAGGTCTAAAAGAATTAGATATGAACTTTTGTGAGAATTGTGTATATGGGAGACATAAATGTGTGAGGTTTATCAGGGTTAGACCAGCCAAAACGGAGCAAAAGTTAGAGCTTGTGCATATGGATGTATGGGGATTAGCTCATGTATTTTCACTTGGCAGTTCATATTATTATGTTACTTTTATTGATGATGAAACTATGAAGGTTTGGGTATACTATATAAAAAGGAAGTCTGATGTTTTTGATACATTCAATAAATATAAATCTTTAGTTGAAAATGAAACATGTTTAAAACTAAAATGTCCCAAATCATATAATGAAGGCGAGTATTGTAGTAATGCTTTTAACAATTACTATTTAGAAAGTGGAATTCATAAATATAAAATATTTTCAAGAACACCAAAATAGAATGGTGTGTTAGAAAGAATGAACATGACCATTATGGACATGCCATGGGATTTATCGGCGCGAGTCCCCATATAAAATATAGATAGGCCTCCTCCCCCAAGATAGAACTATAGGGCTCGTGGGCGATCGGATCGATTGAATCGGGCCGTACGTGTTATCATTCCCTATAGCTTCATAACCAGGGTGGAATAGATATAGGGGTCTTCATTACGAATCGACCACACCATGCGGATCTCGCTTGGGGAGGGGGGGGCTACTCCATCTATATATGGGGATTGGATCTATATATAGGGTATCACGTATATAATTAGAATCACCATATATATAGATAGGGAGCCCTATCCTCCATATAGACTAGACGGGGGGCACCGACGGGAGCTATATCTAGTAGGCTATATGCCTATCTAAAGTAGCCTAGGTCTATCTAGATAGTGGGGACTCCCCGAAGGCTGTATAGATAGAGTGGTCCAAGGGGTTCGAGCCATAGATCGAGAGACTACACCGATAGACTGTGCCAAAAAAATCTAGACCATGGGGGTGAGCGTAGCGAATACCCCTCCCCCCCTCAAGATAGAGTTTTTTTTGGCCTCTATATAAACTAAACTAAACTAAACTAAACTAAACTAACTCTAAACTTCCAATGCCCCATAGTGAATGGTAGACTCTATCTCTATCTTGCCACCCAATCTATCTCTATCTCTATCTATCATAGTGAATCTATATTGTGCCCCCCCATAGTATAGAGTTTAGTTTCATTGGCACGGTCTATTTTTTTTGACCCCATATATAGATTCTAAATTGAGATTTAATATCTAAACTCAATCCCCCATAGTGAATGGAAGACTCTATCTCTATCTATAGACTTTGCCCCTCCCTATATATAGAGTAGATATAGAGAGGACTCTAGGGGGGGTCCTCGATCTCCCGAGCAGCCCCCTATCTAATCTAATCTAATCTAATCTATATAAGGATAAGGGCCGTCGCCATATCTATATATAGGGATCTAGATCTAGTCAGTCCCCCCATAGATAGAGATAGAGATAGAGATAGAGATAGAGATAGAGATAGAGCATTCAGGTTTACCTTTATAGTTTTGGGCAGATATTGTAACTATAACAGTTTATATGATAAATAGAGGACCTTTGAGTGCTTTAGATGGTAGAATACTAGAGGAGGCATGGAATATAAATAAGGTAGATTATTATTTTCTAAGTTTTTTTAGTCATGAGGCATTTTATTACATTGACAAATATCATAGGAATAAGTTAGAAACTAAGTCTCAAAAACACACATTTATTGGTTATAGAACTGATGACTTTGGATTTCAATTGTGGAATATGGAAGATAAGAAAATAATCAGGAGTTGAGATGTGTTAAATTAAAAATTCATGTACAGGGACCAATTATAGGAAAATAATCAAGAAGAATCCAAAAAAAATATACAATATTAGAATACATTACAGAAAAACATGTCCCAAAGGTTCTTGATCAAAATGTGTAATAGGAACAGGTACCTCAAACCCCTGTTAGAAGATCTTCAAGATTAAGTAGACCACCTAATCATTTTTTCTCCTTATTTGTATTATTTATTACTTACTAATGTTTTTGAGCCTAAAATTTATGAAGAAGTAGTGTAGATTGATGCCAATGATATGTGAGAGTAAGCTATGGATGAGGAGTATGATACTCTAATGGAAAACCAAACAAGGGATTTGGTGAAGCTTTCCAAAGGAAATAAGACATTGTGGAATAAGTGGGTATACATGATAAAGGAGGAAAATTTAGGTAAAAATAATTTCAAAGCCGGAATGGTGGTTAAAATTTTTGCACAAAATAAAGGTCCAGATTTTGATGAAATATTTTCTCTAGTTATTAAAATAATTTTAATTAGTATTGTTTTGAGCTTAGTAGCTATTGAATATTTACACTTAGAATAGTTAGATGTAAATACTTATTTCCTTCATGGGGATTTTAAGGAGGTAATATACATGGAGCAGCTACAAGGTTATGAAGTTAATGGTAAGGAAAATTTGGTGTGAAACTTAAAGAAGAGCTTGTATGGCCTAAAACAAGCTTCAAGATAATGGTATATTATGTTTGAAAATTTTATGATGGAACAAGGTTATTCTAGATTTTATTTAGACCATTATGTATATTTTAAAATATTTGAAAATGACAACTATATTATTTTAATTTTACATGTAGATGATATGCTTGTAGCTGGTTCCAACGTGCACAATATTAATATACTCAAGAAACAATTAAGTGATTTCTTTTATATGAAGGATATAGGTGAAGCCAAATAGATACTTGGTATGCAAATAACTAGAGATATAAATAATAAGAAGATGGAATTATCATAGAGAAATTGCATCAAAAAAGTGTTGAAAAGATTTAATATGCAGGATACAAAATTAGTTGGGACACCTTTGGCTACACACTTTAAATTAACAAAGGAATAATGTCCTAAAACAAAAGAAGAAAATAATATGATGTCTAACATTCCATACTCATCAGTAGTTGATATTTTAATGTATGAAATGGTGTGTACGAAGCTAAACATTGTAAATGCAGTGAGAGTGGTGAGTAGGTTCATGAGTGATCTAGGAAAAGAATATTGGAAGGCAATAAAATGGATCCTTCATTACTTAGGAGGGACCATAGATACAATGTTAAGTTATGGTGGATCAGATGTGACATTACAGGGATATGTGGACTCATATATGTTAGGTAAATTAAATGGTAGAAGAATCACTATAGGGTATGTATTTATAGTAGGTGGTATAATAGTTAGTTGGGTCTCATAGTTACAGAAGGTTGTGGTACTTTCTGTTTCTAACTATTTTTGCTTTTCTACATTCAAAAGAGATGAGAAACTAAGATAATAGTCAGGGGTTTGTACGTATCTGGATGAAGTTTGTGCACCGTATCCAGATGACTGAAGGAGCTCCTCTTTGGCTGTGGAGGATGACACCTATAGAGAGAATAAGACTTAAACAGAAAAATGTCAGATAGATATGAGGTGGACTGCCAAGCAAAGCTCGGTCCCAAAAGTACAAAGACTTCCTTATGGGATGACAATCCACTAATTGATAAAAGAATGCTGCTAGAAAGAGAAATAATGAAAGGCTAAACAAAAGAAATAAAGATAATGCATACCTCTATTCTGTTGTCTACCTCTCACAGTCACCGACGCCAGTTAGTCTGCCATCATCGATTGGTTAAGGTTACCGATGTCGGTTAGTTTTCCAATGTTGGTGGGGGCAATAAACTTTTAGATGGGTTTCAGGTTGTGTCTTTGGTCGACAGAGTGGTCTGTGGTAGTCAGAGAGTCTATACAGGGCTGCAGGACAATAGACAGGGTCTTAGGAGGGACAAGGGGTAGAGGATAGGTTGTCAAAAAGGGTAAGCATATGGGGAAGGCCTCTCAGCCTCTCCAAGAAGAAAGTTAGGTCTGGTCTGGTTGATAGCTGGGTCTAGTTGATAATGTTATTTAGAAGTAATGAATAGAAACTCATTGCTTATACATTCTAAATTACTAAAATAATAAAAAGGGTAGAAGAATACTTATCTCTTGCTTGGAGTAGAGTCAGAGGTGTTTGAAATGCTTGTGCCTGTTGTGTCTGTAGCCAAAAGAGTGTTTAGTTGAAGTTTGATGATTGATCTCAGAGAGTTCCTATTGATGTCTAGGTCTGACAGCTGAGAGAGGAAGAGAGTTTGAGATAGAATTCACATTCACAGTCTGTGATTGATTGATTTCGGGTAGAATTTAGGGAGAGTCCAGAATTTGCCTTCAAGATGTTTTAAGCGACTGACATCAGTGATCCCATCGGCATTGGCCAACTGGTAACCGACGTCGGTGGCTAGAAGATGGGAAAAAGGCTATTTTTAGCCTTCTGCCCATTCCTCCATCTGTCGAGTTTAATTATCATTGGAAAATGATTGAAGGTGGGTTTAAATGAGTGTAAGAGGTTAGTGGGAGGGTTAAAATGGGGTCTAAGTAATTAAGATTTGGCATGGGATGATGGAGGTATCCAAGGTGGGGTGATGTGTCATGGGTGATGTGTCAAGGGTGGTGTTATTAATTTAAAATAGTTAATTTATTTTAAATTAATAAGTGTGTGGGTTAGGGATGTTTAGAAGTGGACCAAGGGGACCAAGGGGGAGTCGACCAAGGAGTAGACATGATTTTGGTGTCTACATTTGCCCCTTTTTGTCTTGTTGGTTATTCTTGATGAACTGTAAGACAACAACAGGAGTAAGTTGCCCCAGGTATGGGATGAGGTCTTTTTTGTTCTGTTAGTTTTTTTAATGAACTACAAGACAAAAATAAGAGTTGATTGTCCCAGGTATGGGATAAGGTCATTTTTGTTCTATTGGTTGTTCTAATGAACTGCAAGATAAAAATGAATGTAGGTTTCCCCGATTATGGGATGAGGTATTCCCCCTCAAAGCGGGAGTCGAGGGAAGGGAACCTGAAATCGGGTGCCAATTTGATAGATAGTGGATGGAAATGGTGAAGGTTGAGTGTGAATGCTGCAAAAGTTGAGATTGTGTGTATACCACTCCACGTGATGGTCAGGTCAAATTGTCATAGGTCAACAGTCGAGGAGTGCTAAAATCAAAAAAACCAAGCCCCAACATTTAGTCTTAGCTAATTGGGTTATACGATCCAAGCTGTAGCTCCAATGGTCATTCTGTTCCAAGTATCCCAAGCTTAGGAAGTGCTCTTGGAAAACACAAAAATGTCACAAGTAGTGGGGATCAACTTGCTCGCGATCCAATACTTGTGAGGGTGGCAATGTGGTGTGCGGACAATTTGGCTAACTATTCATGAAGTAGCCTACATGCAATCAAAACAACCAAGGTAGGGTTGTCTTGGAAGTGGTCATGGTCAGAGGAGATAGGCATGATCTCCATGGTTGTTGGTCGAGTCGAGTTGAGATAGTTGGTCCATTAGATGGATGGATGAAGGAATGGCCGAGCTAACCTCTAAAGACCTCGTGTCAACTGAGCGCTGCCTACATAGCCCTTGTTTGAAGGGCCTCAGGCCAATGTAGTTCTCCCTAAAAGGGAGAAAGAGGGTCAGTTATGGACGTGGGTTGGACGAAGTTAAGTCATGGTTAAAGGTAATATGCTGGTTGATAGGGTGGTTTGGTTAGGTTATAAATGATGAGGGTATGATGATGTTATAGCCTTTTCCATATTATGTGATGGTGTATTCTGTAACATTGGTTGAGTGGTCTTTTATCCCTAGCAAGTGTCCATATCGGTGATGGATGTATGCTAAAAATGAAATGAGATTATTTATGCTTCAGCAAGTAATGGTTTATGCTTGACATAAATTGTGTGGTCAATAGTTTCCATGTGTATTGTTGTCCATAAAAACTAGTGTGAATCGGCTATGATAGTGTGAGTGGTCTTGGAAATGTTTTGGTTTGGTTGGTTGGGTTGAGAAAATGATTTGGTTATGTGTGACCAAGATGTATAAGAAGTGAAAGGCGCATTGCTCTTTCATTGACAAGGACGATAATGATAGCATAGGTAGGGGTTTTTAGAAATAAAATATCCATTCACGCATTATGTCATTGACCATTGGTTGTGTTAGAGAAGTAATCAAATCACTTTGACATTAAAATGATCTCAAAATCCCTTGAGTAGGTGATGTGATATGTTAGGATAGGATAACCCTTTTTAGTAGGGATAACTTTGCCCCTTTTTATAGGAGACCCTGAGAACAACTATAAGTCAAGTCCATGACTTTTTTTTTTCTTGGCAGACTGATCAATGCGGGAAGTCTACATAGGGATGTCATTTTGTTTTGTGTTCATATGTGAAGCTGATCGATGCGGGAAGCTTCTAAGAGAGTGCTATTTGTAGCAATGATTTTAGGCATAGCCATCCTTCGAGGGAGTGGTCTATATTTTTGCTTTATATATTTTTGAGGGCTTTGAATAGCTATCCTTCAAGGGAGCAGTCTATTAGCTATAGCAATGATGATGCAGCTGTCCTTCGAGAGAGTAGTCTACATTGAGAGTTTATGACCTTTTGATATTTTGTTTGACATCAATTTATTTTTGATAGAATTTGTAGTCATGGACAAGACTATAGAAGTTTGAGGGCTCCCTTTTATTAGGACAAATCATACATACTTTATAAAAGGGTTACATAGGGTTTGATTTTAAGGAAACAGGGTTGAAAGAAATAAGGATTAAGATGACAGGGATTGCTCAAGGGGCGAGCTCAAGTTAAATGTAAAGTGAACAAGTACTTGACTAACAGTATAACAGTCATAGATGCAAGGCATTAAGAGGCTCAAGTTTTGGTCGGCCTTCAAGAGAAGACAGATGATAAGTCCCTGATCTATGCTTGTGCATCATGATGTAAGGTCTGAGCCAATTAGGAGCAAACTTCCCTCATTTGCTTCTTTCCAAATTGGTCACATGTTAAAGATGATTAAGAAGTTGGTTGATGTTTGGTCAATGCTTGGTTGATTGATGTTTGGTCAATGCTTGGTTGATGTTTGGTCGAGGCTTGGTCGATGCTTGGTCGAGGCTTGGTCAAGGCTTTGTTGATGCTTGGTTGATGTTTGGTCTAGGCTTGGTCGAGGCTTGGTCGATGCTTGGTCGAGGCTTGGATGAGGCTTGGTCGAGGCTTGGTTGATGCTTAGTCAAGGCTTGGTTGATGCTTGGTCAAGGCTTGGTCGAGGCTTGGTCGAGGCTTGGTCGAGATTATGATAGTCAATATAGAGTCAAATTCCCCTAGTTATTTTGGTGATGAGGAGAATGCTTGAGAAATGGTTGGATAAGATGGAAAGAAGACATTGAAGCTTCTCTTTGTCAAGGAGTGCGATGCGAGGATGAATCTTGCAAAGCTTTTGTCTGATAGGCTTAGTTTAAGAGGGTGAGATCTTGATCTTCCAGGTTGGAGTTTGAAATCTTAGAATTAGGGACGGTGATGGAGGCAATGGTTGGTAATGATTGGACTAAGGCAGCTAGTGGTTGGGAGTCTTCAGGTTGAACCTCCACTCCTTATAAGGCTTTGATTAAGGCTTGTCAATGTTATGGAGAGCTTTGAATGAGGTCATACAAAGATGTCTTCATAGAAGTTTGGTGATGGTGTTTCACCATGAAGTCATGAATTGGTTTCAAAAAAGTTGGTCGAGATGTGCCCAAAAGTGAAATCTTGGATTTTGATGGTTGAAGAGGCTTGATGAATGGATATGTTTGAGGGAGATAAATCTTCTCTTTCCCTTTATCCTTCATGGTTCGTGACCGGTTGGCCACATTGATGGTGTTGATTTCAAACAAAGGGGTTGAATGTGATAGAGGAACCACAGTCTTGCATTGAGATCCTGATTTAGGTGATGAGGTTTGAGAGGCATGGGATGGTGTCGATGGTTTGGTTAAAGGGTGGTCAAGAGGATCCTTAGTGAAAGGGGTGTCCTTTTTCAGGTGTTGATGAATGACAACTTTAAGAGCATAACAACACTCAGTATCATGTTTAGGTGTGCGATGATATGCACAAAATTTAGTGTCATCAAACCAAGATGGTTTTGATCTGAGAGTTGATGAGTGTGACGGTGAAGAGGGTTGAGAGGCATGAGACGGTGTTAGAGATTTGTTGATAGTATCCCCAACAAGAAGGGTGTCTTTGTCCATATAATGGCGAATGGTAACTTTAATGGCACAACAATTTTTAGTGTCATGTCCAGGTGTGCGATGATATAGGCAAATTTTAGTGTCATCGAACCAAGATGATTTTGGTCTGAGAGGTTGAAATGGTTTGATAGGTGGAAGAGTAATGTTAGAGGATTGTAATAATTGGTGTAACAATAAGGTGTAAGAACCTGCTAATGGGTCTACACATTTTGTTGCAGTAAAAGTTGGAAACTTCTATTTAGAAGCTATTGAGGGAGTGTTTCACACCATCTTTTTGTTTGGCAGTGTGGTCACACGTGTAGATGGAACTTTCATGGTAGGAGATGTTGGATGCTTTGAAGGAGGTATGTTTTTGTTAGGTGTTGGTAGTAATGGAGGTGATTTATTTTTTTTAGGGGTTGGAGTAGGAAGCACTCTTATTAAGGTGGATGGGTGTGGGCCCAAAATAGAGGGCAATGATGATGGTGGAGGAGGAGTTCTCCGATGTGGTTTAGTAGCCTTCTTTGATTTGGTTTGAGGGCCACTATTGTGGGGGGTGAGGTTCAAGTCTACCCTCACCAGATCTTTTTCAACCGAAGTAGGTGAGGTGGCGAGTTCCTCTCTCAGCAGAGAAGGGATTGGAGATTGTGGCTCTTCGAGAGGGCAGAGCGTAGGGATGGTGATGGCTTCGGCATGTGGTCGAGGTGCGGGAAAAGTATGATCCCCCATTATTGATAAGAAGGATGAAGGCGAGGTAGCCGATGTTGGAATTATCAAGGCATCCTCCAATATGGGAGAGGTCGATGGAGAACTAATGGGAGAGAAGGTTCATCCCCCTTTGATGGACTAATAGGAGAAGAAGGCTCTTCTACATGTGGTGGATAAATAAGAGAAGAGGGCTCTTCTTCTTGTGATGGAAAAATGCATTGATTAACCTCTTTAGACTGTGGGAGAGGCTGGTTAGGAATGATAGGAGAGACCGTGTTGACGGTGCATATATTACGCTCTTGGGGGTCTTCTGCCATGGTCTGAATGTGATTTTGACTAGGGGGATGGTTAGGAAAAGGTTGTCTAAAGATGTCTATGTTTTGGTTAGGTAGTGCATTGGGGTTATCCAAGACAAGATCACCTTTATCTATCATGTCTTGGACAATGTTTTTGAAGGTTGTGTAGTTGTTTATGTCATGGCCTTTGACACGGTGATAATTGCAGAAGTTGTTTTCCCTATACTAAGTAGGGATGGCTTTTGTGGGGTCAAATTGAGGTGGTTGAATTTGGGGGAGATTGAGGACCCCCTGTTTGACAAGTTTATCCAAAATAGAAGCGTATGATTCTCCTATAGGAGTATATTGACATTGTATATACCATTGTTGGAATTGTCGCATGATACTTTGGGATGTGGAAGGTTCAGGTTGGTTGGTTGTTGTTGAAGATGATGGTCTAACGACTATAGAATTTGCTGATGCCTTAGATTTGGAATTAGAAGAAGAAGGTTTAGAGGAAGGGTCATTTGACTTGGTGTTGGGGTTTTTACTCTACAATTTGACTTTGTTTTCCTCGATGGCATGTAGTTCAAGCTTCTTAGCCATGGTGAAAGCTTCGTCAAATGTGTGAAATGTTTGGACCCGCAAGGTAGATGAAATATGTTTGGCACATGCCTGTGAAAAGAGCTCAATGAGCTCGGCTTGAGGTAAAGAAAATGAGAGTTGGTTGATTAAGCCTCTCCAATGGGCAACAAAATCAGCTATGGATTCGTCGTCAAACTGTCTGATAGAGTATAGGTCCGTGATGGATACCTTTTTGGTGATGTTGATTGAAAAGTGGTCAAGAAATAATTGGGTGAGTTGAGTGAAAGAAAAGATAGAATGACTGGTAAGGGAACTATACCAATTGAGGGCAGCACTAGAAAGTGACATGGGAAATGTGCATAGCAATAATGCATCATCATGGACAATAAGGTAACAAGCATGTCTAAACACTAGTAAATGTTGCTGTGGGTCTTCCTTACTCTGGAAGCGAGTAAACTTGGGAAGTTCCCACTGACTGGGATATGGTCAGATTGGGTCTGAGGGATGAATGGGTTCATTACAAATTTGGTCATATGAAAGGACATTTCTTGAACCTAAAACTGAGGTCTCAAGATTAGACATTTTGTCCATCAACATCTTGATTAGATCGGTTGATGGATTTACAAGTGGGGCACCCCCTAGGTTATAAGGCATTTGGAAGGTGTGAGGAGGGGCGTATGATGTAGTTGGCTATGCTTGTATAGGTGCAACATATTGGTAACTAGTCATAGGAACTACGATTGAAGCCAAGGGTGGTTGTGTCATGAAGCTAGGGGGCACAAATTGACTAGGTGCTACCAAAGGTGGTTGGATGGTGGCACTGGGAAAAGGATAGGTAGTCACTCCCACATTTATAGGTGCAAGAGTGTGTGGAGTTGAGACAATCAAGTTCTAAAAATGTGACAAACTTGGTTGAATTGAAGAGTCTCGCATTTGGCTCTTAGCGAGATAGTGTTGGAGAGCCTTGACATTATGGTCAAGGAATCTCTCAAAATTTTGATCCCCTTCAAAAATAATAAGAGATTGATTGGGGGTTGACTGGATAGGAGAATATTCAGTGTCTGAAGTACACTCCATTAGGGGACTTGTTATGGAGGACGAAGGTGGAAGCGGTTGTTGCCTTGCATGGTCAACAAGAGTTTTGGTTTGACTATGTGTCAAAACCATTCAAGGAAAAAAGGGTTAGGTTCCAGAAACTATGGTTTTTTAGTTTCAAAAACTCAGAATGTGTGTTTAACAGCAAGAAAGTTGGGTTTTAAGCCTGCTATTTTGGAAGAAGGGTTTTGACAGTGACCGACATCGGTATAAAAACCAATACCGGTGAAGAAAATTGCTGATGTCAGTCAGATAACCGATGTCGGCTAAGAAAGTTGCTGATGTCAGTGGAAAAACCGATGTCAATTACTGTGTATTTCGAGAAACTTCAAAAGACTGAAAGTTTTTGGAAGAAAGAAGAAAATCTGAGTTGTCCTTAGATCTCAAAATGTGACCTCACTAGCTCAAAAAACTAGATAGAGACAGAAAAATAGATGAAGACAAACAAACCCCTAAACATTAATTCCTAAGAATAAGTTTTAGAGTCTTGTTGGCTTATGCCTTAGAAGAGTGTGTTTGGGAAGTTGGCTTTTAAAATGGGTCCTAAAAGAGGCAGTCTAATGTTGGTTTTGGGTTAGTTTCGGTGCTCAAAGTCTGTATTAGGTTCTATACGTGGCTTGGTGCTAAGGAGCAAGCTCCCCTAACTTCACGAGCCCAAAGATAAGCTAGGTCGCTTAGCTAGTATATACTTCCCCTAGAGTTTATACTCTGCCAGAGAATAGAGTGGGCTCTCCCCTTGGTAGTGAAGTCCAAGTGGGATTACCATGAAGGGTAAGGTATCTGCTAGGTGATGAAATCCTAGTCGGACCTTATCTCAGGTATGTTTATATGTTTAGTTGTGAAAGTGGTCTAGTCATGTAACGTAAGTGCACTAAGATTTATTCATAATGTGTTTTTAAGTTACTAGATGTGAGAGCTAAGTATGCATTCAGGCAGAAATGAGATGCAATAGATTTTAAGCCCAAATTGAAATGTTTTGTTTGGATGCAAACAAGTTGAGAAAAGGTTGAAGAGTATGAATTTCACTACTCTAAGATGCAAGAAGGAAAGGTGACAAGAAGAAAAAGAAAGAGATTCTTTTTAACTTGCTTATGATGTCTTTTTGGAAGAGATAGAAGAAAAAGATGCAAGAAGAGATCTAATGCACCTATATGAGAAGTTTGCTTTTAGAAGAAAAAGTATGAACCCAATGAAAATCCCAGGGTCCCACCAGGTGTGCCAGAATGTTTCTAACTATTTTTGTTTTTCTACATTCAAAAGAGATGAGAAACTAAGATAATGGTGAGGGGTTTATACGTACTCGAATGAAGTTTGTGCACTGTATCCAGACGACTGAAGGATCTCCTCTTTGGCTATGGAGGATGACACCTATAGAGAGAATAAGACCTAAACAAAAAAATGTCAGATAGATATGAGGTGGACTACCAAGCAAAGCTCGATCCCAGAAGTACAAAGACTTCTTTGTGGGATGACAGTTCACTAATTGATAAAAGAATGCTGTTAGAAAGAGAAATAATGAAAGGCTAAACAAAAGAAATAAAGATAATGCGTACCTATATTCTGCTATCTACCTCTCACAGTCACCGATGCTGGTTAGTCTACTGTCATCGGTTGGTTAAGGTTTCCAACGTCGGTTAGTCTATCGACGTCAGTGGGGGCAATGGACTTTTGGACGAGTTTCAGGTTGTGTCTTTGGTCGACAGAGTGGTTTGTGGTAGTTAGAGAGTCTATGCAGGGCTGTAGGACAATAGATAGTGTCTTAGGAGGGATAAGGGGTAGAGGATAGGTTGTCAAAAAGGGTAAGCATATGGGGAAGGCCTCTCAGCCTCTCCAAGAAGAAAGTCAGGTCTGGTCTGGTTGATAGCCAGGTCTAGTTGATAATGTTATTTAGAAGCAATGAATAGAAACTCATTGCTTATACATTCTAAATTATTGGAATAATAAAAAGGGTAGAAGAATACTTATCTCTTGCTTAGAGTAGAGTCAGAGGTGTTTGAAATGCTTGTGCCTGTTGTGTCTGTAGCCAGAAGAGCATTTAGTTAAAGTCTGATGATTGATCTCAAAGAGTTCCTGTTGATGTCCAGGTCTGAGATTTGAGAGAGGAAGAGAGTCCGAGATAGAATTCACATTCATGGTCTGTGATTGATTGATTCCATGTAGAATTCAGGGAGAGTCCATAATTCGCCTTCGAGTTATTTTAAGTGATCGACGTCGGCGATCCCGCCAGCGTCGACTGACTGGTAATCGACGTCGGTGGCTAGAAGATGGGAAAAATGCTATTTTTAGCCTTCTGCCCATTCCTCCATCTACCGAGTTTAATTTTCGTTGGAAAATGGTTGAAGGTGGGTTTAAATGAGCGTGAGAGGTTAGTGGGAGGGTTAAAATGGGGTCTAAGTAATTAAGATTTGGCATGGGATGATGGAGTAAACAATGAGAGGTATCCAAGGTGGGGTGAGGTGTCATGGGTGATGTGTCAAGGGTGGTGTTATTAATTTAAAATAGTTAATTTATTTTAAATTAATAAGTGTGTGGGTTAGGGATGTTTAGAAGTGGACCAAGGGGACCAAGGGGGAGTCGACCAAGGAGTAGACACAATTTTGGTGTTTACACTTTCAACCATATAGGTTGAGTATGTTGTTGCTACAAAAACAAGAAAAGAAATAATTTGGTTACAAAGGTTGATGAAAGAATTGGAACATAGTTAAGAAATATGTACACTATATAGTGATAGTTAGAGTGCAATTTATCTAGAAAAAAACTCATCTTTTCACTCTAAGACAAAACACATTCAGTTATGGTATTATTTCATTTATTCAGTGATAGAGCAAGAGCAACTAAAATTAGAAAATATACATACTAGTGAAAATATTGTAGATATGATGACCAAGATAGTTACAAGAGATAATTTGAAGATTTTTTTTAGCTTCAATTGATATTCATGGATGATAATTAAATTAACTTATCTACATCTAGATAGTATAGTGGATGCAGTAGCGGTGGATTTGTTGCAATCAGTCTCCAAGTGGGAGATTGTTAGGTGTGGAGCTTGATTGTCTTCTAGGATCATAGGTTAAAATTTTTATGTTATTTTAGCTATGTTTGGATCCCATTATTTGAATCCCTGATGGTGCAGGGGGTTGCAAAAAATTGCCTTGTTAAATTGTAATTTTGTAATCAATCTGGACCATTGTTTAAAAGTTTTTAGATTTGATGGTAAAGGTTATGTTTACATGGTTTTTACCCTAAAATGTATTGATATATGGTTGAAATGTATGAGTGTGAAAATGATGAAATATTGTACACAAAGAGGAGATGGAAAAGGTAGAGAGGTGTAACAGGGTTTGTTACAAGATTTTATTTTTCCTTTATATTGATGAAAATTATATACTAGACATGTTTAGTAGATGTAGCCCATCTTGGGTGAACCACGTTAAATCTAGTATCTCATATTATGTGCATGCTTACGTTTATTTTTAAAATATTTTATTAATTTATTTCATAGTTTCTCTTGTGTGATTTGGGGATAGATCTGGGTTTCAATTTATCTTAACATAGAGCAAAACTTAATTGATCCTTGTTCATTGTAACTCTTATCCTTGTCTAAAATTATCCATTTTTATTTCCAATGATATACTATATAGGATGATCCTTTTGAATAATTCTTTTAGGTGTATTTTCATTTACTTCCTCAAGTTATTCATTAGCTATTTCCTCTTCAAACTCTGAATCTTCTTCATCGATATATTTGTCAGGTTTAACATATTTCAAGCCTTCTTTAACCTTGACATTGAAGCTATTTACAATATTGTGTAGCCTTTTGTTATAACATATGTAGGCTTTGCTTTAGGTCGAATAACCAAGAAATATGCCTTCATCATATCTTGATTCAAAGCTCCCCAATTTATCCTTTTTTCTCCTGATGTAGATTTGCTACCAAACACTCTAAAATTCTTAATAGAGGTAGGTTTTCCATACCATAGTATATAGGGAGTTTTTTCACTATTTAACCTTAGTTGAACTCTATCCAAGATATATATTTTTATTTACACTGCATCTCTGTAGTATCCATCAGGTAATTTAGCCTCTTTTAGCATTATTCCAGCCATCTCCTTGACTATTTTGTTATTTCTTTCAATAACCCCATTCCACTGTGGATTCTTTGTTATGGATTAATGTATTTTAATTCTATGCTTCTCACAATACTCTATGAACTCATTCAAGGTGAATTCTCTACCTTTATCAGAGCTTAAGCATTTTATTTTTCATCCAATCTCATTTGCTACCATGGCTCTAATGATTTTGAATCTTTCAAATGCTTGAGACTTATCCTTAAAAAAGGTTACCCATGCCATTCTTGATTAATCATCTACAAATAACATGAAGTATCTCTCTCATTTAAATCCTCTTGTCTTAGTAGGACTACAAAGATCAATATGAACTAATTCTACAGGCTTTATAGTTACATACTCCTTTGTTTGAAATCTGACCCTTATCTACTTGCCTTGTTAACACTCCTTACAAGTAGTGTCTAAAGGTTTAGTTATCTTAGGCATGTGTCTAACACACTTATTTGAGCTCAACTTTACCAAGTTGTAAAAATTTTCATGGCCCATTCTTCCATGATATAACCAAATTTCATCAATCTTTCCTAACATGTTATTATCATTCACTTCAACAAGATTATAGATATTGATTTCAGTTCTTTTCCTTTTTGTAACTAGTCTTATAGATCTTATTAACTTGCATCATTTTGCATTAAATGTGACCTTATATCCATTGTCACACATTTGGGTGATACTTAGAAAATTATGTATCAATCTTTAAACATAAAAGACATCATGTGTAGGCATTTTTATATCCACGTTTAAGGTTCATTTACCTTAGATCTTTATTGCAGTGTTGTCTCCTAAGCTGACAGATCATTCCTTACATTTTCTAATTTTGATGAACTTTCTCTTGTCACCAATCATGTGTTTTGAGAAACCACTATCTATTACCCATAAATTATATTCCTTGGCATAGAGTATAGTTTTAGTAATCATAGATTGAGATTTCACTTTCCACACATCCTTGGGTTTCTTATTTGTCTTATTTTTATATTTTTAGAGACTTGTGAACCTTTGTTCACACTGGGAGGCATGTCATTATTTTTTATCTTTGGTATTACCAAGTTTTTTCTACATTTTTTAGCTATGTGACCAAAATTATTGCAATTCTAACATTTTACATTTGTATCTAACAAAGGAGTAAATGATTTTTTTATTACAAAGTTTGTTCTCATTTTAGGTTAAATTTTACAATCACTAGCCCTATGACCAATTTGATTATAGCTATAATAATAACCATAGAAATATGTGGAATACCTAGTCATACTATTTCTTTGTGCAGGATGAGGAACACTTCTAAACTCTGGCTTCAAGTCTATCACCTTTGTTTAACCACATGCATTAGCTACCTTTCTATCATACATATTCCTTTAGTTTGTAGAGATTTGCATATTGTTCTTCTTCATTTTTTTAGGATTCTTTTCTCTTTCATCTTTCTTTACTCCTAATTCTCATTTTGATTTGAAGTTATCATATAGGTTAGCAAATGTACTAGTTATGATACATTTTTATTTTTCATAACCAAGACTAGATCTCTCTTTTGAAGGATTTTAAGAGTTGATAAGTTCATCAAGAATGTTTAATACTCCTATCAACTTAAAAATTTTGTCTATTTGTCCTTTAGCTATCTCACTTTCTACTCTCAAAGCCATTCTCTCTGCTTCTAACTTTATGCACTCATCAAATTTATATTTTATTTCAAGTTTGACTACTTATTCTATTCTTTTATCCTCTTCAACTTGTGTCTTTAGGCTCACCACCATCTAATCAGATTTTTCTAGACCTTTGGATAGTTTCTCAATTTCCTTTTGTCCAAGCTTCTTCTATTTTGAGTTCTCTTTTCTCAACTTGTCAATTTATTCTAGATCACATATGAGTTCACACTCTAGATCAACTTCTCTTTCCTCTTCTTCATTTGAGTCTTTAACTTCTTTTTTATCCATAGAAGTTGATCCTAATGTCATGAATAGGACTTCCATTTCATTAGCCACAAAACACTATCATGGTCATCATCAGAACTATCACAGTCATCCAGTGAATTACTATTTTTTTTTGTGTACATGCCTTTCTTCATTTTTTTGAAGTTATTCTTGGGATAGTGGGGTTTCATATTTTTACTATCTTCTTCTTGATCAAAGTTATAAATTTTTTTATAAGAGAATATAGTATCAAAATTACCTAATTTACCACAATTAAAGCATTTAAAGGGTAACTTACCTTTGTAATTTCTAGGCTTTAATATTTTGACAAAGTTGGCTTCTTCTTCATCAGTCTCCTCAGAACTAGATCTAAGTTCTTATGCCTTCAGTAGTTTGGATGTTTTGAGTGCATATTCTATCTTTAAGGTATTTATTTCTCCCATTCTCATCTCATAGACTGTGAATGTTCCATGCAACTCATCAATAGTGATTTTATCTAGATCTCTTACTTCCTCTATTTTAGAGATTTTAGATTAATACCTAGATGGTAGATATT
Organism: Torreya grandis; assembly: GCA_037957365.1. Classification (NCBI taxonomy): domain Eukaryota; kingdom Viridiplantae; phylum Streptophyta; class Pinopsida; order Cupressales; family Taxaceae; genus Torreya; species Torreya grandis. The sequence goes on along the minus strand of JARHVA010000255.1, from coordinate 1,519,690 downwards.
TTAGGACCTTTTAAACAATGACTAATTATTTCATCTCTTCTTGAAGGCCTCTAATTACATTGACTATTTCATCTACTTTGAGGATGTAGTCTCTAATTTTCTCTTCTTCATTCATTTTAAGGCTTTCAAAATTGCCTTTAAATGTTTGTAGCTTGGCCTGCTTTACTTGTCATCACCTTCATATATGTTATTTAATTTATTATAGATATCTTATGCATTTTTACAATGCATCATTTTGACAAAATTTGAATTAGACAATCCACAAAGGATAACATTCTTTTCCTTAGCATTGCTCTCATATGCCTTCTTTATAGCTTGATCAGTAAGAGTTGTAACAAGGGCTATATATGTATTTACAACATACATCCATACATCGAACCCTAATGAAGATAAATTTTCATCCATTATAATTCTCCAAAATAAATAAATTGATCCATCAAAGAGATCTTTTTTGGTTAATGAAGATCCTTCTTGACTAGCCATATGTATTCACCATCCAAGATCTACCTAAGTTGATTAAGCTTCTTTCAAAGAACCTGGCTTTGATACCATTTGTTGGAACACAACTATCAATTGAGAGGGGGGTGAATTAATAGATTAACTAAATTAGTCATTTTTAAAATCCCTTTTAAAAACAAACTAGAAAGGATATGCAAATTAAAACATATATACAAAGATCACACACACAAAAACACATAACACCATATGTATATGTGGAAAACCCAATATGAGAAAAACAATGGTGAGAATAGATGATATAATATACTATTATAATATAGCCTCATAATAAAAATCTCATTGGTTACACATTTAAGGTCATTGACCCTAAGGAAACACCAATCCCCTAGTTTAAGATCACCAACTCAAAGGAAGCACCCACTCCCTAACTAAGAAACAACTTAGCTTATCGGATGGCACCCACAAATCAGATCTATATGGACCTATAATTCAAGATTATAATATAGATTCATAAATGACTCCAATTCTCTATTCTCTATTATAGGTCTAGTCTATAACTGCTCATACTCTACACATCTCTCTCCTCTCTTCTCTTCCACTCTCTTCTCTACTCCTTTGTCTCTAAGTCTATATAAGAATTTAATCTAGGGTTTTTTATATTTGTGTTTACACTTGTTTTTTGACAAGTCATGGTCAATTCTATTGGACTTTAGTTCCTATCTTTAAAAATAAGTTTTTTGCATCTTAAACTCATGCTTCACTACCATGATTCTTGGTCTTGTTACTATTTTTAGCATATACTAGGCTCAAGTTTTAATTTTATTTGCCATATTACACAACTTTTGTCAATTATAGTGATCAATTTAATTGTATTTGTTGTAATTTATAACTTAACTACAAGTTATTGCATGTTCCACCACTTGACTATTGGGGGAAACAAAATTTTGAATACTAAACATTGATCTTTAAGTTTTTCACCATGATCCAATGATCCTCACTCAATTTGATCAACTTTAAAATTCATCCATTAGATCAAGTTCTAATAGGAATACATGATTCATTTGATTTTTGTATGCTTTCAGACTTTAACTTCTATCTATCATTAAACATTGAATACTTGGTATAATCTCATTGCTTCCTAAAACTTTGAAACACTTACGCTCCATCAATATTGTCATACTAACTCAGTATTTAAGTCACCTCTATCTCATTAAACATTGAGCACTTTATCCCATTGAGTCCACTCACTCTGTTAGATCTTCATTGCATGATCAACCACTCACCATTTGATCTTTTGACAAGCTCAAACTTATATCTGATGAGCTCTTGTGAATGTGACACTTGTCATTAGCACATGCCTTTTGCACATTGATATTAGTTCCCTCTATTAAGACACTTGGCATTCTCATGTTGCTCATTGACTATTTGAATTTAAAGCACACTATAAATTTATTGTTTAACCTCTATGATTATGACACTTGTCACTAGCACATTCACTCACAAGTGCCTTTGACATATTAACTTCATTGTGAATTTTTTGATCTTCAACATAATATTAAGCACTCACCGTTAATTTTTATTAAAATATTGAACTTTACCCTATGTATATTTGACTAAGTATGGGGACCATCTCAATATGTTTGGAAGATTAACTTTTCACCTTCATATCTTTTACTTCACTCATCTACCTATTCTAAAATTTGGATCATATAAACTAGGCGTGATAATTAACAAACCCATATGATAATCTCTTTTTAAATCCTTCATGTGTGCTAGATATAATGCAATTAATCTGCTAACTCAGATTCTTCTACCATAAAGCTAGTTAAGCTTAGAACTGCTTTGAAGGCCAACTTTATTCTTGCATAAATTTTGATGTGCTTCATTACATGACTTGTAATTTAGCATATAAGATCCTCTCACATAGAGGATTCCATCCATATATTAATTTTATCTATAAACCTTCATATGTGTAATATATGACATCATAAAAATTCCTACTCAATTTTTTCTTGCCATCTATAAATTTGATCGTGTGGGAAAACATTGTTAAAATGCATGGGAGCCCAACTTTACACAAGCACATATTTTGTCACACTAGATCAAATGACTTGATATTAAACACATAGAAACTAGGAGTAAAAATGAACAAACCCATATGATCATTTTATCTTGACACCTCTTTGTGTGCAAATGTTGACCTCATCAACATGCTTAGTTGGCTCTGCTTGAGCCCTTTTGCAAATTTTGATAAGTATAAAAATTTAGTGAATTCTGCCTAAGTAGCCAAATTATCATCCTAATATCTTCTACCACTCTTCATCACATGACTTCAAATTTGGTGTATAATAATTAGAGTTAATGTGATCACAACCATATGACTTGTTGGTTCCCAATTGTACTCCTTTATTGTTTAGCCTTGCACACTTGAATAAAGTGGAAAACAAATATGGAAAACCCAATTAATATGTACTTGTAGTTAGGGAAGGGTTTAACATCATGACTGGACTGAAGGTAGAAAATGACTAGGAGGCACCTACAAAGGGTATGGTAACTTCCTTGCTACTTTTGGCTCTGCTTGAACCAAGGTGAGAGGACCTCAAGCAACTCTTTGATCACATGAAGGGATTTTGTGATTGATTCTTCATGGAGATTTTTGGCACAAGGGAATATAAATCTGATTAGAACACAACCAAGCTTGCTTAATCCACTTGGAAAGGGTTGTCACACAAAGTGAGAAAATTTTCTAGGCCAGACACAAACTACTAGAGATAAATATGGACATGATTTCAACTTCCATTCTAAAGAATCTTCAACAACATAGGACTAAATAAGAGATTGGAATGCTGATCTTTAATGTAAAAATTACAAACACATGCTGAGTATACAATATTTTATGAGATCATAGGCAATCAACACTTTGGATATGCAAAGGACATGTTATATGTAAGGTAAAATTGGGTAGGGAAAAAATCATTAGTTAATAAAAATTAAAGTGGAGGGTTAACAGATGAGCAGAAAGAAGTTTAATTAAACTTTTATGTCACCTTTACCAATAAATGTAGCATAGATCTAAAAAAAATGAAACTAAAATCATGGACAAATGATATCCTTCAAGAACCCCTTTTAATTGAATATGTAAGCCCAAGACTATCATTAAAAATGTTATCAACACCATATTCCCAAATCTCAAAGTAGAAAGGATTTTATAATCTACATATACACTCTAAATGACCACCACAAAGATGAATACATCAAATCACTAATCAAATAGGCATGTAAAAATAAAATTGTACTTCAACAATGGAAAGAGAATAGAAACCACAAGAAAATTTCATTTATCAATTAAATTGGAATGAATACAATGTATATTGAACAAAATAACAAATTAACAATGTGCAAGAAAATTTTGTGACAAGGGAGACATGTATAATGCTCTCAAAGCTTGCCAATGATTTTACATTAGAAATCAATTTGGCACCAATAATATTACACATTGATAAGTCTTCAAGGCTATAGTTATTGACTCAAAAATTTAACCAACCATTGTAAAGGGACATACCCCCTTTACTTATACAATTGAGCTAAGCCTAATATATTCCTAAAGATGCTCTAGCTGGAAGATTCTTTTATGGGGCTAGAGTTGGTTAGAACTTGTAATAAACATGATTCCCTAGATTATGCTCATGTTACTATGATGATGGCAAACTTGATCCTCCACTAAGGTAAAATATCTCTAGTTATCCACATAGAGGATGATCTTTCAAGGGATAAAACACACCTTTGTCTTTTTGCATAAAAAACAAAAACATCCCTTTCCTATGCACATGATTACACACAACTACCTTGAAAGGGACATGCCACTATTGGGTGAAGTACAATGGTTTCTTAGTAATAAATGATAAAATATAAAGGGAGAGAAGAGAAAAGAGAAGTGGTGCTAGCTTGAAAGAAATTAAAATATTTGATTATGACCCATAGTCATTCTGAATAACAAAATCCTTCACCAACCTATTCCTATACCTGGTATATTCTTTGAGAAATGGGAGAGATTCCATTGGGCTAGGCCTACTTGGTATTTGAATTTGACTCTATATTCCTCAAGCTAGGTGGCAATCTTTTGAAGTATGATTTGCTTCCATCCAATGAGTTCCTTAAGCTGGTCATAAGATTTCTAAAGTGACACCAATTAATATATCTTATTAACATCAAAGGACTCTTATGGTGCATCAATGAGGTTCTTTAGAGTAGCGCATACTACTTCCTCTCCCAAATCACTTGTACCATCAAAGCTCACCATCTTTCTCAGCATATCATATATTTCTTTTATTGCCATCTTGAAAGATTGTTCTTCTCATTTTAAATCAAAGATTCCATCTTTAAGCATCATCAAATGATGCTTGATTTCCATTTGATACTCTTTGGGTCTTTTATGATCATTTAGAGCAGTGATCTTCTCTAAAATCAAAGTGTATTTTCCCATCTTATAGATCTCTCCATCTTCCATCAAGATTTTTCCCACTTTTTGGTATCTGCCTCATAGGAAAACATCTGGGTATCACACTCCATTTTATTATCCATTATGTTTTTCAAGAATTTAAATGTTGAGTGGATTATTTATTTTACCCTAGTGCCCAAGTCTTCTTACCATTATTCTATATTTCATCCTCTAGTTTTCAAATCATTGATCTGGTTGGATTCAAATGATGCAAAAGTGAGATGGAGAGGACTTAGAGCCATGATGGTAGTTGGAGTTACTACCTTAGGCTCACTTAGTAACTTTTTAAAGTACTATATCACAACCTATTTTTTTGCCTTCAACTCCTCCATGGTGACTTTGCCTTTGTCCATTTTGTGGGCCACTATGTTAGCCAAAACCTATGAGCTATGTTTCAGCTCATTCCTTGATGGCTCCCCTAGATGGTAGCTATAGATAATGTAACTTTCAAGGGTAATATCCTTCTTCAATGCACCTCTTGGATGGATGGATATCTCCACATTCCTTTCTCCTATAGTGGTGAAGGTGGTCCTAGAATGTGTTTTGGCCTTTTTAGGGGGTTTGGTCTTATGTGCTTGAGTGAGCTTCATTACATCAATCTCCCTAATTTTTCTCATAATGTCCCTTTTCTCCTTAACCTGTTCTTTAACCCAAAGAAGGGGCTTGGTCTAGAATCCCATTGACATGGTGGACATTGATGCTAGCCTCAAGATAGTAATAGGTGGTGTCATCAAAGTGCTTGATGTAGGGAGTGTCATAGGAGTGGGTTATGGGCTCAACATAAATTGCTCAATCTCCTCATCAATATTTTGCTCCTCACCACATTCATCTACTCCACATTCAATTTTTTAGTTTAGCTTGATTTTGTCCAAAAATTCAAACTTTGACCTAAGCTAATGAGACCTCCTCAACAAGTTTTCAATTGAACTCCCTTGTTTAGCTGACTGGCTGGAAGGCTGCATAGCCACTTCAGCTTCTTTATTTATTGACACCTTAGGCATGGATGAGGATATCATGATATACTTGTTTCCTTTAGTCAACTCTTCACCAATAATGGCCTTAGGACCTTTATTTTAGGTTGGGTCATGAACCTTGATGTGAGGAAGGAGACTTCATGGTACTTCAATTGAAGTAATAGTTCCAAAAGTACCTTCCTCAACATCTTTATTCAAGTTATCTAGTTTCTTATTTACTTATACATGGGTGGGGATACCCATTTATAGGGTTGCTCCCCCACCTTCCTCTACACTCACCTTCTCCTCTATTGTTGAAATTAACACCTTTAAAGGGGAAGGGACATCTTTTGGTACCTCTAGGGCTGCCTATAAGCCTTCTTGCTCAACCACCATTCTAGAATTGATGGTGACTTGAGTGTCCTACTTTGGCTTCACTTAGGCTATCTAATTTTATTTGTTCAATTCTTTATCTCCCCCTTGATCACCTTGGCTTGGTGATTAGGTGATGACATTTTCAATAAATGTCTCTATATCTGATGATACTACTTCTTTCTCTTGAGGGGCCAAAGCTTGCATGGCCATCTTAACTCCAACCTATACAACATCATCAAAATATAAATGATCATTTGAGGTTAGAAAATATTCCCCATTACCTTTACTCTCTACTCTTGAGGGAACCTCTTCTCCAAATAAACCTATTATTGGGGCATTTACTGGGGTATGGGGTCTTTCCCTCAGAGTTCTCTACCCAATTTTTACTTGAGGAGTGAATGCACATTGTTTCTTCATCACATTAGTGACAGGCCTAACTTCATATGAATCTAAATCATCACTCATATCCCTCAAATTTTGGGCATATGAGGAACTTATTTCCTCTTTACATGGAGTTCCCTAGAAAGTAGGTCCTTAAACACAACCTCTTTCTTCCTAGTAGGAAATCCACTTGGAGGTTTTAGAGCCTTCTTAATTCCCTTTTTTTGGGATATGTCCTTCATCTGAACCTCCTATATTTATTGAATATATCTTCATGGGAGGGGAAATTTTTGGTCATTATGATGGTGGAATTGGTGGAATAGTAGCTGGATTGACCATTGGGATGGCTGCTAGAATGGCTAGTATTGTTGGGGCTCCCTCTACTAAAATGGATATGGGGGGGGGACTAACCAATGTAACCTCCACAATAATAATATTGTCCCAATTTTTATCTAGTATCCTTATTTTTGAGAAGGATAATCCAACCTTGGACTGTGATGATTTTATTGATTCGACATCAATTAGCTTGGTGAAATCAACATCACCAAGCTTGTACTTCCCCTTGCCTTTCATTTCTAGTGGTGGAACCTGAAGGATCATCACTATATTGTGGGAGAAAACCTTTTATCTCTCAAACCTATCTGAGCTCTTGGATAGTAGTGGTATCATATGCACCAAGATCAACCCCATGTTCTTTCAACCACCTAAAAGTTCTCATAATTGTGAATGCTCTCTAAGGGATGGAATCATTCTCTTTAACATTGAATTTCACTTATGAGATGGATTGGGTTTAAATATTAGTTTCATTATACACTAAAGATAGTGTCATTTTATCATCTACCATGTCCTTGGGGATGGGAGTGATATATTAATCAATAACCTCTTGTTGTGTCAACCTCATATAGTCTAATTTTTTGACCTCCTCTTAGATGGTGTAGTCAAACTAAATATCTTCATTATGCAATTAATGTAGGATCACATTTGTCACCATGTTTACAAACTATATGATATCATAGTTGTGCTTGGGTGGTATCTTATCAATAATTTACTAGCCCATTTCTTGTTCCAATCCCTTCACTTTAGCAACAAAAGGACATGAATAATATCTAATCACATTTAAAAACTTGAAGGGATTATTTATCTTCTTTATAGTGATCATCTCATGTGGAGGCACCATCTATCAGCTTAGGACTATTACTACCAACTTATCATCTAGGTATCTTAGTAATTTATGTGGACACCCTAAGTAACTACTTATTTTGATATAGGTGAATGTCCTAAATTGAATATAAGAGGCACAATATATCTCAGTTATTTACTTGACTGCCTTAGAAATTCTATTGAGGCTTCTAAAAGGAAAGAAAAAACTCATCATAATATTGAAGAAGCAATTTTAGACCCCACAAAAATTCTTTTTGAAACCATCCATAGTGATTTTTGGATATATCCCATAAATTTTCATCTCATTGAGGTTCTTGGTGAGCCCTTGGAATGTCCTATTATATACTAGGTTATATATTAAGTAAGAGGACATATAAAATATACCTATGAATGCCTCTTTTGAAATAATTATGACCTAAATCTACATCATCTATCTATGTAGATTATCACTTATAATGGTGGCCTAGTCCAATTTCTTCAATCTCTCCAACATACAGATTAGGGTTAAGAACATCCAGGGCTCAAATTTCTCTATGGTGGGCATCCCATAAATATTTTTAGCCATGGTGATGATGTATTCATTTAATTCATTAAATTATACCAATTTAAAACTTTTATACATTTTGGAGACCTTTTACCTTCTCCTAACTAGCCAACAAAAGTTGTTAATGTCCCAAATTGCTTTGTCATTTTTCTCTATGTACTCTTGGCATTCCTCTAGGGAAAGTGTAATGATTTTAAGCTAGGGAGGAATTATAAGCATAGTGATAAGGTCCATAGAGGTGAAATATAAAACAATTAAATGGCTACTATTGATGATGGTCCTAGATTATGGTTGGTATGTCTAAGCACTTGTAATAACCAAATCTAGGTATGGGGCAGCCAAGGGGAATGCTACCATAGGAATGATGTAACTCATTTCAACATTAGAAACTATTGGAAGGGGTTTTGGAAACTAAAATACATTTAATAGGGCCACAAAATCTAGCCTTAGGACATTTGTATCTTTAATCCCATCCACGATAGAGACAATGGTGCTCTTCACAAAAGTCAAGGATGTCACCATTTTTTTCTATCTCTCTATTGCAATAATTTGAATTTGGATAAACCCTTCACTTAATAAACCCTTGAAATACCTCTCAAATTATCTCAAAGAACATAAAACAAGGATCTAAAATAATACTTATTGTTAATCTACAGGGTTGCACATAATGAAAGCTAAAAATCCATGAAGAATTTGTTGTAATAACTTTCTTCCATTGCACGTAGCTAGGGACCATAAATAGCTTGAAGGCACAAATATAAGCTCTAAATACAAAGGGTAAATTAAAATGAAGGAAAATTCCTTAGTTATAATCCTTTGCATTTTAAATTAAGGTTGCCATTAATGCTTCAAAGCATAACAACTATTTACCAACTACCCTCTTTAATCACTTGAGTTTATTTTGAAAGAAGAGAGGGAAGGTGTAAATGTTTCATTTATACCGAGTGATTTTATTTGAAACACATGGACCCATACAAGTTTAAAATATGTTATGGTACATTTTTGGGCCTTCAAGGACTTTTGCACCTTTTCACTTGTTATTTCCTTTGGTGCAGCAGTGTAATATGCCCTGAGCTCCTCATGGGATGTAAGCATGTTATGTTTCATTATTTAAATTTAAAATCTAGGAATTCAAGTGTTCGAGGGCATTTTTAACCTTTCCCACCAAAAGGTAAGTGAGGCAATCTCCAAAAAGGGCCCAAAACTTATAAAGCATTGAAAACTTACCATGTGTCTAACTTAGACGTAAGCTCAAACTATTAGCCACTTTTCATCTTTACACTATATTTATTCATACAGGGAAGGTTGTGAGATCCTCCCAACCCTTGAAAATATTCATAGGATTCCCATGAGATAGACATGTGTCCTTCATTCATTTCATCAAAAAATTCCTCACCTTAGTCATCAAAACATGTTGAAGGTGAAACTCAAAAATTTAATCTAGGGACCCAAAACTTCTTCAAACATAATACATCAAATATATGCACATAAAGAGGCTTGAATACACTTCTATCTTCTCACTATGAATCATCTCACCATGAAACCTTTAGTCAAAACATGTAATTCCTTCAAAACTATAGAAAATGTGCTTCATTTTCAGAAAGTGCCCTTCAGACCTTTTGTAAACATTCTTTATGAGTTTTTCAAGGGCAATGTTCTTGAAGTAAATAATCCTTCGAGCATTTTTTAGAGGTAAAATGACCCTTTAAAGGTGCCCTTCGAGAATATTGTAAATGCAAAATGCCCGAAGGGAAAGTTCCTTTAGAGATTTTGTAAAGGCAAGATGATCCTACAAATCCTTCAAGTTTTTTGTGCAAGTGAATCATCCAAATGGAAAGTTCCCTTCAAAATTTTTTTCCATGGATAAAAATTTTGAGATAAATGATCCAAAACCATTTAAGACCAAAATACAAGGTGTGGAATTCTTTCAAAACTTTTGAAGTAGACAAAATGTCCCAAGAAAATAAGTCTTTAGATTCTTATCCAAAACAAGATTCTTAAAGACATATTTCCTTTAGGCATTATGTTCATGCAAAAGGCCCAAAAAGATATAAGGGAAAAAAAAATTATACTAGGCAAAAATAAGACAAAGGAATTGGCAAATTATAAACATGAACTTGACCTTCTAAAGGGATATACAGAGACAGGACTGGGGCTAATGACTTAAACATTGATGCTCATCCAATTTAGACTTAGGAATTTTGATGACAAGGGCCCAACTACTCTAGTGAAATTTTGGGCACTAACATATGATCTTGCTTGGGGATGGGTAGCCCCAATAGGTACATAGAGAACACTAGAATGAACATCTATACATTGGGCTATAGAGTCAAAGGATTTTGCCATAGAGGCAAGGAAAAACATACCATGGGTGATCATCGTTATAATGAGGTATCCAAAGATAACAATGAAGGAAAGGAAAGGACACAAACTATACAAACACAAACCAAAATAACACAATAAAACATAAAGGGACTATACAACATATACACATATACAAAAGCTAGTTTGGACTCAATCTAGAAAATGTTTGAGGCTTCTACCATTAACTAGAAACTCTAGGATTTCACCATCAATATCTCTAAGATAAAATGTATGATTCCCTATCTCATAATCAATGATGTAGGGACCCATCTATAGGGAATCAAATTTACCATGTTTTCCCTTGTCTTCATTTGAAAGGCTTTCAGGGTGACCTTATAAAAAAGAATTTTGATCTTTTCTTTGAATTTTAAATGCTTCTAATGAGGTTTTATATGAGATTCATCAAGCTCTATGATTTGGTTAATCCTTTCTTCATAGTGTTTTATGTCTCCTCATCCTTAGCTATCTACTACATGAATTGGTAAGTAGGTAACTACAAATTCAAGGTTAAAATAGCTTGAGCTCCATAAACAAGATCAATGGGTATTTTTCTATTAAACTTCTTTGGAGTCAACCTGTCAGCCCAAACAACAAACTTTAACTACTCACCCCATTTCTTTTTATTGACATCTAGAGTCCTTCTAATGATTTTCAATAAATTCTTATTACTAGACTTGGCCTACTCATTTCCTTGTAGATTGTGATTGGAGGTGTAATCTAGATCAATCCCATAATATTCCCATAATGTAACTAGCTATTTGGCTCTAAATCACATGTAATTATCACATATAATTTTAACTAGCACTCCAAATTGACAAATCACATCATTCAAAAGAAAATTAATGATATGTGATGGGTTGATTTTTTGGTAGGGATTGCTTCAACCCATTTTGTGAAGTAATCAGTAGCCATAATAATCCACTTGTGATATACACTTGAAACGTATGATATTTCACCCATAAATTCCATTCCCCACTGCCTAAAAGGTCCCTCAATAGAAACTGGTTATAAGGGAAGTGATCCAGATGCTTTCATTATCCTAGAGAATCAATGACACTCTTCACATCTTCTCACCATGGTAACATCTTTGAAAAATGTGGGCCACCAATACTTAGTCCTTAGAATCTTGTGTATAGTGACTTTAGGAGCAAAGTGACCACCACACACACCACTGTGGAACTATGTAACAAGTTTAGAAATCTCACTTTCCACTAAGCATCTTAAGAGGACACCATCTAGGTTCCTCCAAGCTATATCATCTTGTAATAGAAGATACTTTTGGGATACTAAATACAACATTCTCCTTTGATTTTTGTCTAAATGGTAAGGATAATTTATAGTCTTCAAATAATAGACTATGTCTTTGTACCATGGAGATTGGTTGTACTTGGATTCAAGGTTGTCAACCACCCCTTCTATGTTATTCACTTCTACCTCTTGTAAGTTGGTTTTAGTCATCAACTTAGAAAGACCCATACCTTTGATCAAATTTTTAGTTTGTATCTCTAGGTCATATTCTTAAATTTTGTTGGCCCATTGACATCTTTTATCAATAGTCTCATTCTGATTTAATATGTCCTTCACCATGGTGTGAGTAACATAGGCTATAATCTTTGAACTCAAAATGTAAGATCTAAACTATTTGATATCCATTAAGAGAACAAAGGCTCATTTCTCCATTATGGTATATTTTAGTTCAAATCATTATAATTCCTTATTGAATAATCCAATTGGTTGCTTACAACCCTCATCATTATTTTTAATAACACTACAAGAATAGTATGTTTGGAGGCAAATAAAAAGATCTAGAAATCTTTTCTATAATCAGGACTAGAAAGTACTGGGGTAGTTTTCAAAGCTGATTTGATGTCTTAAAATGGTTGGGTAACCTTATCCTCCCACTTTATAGCTTTATCCTTATTCAACATTAAATTGATGAGTAGAATAATTTATGAAAAGTTGGAAATAAATGTTCTAAAAAAATTAATTTTCCCAAAGAAAGATTAGATACCTTTCTTGGTCTATGGGATGAGCACCTTCTCAATGACCTCTACCCTTTCAATATATATCATGACACCTTGATGAGAAAAAATGTGCCCAAGTAGATTTTATTTTTGCACTCCAAAGTGACACTTCTTAGGATTGAGGGAGATTCCAAACTCCCTACATCTGATAAGCATTTGTTCTAAATGTACCAAGTGGTCATCTCTTTTCTTGGAGTAAACTATAACATCATCTTGATAAAAAATAATGAACTGATTGATTAACTTGATGAAGGCTACATTCATTTCTCTCTAGAAGGTGGCACCTATATTCATTAAGCCAAAAGGCATTCAGACATACACATAGGTTCCCCATGGGGTAGTGAAAGTAGTCTTAAATATTTCAGACTCCTTTACTACTACCTAGTTATATTCATAATAGACATCTAGAGTTGAAAATAGATCTTACTCTTAGAACATGTTGTCCATATTAGGTAATGAATAATTGAATTTTAGTGAAGCCTTTTTTAAGTTCCAAAAATAAACACAAAGCTAGATGTATCCATTCTTATTTTTGACAAGGACTAGATTTGCCACCCACAATGAATACCTAATAGGTTAAATGATCTGACCATCCCTTAATTTATTCAATTCTTCCTACATATTGGTGGCTAAGATGGGATTGATAGGCTACTATTTTTGGTAGAATAGTTTTGTATTAGGATGGAGGGGGATAACATGCTAGAATAAGTCTTCCCTATAAGCCTTTAGCTCTGAATATGACCATGCTAAATAGTCCTAGTACTTTCTCAATAGCTTGATGAAGACTTCCATCTCCTTCTTTCTTAGGTGAGTAATGAGCCAAATATTCCTTGGATTTTTCTCTATCCCAATGTTTATCTCAATCACATCCTTTGATATAGAAATATTTTTAGATTTGACTCTATCAGCTCCATCAAAGGATACTTCAAGACTAACCAATCCTCTAGGGATAGTATTAGTCTTTAATTGGATAATTTATTTTCCATATAAAGTTTATTTTTCATCACAAACCTATACCATAGAGTCCAAATCTATAATGGTTCATTAAAAATCCTCTATACAACACATAAACCTTCTTATTTGATCATCATTTTTAAAGACTTGCCAATGATAAATGTTGTTTGGGATAGAAGGCAATACCATCACCTCAACCTCATATTCACAAAAGGGATTTATATGTTTGAATTTAAACTTTGTATCCCTCTTTGTAAGCATATATGCCACTTTATTAAAATCTCAAGCATGATATTCAATATTAAAATCATCAAAACATTCCAAGCAGTCCCATACAACATTTTGGTACTACTTGAATCTTTTCTATTTCATGGTGTAAACAACTCAAACTTGATTTACTACTAGTTCTGAATCACCCTTCACCAACAACATTTTGAATCCATATTCATAGGTGATCCAGAGGCCAATCAGGAGTGCTTCATATTCTATAATATTATTTGTGTACTCAAAGGACAATTAGAAGGAGTATCTATAAGATTGGATATTAGAGGTATAGAAGATAACCCCAGCTCCATTTCCAAGGTTTGAACATGATCCATAAAAATGCATGGTCTAGATGGATTATTCATTAGTAATACCATATTTAGGAGGCATTTCCATGTACTCAACACTCCCCACAAAATTTCTAATGTCTGTATCCACATAAAACACTTCATTTAGTTGGTATTTGGGAGCTTCCAGGACATGGAGCATTTGAGACTCCCAGTTCAAACATACCATCTTCCCATCCAGAGGTATAGTGGCATAGGATAATTCCATCTAAATACTACCCCCAATACTGGCAGCCCATTTTATGGACAATAACATACCCTACTTTTTTGGATAGTCTATAACAATAATGTCCATACTCAAAAATACTAGGGTATTTTGTGAGCTACACCACCAGTCCTTTGACCACACCAACAATAGGTAATTATCTATAATACATGGTAAGTCATCATCCATATGTTTTAGTTATCCTTATACAAAGCTCATTAAATATAATCAATGGCATAATGTTACAAGATGCACCAAAGTCAAACAAGTAGTTATGTAAAATTAATCCATTAATTAACAAGGTGGTATAGAATGGGTCAACATCCATTTGACTCTCTACCAATGTTGTTCCAAAATACACCTCCAAGTGATTTTTAGGGAACTCTAAGGTGTTCTCACTTTCCATAGGGAAAGTGAGAGAAGGATCTACTTCAACAATCTCATTAGTAGTAACTTTCTTGGTGAATCCTTAATACTCAAAATATCTACTCCTATGCTTTAGAATTATATGAAATTTTATAGAAGGCACTATGACCTTAAATTGAATCAATACATGGTCCATGTCATACATATTATATTTGTGTAGAGAAGTGTTACCAGGTAGACTTGTGACATTCTCATTTGGGATACACCCCTCAAGGGTCAAGGAGAGAGGAGTAATATAACCTACATGTTTTACTTCACTTTTCAAGGGAGGCTTCTTAGGTTCATCCTTCTTGGGAATACTAGACAATAGGGGAGTTATATTATTGGCCTGGGTACCTTTTGGCTTGACATTATAAGGTGCAGAACCAAGCTTGGTGGAATTTTGGACCTTTTTATTCCCTTTGGTCTCCTTTCCTTTAATCTCTACTTTAAAGGCTGTAGAGTCTTTATCTTTTGATGGATTATTTTGATCCTTACTTCTCAAATTGTACTCCTTCTTCTCTTGGGTAATTGTTTCATGGATCATCAATTGTCAGTCCTCAATCAATGAAGGTGAATCTTCATACTTTTCTTTCATCATTGATCTTAGAAACTCAAAATCATGAACAAGCAATTCATATTTATGCATCATGTTTATTTCATAGATGAAATTTGGGGTTGGGACCCTTACCTTTTCACATGATCTCTATAATTCTTGATTGGTGGTAGCACTCATCAAATCTATATATGGATAAACAACCATCACATCTAGTTCAAAAATTTGGAAAGTAAAACATTCATATGGTGGAGTGCCTTCATAGTTAGGGACATTTGGATTACTTATAGCTTCCTCTTGGAAGGTATAACTTTCCATTTCTTAGAATTCAACAATGTAGATATCATCTTCATCAAATGCAAATTCAAATCCTTCTACATCTGGACCATCATCATTAGTTGTGTTATATGGGGGATAAGGGAGGAAGCATTTATCACACTAGTCAATATCAAAATTGACTACATTAACCTTTGCAACCAAAGAATTTGGTACTTCCCTTCCACCCCCTCAATTGTAATTTATTTCATGTTTCTCATCCCTTGCCAACCCTTTTCCTTTGTCATTGCTTCTATTTTAGATATATGGCTTGGTCTAACCTTGATCTTTGGAATGGTTTCTTTCATCCCTTTTGTGATCCCTCCTATCATCATGGTTAAAAGAGACCTGAGACATCCTTTTTTCTACTCTAGCCAACTTGTAAGAGATCTCTTTCATAGTACTAGCTAGAGTCTTCATAGTTTCCTCTAGATAGACACTCTTGTTAGAGGTCTGAGCCTTCTCAATATTTACTAGCTTGATATCAGCCCTCTTATTTAAAGGCTTACCCATAACTTTGATGTTGTTCTCTATTTGGATAGCCAAATTTAAATCCATCCTCAGATTTTTGGTAGCCTTATCTATGAGATAATAGGCTACTTTATTGTCAAATACATCATAATATTTAATCAAATAAGTATCACCACTTGGCCTAATGTCCTCTGGTAGCCTTCTCAATACCTTACTAAATATAGAATTAAAATCCTTGACACACTCATTAAGATTTTTCTTGAGGCTCTCAAATTCTACAAGTAAGAATCTAGGATAAATGCTATCATTGAATTGTATCTTAAATGACTCAATCATGGCCTATCATATTTCTATATATCCATTAGAGAGGGATTTGAACCATTCTTGGGCTTCTTCCACAAGTGTTTTCATAAAGATTTTTATGCACACATCTTTTAACTCTATTTCATAATCTTCTATAGCATTTAAGAAGGATTTCAAATGTTGTTCCCCCTACATGAAATTATTCCCTTTAAATTTAGGCAATATATTCCTTACTTTGATGGGAACCTCATTAGGTAAACTAGGCATACCATTGAAGTTGATAGGTTTAAACCTTGGGATCACAAATGGTCTGTGTCTATTAGCCAAACCTTGGTCATTTTTATTTGTCATTGTCATTGATTGCATTAAACATCATCCTTATCAAATCATATTCTCCTATATCTGAATCTAAAGATGAAGATGAACTAGGGTATCGCTAAGAATGAATACTATGAGGAGGGCTTGAAGGAAGTGAATTAGAATGAAGCCTTAATCGCTAAGTAGGAGGATAAAGGCTTATTTATGGAGAAGGAGCTTGACTTACGGGGAGCTTAGATTTCTCTGAAACACTTTGATATCTTTCAACCAAAGGGATATTTTAGAAGAGGGGGTAAATATAGTGGGGGGAAAACTGATCAAGTCTTACTTGATTGCCTAAGTTTTGGACTACAATAGACTTCCACACTTGTCTCCTTTTGGATGGAGCTTTTAACTCAAGGTCAAGATCTTTAAATGGATCTTTCTGAAAGGAAGACCTAATACCCTCTAGATTTGTAAATCTAAAGAAAAATATTCAAGATAGAGAAGAGTAAATATAGTAGGCACTAATTTTTGAACATTTAAAATAACAAAGTCACCACTAGAAATAAAAACTTCTAGAACAAAACAAAAATAAATACTAAAATCACTTGACAAAGTGAAACTTTTAAACACTAAAGATAACTCCAGGAATGTTGTAAAACTTCTTACAACACCTAGATAAACATCCCTAATGGAGTCACTAAGAAAGACTATAAAGATGTTGATGAACCAAAAACAAAAAACTTGGTGTAGTAACAGTAGAGAATGAGATAAAAAAACACTTATAGCTCTCTTAAGTATTCCCAATAACCTAGGTGACAAGAACTCTACCCATCAATGATGCTAGAAGGATGTTGGTTCCCAGTTATACAACTCTATCACTTGGCGTTGCACACTAGAATAAATTAGAAAACAAAGATGGAAACCCCACTTAATATATCATAGTAGCTAGGGAAGGTTTTAACATCATGATTAGACTAAACATACAAAATGATTGGGAGGCACCTACAAAGGGTATGGTCACATCCATGCTACTTCTAGCTCTACTTGAACCAAGGTGAGAGGAATTCAGGGGTAGTTTTGCTCACATGAAAGTATTTTGTGATTCAATCTTCATGGAGATTATTGGCACAAGGGAATAAAAATTAAACTGGAACACAACCAAGCTTGCTCAATCCATCTTGCAAGGGTTGTCACATGGAGTGAACAAATGTTCTAGGCTAGACATAAGATACTAGAGACAAATATGGACATGATTGCAGCTTCTATTCTAAAGAATATTCAACAAAATAGGGATGAATAAGATATTTCAATGTTGATCTTTAATGTAAAAAATGCAAACGCATGCTAAGTATATAATATTTTATGTGCTCATAGGTAAAAAACACTTCAGATATACAAAGGACATGTTATATGAAAGGTAAAATAGGTTAGGGTAAAAATCATCTGTTAATAGAAATTAAAGTGGAAGTTTAATAGAATAACACAAATAAGTTCAAATAAATTTTTATGTCACCTTTACCAACAAATGTACCATAGATCTAAAACAAATGAAACTAAAATCATGCACAAATGATATCTTTTAATAACCCCTTATAATTGAATCTATAAGCCCATGACAACCCTTAAAAAGGCTATCAACACTCTATTCCCAAATCTCAAAGTAGAAAGTATATTATAATCTATATATACACTCTAAATTACTACCACAAAGATGAATAAATTAGATCACCAATCAACTAAGCATGTAAAACATGGCATTGTACTTCAACAATGGAAAGAGAATGGAAACCATAATCAAATTTCATTTATCAATTGAATTGGAAATGAATACAATGTGTATTGAATAATATAACATATTAACATCATGCAAGAAAACCTTGTGATAAGGGATGTGTGTGTGTGTGTGTGTGTGTGTGTGTGTGTGTGTGTGTGTGTGTGTGTGTGTAGAATGATCTCAAAGCTTGCCAATGATTTTACATTAAAAATCAATTTGGCACCAAAAGTATTACACATTGAGAACTCTTTAAGGATATAACTCTTGACTCAAAAATTTAACCAACCATTGTAAAGGGACATACCTCCTTTACTGATACAATTGAGCTAAGCCTAGCATATTCCTAAAGATGCTCTAGCTAAAAGTTTCCTTCATGGGTCTAGAGTCAGTTAGACATTATAATAAACATGATTCCTTGGATTATGTTCATTCTCCTATAATGATGGCAAACTTGATCCTCCACTAAGATAGAATATCTCTATTTATCCATGTGGAGGATGATCCTACAAGGGATAAAACAAGCCTTTGTCCTCTTGCATAACAAACAAAAAAGTCCCTTTCTTATGCACATGATTACACAAAACTACCTTGAAAGGGACATGCCACTATTGGGTAAAGTACAATAGTTTCCCAGTAGGAAATGACAAAATAAAAAGGGAGAGAAGAGAAAAGAGAAGTGGTGCTATCTCAAAATAAATTGAAATATTTGATTATAACCTAAAGTTGATCTAAATAAAAAAATCTTTTACCAACCTATTCTTGTACTTGGTATATTATTTGAGCATGGGGGTGAGACTCCCTTAGTTTAGGCCTGCTTGGTATTTGAATTTGACTTTATATTCCTCAATCTAGGTGGAAATCTTCTAAAGCATGGTTTGCTTCTATCTAATGAGTTCCTTGAATTGGTCTCAAGATTTCTCAAGTAAGACCAATTGTTTTATCTTATTAACATCAAATTACTCTTATGGTTTATCAATGAGGTTCTTCATAGTAACACATATTGCTTCCTCCCCCAAATCACCTATACCATCAAAGCTCACCATATTTCTCAGTACAACATCTATTTATTTTATTATAGTCTTGAGAGACTAATCTTCTCCTTTTAAATCGAAGATGCCATATTTGAGCATCATCATACAATGCTTGATTTCCATTTGATACTCCATGGGCCTTTTTTGATCATTTAGAAAAATGATATTCTATGCAATCAAAATGTCTTTTCCCATCTTACAAATCTCATCCATCTTCCATTGAGCTTCTTCCCACTTTTTGGTATCTGCCTCATAGGAAAACATCTGGGCATCACACTCCTTTTTATTGTCCACTATGTTTTTCAAGAATTTAAATGTTGAGTGGAGTATTTCTTCTACCCTAGTGCCCATGTCTTATTGCCATTCTTTTGTTGCTCATCCTCTAGTTTTTAAATCATCAATCCATCTAGAGTCAAATGATGAAAATGTGAGATGGAGAGGACCTAGATCCATGCTGGTAGTTGGAGTCACCACTTTAGGCTCACTCAGTAACTTTTTCAAGTACTAGATCATAGCCTAGTTTTCTACCTTTAACTCCTCCATGGTGGCTTTGTCTTTATCCATTTTATGGGCCACCATGTTAACCAAAACTTGTGTGTTATGTTTCAACTCAATCCTTGATGGATCCCCTAAAGTGTAGCTATAGATAGTGTAACTTTCATGGGGAGCATCCTTTTTCAATGCACTTGGGGGAAGGATGGGTATCTCCACATCTTTTTCTCTTGTAGTGGTGAAGGTGGTCCTTGAATGTCTTATGGCCTTTTTAGGGGGTTTGGCCTTATGTGCCTAAGTGATCTTCATTACATTAATCTCCCCAATTTGTCTCATAATGTCCATTTTTTCCTTGACCTATTTTTGACCCAAATAAGGGGCTTGGTTTAGAATCCCATTAATGTGGTGGACATTGATGTTGGCCTCAAGATAGTAAAGGGTGGTGTCATGAGATTTATTAATGTAAGGAGTACCACAAGAGTGGGTTATGGGCTCAACACAAACTTCTCAATATCTTCATCACTCTCTTACTCCTCACCAAATTTTTCTACTCCACATTCCCTCTCCAAGTTTGGCTCTATTTGCTCTAAAACTTGAAACTCTAACTTGAGCTGATGAGACCCCTTGAGCAAATTTTAAACTAAACTCCCCTGTTCAGTTAACTAGATCGAAGGCCATATAGCCACTTCACCTTCTTTATTTTCTAGAGTCTCAAGCTTGGATGAGGCTATGGTGATATCATTATTTCCTTCAGGTAACTCTTCACCAATCATGGCCCTAAGACCTTTATTCTTGTTTGGGTCATGAACCTTGATGTGAGGAAAGAGACTTTTTAGTATTTCAATTGAAGTAATACTTACATAAGTACCTTCCTTGTCATCTTTATTCAAGTTATCTAGTTATTTATTTACTTTTACATAGGTGGGGGTACCCATTTGTAGGTTTTCTCTCCCACCTTCCTCCACACTTGACTTCTCCTTTGGTACTAAACTTAACACCTTTGGAGGGGAAAGGACATATTATGGTACATCTAAGGCTACCTCTAAGCCCTTTATCTCAACCACCATTCCAAAATTAGTGGTGACTTGATTTGTTTGCTCTAGCTCTACTTCATCTCTCTCATTAGATTAATTCTTAAACTTTACCTTGACTTAGCCTAGTGGTTGGGTGATGACATTTTCAATAAATGTCTCTATATCTGATGATACTACTTCCTTCTCATAAGGGGCCTGAGTTTACATGGCTACCTCAACTCTAACTTATATAACATCATTAAAAGATAAAGGATCATTTAAGTTTAGAACATCTTCCTCATCACCTTTACTCTCTACTCCTGAGGGACCTTCTAATAATAAACCCATTGCCAAGCCTTCACTAGGGCCTTGGGCCTTTCCCTTAGAATTTTATACCCAATTTTTACTTAAGGAGGAGTGAATGCATGATGCTTCTTCATCACCTTGATGATGGGCCTACCTTTATTTGAATCTTCATCATTGCTCATATCCCTCAAGTTTTGGGTATATGAGGACTGGTCTTCCTTAATCTTTATAGGGAATTCCTTGGAAGGTATGTCCTTAAACATAACCTCTTTCTTCCTAGAAAAAAATCCACTTAGAGGTTGTAGATCCTTCTTAATTATCTTTTGTTTGGGTTGCTCTCCTTTGTTCTCACCTCCTCTCTAACTTGAATATATCTTCGAGGGAGGGGCAATTGCTAGTTGTTGTGATGGTGGAGCCAATGGAATAGTAGCTTGATTGGCCATTGGGATGGATACTAGAATGGTTGGCATTGTTAGGGCTCCCTCTACCAAAATGGATATGGGGGTTGTACTAGACAATTTAACCTCCCCAATAATAATCTTGTCTCAATTTTTAGTCAAGCTTGTTATTTTTTAGAAGGATAGTCTAGCCTTAGAGTGTGATGTTGTTATTTATCCCACATCAATTGGCTTGGTGAAATCAACATCACCAAACTTGTGCTTCCCCTTGCCTTCTGTTATGAGAGGTAGAACCAAAGGATCACTATTGTATTATGGGATAAAAACTTTTAGTTCCTAAACCTATCTGAGATCTTGCAAGGTAGGGGTATCATATGCACCAACATCAACCCCATGTTATTTCAACCACCTTAAGGTTCTTTTCATAATTGTGAATACTCTTCAAGGGATGAAATCATTCTCTTTAACATTGAAGTCCACCTATGAGATGGCTTGGGCTTCAATATTGGTTTCATTACACACTGAACATATTGTCATTTTATCATCCACCATGTCCTTAGGGATGGGAGTGATATTATAAGTAATAACCTCCTACACTCTCAACCTCATATAATCCAATTTTATGACATCATCCTCGATGATGCAGTTGGGCTAGATATTTTTATAATGTGATTGATGTAGGATCACATTAGTTTCCATGTTCACCAACCCTATGACATCATAGTTAGAGTTGGGTGATATCTTATCAATCATATATTGTCCCATTTATTGTTCTAATCCCTTAACTTTAGCAATAAAATGACATGAATAATATCCAATCATAACTAAAAACTTGAAGACATTATTTATCTTCTTTGTAGTGATCATCTCATGTAGAGGCACCATCTATCAGCTCAACTCTATTACTACCAACATATCATCCACGTATCTTGGTAATTTATGTGGACACCCTAAGTAACCACTTATTTTGATATAGGTAAATGACATAAATTGAATATAATAGGTGCCATATCTCTCAATTATTTCCTTGGCCACCTTGGACATTCTGTTGATTCTTCTCAAATGAAAGGAAACACTCATCATAGTGTTAAATAAGCAATTTTATACCCTATAAAAATTCTTTTTAAAATAATCTATAGTGATTTTTGGATATATCTCATAAATTCTCATCCCATTAAGGTTCCTAATGAGTCCTTGGAATGACCTATTGTTTACTAGGTTGTACATTAAGTAAGAGGATGTATAAAATGTACTTATGAATGCCTCTTTTGAAATAATTGTGGGTTGGAGCTACTTCATCTACTTGTGCAGATTGTCACTCAAAATGGTGGCCCAATCCAGCTTCTTCTATCTCTCATCTAGGGATAAAATTTATCTATGGTGGGCATCCCATAAATCATAATGTCTATGGCAATGATGTATTGGGGAGATTAATTAAATTCTACTAGTTTTAGACTTTTAGACATTTTAAAGACCTTTTACCTTCTCTTGTCTAGCCAACAAAAGCTGACAATGTGCCAAATTACTTTGCATTTTTTCCCCACGTACTCCTAGTATTCCTTTAAGGAGAGTATAATGATTTTGGGCTAGGGAGGAATTATTAACATGGTGCTAAGGGAAATATGGTTGAAAGAGAAAATAATCAAATGGTTACCATCGATGATGGTCCTTGTGTCTAGTTGGTATGCCCGAGAACATGCAATAACCAACTCTAGGTATGGGGCAACCTAGGGGAATGTTGCCACAAGGGTGATGTAACTCATGCCCACTTTAGAAACTACTGGAAAGGGGTCTGGCTACTACAAGACATTTAATAGGGCCATAAAATCTAACCCCAAGACATTTGTATCTTTAATCCCATCTAAGACTGAGATAATATTGCTCTTCACAAAAGTTGAGGATGCCACCATTTTTACCTAGCTCTCTATTGCAATACTTTAAATTTGGACAAACCCTTCACTCAAGAAACCCTTGAAATATCTCTCAAATCTTCTCAAAGAACACAACACATGGATTTGAAATAACACTTATTATTAATCTAGAGGGTTACACACAATGGAAGCTAAAAATCTATGAAGAATTCATCATAATCTCTTTCTCATGTTGCATGTAGCTAGGGCACACAAATAGCTCAAAGGAACAAATGGAATCTCTAAATGCAAAGGGTAAACTCAAAATAAGGAAACTACCTTACTTATAATCCATTGCATTTTTAAATTAGGGTTGCCATTAATGCTTTGAAGCATAATGGCTATTTTATAACTACCCTCTTTAATCACTTGATTTTGTTTCAAAAGAAGAGAGGGAAGGTGAAAATATTTCATTTTTATCAAGTGATTCTCATTGTAAAAATGGACCCATACAAGTAGAAAATATGTTATGGTGCTTTTTTGAGCCTTCAAGGACTTTTGTACCTTTTCACTCAATATTTATTTTGGCACAATGGTGTAATATACCTTGAGATCCTCATGGGATGTAGGAATGCCACATGTCATTAGTCAACTTTAAAATCTAGGTGTTTAAGCCTTTGGGGGCCTTTTGAACCTTGCCCACAAAAAGGTAATTGAAGCAATCTTCAAAAAGGGATCAAAACTTGTAAATCCCTAAGAACCATCCACATGTCAAACTTAGACATAAGCTCAAACTCTTGACCAATTTTCACCTTTACAATCTCTTTCTTCATAAGAGGAAAGGTGTGAGATACTCTTGACCCTCGACAAGATTCATAAGATTCCACTGAGATAAACATGTGTCCTTCATTTGATTCATCAGGAAATTCCTCACTTGAGTCATCAAAACATGTTGAAGATGAAACTTGGAAATGTTATTAGGTGCCCCAAAACTTCTTCAAACATAAGGAAATAAATCTATATACAGAAAGAGGATTGGTTACACTTCTATCTTCTCATTGTGAATTGTCCCTCCATGAACCTTTAGTTGAAACATGAAATTTCTTTAGAACTATAGAAAATGTCCTTTATTTTCAAAAAGTGCCCTTTGGACCTTTTGTAAACATTCTTCAAGAATTTTGCAAGGGTGAACTACCTGAAAGAAATAATATTTTAGGCATTTTGTAGAGGCAAAATGACCCTTCAAAGGTGCCCTTTGAGAATATTTCAAAGGCAAAATGCCTGAAGGGAATGTTCCTTCAGATATTTTGCAAGGGCAAGATGATCTTACAAATCCTTTGGGTTTTTTGTGTAAGCAAATCATTTGAAAGGAAAGTGCCCTTTGGACTTTTTTGCCATGGACAAAAAGTTTGAGACAAATGATCCAAAAATATTTAAGAACAAAAGATAACGTATGAAATTCTTTCAAAACTTTTTAAGGTAGACAAAATGTCTGATGGAAATAAGTCTTTAGATTTTTTTTCCAAGACAAGGATATCAAAGATATATTTCCATTAGAAATTGTGTTCATGTAAAAGGCCCAAAAATATCTAATGGAAAGAACATTTACACCAAACAAAAATAGGACAAAGGATTTGGCAAATTATAAACATGAACTTATACTTTTGAAGGGATATACAAAGCGAGACTAGGGATAATGACTTAAACATTAATACTTGCCCAGTTTAGACTTGTGAATTTTACTAACAAGGACCCAATTGCTCTAGTGAAATTTTTGGCACTAACATACATGTAAGATATTATTATGTATAAGTTATGACATAATAAAAATGCCATCATAAACATTTATTCATTTTCTCTAGAAACCTTTATACATGTAAGATATGACATCATAAAAATGCCTACTTAGCTTTTTCTTGCCATCTACAAATTTGGTTGTATGGGAAAACGCTATCAAAATGTGTAGGAGACTAACTTTACACATGCACATATTTTGTCACACTACAGCACATGACGTAATATTTAGCACATAGAAACTAGGTATCAAAATTAATAAACCTATGTGATCATTTTATCTTGACACCTCTATGTGTGCAAATGCTGACCTCATCAACATGCTTACTTGGTATTAGAAAGGAATGCTTGCTGTTGTGCTAAAATATTGACCTATTAACACCTAATACAAAAACCAGATAAGTATCCATGGGAGGCTATTAATCCATGTCACAAATCCCTAAGGGGGATGCTAATGATTAGTCAAACAATCCCCCCTCAATGTTGCTCGAGGGGATTCAAACCTGTGACCATGGATCTAATACTAATTGTTATAAAGGAATGCTTGCCATTATGCTAAAATATCAACCTATTAACACTTGATACAAACACCACATAAGTACCCATGGGAGGCTGTTAGTCCATGCCAAAAATCCTTAAGGGGGATGCTGGTGATTAGTCCAACACTTGGCTCTGCTTGAGCCCTTTTACAAATTTGGATAGGTATAGAAATTTAGTGAATTCTATTTAAGTATCCAAATTTTCATCCTCATATCTTCTATCACGCTTCATCACATGACTTTAAATTTAGTGCATAACAATTAGGGATGAATATGATCACAACCATATAACCAACTCCCCCAACTCATCTACACATGGTAATTGTAACATCAACAAACTACATATTCATATTTTCCTCTATAAACCCAAAATGTCTAGATGATCAATATGAAGAACTAGATGAATTCCACTCATGTACACAAGCACTCCAATCATCCTTGATCTCTGATAGGATCCCTTGTATATCCTCTAGTCACCATATTCATCCTTTGACATTAATGACATCTATAATGCCAATAATCTCCCTTTTGACATCAATAACAATCATATTGCCAATAAAATTGACTATGTCAAGACTCTAAAACTGGTCAAAAATTTATCTTCTTGAAGTTCATATCACTTGTTTGTATTTTCCATACATTCAAGCATGTTTCTCCAGTAGAGTATATACAAACTCTAATAAAAAGGGAATAATGATGTCAAGTAATATTCTATAGTTTATACAAACCTGTAACTCCTTTAATAAACCCTACAACTCTATACATTCATCCTCCATGGCTAAGGGCCTTATAAAATAGAGGCATTAAAAATATAGTGTATAAGCTAGTACATCTTACTTGGTCTACTGACAAGACATATCCTTTTTCAAGATAAGAGTCTCAAGCTCAAATCACATCCTAACCCCTTTGCTTCTCATAGCTTGATTTTGTGTGTCCCATTTTATCTTGGCTTATGTCCTTAAAAATTTGATGCCTCATCCCCCATAGGCTCATATTTACATTTGCATCTAACTCTCATGGCCAATGGATTTCTCCTAAATCAATGCATAATCACCCAAAATGGCTTAGGTCTATCTCTCCCATCCCATCATGGTATACATCATTCACCATGGTTATAAACCTTTGCTAAATATGTAATCATCCTCTTTGGCTCTATATTTACAAATACATGTAATGGATTAATATCCACCCTAGGCTTGAGCTTGTGAAAAAATATATGTCATGTATTTATATCATTCACCTGTGGCCTTTAAAATAGGTGAAGACTTCCAAATTATAAATAAATAATCATGCATTCATGGCCTAAAGGCCTTATAAAAGAGCCAAATTAATTTCATAAGGTCAATTTTCCAAAGTCAAACTCTATAAAATAGAAGAAATTTTATTCACCCATGGATTCACAAGCCCTAAATAGGCATCCTTTCTCCATTTTTGACTCTTTACCTTCAATACTTGTGTCTTCAAGAATATAGTCATGTCATAATATCCACCTGAGGCACAAAGGCATTAAAATATATTCTTTTCCTCTCACAAATAGGCATAATTATTCAAACCTTCATGTTTATAAGAAAATATTATCTACCTATGGCCCAAAAACTTTACCACATACACATATTCACCTTTATGATTGATTTTGATGTATGTAAAAATTCAAAACACATTCATCATGGCCAATAGGTGAATTCCCTATCATTCTAGACTCTATAATAACATAAAACCACGTGAATTAAAAATACATTATGTATGTTTGTCTAGTCCCTGATCTATGGATTTGCCAATAGGGGTTCGAATTCCATTATAATATTTTTCAATCGCATCATGATGCCTTCATATTTATAATGGGATAAAAATCCCACATTCATGGGGAGCAAATATAATAAAGGCTTAAAATAGCCTTGAGATAGATATGTAACTTGTGGCTTTAGCCACATATTGATTCATTTTGCTTTAGTTTATAACCCATGACAAACTTGGTTGGTTGAGCTTGGTTTAGAAGATCTATGTGGAGATTAACTTAGTCTTCGAGCTCAATTTAGAAGCCAAACAATTAGTTTGCTTGGATTCAATTAGAAAATGGCTCAAGTTGGTTAATGAGCTGGCCATATCTTGAACTCAGATAGAACATGCATGTATTTATGACTTGGATAATGACATGAAGTGGTGGAAGGCCATGTGGTGGCCTAAGAACCCACCACGTGGACCTATCCAAATGTTTGATCTTCACCAAAACTTGGGCGTTGAGATAATTAGATAGGATCTCCCTCATTCACTAATAAAATGACATATGTCACAATCTAAATAAATTAAAATGCCACATGTTAGGCACTTTATGAAGGTAAAATAGTCCATTTTGCATCCACATCATCATTTTTTCTAGGTTTGATCACAACTTTGATTGGACATAACCTATGCATATGGACTTAGATTTGGCCCCTTCAAAGTGCATCAAAAAGCTTTTAGAATGCTCTTCCAATCTATACTAATTTTGGGAGATCTTGGGAACATATTAAAGATGAAAAATAATCTATATCAAATCTCCCCACAAAGATTATTTTGGTCTCTATAAGTCTAAATACTTCAATTGACCTAAAAATATCTCTGTGAGTTCTCTTATTTGCCATTGACAATCTTCCTACACTGTTACCCAAAATAGTCATTAAATCTGGTGGATTATCTCAACCCCTGCAATGCATAAAGGTTTAGGTGTTCTCCTTATTATCAACATCACACAAGGGAAAAGTGTTGCATACCCTTATAGGACTTGTAAACAAATTTCAACACCTATATACTTGCATTTACAAACATTGCCCATTTATGGGTCTTTAAAAGTACATCTACATGATGTGCATAACAAACATACATGTGTGTATAATAGTTTGTAATACAAACATTACCCAAGATACATTGGGACTTAAACATATATGTCAAGTATAAAAATGTGTAATGAATTTGTCTATCCTAAGGTTATAACTACACAATTCATAAATAAGAGCCTCTTTACAAACTCGCAAACTCTATAAGTATCTATAAGACATATCATAAATGTGAGGAGAAAACTAAGAATGTTAACCTATCTCAAATTTTATTCACTATTGATTTCTCATTGATTCATACCTCCAAAACTCATCCATACTGAGTTAGATTTCTAAAATCTTATCACAATGGAAAACTAAAATAGGATATAACAAAATATCCTTCTAAACACAAGTTTATCAAAAATTCCATCCCTAGATCCATTTAGTTATGAATTCCCTAAAAAAGTGTTTTAAGTGCATCTAATTATACTATGCAATATTATAGTTATGTTTTCCAAAACTATTCATGTAAATTATTTGATCAATAAGGGATGTTCCCTCTTCATGGTTTCCACAACTGAATAGGAAGTTTCATCTTTTATAAAAATACATATTATGAGAGTTAGATGATCCATTTTTCATTTTCAAATAGGATTTTGAAACAATTCCACATAAGGTATATTTTACTTTCAAATCAACCCACACAAAGGTTATCAGATGTCAAAGATTTAAACCAAAAATTGTGCCACATAGTTATATTGAAAATAACTCATACCTCTTTGAGAGCTATGAAGTGCACCTACAGAGTACCATTTGACATATTGTTGGTGTTTAAACAACTCCATGTTTACTTCATACAATTCTTAACAAAGATATGAAACATAAACCAAATTATGAATCAATTAACAACTCAATCTATAAAGTGCAAAAACCTATTCAATTTCCTTAACAATGCTTTATTTTCCATTTCCATATCTTAACATGGAATTTGTCTTTTTACTTGTTCTTATAGGCTTCCAAAGTATTATTAGATATCCAAAATAAAGGATACACAAATGGTTATCAAATACCAAAAATGTTGTGTTAATACCAATACAAAATCAGATCACCATCATAACTTATTCTGCCCTCTATGTAAGAATGGTATAGGATTGCAACTAATTCCTCTTGCATGTGCATCACTTAAAATGCCTTGAATTTTATCTGAATGTGTCGCAAGAAAGAAAGGTTGATCCTTTATCAATACCATCTCACACTTTCAAGTGATAATGTGTTGTGTTCTTCATCCATGTTGATCCTACAAGGCTAGTGGTTTCATAACCTTGTTTGTTAGAATCTTGTCTTCTTCCAACCAATTTTCCTTTCGACTAGCCATCCTACACAATTAAATCAAATAGAAGAACAATACCAAGAATCTGATATTTAAAAACTCCAAATGAATTATATCAACAATTGAAACAAGTCATGTATCAACCTATTCTAATACTAAAATTGATCTAAAAACTAGGTTTACCTCTCAGATAAATCAAATAATTTTAGAAAATGGATATTGAAAATCTCAATTCCTTAATTAAACTAGAATTGGATGCAAAATATTCTAGGAATGAATGTAAAGTGCTTAGAAAATTCTGTAAACTCATTTGCCACTTTAAAACTCCTAAATTATGTATTTTCCATAACTTTCTATAATTTAGTGTAGTGTTTCTTTAACTCTTCTGCAAACTAAATTAAAATGAAACAAAAAATAACATAAAATGGGAAAATAGACACCAACTTGATAATGGAGTTCACCCTTTTACGAGATACATCTCTGGGTTTGATTAACATCGAACTGATGCATTATAAATGATGTAAATATAATAATTAACAAAATTACATCAAAAATAAATTTTGGGCCTAGAAATAGAGCTGAAACTGACTATGTAAAGACTCTAAAACTGGTCATCAATTCATCTTCTCAAATTTTGTAGCACTTGTTTGTCCTTTAATGCATTTGAACATGTTTTTGTATTAGATTATGTACAAACTCTAATAAAATGGGCATAATGATGTTAAGGAGTGTTATCTGGTTTATACAAACCTGCACCTCCTTTAATAAACCCTATAACTATAGACATTCATCTTCCATGGCCAAGGGCCTTATAAAATAGAGGCATTAAAGATACAGTTAGGCTCTATTCAAATATAATTTTACATATTATATATGCTAGTGCATCTTTCTTGGTCTGATGGCAAGACATATCCTTTTTCAAGAGAAAAGTATTGTGCTCAAATCACATTCTAACCCATTTGGTTCTCATAGCTTGAGTCTGTGTGTCCTATTCTACCTCAACCTATGTCCTTCTGAATTCAATGCCTCATCCCCCATAGGCTCAGATTTGCATTTGCATCAAACTCTCATAATGAATGGCTTTCTCCCAAATCATGCCAAATGGCTCAGGTCTATCTCTCCTATCCCATCATGGTCTACATCATTTATCATGGCTATAAACCTTTGCTAAACAGGTAGTCATTTTATTTGGGTCTATATTTACAAATCATTGCAATAAATTAATATCCACCTTGTCTTGAGTTTGTGAATAAATAGATACTCATGTATTTATATCATTCGCATGTGACCTTTTAAATAAGTGAAGACATGCACATTATAAATAAATAATCATGTGCTCATGGCCTAAAGGATTTACAAAATAATCACATTAATTTCACAAGCTCAGTTTTCCTATTTAAAATTTAAAGAATTGAAGAAATTTCATTTGCCCATGGCTTCACAAGCCTTCAATAGGCATCCTTTCTCCAATTAGGACTCTTGAGACTCATGTCTTCAAGAATATAGTCACACCATAATATCCACCCAAGTTAGATAGGCCTTAAAATAGATGCTTTTCTGTTCATAAATAGGCATAATTATTCAAACCTGCATGTCTACAAGAAAATATCAGCTGCCTATGACCCAATATATTTACCACATAGACATATTCACCTCTAGGATTAGCTCTACTGTACTTGAAAATTCAAAACACATTCTCCATATCAAATAGGTAAATTCCCTATCATTATGAACTCTATAATAACATAAAACCATGAAAATTAAAAATGCATTATGTATGTATGTCCAGCCCGTGATCCATGGCTTTGCAAATGGGGGTTTGAATTCCCTTCCAATCATTTTCAATTTCATCCTGACACCTTCATACTTATAATGGGATGAAAATCCCACATTAATAGGGAAGAAATATAATAAAGGATTCAAATATCCTGAGACAGATATGTAACTTGTGGCTTTGACCACATATTTATCTATTTTGCTTTGGTTTGGAACCCACACCAAACTTGGTTGGTTGATCTTGGTTTATAAGATCCATTTAGAGAATAACTTGGTCTTTAATATTGATTTAGAAGCTAATGAGTTTGTTCACTTGGATTTGGTTTAAAATTAACTCAAATTGGTTAATGAGTTGGTCATATCTTGAACTCAAATAGAGCATGCATGTATTTGTGTCTTGGATAATAACATGAAGTGGTGGCAGTCCATGTGGTGGCCTAAGGACCTACCACATGGACCTCTCCAAATTCTTGGTCTTCATCAAGACTTGGGCATTGAGATAATTAAATAGGATCTCCCTTATTTGTCAATAAAATGACACATGTCACAATATGAATAACTAAAAATGCCACGTGTTAGACCTTGGTTATTCCCCTTGGTGAAGGTACACTAGTCTATTTTGTTGCCACATCATCAATTTTTATAGGTTTGACCACAATTTTAACTATCTATAACTTGCACATATAGACTCAGATTTGGTCCATTAAAAGTGTGTCAGAAATCTTTTAGAATGGGAGATCTTGGGAACATATGAAGGATGAAAAACCCTTTGGATCAGATAACTTAAGATAAATAGGCAATTTGTCTTCTCTAATGTATATAAGAATATATGATGATTTACCCACATCCCTTTTATGAGTAACTCTATCAACCCATAAGGATGTCTTCAACCTTGTATTCCAAGTTCTTTGATTGTCATCAATCATCCTCTTAATGATCTTGATCATGTTTTTATTTGTAGACTCTAAAAGTCTATCCCTTGGGGGTAGTAATTAGAGGAGGTGATTAGGTATATTCCATTCTCATTGGCTCACTCACTTATGTTTTCACCCATGAATGCTAATGCATTATCAAATATTATTTTTGATGGTGCTCCAAACCTAGTCATTATGTTTTCATATAAATCATGAACTAATTTTTCATTAGCTTCTTTAAGGGATATTGATTATACCCATCTTGTAAAATATTAGTGGCTATGATTATCCATTTGTGACCTACATTTTAGGGAGGATTGGTCATGCCTTTGAAATCAAGCCCCCATTACATGAATGATTGATCAATTTGGATGTGATTGAGAGGTAAGGCTGATAACCTTTGTTTTCCATTGAATAAATCACACTTTTCACACTTTCTTACCCATGAATATTATTCTTTGAATATGTTGGGCCAATATTAATATACCCTCATTATCTTTGCTACTATAGTTTTGGGAGAAAAGTGGACTTCTATAGGACCATCATGGAATTACTCCAAAATTCTTCTTATTTACTCAATCTCAACACATCTAAGCAATATACCATTATGATATTTTTATGAAATATACCCCATATACAATAACATAGGGTATATATTGAATCCTAAAGTACCTCCTCTTTGACTTATCCAATCCGGTTGGGCACTCATCTATTTACAAGAACCTTGTCATGTCTAGTATCTAACTTGTAGAATGTGAAGGTGTTGTTGTTTAGGGTTCATCTTATAGTACCAAGGCTGCCTATTTATTCATTTAAAGGTCCCATGCTAAGTGTTCACATTTTCCCTTTCCTCTTACTATTTTGTTGACCTTAATCTCTACATCATATTCCATCACTTTAGTAATCCAACCTACCCTCTTCTCATTCAAGTCTCTATTGAGAAGGAAATTTTTGACACTTGGGTGAGATAACATAATGTGTATTTTATTGTTTTAAACTATATTTGTGAACTTTTTCAAGGTTCTTATGACTTCCAAGACTCATTTCTCCACAAAAGTATACTTCTCTTCATATCCTTCAAGCCCTTGACTAAAGAATACAAGGGGTTTCTCAACACTTTGATTGTTTTTTTGCATTAACATGGAAAAAAAGGTGTCAATATTGGAGAAAACATACAAAAATAAGTCATTTTATAAGTCAAGATTAATAAAGGTAGGTACTTGTGTTATCAATTGTTTTATAGCCTCAAAATTTATTATCCCTTATTTAGTTTGGCTAAATGTTTGATGCTTCTTTAACATGGATTTCAAAGGTTTTACAAGGATGAAATAACTAGGTATAAACCCTCTAATTAATTTTATCTTTCCAATAAAAATTTACATTCCCATCTTATGCAATGGTAGAGACAAGGCCAAGATAGCTTTCACTCTTTTAGGGTCTATGGTCAGCGCTTCCTTTGAGACAATGTATCCTAGTAGCTTGCCCTCATGGAATGCAAAAACACATTTTATGGGGTTCAAAGATATCCCAAAGTTCCTTCACCTCTCAAAAAGTAGTCTTAGGTGAGCTAAATGGTCACTAGTATCTTTTGAAAAAATAGTAATATCATCAAAGTACACTAACACCATCTTGTTAATCAAACCTTAAAAATCCATGTCCATAACCTTTTGAAAAGTAGATCCTACATTATAAAGTCAAAAAGGCATCTTATTGTAGGCGTAAGTGCCCCATTTGGTTATAAATTCAATTTTATATTGGTCTTCTTCTTTCACCAAAACTTGGTTATAACTAGAATACCCATCTAAGATGGAGAAACATTTATACCCTACAACCATTTGAAGTATTTTCTCCATTAAAGGTAGAGGATGATGATACTTAAAATGTACCCTATTTAGATCTCTAAAATCTACACATAATCTATCATTTTATTCATCATATTTATTAGATTAGCAACCCATGAGGAGTGTTTAATATGGAAAATGATGTTTGATTCAGTCAAATTGATTGGTTCCTTCTTCATCAAAACTTCAATCTTGGGATTTATAGGTTTTTTTTGTCTTATTGGTTTTACACTTGGCTCAAACTCAATGGTGTGTTGAGCTAAACTACGGTTAAATCCCTTGAGGTCACCATACTCCCATTAAAAAACATCTAAAAATTCTCTACATAATTTAAAAAAATCAACCTTCTCAACATTAATACATACCTTTCCAATCTTGAGGAGTTTGTCATTGAAGATTAAAAACTCTTTCAAAATGCTCCTCACTTACAGACATTCCTGTCTTCTCTCTTCTCATTTAATCTTCTTCATTGAATATGCTTTCAAGGGTCACCAATCCTTTAGGGAGCTTATTGGATTGTATTTTCACTATTTGGTCACCATATTATTGTTAAAACTTGGCTTGATTATTTGAGGATAAATCAGCTTCTTCAAATGGAAAACATGCAATTTGATTATCGTTATCAAAGACTTTCTAACTTGCATTATTATTTTGGATAGATGGTTTAACCAATACTTTGACATGTGGTTGATGTTTCCTGCTTTTCACATCATTTGGGATGTCATAATAAGCCCCTAGTGCTACCAATCTATCATACTATTGGTTATTTTCTCTTGGGATTGATTTTAAGTTGAAGGCCTCAAAGTCTTTAATGAGGTCCTAAATCTTATGCTTGTATGCCTTCAACATTGGATTTTTTGTAGCATTATGCCCTCTAACCTATTGTACTAATAGTTCACTATCACCATATACTTCCAATTTCTTTATGACTTTATTCCCTACCTAGTAGAAGCCATAAACAAGTCTTTCATATTCTACTATGTTGGAGGAGCAGACAAATTGGAACCCAATAGTAGACAAGTATTTTTTCTTGGAAGGAGAAACAAGCATTATACCTACCCTTCACTTTTTCTCCTTGAATCATAAAATATTAATTACCACATTACTTATTCAATTTTATTAATCTTTGAAAGGGTTGGTATGGTTTAGCCTTCTTCATACATGTAGTAGACTCCTAGACCAGTTTATTTAATGTGATTGAAAGGATAAAACTCATGGTTTTCAGTACCCTATTCATCTAGAAAAGGATCATGTATACCATCAAGAGGTGTAGTTTATTCTTAGTCATTAGGATGGTCTCTACCACCAATAATAATATAATTCATTTTAGATGTGTTTTCTACATAGATCTCCACATGAAATGTTTCTAAAGGTTTAGACTTAATTGAAACTTTAGCACCATACCTAGTCCTAAATTCCATATAAGACCAATCAGAAGTTAAGTACCCCATAATATTAGTAGTAAAGACCCTTGACAAACAAAGATCAAAGTGAGGTGGTACATACACAACCGTAATATCTTGGGAGATAAATAAGGTAGGACAAACATGAAGAGTAATTTATAAACCTTTAATTATGTCAACTATTTTGGTTTTTGATCCATTTAATTGTAACACACCCTTGGATTTTGGTTCATACTTAAAATTTAGCTTGTCAACTACTTATTTTGGTATGATTTAGTTGCTTGATCTGCTATCAATTATGAAATTATGAACCAATGAATATCCAATGATAATAGAGAGGTACAAATTAGTAGGTTTTATCTATTCTCTCAGTTTTAGTTGGCTTTCCATCTTTAGTTTTTAATACATTCTCCAAAACTACCCCTTTTTCACTAGGTTGCTTAGGTGTTGTATTGAAATTGGAGAGTTAATGTTGGATCAAATCTCTTTTCCAAGGATGGAAAATGTGTCTCATATTGGGATACTTACATGAACCTTATTCATTTGTTTAAAAATGTTCATAGGAGAGCTATCAACCTTATCATGATCTTTAGTATCCATAACACTACCAAGACCTTATGTTCTTTGATCTATAGGAGGATCTCTAGTATTCTAAAATATCTAATTTACCTAAGTAATAGGTATTGTATTTGACACACCTACCCATTGGGGTGTTTTATAGTTCATGGTTGGACCATTACTTGTCCCTTGTACCTTTTCAATCACTCTTCTATTTGACCTTGTGTTTGTAGATATAGGATTTGAGTATATGTTTAATTTCCCTTGGTAATTGACTACACATGAATATTATTGAAAATAGTTCACCAAGGTAGCCTCTAATTGAGCATTATCTCCATTATTTTCTACTCCACTAGTCATCTCATCTTGAGTCATAGTAGGCATTGTTCCTCATTGTGCCATAAAATCTTGGGTGAATGTCTCATTTGTATTTTTGGATGAGTCATGAGATTGATACCATGGAAGATTATTTACATTATCTTTCACAAGGTTATTTTGGATAGGTACTAGAGATTTTAAGGTAAAAGGAGCATTTGAATTTTGACTATTATATTGTCTTTCTTGAGTTAGCTATCATTGTATTTGAGAATGGCCTTGAAAATATAGTCTATTAGCTTGATAAGATTGATAGGGCTGATGTGGTTGATAAGAACCTTGTCAAGATATCCATTGTTACTTTTGTTTTTGCCTTTTGAGGTTTTGGACCTATTCTCTAAGAGCCTTTATCATATATGCATCATTTTACTTACTCAAATGATTAAAGGTATTTTTATTATGCTTGGGTGTAGGGATGGTAGAAATAGTGGTCATAAGAGTTTACACATTAGGAAATAAAGGAATGGGGGGTCTAGAAGAGATATTCCTAGCCTTTATAAGGGATTTCTCATCCTTGATAGAAATATCATAAGCATTAGGTAGTGTATCCCCTCCCATAGAATGAATCATCATGGATATGCCACTATTAAAAGACTTAAGATAATAGAGAAATGAATGATGTGCAGTAGGCCTCACCAACATTGGGATCCTATCCCATGTATTTTGAAATATTGTACTAAAATCTTATATGGCCTCATGAGGGACCCTCTTTATAGTAGTTAGTTGCTTAGTCAAAGATAAGTGATCACTCTTATCTTCAAATATCCTCCTCAAAGAGTCACCTAATTGGTCTCATGAAGTGATGGAATTAGGATCAAAAGTACCATACCAATCAAGGACCTTAACCTTGAAGGAAACAACTAACAACCTGATAGCTACATTCTCTTTAGTAATGTTATGTATGTTGTAAAAATTAACAATGTTTCTTATGTGCTCAATAGGGGTAATAACATATTATACTATATAAGAAGGAACATTTTAAAGGGATAACATAAGAATGTCATCATATTGGGAAAGTGATAAAGGGTTGTGGCCATTAAAGGCAAAAAAGGATAGATTCCTTGGTGTTTCAATATTGCAAATTGGACCCAACAAGAATCTCTTTATAGGTATGTGAGCAACAAAAAATGTTTTTGGCTATGGGTGAGTGTTAGAAAACCTATTTGATTTAATTGAATAATAATTAAGCTCTAAAAACTCAAAATGAATTCCTTTAGTAGTGTGCTTACCTTAGGCATGAAATTTAGGCACTAGTCTACAACCAAGAGCTAGTAATTGTTGGAGTCACCAGATACTACATGAAGGAAGCTATTATAACTTCAATTTTTTCAAGATTAGCATCCACCTTAGATAAATTCTTGGACCATGAGTCCCATCGAGCATGCTATATCTATTATATCCAAAATTTTCACTCCAAGGAGGGATATTTAAGCCTCCTAAATTTTAGATAACATGGAAACACCTCATATGATGTGGGTAACCATTCTAAGAGCTGAATCTCTAGATTATGGGCTAGCTAACATGTAAAACACCTAAAATTGATCACTAACATACTTTATTAGAATTAAAAGGGATATAATGATACTGAAAACTACTCTAATGGAGGTGTTACACCAAATTAAACTCCACTACTTACTTGAACTTGCACTATACAAAACAACTACAAAGTTGATCTCAAAACCCAATGTTCTTATAACAATAGTATTTCACTATAAAGGTAGAATGCAATGTAGCATTCAAGGTGGATGAATAATAATATTGATAATGGACACTAATAATCCTCCTTACACTTAAAATTATATAAATCTTCTAGCTACACATCATATAAACTGCTAGAAAGTAGATTGCTCACACAAAGGCATGAAAGAGATAGATGAATGCAAGGAAAAAAACTATCACTTGTCATTCAACAAAAAAATTAATTCATTAATTTAATGAAACAATTTATAATAACAAAATAAGTTTTAATTATTTATTCTATATGCAAATAAATATGCAATTCATCAGGGCTTCACCATACTAATCTATGGAGATTTTGCAAATGTCAAAAAGGTAGCATATATAGAGAATGAGAAAGAGAGTGAGAGAAGTGGCATAGAAAAGAAACATTGAAATTTGTTCATGAAATAGAAATTTAAAAACAAGAATTAATTTATATATCAATCTCATAAGGTATTCTTTGACGTGTGTTTCTTTCTTAACCATGGTTTTCAAGGGAGTTGGCATAGGAGAGTACATTTTCCTCAATGATTCACAATCCATTCAAAACTACCAATCTTGGCTTGTGAGGAGTGAAAATGGAATTATTTATCATCAAATCACCATGAAATTACATCATCCCTCATATTTTAAGCCTATTATACATTTTAAATCTCCCTTATACTAACATTTTAGTGGTAACCATTACATAACTCTATAGCTATCTTGAAGCCCATTTGTCTTACTATGCTTTTCCTTGCTTGAGAGTCTTAAATATTGATTTCAGAGTTATGAATGCAAAATATATTCATTAAATTATTATATATATTAATATACTTGAATCAACTCCTTTTCAAGCCTTAAACATACTCCAATACTTCATCTTGCACCCAAAGCTTAATTTGTCTTCAATTCCTTGTAGCCCAAAAAACACAAAAAGCTCCTTGTGTAGAAGAATTTATAGATGATATTTAGAAAATAGGAATATTTTTTAGTGCCTATTATTCCCTTATAACTATGTTACAAATTTCATGACCATACATTAATTGTCAGTGCACTTATTCATCTCTCTATTTAGGCCTCAATTTGGTCTCTAGGCCTAGAAACTTAGATTTTGCTCCATACTTCTCCCACATGTTTGAAAATAAAAATAAGTGTTTGATTCACTTTACATACCCCTTTACCATGATCCATGCCAAATTTATGGTTATAAAACCTTATATGGATGGTTAAACCAAGAAATGGCCAAAAAACCTAGCCTTTCACAAGCATTCTCACACTACCTTCAATAATCAAACCTATAGAATAACTTATAGAATCAAATTTATATGTTGTTGGCTTGAGGAGATATAAGGAACCTCAATCCATCTTATCCAATGGTTTTCCTCTATCTAGGAGATCAAACACCCTATTTTAAACCCAAAACCTCACAAAAACACAACATTTAATGTATTCATATAGGTACAAGTACAAGAAAAATTCATGGTGAGAGCCCTATTAGAGTAAGGAGTGATTTTTATGTGGTTTCAAGATAAATCCAACCATTTTATGCACTTAAGAAGCCAACCTCTCTCATTGGGTTCCTATTAGGATTTTAGGAGGGTTTAGAGTGGTTCAAGTTTTTTTAATGATTATTCATAAACCCTGGGGACTTAATCCCTAAAGTAATTCCATAAAATCTAAGTGCACAAGTATATTAAATTATCCCTATGTTCTCAGCATCCCATGTAGTTTTTTTGTATAGTTTTAAGCTCAAGAAAATGCTCTTTGGGTTTTAACTATGCCATTTAGGAGTGTTATGTAGTATTAACAATGATTCATATAGATTAGGGACCTAAACCAATGTAAAATTTCAAAATATTTTATTATTGATACCCCTTCACAATCCATAAAAACCAATGGACTCCATGCACAAGGTTAGGATCACATTGAGAAAAAAACATTTGTCTTAAACTGTAATTTACACTTAGAAGGGCTTGAGAAGGTCTTTTAGGCCAAATGGTCACTTTTCTTGTCTTTATATACCTATGGATGCCAATTTATGGAATTTTATACCAATATGAAAATTATTATTACTTTTTGGTTCCTATCTCACCTCCAACAAACTATTCTTTTCACAACTTTACATACAAGTCTATGTGTGTGGGTTTAGGTTTACCAAGACTAAACAAAGCTATCAACATTGAAATTATTTTTATTGAACCTAAAGATCATATGTAGGTCATGATATGATTATATAATATTTTCATTTTTATTTTATTCTTCCCACAGACCTTTGTCTTTCAAACTAAGTAGGCATCTCTCATTTGACTAGGCAGGCCTGTAGGAGCTAGTTGTATGATTATAGGCTTTAAGGTAGATTTATCTTGATCACTCTCTCTAATATTTTTTGATACTTATATCTTACATAAATTATAATTATTTATGAAAACTTAGTTCTCATGAAAAACATGTCATCTTCTCTTAGAATACATGAAGGTGAGTTTGCATTTCTAGCTAGCCTATAGATGGTAGTTGGCTTTCTTGAGTACTAGGTTTTGAGACCAAGTCCTCTCAATTGATTATAACCTATTAAATAGTAGATACCCTAAATTATTTTCACTATGAATATTTTAAACCTTTAAAAACTTCACTCCACACTTCTATTCATCCCAAAATTGTAAATCTTCTTAGATTTATACACAGGCCTATGCATGCCTATTTAGACCTTCTAGGCTTAATTACAATTTTGTTCACTTCCCACCTCTATTAATATTAACATCCAATGAGTATTTTAGACTTATCTTAATAATTACCAAGTAGGAGGAAACACAAGTCTCTATTTATACCCTTTATCTTAGTTTTGTACTCCATATACCTTAATGCTTCATGTTGTTCATCCTTAATCATTCTACCTATAGGTGAGTAATCTAGCCTATATGTATACAATCTAGGTATTTTATTTATTGGCACATTGATATAATGGAATGATTTTTTCATGATTATTTTGATTAGTTGACCCCATATTTTTATTTGAACCTCATATTATAATGCAACATTCATTACATTTCTTATCAAAATGAGACCTGCAAGTCTGTAGACATGTAGGTCTACATTTTCATGCTTTAAGCCCTTTTTGAAGCATTTTTCGATCCTTTATACCTTGATGAAAAATCCTCAACTACATTATTACACTCCTTAATAATTTATGACCTTCAAACACTTTTGATAAGGTAGGATTAAACCTTCTCAAATCACTTTTATGTAGGCAGCCTATAGACAACCCTTAGGTGAGTCATGATATGACTTCTTAGAGGGATAATATGGTGTGAATATATGGTTATAGGGATATAAATGAAGTGAAATTATGGTAAATATAATTTAACCATCACTTTTATGTATTGAACCCTATCAAATTCACCAAAACTTCAAGTGTAAACTTGTAACATGTCTCTCATGGAGATTCTTCTTGATCTTTGATTGCTCACACATGTGAGTCTAATGGAGACAAATATGAGATGGTCATTTAGACCCATATATATCCTCAAAAATACTCATCATGCTCTAATGAGCTCCAAATTGCATGAAATTTGTGTAAAATTGGGCCTATGGCGTTTACTAGGCTTTTTACTACATATATTCTTAATGATGATTCATATAACTCATCCCCCTAAACCTTGAAATATTTTCATTAATATTAATCCCATGAGGGGTTTGTAGTATTCCTAAGATAATTTGACCCAATTCATATACATGTTCATGAACCAAGCATAAACCTTTAGCTTTCTTGATCTTATGAATAGATCGATTAATATTATGACTAGTTTCCTACATTTGTTGACCTCTCTACACTGGTGCAAGCTTATTTTCCATGTTAATGACTTGAGGAAGTTGATAAGACACAATTATACACATTTGCACCTAAATTTGGTGTTAGAACACAACTATCTACTAAGATGGGGGTGAATTACTAGATTGATTAAAATTAGTCTTTTAATACTTTTAATGCAAATTGACAAGTATATGTAGAGATCGCACATGTAAATAGACACAATACTCAGTATACATGGAAAACCCAATATGGGAAAAATCATGGTGAGAATAAATACTATAATCTACTATTCTAATCCAACCTCATATTCAAAACCTCACTAGTTATAATGTTTAAGGGCACCAGCCCTAAGAAGACACCAATCCCCTAATTTAAGAGCACCTACTCTAAGGAAGCACCTACTCCCTAACTGAGCACCAACTCAATTATTCTAATGGAACCTACCAATCAGATCTATTATAGAGATACAACTCTAGTTTACAAAATTGATTCATAAATGAATCTAATTCTATGTTATAGATCTATTTTGTAACTATTCATGTTTTGCTTTGCATCTCTCTTTCTCTTTCCCTCTCAAATCAACTCTTATTCACACTGATACTCACATAGTGTCTTTCCTAGATGATGTATATATGCATAGATCTAGTATCACATCTTATTTGTGTTCACACTTTGTTGTTAACACATCACACTCCATTCTTGGACTCAATTCATAGTTATTTAATGAAATGATTCATGCTCCTTGAAATCATGTACCATAGCCATAATTATCTATATTTTACTATATTTAGCATATATCAGGCTCTAGTTTTGATGCACATGTCATATTACACAATTTTGATCAATCACAACAATCCATATCATCACTAGTATCATATAATGCATATTTCTTAGATGTTCCATTGCTTGACCATTGAGATGAAAAAATATTTAAATACTTACCATTGATCTTAAGTTTCACACCATGATCCAATGATTCTCATTTAAATGACTCAAATTTAAAATGCAACCATTAGATCAAACTCTGACAAGCTCATGTGTTATGTTAGGTCTTTGCAATCTTTCAAACTTTAACATTTTAACTTTTAAATGCATCCATTGATATTTTGATCCAAGTTCCCACATGTCATTATATCTTTAAAAGAAGCACAAACTTTACTTTTTTATATCATTAAATAATGAGCACTTGATGCCATCTCACTGTTTATTGATACTTTGGAGCACATACATACCATTGATTTCCTCAAATTTTCTCAATCTTTAACTCACTAAACATCATAAATTTTGACCTCTTTGACTCCCTACACTCCATTGATCTTCATTGCATGATCACATGCTCATATTTAGATCCATGTCTCATTCTCTTGATATTAGGACACTTGGCACTCTCATGTGCCTTATGAGCACTTTAATGTCAGTCCCCATGCTTGTGACACTTATAAATTTTTCATTCCTTCTACACATTATCATTTTTTTATGTTTGTGACACTAGGCACTAGTGTGTTCACTCTCAGGTATCTTTGACATATTGACTTTTTTGTGCAACATTGGATCTGCATCTTGCAATTAAGTGATAATTGTTGATCAAACTCAGACTTGGGAAATATTAAGTCAAGGACTTAAGAAATATTAAAGTCTTTGATCAATATTCCAATCTAGTAATCACTAGGTCAAAGGGGCTAGTTGCATAATGATGAGGAAGGATTAAGTTATAACTTAAGAGATTAGTTCCTACCTATATCTAGTCAACATAAAAATAGAAATGCATGTGAATGACATGAATAAAACCCATAGGGTTTTACTAAGAAACCTTGGAGATAAAATAAATCATTTCTAGGCTCATTTATCTTCATCTAAACCTATAAACCATACATATTAGAAGTACATGAAAAACTCATAACAAGTTTTCTATCAATTTATCTACAAACATTTGGAAATGGTCTCTGTAAAAGCATGACAACTTTATATGACAATATTACAACTTATGAAATTATAAGACATGATCTTCTATATATAAATCTTTATTGTGACTAATCCTTTGACATAAATGACATCCATAGTGACAACTATCTCTCTTTTGACATCAATGAC
Source organism: Torreya grandis (assembly GCA_037957365.1). NCBI lineage: Eukaryota > Viridiplantae > Streptophyta > Pinopsida > Cupressales > Taxaceae > Torreya > Torreya grandis. The sequence goes on along the minus strand of JARHVA010000255.1, from coordinate 1,475,019 downwards.
AATCATATTGCCAACAATCTCCCAATTTATCATTGATGACAAAATAAATGCTCTGATTTTGTAATGCATGCTCTGCTCCTTCTCTAGCATTGAGTGTACTTGTGTTTCTTGCATTAGCTTCTAATGAAAATGAGTTAAAGCTATTCATATCAATTTTCTCCCCCTTAGGCATTGAACATTTTTCTAAACACACCTTGAACACATATTTTGCTCATTCTTTGATAAACATAAATCTTTTACAAAGAGCATTTGCACTTTTTCTCCCCTTTTGACATCAATGGAAAAGGGACTCCAACTTTCTCACTGTTTGTCTAAGTGTTTCTCCCCCTTTATTAGATAAAGGAGTTTGTCCAAGAATATGCAACCATAAACTCATTATAAATTTGTAAAAATACGCATACCTAATTTGACTTTTCTCTCTTCTTCAAGGGATTAAAAAATATTATGTGATCTTCCCCCTAGACTCATGCCCTATTACAAGGATCTAGTGATGTGATGTAGGTGCTAACACTCCCAATTTCTATCTTAGATACTCAAATTATTCTTTGGGAATAAGTTTGGTGAGTATTTATATAATTTGATCATGTGTTGGCACATATTCCATTATAACCTCTTGATCTGCAACCTTTTCTCTTAAAAGTGATACTTGATTGATATGTTCTTAGTTCTAGAATGCATCACCAAATTCTTTGATATATTAATATCACTTGAGTTGTAACAAATAATAGAGATAGGTGATTTGTATACTACCTTGATGTCTTTGAGTGTTTGCTTCATCCACATACTTGAGTGTAACATGCAACTACTTCAACACACTATGCTTATATTGTAAAACGAATAACTGACTATTGATTTTGTTCAACCCTAAAACAAGTTTGTTTCCAAGGAAAAATGCACCAACACTAGTGCTTCTTCTATCATCCACACTTCCTACCCAATCAACATCTGTATATGTTGTCAAAGCGAAATCTTCATCTTTAGGATATCATAAGCCATTGTTAATTGTACTATTGATATATCTAAATATTCTTTTCACTACATTGACATGTGATTCTTTGGGAGTAGCTTGAAATCTTGTGACCATGTACACTACTTGCATGATATCAGGGCTTGATAAAGTTATGTATAATAAAATACCTATAATTGATCTATACAAAGTCTAATTTGCATCAAGGGACTCATTCTTTTTTCTCAACTTACATCTAGTTATCATGGGAGTACCTACTGGTTTACTATCCTCCATTCCAAACTTCTTGAGCATTTCCTTATCATACTTAGTTTGACATATAAATATCCCTTCATCAGTTTGTGTTATCTATTTACCAAGGAAGAAAGAATTTTTTCCAATCATAGACATCTCAAACTCATTTTGCATTTGTGTAGAAAATTATTTGCACATTTTATTGTTTCTACCACTAAAAATGATATCATCTACATAAACAATAATAATTAACATATGCTCACCTTCTGATTTGAAGTATAGATTGTTGTTTATACATCCTTTATTGAATCCTTATTGTTGTAGGTACTAGTCTAATCTTGAATACCATGCTCTAGGTGCATGTTTTAAACCATACGGATATTTATTTTGTCTACAAACATAATCTTCTTCTTCTGATAGCTGAAAACCTTTGGGTTGTTCTATATAGACTTCCTCTTCTAGGTTCCCATTCAAGAAATTAGACTTAACATCCATTTTATAGAATTTGAATTTATTATAAATAGAGAATTTTATAAACATTATTATGGATTCCAATCTAGCAACTCGAGAAAATATATCCTCAAAATCTATGCCTTCAACTTGTGCATATCCTTTGCACACTAATCTAGCCTTATTCCTTATAACAATTCCATCCTCATTGAGTTTGTTTCTAAATACCCACTTTATACTTATTACATTTTTTTTTTAAGGTCTTAAAACTAATTCCCAATTTTTTTTCTTTTCAATTTGGCTTAGTTATTCTTCCATGTCTTTTAGCCAATTCTCATCCTTGCCAACTTCAACATAGTTCTTAGTCTCAATTTCAGATATTAGAGAAAAACTTACTTGCTCCTTTTTCATTGTAACTCTTCTCCTTGTCTAAACTCTTGAATTTTTATTGTCAATTATTTGTTCTATAGGATGATCCTTTTGAATAAATATTATAGGTGGCTTTTCATTTACTTCTTCAGGCTCTTCATTAGCTATATCCTCTTCAAACTCATATTCTTCTTCACCAATGTCTTTGTCAAGTTTAACATGTTTCAAACCTTCATCAACCTTGACATTGATAATCTCTAAAATATTATATATCCTTTTGTTGTAACATATGTAGGCTTTGATTTGGGAGGAACCAAGAAATATTCCTTCATCACATCTTGATTCAAAGCTTCCCAAGTTATCTTCTTTTCTCCTAATGTAGCATTTGCTATAAAACACTCTAAAATACTTAACAGAGGTAGGTTTTCATAACATAATTAATAGGGTGTTTCATCACTATTTACCCTCAATTGAACTCTATCCAAGATATATATTGTTTTTTGTACTGCTTCTCTCCAATATCCATTAGGTAACTTGGCCTCTTTTAGTATTGTTTTGTCCATCTCCTTGATTGTTTTATTCTTTCTTTCAATAACTCCATTCTTATATGGAGTCCTTACTGTAGAGTAATGCCTTTTGATTATATGCTTGTCATATTATTCTATGAACTCATTTTAGTTAAATTCACCACCTCTATCAGATCTTAAGCATTTGATTTTTCATCCAATCTCATTCTCTACCATGGCCCTAAAGATCTTGAATTTTTCAAATGCATGAGACTTGTCCTTTAAGAAGGTTACCCATGTCATTCTTGAGTAATCATTATTAAAAACATGAAGTATCTTTCTCATTTAGATCTTCTTGTCTTAGTAGGACAATAAAGATCGGTATGAACTAACTCTAAAGGCTTCGTAGATGTATGCTTCTCTATTGGAAATCTGACCCTTATTTGCTTGCCTTGCTAACATTCCTTGAAATTAGTTTCTACAGGTTTTATTATCTTAGGCATATATATAAAAAACTTATTTGACCTCACTTTTACAAGTTTATCATAGTTGACATGACCCATTCTTCTTTTCCATAACCAACTCTCATCAATCTTTCCTATAGGGCAAATATTACCATTCACTTCACTTAGACTATAAATATTGCTTTTAGTTCTTTTCCCTTATGCAACTAATCTTCAAAATGTCCTTATATTATAGCCTTATGAATTAAATGTGACCTTATATCCATTTTCACACATTTGTCTAACACTTAGCAGATTATGTTTCAATCCTTCAACATAAAGGAGATCATGTGTGGTCAGTTCTCCATCTATATTCAAGATTCCTTTACCACATATCTTTATGGAAGTATTTTTTCCTAAGATAATATATCCTTCCTTACATTTACTTAGTCTGATGAAATTGCTCTTGTCACTAGTCATGTTTTTTGATCAACCATTATATATTACCCATAATTTTTATTCCTTGACATAGACAGTTTAAGCAATCATAGATTGTGCAACTTTTTGATCTTTTACTTTCCATACATTTAGGTTTCTTGTTTGGCTTATTTTCTCTTTTTCATAGACTTGTGAAACTTTTTTCACACTCTTAGGCATTCTTTTCTTTCCACTTTGTATTTTTAGTCTTGCAAAGTTTGTTCTACATTATTTGTATCTAAAAGGGTGCAAATGAATTTTTGATTATAAAGTTTGTTCTCTTTTTACATATAACTCTACATTCAATAACGCTATGACCAAAATAATTATAGGTATAAAAATAACCATAAAAATGAGGAATACTTGGTCATAGCATTTCTTTGTGCACAATGAGGAAATATTCTTAGCTTTGGCTTCTTCAAATCTTTCACCCTTATGTAACCATCTACAACAATTGCCTTTGTCTTCTACATCTTATTTGAGTTTGTATATATTGACTCATTATTATTCTTCTTTTCTTTAAGCTTCTTTTATCCTTCAACTTTCTTCATATCATCAGTACTTGTGTTTGTATTTGTATTCATGTAAGCTTTTTCTTTTTTTGTCCTTGATTCTCCTTCTGCTTTGAAGTAATCATATAAATTTTTAAATGTACTAGTTATGGGACTTTCCCCTTTTTCAAAACCAAGACCAGATTTCTCTTTTGATGGATTTTGAGAGTTGATCAATTCATCAAGAATTTTTTAACCTCCTTTCAACTTCAAACCTTTGTCTATTTGTTCTTTAGATTTTTTAAGTTCTTTTCTCAAAGCCACTATTTATACTTCTAACTTTATGCATTCATTAGATTTAGATTTTAGTTCAAAATTGACTACATCTTCTATTATTTTAGCCTTTTCAACTTGTGTCTTTAGGCTAACTACCATCTAATCAGATTTTTCTAGATTTTTGGATACTTTTTTAATATCCTTTTATGCCTACTTCTTTTGCTTTGAGTTCTCTTTTTTCATATTTTTAATTTCATCTAAATCACAAATGGTTTCACCCTCTAAATCCACTTCTCCTTCCTCTTCTTCATCTTATTCTTCAACTTATTCCTTTTCTTGATCCATAAAAGATCATTATAATGTCATGAATATTTCCCTCAGATAGAAAGGCACAATCATGATCATCATCTAAGCTATCACACTCATCAAATGAATCACTATCTTCTTTTATGTACAATCCCTTCTTATTTTTAAAGAAGTTATTCTTCTTAGAGTAGTGAGGTTTCATATTTTTAATATCCTCATCTTGATCAGAGTTATCCTTTTTGTTATAAGGGTATTTAGCAGTAAAATATCCTATCTTACCATAGTTAAAGAATTTAAAGGGTAACATACCTTTGTACGTCCAGACCCTCTTCTTAATTTTCTAACAAAGTTGGCTTCTTCTTCTTCAGTCTCCTCAGATTTAGATGTATGAGCTTCTAATTTTACTTGTTTGGATGTTTTGAATGCAACTTCTCTCTTGAAAGTATTTACTTATCCCATTCTCATCTCATAGTTTGTGAAGGTTCTATGCAACTAATCTACAGTGAGCTTATCTAGATCTCTTACTTTTTCTATTGAAGATATTTTAGAATCATACCTAGATGGCAGTGATCTTAAGACCTTTTCAAAAATGACCAAATATTTTATCTCTTCTCCAATGCCTCTAATTGTATTGAATATTTCATCTACTCTAAGGAGGTGGTCTTCAATTTTATCTTCTTTATTCATTTTAAAACTTTCAAACTTGCCTCTATATGTTTGTAGCTTGTCCTGCTTTACCTTATCATCACCTTCATAGATGCTCTTCAACTTGTTCCATATATAATACGCAATTTGACAATGAATTACTTTAAAAAAATCTTAGTTAGATAATCCACAAATGATATCATTATTTGCCTTGGGATTGATCTCATATGCTTTCTTGGTAGCTTGATCAGTAAGAGTTGGAGTATTAATTGTATATCCATTTACAATAGACATATATACATAAAACCCTAATGAAGATAAATATTCTTCCATTCTAATGCTCTAAAATGCATAATTTGATCCATAAAAGAGAGATTCTTTGTTTGAGGAAGAGCCTTCTTGATTATCCATTTGTGTTCACCATCTAAGATCTACCTGACCTGATTAAGATTCTTCTAAGGAAACAAGGCTCTAATACCAATTATTGTAAAATAACTCTCTACTAAGAGGGGGTGTGAATTAGTAGATTGATTAAAATTAGTCATTTAATACTTTAAATTAAAATTAACAAGTATATGTATAGATCACACACACAAATATACATTACACTAAGTGTACATGGAAAACCCAATATGGGAAAACTACTGTGAGAATAGCTACTAAAATCTACTATTCTAATCTAGATTTATAATCAAAAACTCACTAGTTATAATGTTTAAGGCCATCTATCCTAAGAAGACACCAATCCCCTAATTTAAGAGTACCTAATCTAAGTAACCATCTACTCCCTAATTGAGCACCAACTTAGTTCTTATGATGGTACCTACCAATCATATTTATTATGGAGCTATAACTCCAATTTACAAAATTGATTCATAAATGAATCTAGTTTTATAGTACAGATCTATTTTATAATTATCATGCTCTACTCTACATCTCTCTTTCTCTTTTCCTCTCAAATCAACTCTTTTTCACACTACTACTCACTGTATTTCCTCGATGATGTATGTATGCATAGATATAAGTCTCACATATTCTCTGTGTTCACACTTGGTCATTAACACATCACACTCCATTCTTAGACTCAATTCATATTTATTTGATGATAGGTTTCCCGCTCCTTTAAATCATGTACCACCACCATAATTCTCAATTTTTTACTATATTTATCATATAACAAGCTCTAGTTTTGATGCACATGCCATATTACACAATTTTTGATCAATCACAATGATCTATATCGTTGTTTATGTCATATAATACATATTTCCTATATTTTCCATCACTTGACCATTGAGATGAATAAATATTTAAATACTGACCATTGATATTAAGTTTTTCACCATGATCTAATGATCCTTATTTAAATAATTCAACTTTAAAATGCAATCATTAGATAAAAATATGATAGGCTCATGTACTCCATTAGATATTTATGATCTTTCAACTTTAACATTTCAAATTTAAAATTCATTTATTGATATTTTGATCCAATATCCTGCATGCCATTATATCTTTAAAATAAGTACAAAATTTACCTCTATTTATCATTAAACAATAAGCACTTGATTTTATCTTGTTTCTTCCTGATACTTTGGAACACATATACACCATTGATCTCCTCAAAGTTTCTTAGTATTTAACTCGCTAAACATTAGACACTTTAACCTCTAACTCCATGCATTCCATTGATCTTCATTACATGATCACATGCTCACTTTTAAATCCTTGTCTTAGTCTCCTAAGATTATGACACTTGGCACTCTCGTGTGCCTTCTACATATTTTCAGTCCCTAGGCTTGTGACACTTGGCACTAGTGCATTCAATCTTAGGTATCTTTGACATATTGACTTTGCTATGCATCATTAGATTTACAACATGTGATTAAGCACTAACCGTTGATCAAGCTCAAACTTAATAAATATTAAGCCAAGGAATTAGTAAATATTAAAGTCTTTAATCACTATTCCAAGATGATAATCACTAGGTTGAAGGGGTTGGTTGCATAATGATGAGGAAGGCTTAAGTTATAACTTAAGTGACCATTTCATACCTATATCTAGTCAACATAAAAATAGAAATGGTTGTGAACACCATGACTAAAACCCATGGGGTTTCATTGAGAAACCTTGGTTATGGCTGAGAGCTAAAATAAATAATTTATGGGCTCATTTTTCTTCATTTGAAATTATGAACCATATATATGATAAGCACTTGAAAAACCCATAATAGGTCTCTTATTAATTTCTTTGCAAACATTTGAAAATGGTCTGTGTAAAAGCACTTTATATGATAATATTGCAACTTGTGAAATTATCAGATATGCTCTTCTCTCCATCAATCTTTCCTTTTACTCATATTTTGACATCAATTACATCCATAGTGCCAACTAAGTCTCTTTTTAAATCAATGACAATTATATTTCCAATAATTGGACCCTCATGTTTATACAAGTGACTGAAAATTGCTTTATTTTAATTGACTCTATATATTTATATGTTTAAATACAAGGTTTTCTAACTTTTACCATTCTCTAACCACCTTCTAACACCGTGCACATTATAAACTCTCTTGAGGTTCTTTTCCTTTTTTAAATTACATACAATTTCTCAAATTTGGCTTAAGAAGTGACTTAATAGACTTTAGAGTGCATTGAAAAATATGGTGAAAGACTAATGCATGGTTATATGACCTCAGAGGCATGAATAAAAATCATATGGTGACTCATCACAATGACATTACTTTTAAGACACATGGACAATCAATATTTGTTCATGAATGACCTTGAAAAATATACAAGTACATGAAGAGATCAAAACCTTAAACAATACTAAACAAGGATTCAATTGACCACTTGAAGAACATTACAAGACCAAGGTGACCATGTACAAACTTCGGAAGCCCTATGAAGGAATTTTCAAACAATAGGGATTGACCTTTTTGACTTAGGGGGTCAAAAATAGTCAACAGAACCCACATCCCTATATCACAATAAAAGGGCAAAGAATACATGTAAATAAAAATGACTAACACAATAAAATGTTTTTCATACATACAAACCAACTAAATCTGCTCTTATAGACTATAATTTTTTACCAAAGGATCCCTTTAAACCAATATTAAACTTCCTCTCAAAAAACCATATCCCATATATAAGTTCAAACTATTGATGTGCGTGTAGAAATTTAAAAAAAATCAAAACCCATAAATACAAAAATAATATAATGATTTTTATTTGTGCATGTTAAAATAAAAAGTACATATTTTCAAGCAAAAGTAACTATACTAGCTCAACAAGATATAAGTCTAACTCAATTTACTCTCTCAAACTGTAAGTTTTGACCAATAGAGGTATTCGATGCAATATTGAAATATGTCTTGAGAATTAATATCCCATATATAAGCTTAAACTATTGATAACAATAGTGAAATAACAAAACATGTAGTGAAAACTAAATTAAAAAATGAACCCATATCTCTATATCATAATAAAAGAGTAATGCAATTATGGAAAATAAAATTACTAGCACAACAAGATGTTTTCATAATCACAAACCATTTAAATTTTCTCTCATGGACTACAATGTTTTACCAATGGAGGTCTTAAAACCAATATTAAACTTCCTCTTAGAAATAAATAGAGCAAAGTGGAATACCAAAATATTATTTTACGCATACCAAAAAAAAACTATAAATTAGTAGGAATAAATAAATTCACCAATTTAATTAGACTACAATATAAGTTCAAAATTATTGATACCAACATAGAAATAAAAAATTAAAACCAATAAAGAATTAAAAAATATATACACAAACCAAAATAAAAGTATACGTTCATAGAAAAAACATTACCAGATCAATAAGATGTGGGTTCAAATCAATCTGCTCTCTAAAACTACAATTTTTTACCAGTTAAAGTATTAGTTTAATATTAAACTTCATCTTGGGAATTGATATCCCATAGATAAGCTCAAAGTATTTCTACCACTAGTGAAATTTAAAAAAAAAATCAATGAAAACCAACTCAAAAAAAACAAATCCACGTCCATATATTGTAATAAAAAATTAAAGAAAATATGAAAAATAAAATTATCCGTGTAACAATATCCTTTTCATATGTACAAACAAACTGATTCACACTTCATATTGGAATTAAAAATAACAAAACAACACGATCACATATACATAAACCAAAACACAAACTATAATACTTATCCAAAACAAAAACTATAATACTTATCCAACTTTTATAAGCTTACAGATCTTCAATATGATTACATTTTTGTAGCTATGAATTGATGAGCCTTTAGGCACCTTAATCACACTCTCAATCGTCATGGATTTAGGTAGGATATTATTTTTATTCGCATTTATTGTTACTTTTGATAAATGATTCACACTATAGGTAGTAGGGGGTACCTTACTTTAAATGACCACTACCTCCCTCTTTGTATCTATGGATACAAAGAAATTTGGACTAAGTGAGTGCAACTATGGCCCCAAAGTAGGTAAGGAAATTCATCCCAAAAGTCTTCCATGAGGTATCGTTGATGATTCTAACTCTCTATTACCTGATGCTATTTTGGATATGCTTGAATTTGACAAATCCCATCATTTATTTAAAAATATTACTTTGATTGCTTACTTTGTTGATCGAGTCCCCCTTGAGAGCTTTCTGAAGCAATGGGTTCACAACCATTAACAAGGCCATGGTGTGAAACTAGAAGGAGTCCAAAACATTAACAAAGGATTTTTTTGTTTTGCTTTTCAAACCTAGAGCACTAAAAATCCATTTTTAACCATGGGCCTTGGTTTATTTGAAACACTCTAGTTGTCTTTCTCACTAGACTCAAGATTTTCAAGTCTTAGAATAAGCAAAGATGAAAATTCCCATTTGGGTTGAATTTTATGGTTTGCCTCTCACCTTATGAGGTTTTATTGACTACTCATAAAACCCATAGGGCATTTCATATGCTATGAGTAGACTAAGTTCTTTACGACTCATCCCCAAAATAGGGTTTATGTTGAAGTGAATTTATCCCAAGATTTTAAATATTTTATTCATATACATATTGACACTAACCATTTTCTTAGTATTTTTTGTATATCAATCTCCTAAATACTTAATTTTTGTGCTAGTACTCAAACATATGATCCTATAATGTCTTATGATGGTGCATTCACCCCTTGATACTCAAGAAAAAGGTGGAACCAAAGCTAAACCATATAATTTAAATAATGATGGTTAGACTATCATCATCAACAAAAAAATAACAACTCTTTCAAAGGTGATAATAGGATATAAAATTCTTCTTATAGACCTATTGGGAATAACCATGCCTTGAATTTTACTGGTAAAATTATTTTTCCTAATAAACCTTCTCCTCCTGTTTCTATGCAAAATTGCTTTCTACATTCAAAGAAGAAATAAGAAACTAAAAGAAATGGTCAAGGCTAGAAGATACCTGATAAAGTCGTGCGCACCAAAATCAGACGTTGGAAGATTCTCCTCTTTGGCTGTGGAGGAATGACACCTGAGAAGAAAAGAGACTAAAACACGGAAAAACGTTAGTCAGAGATATGGTGGGCTGTCAGGTGAACGCCCGATCCCGAAAGTACGAAGACTTCCTAGAAGGATATCAACCCACTGATAAAAAAGCAGAATATTGGACTGAAGTAGATATAATGAAAGATAAAATGACAGAAATAAAGGATAGAAAATAAAATGCGTACCTAATAATGAAGCATTGTTCTTACACAGTCACCGGCGTCGGTCTCTATGATGCTGGCGTCGGTCAGGGAAGGTGCTGGCGTCGATCAAACTGTCGGCATCGGTCGGGGTAGTGACCGGCGTCAGTCCGGGCAGGTTTTGGACAAAGTCTACGCGAGTTGCAGAAGGTCTGGGAGAGTTGGGACAGGGTCTTGACAGGGTCAGGACAGGTTCTGATGGAGTCGAGACAAAGTCAGGGTAGAGTCTAGGCAAGGTTTTGGACAGGTTCTGGGCAAGGTTTTGGACAGATTCTAGTCAGGATAAGGTCGAGTCTAAACAGGCTCTGGGGATTTGCAGAAGGTCGAGTCTAGACAGAATATGGAGTATGGAAATAACAAGCAAGCAATAACCAAAAATAAAAACAAACAGATGAGGATACTTACCTGTCACAGTACGAAGACATGATTGACGTTGTTGAAGTTGTCTGTGCAGTGCCGGATTGAAGCGAATGCAGATTGGTTGATGCCAGAGTTGGTTGATCGTGAGAGTGTTGATTGCAAGAGTCTGTGAATGTCAGAGTTCAGGCTTGATTGATTGATTGATTATTTGATTGATCGATTAGCCTTTCGAATGGTTGGCGGACGCTGATGAAGGCAAGGGGCGGTTCGAGAGACAGTTTGATAACCGTTTGGGAAACTAATTGGGAACCGAATGATAACTAATAATGGATAACGGTAAGGTGACTGATGTCGGTAGGATTGCTGACGTCGGCCGATAAGTGACCGATGTCGGCGACGTCGGCTGAGTAACGACCGTCGTCGGCAGATGCACAATGGGGATAGAGTCTGGCTTTAGCTCTGTGCTCATTTTTACATGCTGCTAGGGTCGAGGCTAGTGGAAAAAGTGATCAACAAGGGTTAAATAGGCGAAGAAGAATAAAACGGAGAATGACCAGGGGAGTTGACATGATTTTGGTGTCTACATTTGCCCCTTTTTGTCTTGTTGGTTGTTTTGAACGAACTGCAAGACAAAAATAGGAGTGATTGCCCCAGGTGAGGGATAAGGTTGATTTCATCTTGTTGGTTGTTTGAATGAACCGCAAGACAAAAACATGAAGCGCATTACCCTGATTATGGATGAGGTATTCCCCCTCAAAGCAGGAGTCAAGGGAAGGGAACCGGGAATCGGGTGCTGATTTGACAAAGAGTGGATGAAAAAGGGGTGAGGGTGAATGCTGCAAAAGGCGTGATTGCACGCATACCACTGCACGAGATGGTTAGGTCAAAGTGTTGCAGGTCAAGGGTCGAGGAGTGCCAAAATTGAAATAACCAGGCCCCAGCATTTAGTCGTCTGATGATCGGGTTATTCAATCGAAGCTGAAGCTCCAAATGGGTCATCGCGATCTAGGTATCCCGGGCTTAGGAAGTGCTCCTAGAAACATGAAAAAGCCACAAGTAGTGTGGATCAACCGGCTTGCGATCCTATACTTGTGAGGGTCCAAAAGGTTTACGCACAATTCTACTAACCAGTCATGAGGTAGCATATATGCAAAAACAACCAAGGCAACAATGTCTTGGAAGTGGTCAAGGTCGGAGGAGATAGGTATGATCTCCAATGGTTAGTGGTCGAGGGGAGGAACGGATGAAAGGATGTGGTCGAGCTAACCCCAGAAGACCCCATGTCAACTAAGTGCTGCCTACATAGCCCTGGTCAGAGGGCCTCAGGCCAATGTAGTTCTCCCTAGAAGGGAGGGAGGGACAAAGAGATGAAATTGGTCATGGTCAAGGGTAAGGTTATGGTTAAAAGAAGGAAATAAGGTTTGTCTATCAGAAAGATGAACAAACGAGAATGGTCGAGCTAACCCCAGAAGATGGTCGTGTCATCTGAGTGCTGCCTACATAGCCCTGGGGGAAGGGCCTCAGACCAATGTAGTTCAGACAAATGGTCTGAGTGGTAGACAGGTGGTCAAAAATGGTTGTTAGATTGGTCTTGGTTATGATGAAATGATGAGGAGAAGAGATGTTGCAGCCTTGTCCAAATGGTGTATTCTGCAACAAAAGTTGAGAGGTTTTTCATCCCTAGCAATATTCCATAGTCGTGATGGATGTATGCTAAAAATGAATTGAGGTTTATTTATGCTTCAGCAAGTATTGGTTTATGCTGAACATAAATTGTGGCGGGTCGATAGTTTCCATGTGTATTGGTGTCCATAGAAACTAGGGTGAATAGGTTATGGGGGTGGTCTGAAAAGAGAGTTGAGTTGATTGACAAGTGATGAAGGTGAATGTGACCAAAGTGCAGAAGAAGTGAAAAGCATATTGCTCTTTCATTGACAAGGACCAAAAAGATGGCATAGATAGGGGTTATGAGAACCAAGAGCCCCATTCATGCGTGACGTCGTTGACCATAGTTATGTTAGAGCGGTAATCGAATCACTTTGACATTAAAGTGAGCTCGAAGTCCCTTGAGCAGGTGATAGGAGGAGGAAAGAGGGTAACCCATTTTAAGAGCAGAGATAACTTTGCCCCTTTTTATAGGAGACCTTGAGACAACTACAAGTCAAGTCCATGACTCATTCTTTTTTTTTTTTTTGGCGCAGACTGATCAATGCGGGAAGCCTGCATAGAGATGTCATTTTCTTGGTGGTCAGTTGTGAAGCTGATCAATGCGGGAAGCTTCTAAAATAGTGTTGTTTATTGCCAGATTATTCATAGCCATCCTTCGAGGGAGTGGTCTAGATTTTTGTTTAATATAAGGGCTTTTGAATAGCTGTCCTTCGAGGGAGCAGTCTATTAATTACAGCAGTGATAGTACAGCTGTCCTTCGAGGGAGCAATCTGCCTTTTGATTTTGATATTGATATAGTGACCATGGATATTGTGACATCTTGATTTATTTTTATAGAAATGTGAGTCATGGACAAGATTATAGAAGGTTAAGGGCTCCCTTTTATTAGGACAAAGCATCCATACAGCATAAAAGGGTTATAGGAATTGTTAAGAGGAATAGGGTTGAAAGGAATTAGGACTAAGAGGACGGGGATTGCTCAAGGGACGAGCTCAAGTTAAGTGTCAAGTGGACGAATACTCGACTAGCAGTAGAACAGTCACAGATGCAATGCATTAAGAGGCTCAGGTTCTGGTTGTCTATCAAGAGAAGACAGACGATAAGTCCCTGATCCATACTTGTGTGTGATAAGGTCCGAGTCAATTAGGAGAAAACTTGCCTCGTTTACTTCGCTCCATATTGGTCACGTGTTGATTGATGAGTGGATGTGAAGTTGGTTGATATGGTTGTTGATTGGTTGAGACTAGTTGAATATTTTGATAAAAAGATTGGTTGAATGTTTGGTTGATATTTGGTCATTTGATAGTTGGTCAATGGTTGGTCAAGGGTTGATTGGTTGGTATTTGGTCTTTGGTTGGGTCGAATGTTTGGTTGAGGTCGGATTAAATGTTTGGTTGCTAGTCTGGTTGAGGTTAAGTTGAAAGAGTGATTGATATGTGGTCGAAACTGTGTTGAAAAATTGGTCAAAGTTTGGATGAAGGTTGAATTCCCCTAGCGGCTAGGGATAATTTTTGACGGATTGGTTAAGGTCGATTGAGGTTTAGTGGTCAGATGGACTATGTTGATTTCGAATAAAGGGGTGAAAGGCGATAGAGGGACCATAGTCTGGCGTGGAGATCCCGATTTAGGTGACGAGGTTTGAGAAACATGGGTTGGTGTTGATGATTTATCGGAGGGGTGGTCAAGAGGATCCTTGATGAGAAGGGTATCCTTTCTCCATTGTTGATGATTGACAGCTTTAAGAGCACAATAATGCTTAGTGTCATGTCCCGGAGTGTGATGATAGTGACAGAATTTAGAGTTGTCGAACCAAGATGGCCTTGATCCGAGAGTTGATGAGTGGGGTGGTGTTGAAGGTTTATTGATGATGTGGTCGAAAAGAAGGGTGTCATTCCACAGACATTGGCGAATGACGACCTTGAGGGCACAACACTGCTCGGTGTCGTGCCCAGGCGTGCGATGATACGCACAAACCTGAGTGTCGTCGAACCAGGGCAGTTTTGGTCTGAGAGATTGATTTGGTCTAAGCGGCAGGAGATAGATACGAGAGGACTGCAATAATTGCCATAACAACAAAGTGTAAGAACCTGCTAACGGGTCTGGATGTTTTGTTGCAATAAGGGTTGATGACTTTGGTTTGAGAGGCATAAGAGGCATTGGTCGATGGTTTGGAGGAGGTATAAGTCTAACGGGTTGAGGGAGTAATGGAGGTGACTTGCCTCTGTGAAGTATGAGAGTGGGAAACACTCCGAGTAAAGTGGACGGATGTGGGCCTAAAATTGAAGGTAATGACGAAGGTGGAGGAGGAGGCCTCCAGTGTGGTTTAGTAGCCTTTGTTGGTTTGGGTTGAGGGTCACCATTGTGCGAGGTGAGATTAGATGTGGGGCAAACACCAAGAGATTTAATCTCTTTGGGCATGATGGACGCCTGCGCGGGTTTGGACTTAGATGAGGATGGTTCTTCTCTTGATGGAGAAGGGATTGAAGATGTGGGCTCTTTAAGAGGAAAGAGCGCCAGAGTAGTCATGGCTTCTGTGTGTGTTTGAGGAGTCGAAAAGGTACGATCATCTATAGATGATAAGAAGGATGAAGGCAAGGCAGCTGGTGTTGATGTGGTTAAAGCATCCTCCAATATGGGAGAAGTCGATGGAGGACAAGTAGGAGAAGGAAGTTCTTCGCCATGTGGAGGAGGTATAGGGGAAGAAGGGTCTTCCACCTGTGAAAGAGGTTGGTCAGGGATAAGAGAAAAGATAGTGTCGACCGTGTGTATATCATGGTCTTGAGGGTCATTAGTCATGGTTTGGATGTTGTCTTGGGCAGGCGGGTGATTAGGAAAAGGTTGTTTGAAAATGTCAAGGTTTTGGTTGGGCGGTGCATTCGGGTTATCCAAGATAAGATCCCCCTTGTCTAGCATGTCCTGGATGATGTTTTTGAAAGTTTGACAGTGATCCGTGTCATGGCCTTTGACACGGTGATAGTTGCAAAAGTGGTTTTCTCTGTACCATGCAGGGATAGGTGTTGAGGGGTCAAATTGATGTGGTCGGATTGAAGGGAGATTGAGGACCCCCTACTTGACGAGTTTATCCAAGACAGAGGCATATGACTCCCCAATTGGAGTGAATTGACACTGTATGGATTGACGTTGAAAATGTTTATTGATGTAGTCTAATGTTGAAGATGATGGTCGGTTGGTTATTATTGAAGATGGTGGTCTAAAGATGACAGTGTTTGCCGACCCCTTGGATTGAGAGTGGGCAGAAGAAGGTCTGGAAGAAGAATGGTCATTGGTTCTTGTGTTAGTGTTACGCAATTTGACTTTATCTTCTTCAATGGCACGGAGTTCAAGCTTTCGAGCCATGGTGAAGGCCTCGTCGAAAGTGTGGAATGTTTGAACCCGCAAGGTGGACGAGATGTGACTGGCACATGCTCGGGAAAAGAGATCAATGAGCTCGGGTTGAGGCAAGGAGAAGGAGAGCTGGTTAATCAAGCCTCTCCAATGGGCGACAAAATCGACTATTGATTCGTCGTCAAATTGCCTAATGGAGTAAAGGTCTGTGATCGAGACTTGTTTAGTGATATTGATAGAAAAATGGTCAACGAATAGTTGGGCGAGTTGAATGAATGAAAAGATAGAATGTCTGGTAAGAGAGCTATACCAGTCAAGGGCAGGGCCAGAAAGAGACATAGGAAACGTGCGTAGAAGTAACGCATCATCGTGGGTGATAAGGTAACAGGCATGTCTGAATGCCCGTAGATGTTCTTGTGGGTCCTCCTTACTCTAGAAGCGAGTGAATTTAGGAAGCTCCCAATGGTTGGGATATGGTCGGATAGGGACATAAGGATGGATGGGCTCGTTGTAAATTTGGTCATATGAAGAGACATTACTTGAACCAGAGATAGAAGCTTCAAGACTGGACATTTTATCCATCAGCATCTTGATGACGTCTGCTGATGGATTAGCAGATGGAGCGCCCCCTTGGTTGTAAGGCGCTTGAAAGAGGCTAAAAGAGGCGTATGATGTAGTCAGTTGTACCAGTAAGGGCACAACGTACGGATGACTAGTCGCAGTGGCAGAAGTAGAAGCTAAGGGTGGTTGGGTTATGAAGGTAGAAGGCATAGGCTGACCAGATATCGCCAAAGGTGGTTGTGTGGCAGCATGGACAAAAGAGGAGGGAGGCACTCCTGCATATATGGGTGTAAGAGTGTGTGGGGTCGAGACAATCAAGTTCTGATATGATGTAGAACTTGGTTGAATTACAGGTGGTTGAGGGGGTAACGAAACCCCGATGGAGGTTGGTCTAAAAATAGACGAGGAGGCCAAACTTTGCGTATTGGCCATGGTCGGGTTAACGGTTGAGGTGAAAGGCTGAGTCGTAAAAGGTTGGGTGGCGAACGGTGTTGATGTCTTCGCCACGTCGCCCGAAAGGTCCCGCATTGGGTTTCTCCCAAGATAGTTTTGGAGGGCTGCGGTATTGAGGTCCAAGAATCTTGCAAAATCTTGGTCCCCTTCTGGGACAATAGGCGTTTGGGTCGGGGATGGTCTAGTAGGAGTTCTTTCGGTCTCTGAGTAGAACTCCATTATAGGGTTGGTTGTAGGCGGGGTAGACGGAAGAGGATGATGCCTCACGTGATCGTCTAGAGCTTTGGCTTGGCTACAAGTCAGAACCATTCAAGGCAAGGAAGAACGTCCTCACAAGCTCAAACAAGCAGATAAGAACTAAAAAAGATGAAGACACAAGCAGATCCTAAAACCCTAGGAGTAAATTTTTAGGATTATAGTGGCTTATGCTTTAGAATGTGTGCAGAGGAAGGTTGGTTTTTGAGTTAGGTCCTAGAAGAAGCAGTCTATGGATGGTTTCGGGTTTTGTTATGGTGCTCAAGAAGTCTGTGTTAGGTTCGGTACGCGGCCTAGTGCTAAGGAGCAAGCTCCCCTCACTTCACGATTCCAGTGGTTAGCTGGTTTCACTTAGCCAAAATATACCTCGCCTAGAGATTAGACTCCGCCAGAGAACGGAGTGGGCTTTCCCCTTGGTGATGAAATCTAAGTAAGATCGTCGGGACGGGTAAGGTATCCGCTGGGGGATGAAATCCCAGTCGGGCCTTGTCTCAGGTAAGTTAAAATGTTTGTTTTGTGCAAGTGGTTCGATCGTGTAACATCAAGTGATCTAGATTAATTCAATATGCGGTTTAATTACTATGTGTGGTCTAAAAGATGCAGGAAAATAGAAATGAATGCAAAGTGTTTTAATGCCCAAGTCGAAATGTTTGTTCGTATGAAGACGAATGGAGAAAGAGTCGAAGAATATGAGTTTCAGCTAGTCTAGAAGTGCAAGAAAGAAAGAAATGTTTGTTTTAGTCCTGCTTATGATGTCGTTTAAGAAGAGATGAAAGGAGGCGAAAAGGAAGGAACCTAATGCACCTATATGAACGAAAGAAAGAAAGAACCCAAGGAAGGCCCTATGGTCCCATCGGGCGTGCCAGAATGTTTCTATGCAAAATTGCTTTCTACATTCAAAGAAGAAATAAGAAACTAAAAGAAATGGTCAAGGCTAGAAGATACCTGATAAAGTCATGCGCACCGAAATCAGACGTTGGAAGATTCTCTTATTTGGCTGTGGAGGAATGACACCTGAGAAGAAAAGAGACTAAAACACGAAAAAACGTTAGTCAGAGATATGGTGGGCTGTCAGGCGAACGCCCGATCCCGAAAGTACGAAGACTTCCTAGAAGGATATCAACCCACTGATAAAAAAGCAAAATATTGGACTGAAGTAGATATAATGAAAGATAAAATGATAGAAATAAAGGACAAAAAATAAAATGCGTACCTGATAATGAAGCACTGTTCTTACACAGTCGCCGGCATCGGTCTCTATGATGCCAGCGTCGGTCAGGGAAGGTGCCGGCATCGGTCAAACTGCCGGCGTCGGTCGGGGTAGTGACCGGCATCGGTCGGGGCAGGTTCTGGACAGAGTCTACACGAGTTGTAGAAGGTCTGGGAGAGTCGGGACAGGGTCTTGACAGGGTCGGGACAGGTTCTGATGGAGTCGAGACAAAGTCAGGGCAGAGTCTAGGCAAGGTTTTGGACAGGTTCTGGGTAGGGTTTTGGACAGATTCTAGTCAGGATAAGGTCGAGTCTAAACAGGCTCTGGGGATTTACAGAAGGTCGAGTCTAGACAGAATATAGAGTATGGAAATAACAAGCAAGCAATAACCAAAAATAAAAACAAACAGATGAGGATACTTACCTGTCACATTACGAAGACATGATTGACGTTGTTGAAGTTGTCTGTGCAGTGCCGGATTGAAGCGAATGCAGATTAGTTGATGCCGAAGTTGGTTGATTGTGAGAGTGTTGATTATAAGAGTCTGTGAATGTCAGAGTTTGGGCTCGATTGATTGATTGATTAATTGATTGATCGATTAGCCTTTCGAATGGTTGGCAGACGCTGATGAAGGCAAGGGGTGGTTCGAGAGACGGTTCGATAACCGTTCGGGAAACTGATTGGGAACCGAATGATAACTGATAACAGATAACGGTAAGGTGACCGACGTCGACAGGATTGCCGATGTCGGCCGATAAGTGACCGACATCGGTGACGTCGGCCAGGTAACAACCGTCGTCGGCAGATGCACAATGGGGATAGAGTCTGGCTTTAGCTCTGTGCTCATTTTTACATGCTGTCAGGGTCGAGGCTAGTGGAAAAAGTGATCGACAAGGGTTAAATAGGCGAAGAAGAATAAAACGGAGAATGACCAGGGGAGTCGACATGATTTCGGTGTCTACACCTCCACTTGTGCATACTTATCAAGAAGCGGCCTCTCTGGTTGAGATGCTACCCTCAGTGTCATTGTCACAACCCTCTCCTAGAGTTAGTGTTCTAGAGGAAGAATAGATTTTTGTCACCTTGGATTGCAAAATAGATTTTTGGTGCTCTTGTAACCTTTCTCCATCTCTCAAGGAGGAGGAATATATGGCACATAAGTGACAACCATTTAGAATAAATGATTTTTTCCCAAAAAACTCATATTTAATCTATTTTCTATGCTAAAATATCTCATAGAGGAGAATGAAATGAATCTCAATAATGCCCAATGATTGTTTAACCATGAAATGTTAGAGGCCTTACTGATCCACCACATAAGTATGCAATCATGAATAGTTATCATCTCTTTCACAACATGATTTTTTTTCAAGAGGTCAATATTTATGGCTTCTTACTATAGAATGCAACATGAATAATTTGGCTTAGAACCATATGTTAGGATATTAGGCATTAAGCTGGGCATGGTGGGGCCATCACCTTTTTTGGCTCTAGAGCTTGATCAAAATATTATTTATTAGGGCTCAGACCCCACCCAGTAAGTGGTGTAGACCATTTTTGAATTTAATAACCACATCATTAGGTTGGTTAACTTATATGCCTCAAATAATGTTGTGGAATGGACTACCCTATGGAGGTAGCTAGCCAACTCACTTCTAGATGGACATTGGATCCTCTATGGTGATTTCAACATGGTAGAATTGGTTGAGGATAAACAAGGATGCCTTCTAATGCAGTGGTGTTCTAGTGAGCATGAATCCTAGTTTAATATGTGAAAAAAACTTAGGGTGTTTGATCCTAATCATCACCATAGAAAAAATTTAGACTTCCCTTAGTTCACTTGGTCTAACTTTCAATAAGGAGAAGATAGGGTGCTTTAGTGGCTTAAATAAGCCTTGATGGCTGAGAAAAATCTTTTATTTTTTTCCCTGATCAATGATAGGCTAGTATTATCATCCTCAATAACTTTTTATTAGATCATCACCCTATTTTCTTTAATATTGAGTGGACCACACCTCAATTTAACCCTATCTCCAATCAATTCTATCTCAATACTACTCACCTCAAGCATGAAAGAATAATGGGGCATATTGTTAGAATTTGGAACTTGGTTCCTTAATCAGAGGTAGATACTAGATGGATTCAATTATGTTCATATTATCTTTCTCATAGTTCCACCTTTCTTCATATCTATGAAAAACAAATAGCCTCTTTTAGATGACATCTACATAATGCTAAAAACCGTGAATATATCTAGGTTTCATAGGAACTAGAGTATTTACTTTTCAATACTCACCTCCAAACTCAAATGGCACATTGAAGACATAAGCTCAAAATTGAGGATACTCATAAGTAAAGAGGATCTCAACTACAATCTCATATACACTAGTTGAAAATTGGATACAAAGTCTCTAAGGACTTTTTCCCCTTCTCTACTCTAGGAGAGTTGTTGATAGAATCAAAGCTATCAAGGAAGGAAACAATCAACTTACCAAACTTTATGACATTCTAAAATATTTTTTCATCATTACCATGGTGTTTTCTCAGCACAAGCTTCATCTCCAAAATAGGAGGCAGCTCTCTAGCAATGCCTCCAAGTGGTGCCCTAAAATGTTTCCAATTCTCAAAAAGTAGCCTATGATAAGCCATTATCTCTCATCAACTTCCATGAGGATGTTAAGTAGATGGTAGTTGTTAAATATCTAGGAATTGATGGTTTTCTATGTGAGTTCTACCAAACCCTTTGAGATACTATTAGTCTTGATCTTCACCAAGTTTATTCTGAAGCTATTCTAACAAACTCTTTGGGATCCCTTATAAACCAAGGTAACATCAAGTTTATTCCCAAGACTAGTGATCCAAAAATTATCGTCAAATAGATGCCTATTAATTTTCTCAATGTATCCTGTAATAATATTTTGAAGGATTTATCCCTTAGGGTCAAGGACATTCTCCCTTTAACTGTAAAGAGTGAGCAAACTAATTTCATTTAGAATAGATTCATTCTAGGCAATGTCATTGCCATTTGGGAAGGTATGGAATGGGCTCAATTTTCTATTGAAAAGGTTTTACTTATCAATATTGATTTTGAGAAATCATATGATTATATTGAGTGGCCCTTCATTCTAACCATGTTGTAGGCCCTTGGTTTTGGCCCCAAAGTTGTTCATATTATTAACATGATCTTTAAAGATGTTGGGGCCTATATCACTATCAATGACACCTAATATTCTCAATTTGAACTTCATCATTATATCTAATAAGGATGCCATTTATCCCCTTCTTTATATGTGTTAGTATAAAAATGATTTAGCTACCTCTTAGCTAATTACATTGCTAGGGGTTTAGTAAAATCCATCTCCCTCCCTCAATTTGATAGACAAATTTTAAATGCTTCATGGATGATTCTTTTCTCACTCTTAAAGAGGAAGAAGAGTCCATTAGGAATGCCATAGGATGTCTCCATATTTTTTGTTTGGATTCAAGATCATCTATTTAATGGAGGAAGACTTAGTGTTACCATTAGTCTCTGGGCCCCAAATCTCCTTAGCTGGAGGGATATCAATGGTAGTGTCTTATTTCAAGGGTGAAGTTTAAGTTTCTTGGCATCCGTTTTGCTTTTTGGGCATCTCCCTCTGAGTTATGGTCTTATGTGGTGTAGAGAGTTAAAAAAAATATTTTTAAATCACCAAGCCTCTATCTCTTACTATCAAATTTTAAATTTTCTCTAAAATCTTGGTAGCTACTCATGTGTATTATTCCTCTTATTGGGCCCCTTATAATTATGCTTCCATCAAATAAGAAAAACTTATAAGATATTTTCTATGGGTTGAATCTAAGTGTCATAAGGGTTTCCATAAAGTTGCTTGTAACATATGTTGTGATCTAAAGAAGCTGGGGGATTGGGTCTCCTAGATATTAAAATTCAAGCCCTTTCCCTTGGTGTCAAATGTATTATTAGAGGTCTTACTAGTGATGAAGCCTGTAAGATACTTTTATGCCATTGTATCTCTCAAAAAGTCCTATAACTTCACTCTCTACTCATTACCCCAGTGTTTGTTAAATTCAAGGGTACCTTTGTAATTCAAAGCCTATATAAATCTTAGGAAAATATTTAGCCTCACCTTAACTAGGTAAGGGAGGGTTTCAAGAATGGCCTTTCTATTAACTCACAGTCTCTCTAGTGGTCACCTTGAATAAATTTTCAAAATTTTCCTTATGCCTTAGTCCCTTAGGTTAAATGGTTAAGGAGTTTTAGGAAAGGTGTGAATTTTATTAGTGATCTCTTTTGCAAGGAGAATAGGGCCTGTCTCACTTAACAACAAATTCAAAGTAAATTTCATTTAAATAATTTATATGTAGAGGCTATTACATAAATTCAAGGTTCCATACTTGATGAGTATTTATAAAAAATAGGGGTCAAGTCTCTTGTTCCTTGGTGGAAGGATTGGCACTAGACTACACCCCCCCTTCATTTAGTATTCTTCTTAGCTAGTGTATAATTTATTAACCCCTCAGCATATTCCAAATGAAATTCTCAATCTTAAATGGAATCTCCATTCTAAATATGGGGATTGGACCTGATTCTTTAGCATTGTGTGGTATGTTATTATTGATCCCCAAAAATCTCATTTATTACGGTGTCTCCTTTAATAAGGCCTACTTATGGGTGATCAACTCAAGTATCAGGGCATGTCCAACCCCATTTATCTATATTTTTAGCAACTGAAGACTATTAAGCACCTTTTTTGGTTTTGATCTCATGCACAATCTATGTGGCACTAGATTCATTCCCTTTTCCAGCCCTTTCAACCTAAATTATTCACATGGAAGATAGATCTCTTGGAGGACTCATCTCTATTGCCCTTAAAATATAATAGATTTTGGTGGATAATTTGAGTTGATATTTCATTTCAAATCTAGAAAGCTATAAATTATTCTTGCTTTAATCATGAAGAGTTATAATGTAGTTTTTCTATTACTAACAAATGTTATCTAATGTTACTCTTTAGATTTAAAGTCAAACAGACAAGGTCCTCCTATAACTCTACCACCTCTAATTTTTTATCAAACATTCAAAAAATTCCCCATGTATTATTAGCCATAAACCTATTGATCCCCCATGACATTCTATGCCTCCCTAAGGATGAGGGCATGGGCCACATCGATAACATTTTATAATAAACACATGATTCATTATCCTTGTCATTCACCACCTCACTAGTCTTCTCCTTATCATGGTGGTCTGAATGGATCTTCTAGATCTAGAGGTGATGGTAAGGGATGGGGTCCTCCCCCCCAAGGAAAATTTATGTACATGGCTCTGGTTATCTTACCTGAAAGAATTCAAGATGAGACATTAAAGGCTAAAAAAAAAACTGGTTGGGAGCCCTTACCTATTGAAGAGGATCCTCCTAACTTAGGAGGATGGGGTGGTAAGCCTTAAGACTCACCATCTCCATCACCTCCCCTAATTTCCATGTTTAATATGGTTTCTTAATTATCTTTATTGTTATGTGTTCCTTTCTTTCTCTACTTTGTTGTCAAATTATTGATGTGATGTTTTTTTGTTGGTGTGGTCATTTTTTTACCACTTTTTATACTATTTTTGAGTTGTCTTTGCCCTCAGTGTGATTATGCTTGTGGGGTGTGACTTTTCCACATTTTTTTTTTGTATGATTAGTGTTGTACCATATCTTGTTTTTTTAATATATAAGCGCTCTTCAATTAAAAAATCAAAAACTACATATTCACAAACACAAAGAATTTTACCAATTCAATAAAATGTAGGTCCAACTGAATCTGCTATTCATAATAGCAAATAAAATAATCAATTACAATAAATAAGTAAAAAACAATTATTATTATACACATAAACCAAAAGTGTTATTACATGTTGAATATTTAAATTTTGTATATAATTTATTTTTTGCAATGTGTTTATTGGATTTAAGAGTTACATTGTAAAATATTATTATATGAAAAATATTTGAGTTGTTTTTTATATACTTTAACATGTTTTTTATATCTTTAAAATACACAATCTAGACTTGTTATGCCCATTTTTATTTAGTTTAAGTTATGTCTATGTGTCATTAGAATATTCATATTTTCTAAATTGATATGTGGGTTATATATTTTATCTATATTGAAGATGATATTTATGAGTATAAATGTAATATTGAGGGTAATTTTCTATAATATCAATCTTTCTAGATGTGTGTGTGTGTATGGGTTGGTGGGTGGGTGGGTGTGAAAACTAAAAATTTAAAGAACTTGCTTGTTCTGTAGGATTAAAAAATTGACTAGTCAATATCATTTTTTTCTAAGTTATATTTTTGTATTTACATTACCCTTGTAATATTTCAAATTTTTCTTAATTTTTTTTAAAATTACAAGCACAATACTATGTTTTTTATCTGCATAAACCATTTAAATCTGTCATCCTAGACTACAACTTTTTACCAACGGAGACACTCAAACTAGTATTAAAATTCATCTTTGAATAAAAATTGGCTTAACATAACAAAATGTCTTTTAGATGCATAAGAAAAATTCAAAAATAAAAAACATAACTTGAAAAAATATGATATGCACTGAAAACTGGCTTAAAATGGAACCCACAATTCTTATAAAAATAATTACAAAAGTTTAAAGAACCTATTTGTTCTATAGGATTAAAAAATGAATAGCCAATATAATTTTTATCTGAATTGTATTTTCTTCTTTACATTTCCCTTGTAATATTTCAAATTCATCTTAAATATTTTTTAAATTACAAGTACAACACTATGATTTTCATTTGTACAAACCATCTAAACATCTTATCTTGGACTACAACTTTTTACCAATGGAGACACTCAAACTAATATTAAACTTCCTCTTAGAATTAAAAATACCTTAGCAACACAACAAAATATCTTTCAGATAAACAATAAAAATGCAAAACTAAAAAAATAACTTATAATTTTAAAAAATATGATATGCACTGAAAACCAGCTTTAAAAGGAACCATGTCTTTGTGTCAAAAAAATTACTAGACATGAAAAATAAACTTACCAATAAAAAAAGATGATTTTCTAATTCTCAAACCAAAATATAAAATATGTTTTCATAGCCAAAAATACCTTTTAATCTACTCTCTTAGATTTCAATATTTTATTAATGGAGGTTCTCAATGCAATATCAAACTTTCATTCATAAATTAATATCTCATATATAAGATTAGACTATTGGTGCCACCATCCATCTAAATTACAAACAAATCAACAAAGCTCTGCATCATACATGCATAAATTAATATCAAATGCATAACGCTAGAAGAACACTAACATCTATTAAAAAACTATTGATGGCATTTTAAATCACAACATTTTATATCTACCAATACATCATCAACAGTCATTTTCTAAACCAAATCTCCTTGAGGCATATTCATTGAAGCACCCCTTCCCTTCCCTATGTTAGCATCGAAGCATGTGTGTAACACTAGTAGAAATACCCTATCATCTTAATATTGGCAAGTGTAAACAATAACCATAAATGGGGTATGAACATGAAAGGTTTTTCTCCTATTAAATGCCAATCAATGTAATAAATTAGCAAATTGAAAATAAATAATAACATCAATCACATGGATTGAGAAATTTAACTCATTTTAATAGCTATAAAAATAGTTAATATCTCAATTACAACTTTTCAATAAAAATTAGTGCATATCATGCAACAAAATATATAGCCCACAGGCATCCAAATAATATGGGATAAAGACATTAACCAACTAGTGAAATCAAAGTATATGGTAGTTTCAGAGCATCATTCATCTTGTGATCCCATCCACCACAATAGGTGGTCCACCATATCAAGTACTAGTTCCCACCAATCATTATTGTTTTATTTATTTTTATCCTGCTCCAAATCATGTTTGGGTGGAGAAATTTCAAGTGCCAACTATGAAAATTTTCCTTGCTCTTGAGCTACCCACCACTATTGTCTAGGAATGTATGGCCACATCCATCTCCTCTAGAGTTAATTCTAGGTGAAGGGCCTCATCTGTGTCACAATATTATAGGATACATTCACTATCTTCCAAACCTTAGTTTAAAAAATACTTTAATAAACTCAAGCATGTTGTTATAGTACTTAACTTTAAGATTAAGCACTTGCCTAAAGCATATAAGAGACAACAAGAATCCAATCATTAAAAATATTATAAAGAATTAAGGGAAAGTATAATAGATTGCACAATCCATTACATAAACCTTATTGTATTTAATAACATCAATCATTAATCATTCATATATAATCGATATATGTATACAACTAATTTTTCATGTAGATCATTATTTATCCACTTAAAATAATGCTTCACACATTATAAAAACTCATTTATATTCCCTTAACCTATAATGTGTCTACGGATATGTGTGGATAACTTGTCGCTTACATACCTTTCATATTATCTTATTTCATTTATTAATGTTCTTAGTAAGGTCATCTTATAGAATAATCATGGCTTGATAAAGTATATATAAGAGGTATTGGTTAGTATTTAATCATCGTATTGTGAATTCTTCTCTTATTGCCTTATTTTCAAGGTTGTTCCCTTGAAGTGGCTCAGTGATATTTATCAAGTCTTTTATTATTTCATCAATTTTTATTATGAATATTCTTCTTTTTTTCTTAATTTTGAAATATATTATTTAATTGTTGCAAAACATCTAAGTAATCTCATAATAAATGGTATCATAACACTTATTTGGGTAAATTTTTATAACATTATTTCTTAGATTTGATGTTACAATTATCTGAAGAGATAAAGGATTAAAAAAATAACTTAAAATGAAAGAATAATTTAATTTTTTCATCATTATAATATTGTTCAAAGTCTTAAGTTTTTTTCAATTCTAGAAATATTTTTTCACACCCTTGTGAAAATCAACAATCATTGGATTCATATTTATGAGATGATCATAATGATATAATCCACAAGTAAACTTTGTCAAGCCTAAAACCCCCATTCCTAAGGTTTATTCATGGCTAGTACTAACACTCACAACTATGGGAAAGGGTGACACTTCAAAAAATCCTCATAATGATGACATGGAGTTTAGAACTTCATATCCTTCAATTTTTTAGGTAGTTCATCAACTTCAATCATATATATTGAGCATGGTGAGAAAATATGATCTTGATGTAGCAAAATGGGATATCATTAGGGTATAAGGGGACATTGATTTTTTAAATAATCCATTGGAAATAATGAGTGGGAATTTGATCACTCATGTAGCTCAAATTTCACAAAATAATCCTTCACCATTCTATTTGGGTTCTCCCAATCAAAATAAATCATAACTCAAATATTGGTTCAAAACACACGATGACAAAATTGGGATTACACAAGCTCAATGGTAAGGATCCATTCACTTAGATCAATCAAACATAAAACTTATTTGATCTACATCAAACTCCATGTGCATAAAATGTGTTCATGGAATATTTTTTTCTAAAACCTAAGTATTTCATTGTTTATAGATGGTTGGGAACTCAAAATAAAAATAATGGCCTTCCTATTACCTGGTTGGTGTTTACTAAAAATTTACAACTACACTATTATAACAATGTCTTATAAAACTACTCCAGTTAGTTATTAAAGTTTCAACAAATAGGAACTATTAATGATTATATTCACAATTATATAATCTATCCTTACACGTGGATGTCATAAATGAGGAAAACATGACTAAATTATTCTTAGGAGGGATCAAGGATAACATCCAACTTGAGGTTCACATGTTTAATCCAACTTCAATATATAAAACTATACCATTAGGGCCCAAGGTAGAGGAAAAATATCTAGTTAAATAAATGGACTTCACTGATGTCTATGAATGAATTACTACAACATCATCATTTCCTCAACCTAAAAAATTTACCCCTCAATAAGTTGAAGAGAATCATGCAAAAGGGTTGTGTTTCTGATGTGATAGTAAGTGGAGCAAAGGACATAAATGTGCTAAAAACAAATTATAAATTGAAATCACCAATGAATATGAATAATATGATGAGGCTCCAGGTGAGGGTATGGAAGGTCCAAAGGATTAATCTAAATATTATCACCACACTATCTCCTGTCATTCACTTTTAGGTATTAGTAATCTTCAAACTCTTAATGTGGTTAGTTTCCTCAAGAAATAAAAGATGAAAGTGTTGATTGGCTCAAGGAGTACACACAACTTCATCAAAAGTAAGTTGGCTACTTATTTAAACTATTTCATTTACCTAGCTCCAAAATTTTAGGTTTTGATTGTAGATAGTGTCACAATCAACTATTCAAGAAAATTCCATATTATTAAGTTTGTTATTGGACGCTACATGCTATATTCTTCTATGTTTGTTATTCCCATGGGTGGGGAAGACATTATTTTGGGAGTACAATGGCTCACACCTTTGGGCATAATAGATATGAATTTTAAGGACTTGTTCATGCACTTTCATTATAAAGGTAAGATATTATAACTACATGAATTACAGGCAAACTATCCACAAATGGTTGGTTTACATCAGAAGTTGAAGATTCTTAAAAAGTGGCTAAAGTATTTGTAGTGTGATTGTTTTCCATAAAAGTTAAACCAACTAATGTGTCTACATATCCTAATTCAAATATGATTCTTGATGACCACCTAGTTATTTATAGCACCATGCTAAAAGGACTAACATAAAGAAGAAAACCTGATTATGACATAAGATTGCTTATAAGTAGCACACCAAAAAAC
Source organism: Torreya grandis (assembly GCA_037957365.1). NCBI lineage: Eukaryota > Viridiplantae > Streptophyta > Pinopsida > Cupressales > Taxaceae > Torreya > Torreya grandis. The sequence continues at coordinate 1,445,479 of JARHVA010000255.1, read as the reverse complement.
ATCCAACCATACAAGTATTCATATTATTATAAGAGTGAAATTGAAATTATTTTATAGGAGATCTTGAAGGTAGGTATTATCAAACATATCCAAATTGACTATTCATCCCCAATGGTTGTAGTGCATAAGAAGGATGACACTTGGAGGATGTTCCTAAACTATTGAGAACTCAATAAGTACACCATCAAAGATAAGTTTCCTATTCCATTACTTGATGATTTTTTATAAGAAATACATGGTGTTGTTTATTTTACCAAAATATATCTTCATTTTAGGTATCATCAAATCAAAATCACAAATGATAACCATAAAATAGCTTTCAAAATTCAGAAGGCCATTATGAGTTTATGATCATGCCTTTTTATATCTCAAATTCACCATCTACATTTTGGAGTTTGATTAATATTATTTTTAGGCATTTTTGGAGGATATTTATGTTGTTTTTTATGACATCATAATATAAAATAAATCTTGGGAAGAACATTTGAAACATGTGAAATAAGTACTATTAGTTATACAACATGGTATTTATGCCAACCCCTGAAATGTGATTTAGATTACAAGAGGTGGAGTACTTTGGTCATATATTTTAACAAAAAGGATTAAAATTTGACCCTAATAAGATTAAAACTATGATGAAGTGATAGGTGCCAAAAACCCTCAAGAACTTTTGAGGATTTTTAGGGCTAACATGTTATCACAAATTTGTGGAAAATTATGGCAGCATAGCAGTACCACTCATATTTTTTTTGAATAAGTAATCCTTTAATTATAACTAAATAACTACAAAGTCCTTTGAGAAGTTGAAGGAGGCTATGTGGACCACTCTAATTTTAGCTACACCTAATTTTTACAAAACTTTTATTATTGAATGTGATGCATCATATATGGTATAGGGGTAGTACTTAGGCAATAAGGATAATCCATTTATTTTGAGAGTCATCAAATAAAGGTTTAAAATAGGCTAAATACAATTGTTTTATAGATATATGTTGGCTATTATCCATGAATTAAAGCAATGGAGACCTTATCTAATTTGTAGACACTTTTAGGTAAAGACTAATCATGATAGTCTAAAATATTTTTAGAATAACAATTATCATTAGAATAAAAACAAAAATGGGTGACTAAAATGTTGGATATGAATTTTAAATAGTCTATAAGAATCAAAATATAATGTGGTATAAAATATACTATCCAAAAGAGATGAATATGTTGAGGCATTGTTATGTGTAATGACCATTTGGTAGGTAGATTAGCTAGAAGAGGCAAGATCCAAATGGGAGAATGATAAGGATACACATGTTGTGATTCATAATTTTAGCATGGTTCTAGTGTTTATGAAAAAATGAGTGGAAAATGAATGCATTATGTGTCACAACCTATTATTTTGACCCTTTTTATTAGATGTGGTTAAAAAAATGTGAATGTTGGTTGTCTAAATTTAACTTCATCTAATACTTTCATATAGCTTTTGATTTGATGTTATGATGTAGTAGTAAATTCTAATCTTGATTATTTATGATATCATTAATATAATTTTATATTAATATTTTTATTATAGTTCAATTTTTATACACACACACACAGATATATATTTTCATGTAGAGCAAATGTTTTTGATGCCATGTTTCATGGTTGTAGGGCTCACGGGTACATAAGTTAGGATGGTGGTGGATTTTGATAGTTGGGACAATAAAGGCGGGGTTATGAGAAACTAGTTAAAATTGGCATTGGGATACAAGATGAAATGGTAATAAGCCATTTAATCACCATGAGTAGTTACAACTTTGTTAGACATATTTTGTTCTCATCTCAGCGTAATTTTTTGAAATTGTTAAGATATTATTATTTTATTTATTTATTATTGTGATCATGTTCATATATAAAATTTATTGCCTTGTTGGTGTCTTGTCTTGTATTAGTTAGTGCTTTGCTTGTGCTTGCCTTACTCATTTTAGATGTTAACTATTATTTATTTAGGCCTATTAGCATGCTTAATTACCTTGCATCACATTATAGTTAATTTGTTGATCCTTAGTCTTAAATGAATTGAATTCACTCCAAAAGGCCTTGGATAGGTAATAGTTTGCATCATGTTGGACTTCGGACTTCCTTGTGACCTTATTTTGGTCCCTACATGGGCAAGATTGACCCCTCATGCATCATGATGTTGACTAAAATAATTTTTAGGTCATGATGGCCAAGGGGGTAATGGATTTTTATTGAATTGAACTATAGTCATAAAAAATTGAGCCTTGGAATATTAGGGCTCATGATGGTGATAGGGGTTGATTCTTCACCCAAGAAGGGTAATCAATTATCTTGCATGGGAAAACATGTAGTTTGGTGCATTGTCCTATGGAAAAAATATTAGGGATAAATGGTAGCCATCGGGAGTTATAGAGGATCAAAAATCACCCTATAGGCCTCAATGGTAGGGATAAATTCAAATAGAAGGTATGAGGTAAAGAGGAGATTGAGCCCTAGGAAAAATAAGGAAGATCTAGAAAAATTTTAAAACTTGGCAATAGAAATCAGGTTAGAACTTTGTCTTGTTTGGAAAGAGGCAAATTCATTACAAGTAAGTAATGTATTAAATTGATAGCTAGAATTTTGATGTCTATGGCTGATTAGAATTGATTTTACCTAATGTGTGTGTTTGTTTGTGTGTGTGTGTGTGTGTGTGTGTGTGTGTGTGTGTGTGTGTGTGTGTGTGTGTGTGTGTGTGTGTGTGTGTGTGTGTGTGTGTGTGTGTGTGTGTGTGTGTGTGTGTAAATCATTTTTTGTTAATACATGTACTATTGTATATAAATCATAATATACATTATATTGGGTGTATAATTAACCATTTTGAACACTAATTTTGCCTTGGGAACATCACATTGTTTTGAAAATTAATTGTTATGCTACATCCAAGTATAAAAGCCCTTGAGTTGAATTATATTCTTAAGAATATAAGGTAAGGCAAGTTTGTATGCTGCTGTAAGTTTATTTATGAGTTTTATAATTTATTAATTTCATTACTAAGACTTCAAGATAATGCCAATGACTATTGGAATAAGTTCTATTTGGTAACTAACCTATTCTTGTGCATAGTGGTAGTCATGCTTATGTTTTGAAATATAGATCGACCTTAGCATGGGTAAGAGTGATCTAGTGTAGGAAAGAGGCTGTTATTTTATTTTTAGTTCTAAATTTTAATATGTATTTGGTTGTAGGAACTGGTGTATTAGAATTAACCAAGGGCTATTAGATGCTAGCAAATGATATTATGGTGTAAATTTAGCATAGAGTTATCGTAAATTATTTTGGGTGTGGTTTATCTACCATAAATGATTTTTATTTTTGCATAATGGTGTTATTTCATAATTTTAACTCATTACTTCATAAGTCTAAAGGAGTGTAATACTTGATCTTTTATACTCATTGAAGTCAACTATTATAGCACTTATGGATATTAATGGAAATAGATATATGTTTAATTACTCCACATAAGTTGTGTTGAAGACTTACTATTTTAGCTATGCATGCTTGATGAGAACATGAATATGCAATTTAGTGTTACAAGAATGAATGTTGTGATATGTGTAAAATTTGTATGATGTGAATTTCTTGAATTTAAATAAAGGCCTATATACATATGATGGAGTTAATCAAGAAAATCCAATACAGTAATATAGTAAAGGCAATTGCATAAATCAATTATGTTAACATAATCTTGTATTTTTAGAAGACATGATCTATTTCAATAAGTGAAAATAGATCTCGCAGATAATAAATCAAATGACAAGTGGGCAGAAATATAAGGGTTAAAAACCTAGTTGTTGACCTATAGGATGATTTATTTGTGTTCATATAAATAAATAAATTATGGCTTGATTAATGGTGATGACATTATGGAGCCTCACTTGTTTGATGTCATCTATCTTTCATAAGAACCATTGTGCGTCATTCTAATACAAAGAGTAAATTATATTTGAGTTATGTAACCTAGTTCAAATTATGCTAAATGTTAAGTGGAAGAGTATGGTGCAATGCTCCCCTAAATTTATAAGATCATGGTATAATGATTTAAATAGATAACACCATTAAAAAGTAATTTCTTATGTAAATTTTAATGAATCAAGGCATCCTTTAATCCTAATACATTCTTATGGATGTTATATGTGTACATTTTTCGTTGACAACCTTGGGTATGGTAGAAATCCTTGATTAAATAGTAGTATGGTATTTATTTAGCATTGTAAGTATTGACTTGTATGAATTAAATGTTGTGTTTTTTAATTATGAGTAAAATGAGATTAGTGTGTGAATAATTAGAAACTTTTGATTGGTGTTAACATATTCCCCAATGATGTAAATATTGTGTGATGGTATGGATACTTAATACAAAATTCTAAGTATTCTAGATGCAAGAAATAGTTTTTTTCTACCCTATCCGCTAACCATACTTCCATATATGTAGTCTCTTAGGTAGGATAAGGACACCTAGGTGGTCCTACTGGGAAGATGTCTACACCTATATAGTTTAGAACTTATTATTATGGATTGCATATCTATACACCCTAAACTACATGAAGAATTCATAAGGCAATAATCTTTCTCATAGACTTTTCTAGGATTAATTACCCTAATTAAGGGTTGCATGTATGTAAAATTGGTTATGGTTTTGTAGGTCTATTACATTAAGCCAAACTACATGTAGTGGACCCTATTCATAATTCCCCTTTGCACTCTGAATGAAGTTATACTCAAAATTTTTTTGGGGTCATTTCACCTAGTATTAGAGGTTGTGCTTGAATTATCAAGTCTGTTATAGCTCTTAAAAACTTAGAATAATATATGATTCTTGTAATAATATGCCTAAAATTTGTTTTATGACTTACCAAGAAAATGGTTAGGATCGAATCTAGTGGTAATGTCCAAGGTGAGGATAGAGAATTCTTAAGGGGAAGAGGTAGAGGTAAAGGCTGTAGAGCCCAAAATCATAATCAAAATAGAGATGAAACTCTCTTAAATAGTGTTAAAATACCCATGAGGCACCAAACCTAAATACAATTGGTAAAACCCTTATAATAAGCATGTGGAAGTATAATGTTGAATGCCATTCACGGTAAGTTGGATAATCAAGAACTTAGGGTAAAAAATGTTGAGGGAAACTCTCTTGAAGAACATCCCCATCTTGAATTAGAACCTATTAAGGAGAAAGTACTCCAAGAAGTACCATTGAGAATGGTATACTTTATCATAAAATAACACAAGAACATTCCACCACTTGTATTCATGGGTGAGGAATTTGGAGATGAAGCTAATGTGTGGCTTGTGAAGCTATAGAAATATTTTAATCTACATAAAATGTACTCCAATGTAAAGGCTAGAGCGGCAGTTTACTAGTTAAAGGGTTGTTTTCCCTATGGTGGAACCATCTATGTGATTTATAAGGGTTTCAACCTATGACCCTTACTTGGTACACTTTTTAAAGCCACTTTCAGAAGAGAATAAAATAATAGATTTTTAGTTGTTAATATAAGAAAATATGTATGTTAAAAAGTACAAAAATAAATTCTTAAACCTATTGCATCATGTTAAGTACATGCACAAAAAATTAAAAAAGTGACAAAATTTAAATTAGAGCTAAAGGAAGTACTGATGCATGACATCAATATGACCAACTTTAAGACATTGGTTATTTCCATAGAATATGCTCATAGGGTAGAAGAAAAGGAAAAGTCTCAGTAGAAAGCGAGATAAAAATTCAAATTGAGAAGGTAGAAAACTCAAAAAACAATATATCTCTTACACCAAAAAACTTTAATAAATTAGATCAGATTCATAAATTCAAAGGGAACAATAAAGGTTATAGTTGATTCTAGGGGCAAAACAAGAGTTCTAAGACTTTAAACTTTGTTAAAATAGGGTCTTTCAAGAAAGACCAAGATTGAAATAGCTAGTGTGGACTAGCTAAAGGGGATAATAATGTTCCTATAACCCCACAAAGGATAATAATGTGTTAAGAGTGTGGTGACAATCACTACCACAAGGATTTCCCAAAACTAAAATCTGGATAGCCAACAAAACATCAGGTGTATGTAGTAGTGGAAAATCATAATGCTAAATTCTAAGCTACCTTGATAGAGATAAAATTTACTATATTTTGCCATCCTATGACTATTTTAATTGATTATGGTGCAAAAAACTACTTTATTACACATGTTATAGAAAATTAATACAATTAGAAACCTACTATTTTAAGATAAGGTTGGGAAATTGAGTTTGGTACTGACAAAAGGGTACCTATCTAGGAGTGCTTAGAGAAAACTTAACTTGATCTTGTTGTTTTCAAAACTAAGCTAAACTTGTTTTTTACCCCATTAGGGACTTATGATGTTATATTGGGCATGTATTGGTTGAAAAATCACCATGTAGCCCTTGATTGTTCAAGGAATAGAATGCAATATACTAATGAGCATGGCAAGCTCATGAAAATTCAAGGCATTTAAAGGTCCAAACCCTAAAATTTACTTTCAACTCTATAGCTAAAGAGGGTTGTAAGAAAAAGATGCAAACTCTATGTAGTATAGTTGTAGGGAATAACCCCTAAAAAGGAGAAAATTTTCCAAAATTTTCTTATCATAAGATATTTTAAGGATGTTTTCCCTAAAAAAATTTCAAGTTTACCCCCTAAACATGAGTTTGACTTCTCCATTGACCTTATTCCAGGGGCTGCCCCTAGGTTAAAATATATTTATAGTATGAATGTGGTATATTTTCAAGAGTTGAATGTTCAATTACAAGAAATTTTAGAAAATGTAAGTATCAAACCCAATGTGTCACCCTAGGGTGATCTACTAGTCTTCATAAGAAAGATTACACCTTAAGGTTGTGTATTGATTATCAAATGCTCAATAAGGTGAAAATCAAAAATTGGTATTTACTACCTTAGATTTATGATTTATTTGATCAAATATAAGGTGCAATAATGTTTTCAAAAATTGATCTAAGATCCAGCTATCACCAAGGATCAAAGAGGAAGACAATCACAAAACAACCTTCGAAACTAGATATGGCCATTATAAGTTCATTGTTTTACCTTTTGGCCTAACAAATATTACATCTATGTTTATGAATTTAATGAATAATATGTTTAGGGATTTCTTGGACAAATTTGTTTTATTATTTCTTGATGATATCTTTATCAATTACGAGAATGTAGTTGACCATGATCAAAACCTAAGATTGGTTCTATAGAGACTGAGACGACATAAACTATATGGAAATTTGTCTAATTTTGCCTTAAATCAAACTAAAATTTGCTATTTAGGATACATAATATCTAGCAAAAAAATTATAGTAGACCCAACCAAAATATAATCTATCCAAGAGTGGCTTATTCCTTCCAATGTGCATGAGGTGCATAATTTTATGGGCTTGGCATGGTATTATTGATGGTGCAAATTTTATACTACATAGCCAACCCCATTACATCTTTACAACATAAACTTAATAAATTTGTGTGGACATCTCAGTGTGAAGAATCCTTGAATAAGCTTAAGGAGTTGTTAACCACAACACCTATTTTGATCATACCTAACCTGAATGGAAACTTTTAAGTGTGGGCTAACGCCTCTATAAAAGGCTTTGGTGGCATAGTAACCCAAGATGGGAAGGTAGTGGCCTATGAATCTTATAAGTTGAAGGAAGATGAAAATAACTACCCCACACATGATTTAGAAATTATTTCCATAGTACATGAACTAAAAAAATGGAAACATTTATTGTTAGGCAGACCCTTCAAGGTGAAATATGATCACCACAATTTAGACACCTATTCTCTCAAGATGATTTAAATGCCCACCAACATAGGTGGTTGAATTTTATTAGTAAATTTGAAATGGACATATCTTATGTGAAGGGTAAAGAAAATCAAGTGGTTGATATGCTTAATAGGTGTGTCTAATTTAATAACCTATTAGTAT